>JARPMR010000018.1:13407857-14636428 GCA_029955525.1 Oeneis ivallda | reverse complement strand
ATCCATTCTTGACGTGAATCAGTTCCGTCATCAGTTTTCCATGTCATCGATTTTATCTTCAGTATAGAAGGATACCTACTTTTATATCTTGTAACTAAGGAATTGAAACACGCTAATAAGCGTACCTACGTAAATAAAGCCCAATTTAGACTGTGCCTCGTTTATCGTTCATTTTTGCGGACATTCTTGCGAAAATGAACCGTCTTAATTCGCGCTTAGGGCAAAGGGCCTTAGGTTCATTTTCGTAAAAAATGTTCACAAAAATGAACGATGAACGAGGCACCGTCTAAATTGGCCCTAATAAACGGATGCACGTAATAACGTAAATAGCGGTTTATTTCTTGTAGGGGTGCCATTTCTAACATTTGGCGACCAGAACAAGACGCGTGAAAACCTCGGATTTTAGAGCCCAGAACCCGGACATGTCAACAGGATTTTTTTAAACATAGTCAGTGTAATAAAAAACTTACAGTCTAATAAATAATTTAGCCATCTTTTATCATCATTTTGAATGTAACTAACAAAACAAAATCTTATTACAGTTTGTAACAAATTGTTTTAATAATCAATTAGAATTTTTTAATTCTTAAAATAAATAACAAATTATTGATACTAAACTCTACTATGAAAACAAAACCTTATTAAAATATTATACCTAACAAAATTCAATTAAATTTTTAAACAAAAATCAAATATTAATATTGAGTCGCGGGCGGCCCAAGACTAAATTTTTAAACCCGGACTACAAAAGAAGCCCCGCCCGGACGCTCCCCGGATGCCCTCTAAACTACGACAAATCCGGGGAAACCCGGACGGATGGTAACCCTAATCTCTTGTCATAGGCTTGCGAGTGGCGCGTTTCGTAATTAACATTCAGTCTACATTACAGATGCTTAAACCGATGAACTAAAGAGTTTAAAACTATAAACCGATTGTGGAAAATTTGATGCAACATCCGTCATATTGATTTTGTTCATTTAAAATGTTGCCTGTATCACCCGGACCGTAATAACAAATAGATTGACACCTTATTCATAAAACTCGGGTCAGCAATTTAGACACTACGGTGGAACATACGTAAATACAAACATACATACGTGTAGACTGCTAAAATCATAACCCTTCCTTTTACCTTTGCATAGTTGGGTAAAAACGATTAACACGTCTATTTTATGCGGTTTACCGAAAAGTTAACTTGTTTCTAAACATCTCAATTCTCAAACTTCTTAGTAAGTAAGTAATTAATTTAATTTTATTATCAGGTAAATATCAGTTATGCAGGCCATACATGATCAATTTTACCGTCAATTGTGTATGATACTTTATGCGACGTCCAATTTGCTTTTGCAGTGCGTTGTAGACAGCCAGCATGTGCATCGTTTACAACCTACATAGCATACAAACTTTTAATGATATCAAAGGAAACTTTTATGAGTATGACTGGTAACTTTATACGTACCTACGTCGAAATATATGTTAGAATATATCGCTCACATTAACTTATGCAACTATTTTCTGCCGGTTAGGTATATCTTGAGATCCCTTATAGAGAAAGGTAATAACAGCTTAGGTTTTAAGTATTAAAAGTCGATTTTATCTACCTAGGTTAATTATATTAATTAATAAATAAGTAATAATAATTATAATAGGTAATCTAACGTGAAAGACAAGATTTTTAATAATATTTTACTTGCTTCCAATAATTGTGCATCGTGTCCGGTCGATACTAAGTAGGTAGTAGGTAGCACAGAGTAAGGAGAGATACTGTGCATGGCACAACTAATATACTGTATAACCTAGGTTTTTTAGGTATTATTCTGTGTGTCTATTAATAGGTAACAATAATACTTACCTAAGTAATGGAAAAAATTAAATTGATGAAAAGATGTTCCAATTACAGCTTCCACGAATCGAGGAATAAAACATCAATTCGTTTAATGGTATTGTCAAAACTACCTATTACACAAATTGGTCATTGTACCTACATTAAATAAGTAGAACTGGTGTCCCGTGTGTTAGAAATTCCTACTGTAGTGCATTGAAATATGATGATGAAGATTGTACTTTATATATAGGTACAAGTACGTCTATATTAGATATCTCGAAGATGTTAAGAGGGCATTTGGTCGGAGAGACTTTTGAAAATTAGGTATTTGAAGAATCTATTGCTGTCGCTCCGCGACCGCTCGGCCGCGTCGGCGGCGTCCGTCCGCCCTATTCATGTGTGTGTAAGTTGACAGGGTGTGCGTGCTGTGACGCGCGCCCCCGCTTCGCGCGTGTGACGTAATCAAGTCGCATGAGCGGTGAGCCGTTGCTGATTTTATATTATGACCAAAATCACATATTTAGGTATCTTAGTTCTTAGACGGTACTAAATTATGAGGAAAAAATGTTTATTTGTTTTGGTCACAACTTACAAACCGCACTATAAATCGGTGCTTTCTGTAATGTTGTTAAAATACACTATAATATACTTAGTCCATAATATATAGAAATTTCACTCCTTCGACTCCTTTTTAACCGACTTAAAAAAAATCAAAAAGAGGAGGTTCTCAATTCTACGCGTATTTTTTTTTATTTTCATTTTTTTTTGTCGATATTCATCCATATCTCCAGACTCCATCAAATCTTAACTGATTTCAATATTTTTTTTTTACTTGAATGGGCGTATCTGCAGGTCTCATTTAAATTTGGTGAAGATTTGATGAATATCTTCGTAGATGGAGGACGGAACTCCTCAATAAATGAGAGGAAATCGCTCGCGATCAGAGTATGTGTAGACTTATAATCATGCCTAGTACATAATTAACATACATACATAAGCTAAATTTCTATTCATCATCTTATTTTTACAATCTTATATTTATCTTGCAATGCAATGTATGTTTAGTTTAGGTCAAGTCTTGCAAGATGTATTAGAACCATTCCCGGTTTCCGATTGATTTTACGATTTCTGTACGTCGTAAACTGAGGTAACTACAGGATTCCTGTATTATATGTCGAGCGGTGCAACTTGTAATTGTACCTTTCCATGTACAGTTACATCAGTGTACAGCGTTTTCTAAGATGTTTAACTTCTACAAACGGTGACTTGGTCCAACTATTTATTCCGCTCAAGTTTATAATCTACGTCAGAATCGTGTTATTATGAACAAGAATTTCAATATAAGTTTTAATAAGCTTAATAAATATAAATCAATTTATTTAAACACAAAACAGATTATGACAATTAAAACAAAAATAATGCATTGAAGATTTAGAACTAGCCCCTGTTTCAATTAAAAAATGTGTGTACATATTATATATTTTTTGATCTTGTATGCCATGAAGTTGCATAATATAATAATAAGATAATGAAAAGTAATTTTTATTATCTTGCTTAGCTTTCTTGTTTTTCATTTTCAGAAGAAAATGAGGAAAGAGAAAGCTTTTTTAAGAAAATAATATTGCGAGAAAATTAAAAGAGGAGGAAGAGGGAAATAAAGTGGTCATGTATTGAAAGTTTAATCTAAGTACAAAAATGTTTAAATATTATAGCAAGCTTTGTTTACAAAATTGAGACTAAGAATATGGTACGGGTGTGGTTTTAGATAAAGGTATCAAAGATTATCGTTTCCTGGTCGGACAATAGGTATAATAGAAGAAAATTTAGAAGGCCAGAATCAAAACAAATTATTCTTCTTCTTCTTCTTTATCAACCGATAGACGTCCACTGCTGGACAAAGGTCTCTTGCATGGACTTCCACAGGCCTCGATCTTTCATGCGCCGCCTGAATCCAGCAGCTCCTTGCGACTCGCTTGATGTCGTCGGTCCACCTGGTGGGGGGGGGGGGTCTGCCAACACTGCGCTTCCCGGTGCGGGGTCGCCACTCCAGCACCTTGGGACCCCAACCCCAACAACATTAGTATTTTAGCCTGTTACAAATTTTCTGGCTGTCTGTCACACCCAGAACGAAGGAAACTTGCTGTTTCCTTGCATGCCTAGATAGAAAATCAAACTAAAGATAAGCTAATTTGTTCACCCTACCTGTGGTAGGTGTACTGCCATTCAATGGGCTAAAACAGATGGAAGGCTCTATGAAGTCACTGACATTTCAGTGACAATGATTCTGGACTATAATGCACATCTAAAACCTACTTCCATGTCTAAAACACTGCAATAATTGACAGATGCGGGTGACGGAAGCTAAACATCATGGATTAAAATCTGTAAAATTATAATAGAAGAAAACGGGCAATGAAATGATGAAAATTTGTTTTAATTACAATTTTGAAAACCATTCTAATAACCGGATTGACTGCCAAAATAAACCAAAGAACACATTATATTTGCGCGAATATAAGATCTAACTAATAAAAATAGAAATAATGAAACCACTTTTCACGGAATATGTTGCGTTTTTTTTCGATAATTTATTATCTGACGTATTGGAAGCCTTACAGCCACCATAACTACGGGTAATATTAAAGATTGTTTGGTTATTCAACATGACATCTGGGAGTTAATTACCTTAGTCCTATGCATGATGATGGAAGCTGTAAATAGAAGTAGTAAATACTCGAATAAAACACCATAGAACCCATAAAAAGTGGTTACCAAAACCCAACCCCAAACCCAAACCCCAAGTTAACTTTTCTTTATTTTTACGTTTACGATACTGCTATGCTCATAAAAGTTTGAAAAAGAGTATGTTTGACTCTACTTGAGAAAGATTAAAGGATAGTTGTAGAAAACGGGCCTCACATGTTTTTTAGGGTTCCGTACCAAAAGGGTACCAACGTGACCCTTTTGACCCTGTCCGTCCGTCCGTCCGTCCGTCTGTCAGCGGGCTGTATCTCGTAAACCGTAATAGATAGACAGATGAAATTTTCACATGTTATGTATTTCTATTGCCCCTATAACAACAAATAATAAAAATTAAATTAAATTAAAAAAATTAAATTAAAATATTTACGTGGGTACATGGAAATATTTTTATTTAATTTTTTTTAACGGAACCCTAAAAGAGCGAGGCCCGACTCGCACTTAGCCGATTTTTATTAAAAATTCTGGTTTAATCTAGACCTAGTTTTAATCTAGTAATATGTACATGGATATTTTAGAATTAAATAATTAATGGGCATTTTGATTAAGACAAGATAAGATTTCAAAATTCAAAATTATTTATTTCACGTAGGCCAACCTGTGGCTCTTATGACAAGTCATGAACTCATGACTCTACCACCGGTTCGGAAAGCGGATACTGCTGAGAAGAGCCAGCAAGAAACTCAGCAGTTGAACATTGCTAAACATTGTTTTCATAGTTTTTTGTATGAAAGAGATACTCCAGATTTTTATAAAAGTAATTAGTACTATGATGAAAAGTAAATAGAACTACGAAGAAAAGGTTTTGGATTTTTAAAAGGAAATTTTCTTTTGTTTTGAAATAAAAAATATTGCCTTTATAAGTCATATAAAGATTTAAAAAAATGTTGATTTGTATTTGCAATATATAAAACCAATATGAAACAGAAATAATATTATTTTATGCTATAATGGCTAAGCTTAGTTGCTTATTATATGCACATACGCTAATATACTACGCATATTTGTGGTATTAATAATTCGTAATAAGCTGGATCAACTACTTTATTATCAATTAAATCCTAGTTTTTTAATCCGAAAATCCATAAAATTACATCAAATCTATTATTTCAATGTTTGGTTAAGTAAATTACTTTTTGGAACGTAGTTCCTTATCGCGCGGTGCGGAACTCGGAAGGGGGCTAGACGGATCGACACTTTTTTGAAACCGACACTTTTTTGTAGGCATTGTGTTCGGTATTTTCGCGGTACAATATTGGGTCTCCGTAGCCTAGTGGCTTCTGCAGTCGCCTAACAGTTAAAAGTCGATGGTTCGAATCCCAGCTCGACAAAATTCCACATGTTGAAATTATTTAAAATAATTTCTACATGTGGAATTTTTCCTAAATTTTTTATAACTTATAAGTTTAAGGATTCAAACCATCGACTTTTGGCTGTTAGGCGACTGCAGAAGCCACAAGGCTACGGAGACCCATTATTGTACCGCAAAAATACCGAACACAACAATGCCAAATTCATTAATCGAAAGGAACTACGTTCCATCCGGGTGTCCCTTGACACCTCTCAAGATTTTTTTTATTTAAAATTATCGCTTTTAGCTACACACATTGTATACTAGTGTAAGTGGTAGTTAGCTCAAAAAAGGTTGTTTCGTTTGACGTCTATTGAATCAAATACAATTTAACAGAAAATTTAAATATTAGATTTATTATTTAAATACCTAATGAACCAAATAATTATCAAGAAACAAACATGAAAAAGTCATAATGCTAGCACAAATAATAAAAAAGTTCTAAACATTGTATCTTTGACACGCTCTCCAGTAAAAGTAGAATTTTGCAGATGACTTACAATACGTAGTGAGCCATCGATTTGTTGTTATAGCCTCCATAGACACACTCTTGTCTGTGAAAATTTCAACTGTCTACCTATTACAGTTTACGAGATACAACGGACCGACATGACAGCGGTGGCTTATTAATAGTCCCATTGGCACCCTTTAGGTACGGAACCCTAAAAAACAAGCTTTTAGTAGCCACATCATCAGACCCTGGATATCATCTAGGACCAGAGTACTTGTCAAGATGAATCAAACGAGCACAAACGCAATAGGGTTACGTCGTTTTAGTACAGGGTGTTAAGAGAATTTTAGCTATCTATGCCTATCTAACTTACTGTTTTGTATTTTTTTTTTTTGTAATAAACATAATTAACTATAAAGACATGACATTAAATTTATTTTGTATGGATTACCTACTAGGTATAAAAAGTATTTGTATTCCCCACTAAAGAGCATTATTATGCAAAAAATGTAACGGGTTATCGATAATAATTTACAACACTATTTTATCGATGTTAATTTCAACTACTAGTGCATCACTTTTCCATGTATATTATAAGCAGACGTCCCGCGTCCCCGCCCTCAAATTCGTGCGATAAGGACAACTGCAGATCGGACTGAATAGCCTAAGAAAAAAGCCATAATTCGAGGTTTGGCTCTCTACTATTTTCTCCTCCAATATTGGACCGATTTAAAAGATATTTCATAAACTGAATAAGAAGGATATATACTGTGTCCCTATGTTTTTCTTTTTTCATTAATACTTCTCAAATTTGTACACTAGGCGTCTGTTGACAGCGGTCTAAACAAGAAATTTTGAGCATTTTGTAAGAGCTCTAGTGCTTATAAAGATAATGTATCTTCAAAAAGGAAAACATAGGGACATAGAAGAGGTCGATATTTATTTTATTGTAAAAAATCATTGCTCTAAGGTCATAAACCAGAGAGAAAACAGGCGAGAGCGTTTGTAATATTTTGTATGGAGAAAAAACCACTAGCATTCGCTCTTAAGGTTGAAGACAAGGGTCTGCCCGCGAAATTCAAATTTAATTTGGTTTTTCGCAATTTGTAAACTAATACGACAAAGTAGGCTTAGAGCGAATGCTAGTGGTTTTTTCTCCATACAAAATATTACAAACGCTCTCGCCTGTTTTCTCTCTGGTTTATGACCTTAGAGCAATGATTTTTTACAATAAAATAAATATCGACCTCTTCTATGTCCCTATGTTTTCCTTTTTGAAGATACATTATCTTTATAAGCACTAGAGCTCTTACAAAATGCTCAAAATTTCTTGTTTAGACCGCTGTCAACAGACGCCTAGTGTACAAATTTGAGAAGTATTAATGAAAAAAGAAAAACATAGGGACACAGTATATATCCTTCTTATTCAGTTTATGAAATATCTTTTAAATCGGTCCAATATTGGAGGAGAAAATAGTAGAGAGCCAAACCTCGAATTATGGCTTTTTTCTTAGACTATTCAGTCCGATCTGCAGTTGTCCTTATCGCACGAATTTGAGGGCGGGGTCGCGGGACGTCTGCTTATAATATACATGGAAAAGTGATGCACTAGTAGTTGAAATTAACATAGATAAAATAGTGTTGTAAATTATTATCGATAACCCGTTACATTTTTTGCATAATAATGCTCTTTAGTGGGGAATACAAATACTTTTTATACCTAGTAGGTAATGCATACAAAATAAATTTAATGTCATGTCTTTATAGTTAATTATGTTTATTACAAAAAAAAAATACAAAACAGTAAGTTAGATAGGCATAGATAGCTAAAATTCTCTTAACACCCTGTACTAAAACGACGTAACCCTATTGCGTTTGTGCTCGTTTGATTCATCTTGACAAGTACTCTGGTCCTAGATGATATCCAGGGTCTGATGATGTAGCTACTAAAAGCTGTTTTTTAGGGTTCCGTACCTAAAGGGTGCCAATGGGACTATTAATAAGCCACCGCTGTCATGTCGGTCCGTTGTATCTCGTAAACTGTAATAGGTAGACAGTTGAAATTTTCACAGACAAGAGTGTGTCTATGGAGGCTATAACAACAAATCGATGGCTCACTACGTATTGTAAGTCATCTGCAACATTCTACTTTTACTGGAGAGCGTGTCAAAGATACAATGTTTAGAACTTTTTTATTATTTGTGCTAGCATTATGACTTTTTCATGTTTGTTTCTTGATAATTATTTGGTTCATTAGGTATTTAAATAATAAATCTAATATTTAAATTTTCTGTTAAATTGTATTTGATTCAATAGACGTCAAACGAAACAACCTTTTTTGAGCTAACTACCACTTACACTAGTATACAATGTGTGTAGCTAAAAGCGATAATTTTAAATAAAAAAATCTTGAGAGGTGTCAAGGGACACCCGGATGGAACGTAGTTCCTTTCGATTAATGAATTTGGCATTGTTGTGTTCGGTATTTTTGCGGTACAATAATGGGTCTCCGTAGCCTTGTGGCTTCTGCAGTCGCCTAACAGCCAAAAGTCGATGGTTCGAATCCTTAAACTTATAAGTTATAAAAAATTTGGGAAAAATTCCACATGTAGAAATTATTTTAAATAATTTCAACATGTGGAATTTTGTCGAGCTGGGATTCGAACCATCGACTTTTAACTGTTAGGCGACTGCAGAAGCCACTAGGCTACGGAGACCCAATATTGTACCGCGAAAATACCGAACACAATACCGAAAAACACAAGCCTACAAAAAAGTGTCGGTTTCAAAAAAGTGTCGATCCGTCTAGCCCCCTTCCGAGTTCCGCACCGCGCGATAAGGAACTACGTTCCAAAAAGTAATTTACTTAACCAAACATTGAAATAATAGATTTGATGTAATTTTATGGATTTTCGGATTAAAAAACTAGGATTTAATTGATAATAAAGTAGTTGATCCAGCTTATTACGAATTATTAATACCACAAATATGCGTAGTATATTAGCGTATGTGCATATAATAAGCAACTAAGCTTAGCCATTATAGCATAAAATAATATTATTTCTGTTTCATATTGGTTTTATATATTGCAAATACAAATCAACATTTTTTTAAATCTTTATATGACTTATAAAGGCAATATTTTTTATTTCAAAACAAAAGAAAATTTCCTTTAAATATTCCAAAATTTCCTTTTAAAAATCCAAAACCTTTTCTTCATAGTTCTATTTACTTTTCATCATAGTACTAATTACTTTTATAAAAATCTGGAGTATCTCTTTCATACAAAAAACTATGAAAACAATGTTTAGCAATGTTCAACTGCTGAGTTTCTTGCTGGCTCTTCTCAGCAGTATCCGCTTTCCGAACCGGTGGTAGAGTCATGAGTTCATGACTTGTCATAAGAGCCACAGGTTGGCCTACGTGAAATAAATAATTTTGAATTTTGAAATCTTATCTTGTCTTAATCAAAATGCCCATTAATTATTTAATTCTAAAATATCCATGTACATAATATTACTAGATTAAAACTAGGTCTAGATTAAACCAGAATTTTTAATAATAATCGGCCAAGTGCGAGTCGGGCCTCGCTCTTTTAGGGTTCCGTTAAAAAAATTAAATAAAAATATTTCCATGTACCCACGTAAATATTTTAATTTAATTTTTTTAATTTAATTTAATTTTTATTATTTGTTGTTATAGCGGCAATAGAAATACATAACATGTGAAAATTTCATCTGTCTATCTATTACGGTTTACGAGATACAGCCCGCTGACAGACGGACGGACGGACGGACGGACGGACGGACGGACAGCGTAGGCTTAGTAATAGGGTCCCGTTGGTACCCTTTGGGTACGGAACCCTAAAAAACATGTGAGGCCCGTTTTCTACAACTATGCTTTAATCTTTCTCAAGTAGAGTCAAACATACTCTTTTTCAAACTTTTATGAGCATAGCAGTATCGTAAACGTAAAAATAAAGAAAAGTTAACTTACTTCTATTTACAGCTTCCATCATCATGCATAGGACTAAGGTAATTAACTCCCAGATGTCATGTTGAATAACCAAACAATCTTTAATATTACCCGTAGTTATGGTGGCTGTAAGGCTTCCAATACGTCAGATAATAAATTATCGAAAAAAAACGCAACATATTATTCCGTGAAAAGTGGTTTCATTATTTCTATTTTTATTAGTTAGATCTTATATTCGCGCAAATATAATGTGTTCTTTGGTTTATTTTGGCAGTCAATCCGGTTATTAGAATGGTTTTCAAAATTGTAATTAAAACAAATTTTCATCATTTCATTGCCCGTTTTCTTCTATTATAATTTTACAGATTTTAATCCATGATATTTAGCTTCCGTCACCCGCATCTGTCAATTATTGCAGTGTTTTAGACATGGAAGTAGGTTTTAGATGTGCATTATAGTCCAGAATCATTGTCACTGAAATGTCAGTGACTTCATAGAGCCTTCAATCTGTTTTAGCCCATTGAATGGCAGTACACCTACCACAGGTAGGGTGAACAAATTAGCTTATCTTTAGTTTGATTTTCTATCTAGGCATGCAAGAAAACAGCAAGTTTCCTTCGTTCTGGGTGTGACAGACAGCCAGAAAATTTGTAACAGGCTAAAATACTAATGTTGTTGGGGTTGGGGTCCCAAGGTGCTGGAGTGGCGACCCCGCACCGGGAAGCGCAGTGTTGGCAGAACCCCCAACAGGTGGACCGACGACATCAAGCGAGTCGCAAGGAGCTGCTGGATTCAGGCGGCGCAAGACCGAGGCCTGTGGAAGTCCATGCAAGAGACCTTTGTCCAGCAGTGGATGTCTATCGGTTGATAAAGAAGAAGAAGAAGAAAATACTAATTTGTTTTGATTCTGGCCTTCTAAATTTTCTTCTATTATACCTATTGTCAGACCAGGAAACGATAATCTTTGATACCTTTATCTAAAACCACACCCGTACCATATTCTTAGTCTCAATTTTGTAAACAAAGCTTGCTATAATATTTAAACATTTTTGTACTTAGATTAAACTTTCAAAACATGACCACTTTATTTCCCTCTTCCTCCTCTTTTAATTTTCTCGCAATATTATTTTCTTAAAAAAGCTTTCTCTTTCCTCATTTTCTTCTGAAAATGAAAAACAAGAAAGCTAAGCAAGATAATAAAAATTACTTTTCATTATCTTATTATTATATTATGCAACTTCATGGCATACAAGATCAAAAAATATATAATATGTACACACATTTTTTAATTGAAACAGGGGCTAGTTCTAAATCTTCAATGCATTATTTTTGTTTTAATTGTCATAATCTGTTTTGTGTTTAAATAAATTGATTTATATTTATTAAGCTTATTAAAACTTATATTGAAATTCTTGTTCATAATAACACGATTCTGACGTAGATTATAAACTTGAGCGGAATAAATAGTTGGACCAAGTCACCGTTTGTAGAAGTTAAACATCTTAGAAAACGCTGTACACTGATGTAACTGTACATGGAAAGGTACAATTACAAGTTGCACCGCTCGACGTATAATACAGGAATCCTGTAGTTACCTCAGTTTACGACGTACAGAAATCGTAAAATGCTCAACTTGAACCAGTATACGTTAGATTATCTTCGAATCTATTTGCATTTTTGAAAGTTTTGTGACCTAGGCTGATAAATAAGATATTTTATCATAAAATCCATCAAAAAGTCAAAATACCTAAAAGTGCTAGTTGACGCACTATACTAGGACTATCGAAATAATAAAAATTAAAGTAAATTAAAAAATAAAAGGGGGCTCCCATACATGAATAATAATAAAAATTCTTTTGAAAAAAAAAACTGACGTCAAACGCCACTGAAAAGTGTAAAATAATTTCAGTTTGTACACGTATGTTGAAGTTGGGCGGACCTAAATAGAAACGATGAAACGATGAAACGAATGCGCCACGCTAGCCAAAATTTTAGTTTGTAGGTCCAAGCACAGAATATAATAGTACTCGGTACAGGTATGTTGGAGTCAGGCTAGCGTTGCAGTTTCATAGTTCTATTGAGGCCCGCCCGACTTCAATATTCGTGTACAAACTGAAATTATTTTATACTTTTCAGTGGCGTTTGAAGTCGGTTTTTTTTTAAAGAATTTTTATATATTATTATTTTAAGCTTTTTAGTGTAGCTTCAGCTCCCTGCGGCGACTCAAACGAGTCGCAGGGAGCCGCTGGATTCAAGCGGCGCAAGACCGAAGCCTGTGGAAGTCCATGCAGGAGTGAGGAGACCTTTGTCCAGCAGTGGACGTCTATAGTTTGATAAAGAAGAAGAAGAAGTGTAGCTTCATAGGATAAATCTACACATTCTCTGATCGCGAGCGATTTGTTTCTATTCATTGAGGAGTGCCGTCCTCACTATCACAGAAGATATTCATCAGATCTTCACCAAATTTGCAGCATCAGGTGATCAGCTCGATGGTGGCACCATTGCATTTTATGTAGAATCAAATACTGATCAAAACGAATCCAAACACGACATATCTGCTATTATTTTTCAAGTGTGCACTAGTGTGCTGGATATCCTCGCTGCAGTTTCAGCTCCATCTTCAGAGCCATTCCATGGATATCATTTAAGACTGCTTATCAATACGAATGAAACGAGCCTAAAATAATATGGTTATGTAGTTTTATTACAGTGTGCTCATAACCACCGTTCAGCTTCATCATCAGACCTTGGATATTATCTAGGACCAGAGTACTTCTCAAGACGAATCAAAGGAGCCCGAACTCCATGGTGTTATATCGTTTTACTACAGAATTCTCATAGCCATCTTCCGCCTCCATCATCAGATCAGCTCCATGTTACAATAATATTGCATTGTAATCCGATTTATATGTACATGCACTTTTTCAGCTCAATCGGAAACCGGGAATGGTTCTAATACATCTTGCAAGACTTGACCTAAACTAAACATACATTGCATTGCAAGATAAATATAAGATTGTAAAAATAAGATGATGAATAGAAATTTAGCTTATGTATGTAGGTATGTTAATTATGTACTAGGCATGATTATAAGTCTACACATACTCTGATCGCGAGCGATTTCCTCTCATTTATTGAGGAGTTCCGTCCTCCATCTACGAAGATATTCATCAAATCTTCACCAAATTTAAATGAGACCTGCAGATACGCCCATTCAAGTAAAAAAAAAATATTGAAATCAGTTAAGATTTGATGGAGTCTGGAGATATGGATGAATATCGACAAAAAAAAATGAAAATAAAAATAAAATACGCGTAGAATTGAGAACCTCCTCTTTTTGATTTTTTTTAAGTCGGTTAAAAAGGAGTCGAAGGAGTGAAATTTCTATAGGTATATTATGGACTAAGTATATTATAGTGTATTTTAACAACATTACAGAAAGCACCGATTTATAGTGCGGTTTGTAAGTTGTGACCAAAACAAATAAACATTTTTTCCTCATAATTTAGTACCGTCTAAGAACTAAGATACCTAAATATGTGATTTTGGTCATAATATAAAATCAGCAACGGCTCACCGCTCATGCGACTCGATTACGTCACACGCGCGAAGCGGGGGCGCGCGTCACAGCACGCACACCCTGTCAACTTACACACACATGAATAGGGCGGTCGGACGCCGCCGACGCGGCCGAGCGGTCGCGGAGCGACAGCAATAGATTCTTCAAATACCTAATTTTCAAAAGTCTCTCCGACCAAATGCCCTCTTAATCAAAATACTGAGTTGGACGTGAGTTACTCACAAATTAGTCGATATTTTGATTAATCTCTTAAACTGGACACTTTCAAGTAAATTTTTTTATATAAACCTGTGAAGATGATACTGCCATTGTCGCAATTAGAATGCCATAAGCCTACTTTGTCGTATTAGTTTACAAATTGCGAAAAACGATATTAAATTTGAATTTCGCGGGCAGACCCTTGTCTTCAACCTTAAGTACAAGCTTTATTTGATAAAGCCCTAACAGTCGATCGCTTATGGTTCGACTGATTTGTTCGTTCGGTTCGCACCAAATTAGCTTTATCCGCTTTCACTTGTAAATGACCATATCGACGGCAGAAAGCGGAAATGTCGTATCTCAAAATTTGGGCTAAATGACTTTTTACTATATTGTTGATAAGCAAAAAAAGCCGCGTCGAATGGTATATGTCTCGTCTTTCTATGATGAAAAACTTTAATGATACGCCATTGAATTTTTTCTATTTTTGGTACTGCTTACCAAAAATAGAAATTATCTCTATTTACAAATTGCTGTAAATAGAGGAAAAATCGCTATTTTTGAAAATAAAATAGATACGACACCACGTCCAACATAAATAACAGTTACACCATTATTTTACCCTGACGGACATTGATTTCAAAAGAGATACAGCATTTCAGCCGCCCCAAAATTTTACGTTGACAAGGATACAGCAATATGCTCCGAACTGGTGAGTGTTTATCGAACAGTTACTACATTTCAAATATTTAATTTAAGAGCAAATATCTTACTTACACCATAAGATTAGAGTATTGTTTTGTGTTGAGTAATCAATACGCCACTCTAGATAGACACGCACCCCTCTCCAATCCCGAGGTGTTTGCTATATACGCCATTCTGATCGCGCGGCATCTGATGCGTAAGCGCCGATAGTGAGAAAGCGTATTTGTTGTTAACAAAAATATTATTTTAAAAGATTGTTAACGTGTCGTTTACGTGTTATTTACGTGTTTAAAATAAATAATTACACTTCAGGAGTTCGGGTAAGTAAAAGAATATTAAAATTTAACCTATTTTTTGTTAAATGAGTTAATTGGAAGTCTGTATATTTAGCATACCTACTATATCTAATAAGCAAGCAAAGCTTACAACCTTACCTGCTTATATTTTACATAGCTACCTTGATTGTTTCGTTTATCAGTATCTTAAGGTCTCGAATAAGTAGATAGTTAACAAACATTAGGAAGGTACACAGTAAAGAAAGTAAGTGATGTTTTTATAACTTACCTAAATATTAGACTAGTTCTGAAGATATTTGATAGGCTCAGTAATTAGGTAAATAGTTTGTCTATTACTAATTAATTCATTTTTTATTTTAGGTAGCTATAGACCGGTGCAGTGTTGAAGGATTAATAGATACAGCAGACTGATTATTGACTAATGAAGACGAGGAAGTATAGTAAACTGATTGCTGAAACTAATTAAAAAGAGAAAGTATAGCAGACTGATTGTTGAAACTAATGGACAAGAGGAAGTATATAGAGCGGACTGATTTTTTGTGTCATTTCCTGCATTCTGAATATTATAATAAAAGCATTATGCAAAAGTTATAGTATTTTATTTTTTACTAGCTGCTACCCGCGAGCTCCGCATCGCCATTTTAAGATAAATTTTTGAATTTTGAAATCGCTAAATGACCGAACTCACATAAAAAAGTTTATCCTCCTTTTCACTTGTTTTTTGTTAAATTAACACCCGCAAATAAATTTTCCCTTCAAAAATTATGGATTTCAATGCAAACTTTCATCCTCTTTTCCATCATTTTCTTACGACGCCTAAAAATATAGTATCATGCATTTCACTTCGAAACTTCATCATCATTATATACCAAATTAATCCCCTTTTTCACCCGCAAAGGTAGAATATTTGAAATCGCTTGATGGCTTTTTAAGTTTCATATTTTTTTTATTTATGAACTTTATTGAAATAAAACAAACATTGAGTTTGAAGTGAAACTTACCACAACATATTAGTGAAAACCGCACCCCAATCGGTTTAGCCGTTTCTGAGATTAGCGCGCACAAAGAAGAAAATTCTAACAATGATTGTTTAGGGATCTATTGTTTTGATAAAGGCCCCCAATAACAAATTTTCTCATAAATTTTTGATGTACAGACAACGATCAATTACAGATTTATTATAATATATCATGTATACCTAGATAATAAATTTATAATTCAGAATGTTTAAAAACATTTCATTTTTATAAAATAATTCAATTAAAATCACATACAGCAAAATGATCATGTTTCTAATAGTTCATATTTGAGATACAGCAGATCGTAGCACGAAAACTTGTATCTATTTTAATTGGTCATACATTTCACTTTACAGTTACAGCTTTTCCTAAAAATAGCTTAGAGTTATGATTTTTTGAAATAGTTTTTTGGCTCTGGTGTAAAACTGGATTTTTTGAGATACGCCAGTTCCGCTTTCTGCCGTCGATATTATTCGATAGTCAGTAATGACGAATTTGATATGCTGGACCGTATCCAGTAATCTGTAAAGTCTAAAACCCCACTTTGATGAGAACTGCGAGGAAAATAGTTGGTTTCATACCAGCTGTTGAAAATAATCCCTAAAAAATGAAATTTCGAATTTGCGAAATTATAAAAAAAAACGTAAAGCTGTCTCGGTAAATCGATATCGCCAATTCTGATACATCGGTATCTGTATCTGTAGGTAGGTATATCAATATCAGACGCATCTGTACCTACAAATAAAGGACAGAAATACCTTGACGACCTATCAGGACATTTACCTAGGTACCTTTTATGACATAAGTAAACTTACCTTGTACTATAAACAAAGTTAGATTACTTATAAGAGCGTACTAAAAGCTACAACATTAGTTACGTTTACGTACTAATGTTGTAGCTTTTAGTACGGTCTAATATGTAAAAGTTCCACATGCGCCATCTAGACTCTTTTCAAATTCACACCTACTTAACTTTATATGAAAGAACTGATGGTCTCTTGCGAAGTCTTTAAAGCGAGCCAAATTGCTATAACTTTCCGAAGCAATTTAACTCAAATTTTATTAAGTATAGCAGTGAAAGCCTAGTGGTTACGACTGTGGTCTCTGACTTTCGAAGTTAAGTGCGTTTAAGAAATTAAAAATATCACATGCTTTAACGGTGAAGGAAAACATCGTGAGGAAATCTGCACACATGAGAGTTCTCCATAATGTTCTCGAAGGTGTGTGAAGTCCGCCAATTCGCATTGGGCCAGCGTGGTGGACTATGGCCTATAACCCTTCTCTGAGAGGAGACCTCGCACAGTAGTGAGCCGATGATGGGCTGATAATGAAGAGAAAAGCACATTTGATAAGCCCCCACTTTGTAGGATATCTTGCTAGTAGGAAGATACCTAGCAAGGTTCCTCTTCGCCTCGGTTTTGCATTGGTAGGTATACCTACCTACTTATTTTTCTTCTATAGACTCAGTAAGGAAATGTGATTATTGGAAATGTGATGTGATTTTGACATTGCATAAGAATGTGAAAACATTCTTATGCAATGTCAAAATGTAATAAACCGCACACTTAATTATAGCATAATAGCATACTGGTTTTAAAAATCCTGCGAGAACCTTTTGTTTTCCGGGATAAAACGTAGCCTGTGTCACTTTCCAAGTCCTCAACTGTACCTAACTACCCACACAAAAATAACGTCATCAAACACAATTAGGTACCTATTACTACTAGGTAGGTAGCATTGATAAAATATTAGTAAGGATACCTACAAAAATCAAACGCAGATATTGAGATACAGCAACATTCTAATTTTTAGGGTTCCGTTTACTACGGAACTAAACGGAAACTATAAGGGTTCCTTGTTTACTACAAGGAACCCTTATAGTTTCGACATGTACGACCTTTGTCCGACCGTCTGTCCGTCCGTCCGCGGTTTAGCTCAGAGACTATTGGTACTAGGAATCTGTAATTTGACAAGGGTATAAATATTAATCACAAAACAAAATTGCGAAATACAATTATGAAAAATAATTTTTTTAAGGGTACCTCCATTATGTAAAGTGGGGATGATTTTTTTTCTCGTCTATCCCATAGTGTGGAGTGTCGTTAAATAGGTCTTTTAACACAGCAGTAGTATATGATATAAAGAATTTTATAGGAAAACTATCACGGCTAAGTGGGGTTCACAAGTTAAGGAGTTATATCTGTTTTTTAGAAGTGAACCGCGAAAAACCATGGCACTCAAAATATATTCAATATTCATAAATAAAATCACTATCCTAGGTCAGCAATAATAATTGTGACTTGCAACTACGGAACCCTACACTGCGCGTGGCTCGACACGCACTTGCCCGGTATTTTTTATTATTCTAGGTTTCTGTTGGACAATGAACAATTATAGAATAACTAGTTTCGTCCAGTACGTCTGCCTGACGATATTTTGTTTAGAATAGAATATAATAGAATAATTTTTATTCAAATAAATTTTTACAAAAATGCTTTCCAATCGTCCAGTGAATCTACCACTGGTTATGTATGAATCCTATTCCAACCGAGAAGAACCAGCAAGAAACTCGGCGTTTGCTAATTTGATGGTTTTGTTTCTTTCCAGTATCGGAATAAGCTAAACGAACAGCAAAATGGCAGACTGTCGGCGCAGAGAGCGGCGCTTGGTGCCAGGCAAGAGGAAATGCGGAGCATAGACCGAAGGGTGTCGGAGTTGCAGGCAAGGCTGTTGAGGAAACGAGCTCTCAACCGGCAGCTGGCGGCCGCGCATCGACAACCCCAGCAAAGGTAATTAATAGAATAGAATAGAATATTTTTTTAAAGAATCCTTGCAGAAGGAAAAATTGCAAGGGCAAACTCGACAAAACTTATAACACCCGGAAAGAATAGAAAGAGGTCGGAGACCAAATCTAACTTGGATAGCTTTTGACACCTAAGTTGGTGTGGATCGAAAGAAGATCCAGCAATTTTATACCATAAAAAAAGAAATCCCAACCTTGGCAAAGCTTTTGGTGGAATTAATTCAAATAAACTTTTACGAAGTGCTTTCGAATCGTCAAGTGACTTTACTACTGCACTGCCCTCCAAGCCAAATTACACTTCGTTGTATCTATTCTCTTTAGTATGATAACGCTTTAGAGCAAGGGTTCCCAAAGATTTTTTTATCACGCCTCCCTTCTGAAAGGATAGGAGGTGTGCTCGGAGTGTCCCTGCGGGATCGAATCAGAAATGAGGAGATCCGTAGGAAAACCGACATAGCTCAGCGAGTCGCGAAACTGAAGTGGAAATGAGCGGGGCACATAGTTCAAAGAGCTGATGGTCGGGGTCCCAGGGTGCTGGAGTGGCGACCCCGCATCGGGAAGCGCAGTGTTGGCAGACATAAAACGAGTCGCAGGGAGTCGCTGGATTCAGGCGGAGCAAGACCGAGGCCTGTGGAAGACCATGCCCAAGACCTTTGTCAATGACAATGAACATGTCATGACAATGACATGTTGAAATGACAATGATGATAATGATGAAGTAACTATCTACTCAGAGCAGAGGTTTCTCGTAGATCCCCGTCATCGCCAACGTAGACCCCAATCGAGTATCCCGTGGACCCCTTGAGGTCCACCATGACCACTTAGGGAATCACTGACAGAGGTTCCCAAACTTTTTTCTCATAGACCTACATCATGGTCACGCCAGCGTACACCCCCGTCGAGTCTCCCGTGGACCCCTGGGGGGTCCACCTAGACCACTTTGGGAAACACTGACTTTAAATTCTATTCAAAGCCGTTTTATATGTGATCCCCACCCACATCCGCATCATCAAAACTAGATTTTCTTACATCCGTGTCCTCGTCCGCACATCAAAATATAAAACAATAATGTTAATATTGTTATGTTAGTGCAACTGCAAGGACAGCCATTTAACGTTAATCTTATACAAGTATATGCGCCTACAGCGGATAAAAGCGACGCAGAAATCGAGAACTTTTATGAGCAAATTAATACAGCCTTAGAAAATGTTAAAAACCATGAAATTAACATCATCATGGGTGACTTTAATGCCAAAGTAGGACATGGCAAAGTTGAAGGTACTGTTGGCGATTTTGGATTAGGAAATAGAAATGAACGCGGAGATAGGCTTGTGCAATTCTGTCAGGAACGGAACCTTGTCATCACAAATACATTTTACAAATTACCTCCAAGGAGGTTGTACACTTGGAAATCTCCGGCAGACAAACCTGGCAAAATTATTAGAAACCAAATTGACTTTGTACTTATAAATAGAAGACATCGAAATAATATTAAATCAGTCAAGACTTACCCTGGTGCAGACATTGGTTCAGACCATAATCCTTTAATAGCAACTCTGCGAGTAAAGCTTAAGAAAATCCATCAACCAACGTTAACATCATGTATTGATATTTCACAATTAAAGGACCCAGACACTCGTTGCAAAGTACGTCTAGCAACGAATGATGAAATGGTTCGACTTAAAACTACGGACAACCAAATGGTAGATGTAAATAACAGTTGGAATAATTTCAAAACTGCATTTGGGCAAATAGGTAAAAATATGTTAAAACCATCTCAGTGTAAGAAAAATAAAGTTTGGACAACTACAGAAATATTGGACTTAATTCAAGAGAGAAGAAAATTCAAAGGAAAAAATCCCGAGCAGTACTTTAAACTCCAAAAAACTATAAAGAAGAAAATGATCGAGGCTAAAGAAAAGTGGATACTAAGCGAGTGTGAGGAGTTGGAGCAGTATGATGCTAAGCATGATTCTTTTAATGTCCATCGAAAAATCAAACAATTGTTGGGTGCCAAGCACAAAGTCAAAGTACATTCCATCCTTCAGGACGGCACAGGACGCTTCGCGAACACTATTGGCGAAAAGTTGAAGATATGGGAAGCATACATAAGAGACTTATTTTCCGATGAAAGACGAGATAATATGGACTTCCCACATACTGACACTGGACCTCCAATTACGAAACCCGAAGTATGTTTTGCAATCAGGCAATCAAAGAGAGGAAAAGCTTTAGGATCCGATGAAATTCCAGTAGAGCTACTTAAGGAAATAGAGGAATGCAACCTTGATTATCTCGTAGACTTCTTCAATCTCATCTATACTACAGGTATCATACCGCAGGATTGGTTGAGATCAACATTTGTCACTCTACCAAAGACAAATAATCCGAAACGTTGTGCTGACTACCGCACTATATCGTTAATGAGCCATATATCAAAAGTTTTTCTTAAGATAATACATGGCAGAATATATAGTAAATGCGAGTCAATTATATCCAACACCCAATTTGGATTTAGATCGGAATTTGGAACGAGAGATGCTCTTTTTGCTTATCAAGTGTTAATCCAGCGTTGTTGGGATATGAATCGTGATCTCTTCGTATGTTTCCTAGACTATGAAAAAGCATTTGATAGAGTCCGCCATGTTAAACTCATTGAATTGTTGCAGGTGATAGGTATTGATTCTCGTGACCTTAAAATAATTAAAAATTTATATTGGCAGCAAGAAGCAAACGTTCGAGTTGAAGGCCAACTATCATCTTATATGGAAATACTAAGGGGGGTGAGACAAGGATGCATACTATCCCCCTTATTATTTAATATTTATGCAGAGTCAATCTTTTCTGAAGCATTACATGAAATCAATGAGGGGATAACGGTGAATGGCCGGTTAATTAACAACATGAGATATGCGGATGATATGATTTTAATAGCTGATACTCTCTCAGGACTCCAAGCATTAGTAAACACTGTACATAAAACCAGCACTGAATATGGTATTAACATAAATTGTAAAAAGACCAAATACATGATAATTAGTAGAGCACCAGAACCTTCATCGTCCATTTTTATTAATAACTCCACCATAGACAGGGTAAGCCAATACAAATATTTGGGTACTATAGTCAATGATCAAGTAGATTACAGCATAGAGATCAAATGCAGAATTGAACAAGCCCGGGCAGCTTTCCGTAAAATGGACAAGATACTTTGCGATCGTAATCTCAGCCTCCCATTGCGTATAAGAGTCGCACGCTGTTACGTTTTCTCCGTTCTTCTATATGGAGTCGAAGCCTGGACACTTACGGAAACTTTGTGTAAAAAGATCGAAGCTTTCGAAATGTGGGTTTACAGAAGAATGTTGAGAATTTCGTGGGTTCAGCGTGTCAAAAACACGACTGTGCTGCAGAGGCTAGGCAAAGATCTTGAAATTATTAAGACCATAAAAGTGCGGAAGCTTGAGTATTTTGGCCATATCCTCAGAAATAACAAATACGACCTCCTGCAGCTCATTATACAAGGGAAAATAGCTGGCCGAAGACCACCGGGTCGCAGAAGAACATCGTGGCTTAGAAACCTACGCCAATGGTATGGCAAAAGTACCCGATCCTTGTTCCGAGCAGCAGCGTCCAAGGTGCATGTGATAGCCGTCATGATTGCCAACCTCCGATAGGAGTCGGCACTTGAAGAAGAAGAAGAATGTTAATATTATCCGCACTTTATATATATAAATTTATCCGCAAAACGAATCCCGTTACAACCCTAATTTTCGAGTATTTTTGATCTCTTTAGGATTACTTTAGCGATCAAAGCACGATGAAAATATCACTTTCAAAGATTTTCCAAGAAAATAAAACTTAATAAGCCAGTTCTCAACTTAAGCGTCCTTTACGCGACGTCTCCAAGAAAATGCATCATTTGTTCAACAGTTGTGTTATTTGCTTTATAAGTACCTACTTTTGTTTCCCTAAGGAAAGTGACTTCAACATTATTACTTATCTTATCTTCTACTTCTAATTACTTTTCCGAGTTTCTGGTGAATGTTTTGCAGTTGTTTATGGCTGAGAATTTCGTTTATTTAACTTTATACCTATTTCCCTGCCTTGCTTTGTTGTACCAGATACATAGTATACCTAGGTAAATAGTTCGTTTTGCTTAGCTAAAAAACTAAAATAAAGAGGGTAGACAACTAGGTACCTACTCGCATTTTCTTCGTCGCCCACGATAGACGCCCACAGCTGGACATAGGCCTCCTTTAGGGACTTCCACATTTCTCAGTCTTGTGTCGTTTGTATCCAGTGGTTCTCTGAGACTCGTCTGATGCGTCGTTGGTTCCACCTATTAGGGGATCTGCCAACACTGCGTTTTTCGTGTCAAAGGTCGCTTTTCCAGCACCATGGTAGTTGGTACCCAAAAGGACTATCGCCTCTTCAAACCACATATTATGAGGCCGCCTATTGCCGCTTTGGACGGTAACTCTGTTACTTCTCTGTTAGAGCATTTAACCAACTAGGTAAATACTCTAAGGTACATAACGCTAGTTCTCCTACTCGCGTACCATAAAATTGAGAATAAAATGTTGCATAAACCACGGAATAGTCCGTGGCATAAACATACCTACCTAGAGGTCATGTATCTATTTAGTTGTCCACTTAGGTCTGAAATTTGTGTCATCCTTTTCTTATTTAGATTTGATGAATTCATTTTGGCTTATTATGTCATGGACTAAGTGATTAAATAAGTGAGATACTTTTTATCCCGTTCGACCGCGTTTCCGTCAAGTCACTATAAATCGTGGTATAACAAAAACGCATCTGACATGGAATAACAAAACGCAAATGACAGTGGAATAACAAAACGTAAATGACAGCTAAACGTAATTTTGTCTTTGTTGGTTTGTCCGTCAATCACGCTGCAAAAAACCTACGGATTGACGTGATTTTTTTTGGATAGGTATAGTTGAGAACCTGTTGAGTGTAAAGCATCCCGGAAAATCAAAGAGTACCCTCGGGATTTTAAAAACTGAATCCACGCGGACGAAGTCGCGGGCATCAGCTAGTATTTAAATAGAAAAAAAAATCTTTAAGGTATTTCAAAGATACCGATGTGAAACGGTTTATGTAAAGCATGTCGGAGGAATTTAATTGAAATTCCGCCGATAAGAAGCCGAGGGCGGCGAAGGCCGCCGCATGATAGATTTCTGGCAAAATATTAAAAGTGATCGTAATTCGTTACTACAAATTCGTAAAATGTAAAATAACTTTCATGCAAAACGTTCGATCTTCATGCTAATATAGGAGTAAATGGGATAGCTTACTTACCTACCTATTAATTTTCTATTTCAAAATGCATAACATAGAGAATTTTTGAGCAAAAGAAGTTAATAAAAATTTTTTACCTAAATAATCTAAATAATAATTATACGTACCTACTTGTCTTATATTTCCACACTCTAATTATACGTTTCCAACAGATCATTGTACTAAATAAAACTGTTGTTGTCTGTAGTGATTTTAACTAGGGATACCTAGTGATACCGACAATACTATTAGCTTTAGCTGGCGGTATCGTTTAACTTTAAAATACCCCACCACCGTACCACTCGCGATACGGTCAAAAGAAATATCTGTTTCAGTCGTGAAAGTACATAGCTTTGAAAAGAATAAGAATGGTCGGTATGCCGTTGCGTCGGCTGTGTATGATCCAATTCACGTAAGATACCAGCCAAAATAAATCTATTTAATTTTAGCTACAAGGCTACAAGGCATTTTTGGAACAAAGTTCCTTTTCGGACGGTTTGGCGGCCGGAGGCTAGGCGTAAAATAGTGTAAGAATTTTCCGTCACGAAACTTGTTGCCTTCGTTTATTAGTTTATTACACTCGTTCCATTAAAGCTTTGGCGGCGTAGCGGATTAACGGAGTGAAACTTTCGATTCGGGGGTTCGAATCCTAACTTCAGAATATTATTTTTTATTTTATTAATTTTTTTTATTAATTTATTATTAAAAGACACTTCATTCCAACCGAGTGTTCCACGACACTCACGCATTTTTTTTAACTAAATCTGTCCCTAAACCGTTTACAGAACGAGCAACCCAACGCCGATGCAGCAGCTGCCCGACTACCCAGCGGGCACCAACGCAGCGAGCAGCCAACCAAAGAACCAGCAGGCGAGAGGGAACGTGGCCGCCGTGGAGCCCTACAACCACGTCCCGCACGCGCAGAGCCTTCACAACACTAACTTCCAAGTGAGGACACTTAAGAATCTCCCGTTACCTCAAATTTCCATACAAACATGGTTTTGCATCATCGTCAGCAACCCATTAATGGCTCACTACTTAGCGCAGGTCTCCTCTCAGAGAAGGATTTAGTTTTGCGTAACTTTGAAATTACCTGTCGGACTGATAACAGATCAATTCATACAAATATAATGCTTTGATATAAGTATATCGTGTCGCCTCTCAGAAAAAGAAATGTTCAGGCCATAGTCCACCACCACCATACTGCCTGTATGGAGATTGGGCGCTTTACGCACCATTGAGAACATTATACTCAGGCATGCAAGTAGTTGGACCTACCACTTGCTTAAAGTAGGTTCTCGCCTCATGAAAATATCCTTTTAAAAATGTAGTGTACGAAACAAGAGTAACTCTTTATATTGTTCGTTTACAGGCCATGAAGCAAAATGTTATACAAAACAACGTGCCATTAAAACAGCTGACACAAAGTGATAATATCCAGACTCATCTAACACAGCAAGAAGCTCATTTCTTGCAGCAGAAACAGATGCTGAATCCTCTGTACAACGGCACCTATCCTCAAATACCAGCGAACATACAAGACAACCACTACCAAGGGCAATATACAAATAAGCACGATGGGAACGCATTTAGTCATGTTCAACAAGGTATTACAAACGCGTATGATCAGAAATCTATCTTCGATCATATGAACAAATATTCTGAATATCCGAAACAACCTCAATACAGCCCTAATAGTACAAGCAGTTCGAATAGTAACCAAACTGGTAAAGAGCAGAAAATAAATGAGCAAGAATTTCCACCAGAATTTGCAGCAAGCAAATCCGATCCTAAATATCAAACATTACCATATAACACGAAATTCCCAAACGCTAATGGTAAATTAAAACAACCTGAAGTCAATGGTAAAGCAATAGAGCAAGATAATAAAAACCAAAATGCAACGAACGTGAATCACATGACAGTGCATTCGACGCCGCTCTCGGTTGTAAATAAGAGTTTGGCGACGCCACTAAGTCAGAACGAAGCAACATATCAACAGGAACATACATATCAGCTGCAAAAATCAGACTCCTCTAGTAGATGTAATCAAGAGGGCAAAGAAAACCATGCATATCCACAAAATTCTAGGTTAAGTCACAGCAGTAGTCAGAATAATGATGGGTCTAGGAATAGCGGAAAGAGTCAACAAAGTAGCGCAGTCAAAGGCAGCTCCCCCAGTTTACTATCGAGTACAACATCTGCCAGCAGTTCTATAGGATTTGGGGTAAGAAAAATATTTTGTAAAAATAATTTTATCACCAAACCGAATTTGTACGATAATCATTTTTGCTTGTATCATAACATAGCTATTTACACCCGCATTTGTAAATATCACCATCAATCATTCATTACAGAAACCCGTATCGAGTGTTGCACCCACTTCGGTTCAGGTCTCGAGCGGCAAACCATCACCCATATATCAGACATCTTCAACAAAAATTCAACCAGTTCAACCACAAACTGTCCAGACTCAAAGCATATCCGTGTCGAATGTAACTAGTAACTTGGTAAATTCCCAACCCCAGATCGTTAGAAACACCGCGTCAGGGTTATCAACAGGCACTTCGAGCTCAAACTTCAATGGCCAGAACGCATCGTCACAAAGCATTTTACTATCGCCACCACAAAGCGCCAGTACACCTTTATCAACGCCAGATGTTAGTGGAACTGATAAATCGCCTAAACCAGCATTACCTCCTAAGCCTACTATCAAGGTCAGTATTCTTAAGAGTTCGATTATTTCATCTCAAATCAACTTAAACGGGTCTCGGAATGGCTATACCTGACATATGACTTAGGCCATAGTCCACCACGCTAGCCAAGTGTGAATTGACAGACTTCACACACCTTTGAGAGCATTGCGGAGAACTCTAAAGCATGCAGGTTTCCTAACGATGTTTTTCTTTCAACTAAGTGATACCTACTTATTTAATTTCTTAAAATGCACACAACTCTGAAAAGTTAGAGGTTGGCCAGAGATTCGAACCCTAGACCTCCAAAGAAGCGGCTAAAGTCTTAAACACTAGGTTGTCGTTACCGATAGCATAAATACCTGATATTTGAAATTATTTATTTGCAAGTAACTAATTATATTATTACTTGCGAATGAATATCTAATTACAAAATACATATCAGGTAAAGTTTAATTATGTTAAATCATGTTACAGACTCCACCGAGACAATCAGTAAACCATGATATAGGGTACAATCAAACGGCGGAGACCATAAACGTGCCTACGATACCCGATTCGTCAAGTGATAATGACACACAAAATCTGAAAGAATCCAGTAATGGCAGCAACAGTAACGATATGATAATCAAGGCTCGTCCTTTGACGATTAGAAAACCACCTCTAAGCGAACAACCAAAGCTTAGAAACGTGAATAATACGAAAAATTCCGTAAGCGTAAGCATAAATCGACGCATAGAAATGCCACCAGCATTCTTATTCCCAGAGATGGATCACTTAAATCTTGATTCAGTACCCAGCGAAATGCAAAATGGTTTAAAAGAGAAAACGAAGCAGAAAGATGAAGTTGATAGATCATTAAATAACAATATATCTTTAAGTTCCAACGAGAAACAGGAGGATAGTAAAGATAATGTTGTTACTGATATAACGGAGCAAATAAGTTCTGTGGATTTGAACGGTCAGGATTCTCAGAGATCTGAGAATGTTCTGAGGCGGTCAAAGAAAGGCAACTTGAAGCAAGGAGGCAAGGCTCCGCTGGCCAGGCGAGTGAGCTTTGATCCCCTCGCTTTGCTTTTAGATGCAAGTTTAGAGGGGGAATTGGAGCTCGTAAAGAAGACGGCAACTCAGGTAAAAAAAAAACTAATAATATTTCCCAAATAATGATGAGGCTAATTCGGTGATACACTAGATCTCTTATCTAAAGTGAAATACAAAGTTCCATCTTTAGTGCAAGGGCCTATTTCTCGATTTCCAAGTTACCGACGAATTTTGACTTTTTTACAGAGCAAAGATAAAAATAATAAAATGATAGACTATAATAACGGCCTTTTTCACCAACGCCAAGTTAACTTTATCCATACTTTATTCAAGGAAGTAGGACTAGCATTGTGAAAAAGCTGAATTATTATTTGAGAGTTTAGTGTACCGCCGAATAGGGAATTGTGAATCATTATTTTTAAGGATTGTTAGTTACTGTGGAGTATGGTTACGGCTACAACTTCTATGTAACAAGCAAAATATTAAAGAATAAAAAACCCGACTGCCTTAAAGAATATCAATTATCAAAAAAATAAAATGAAAAATATATTTTCGTAATCACCTTTTCAAACCCTTTAATTTGATACTCCACTCAATAGGATTTGAAGAAAAAAAAAATTTTTGAACCCGACATCATGGCGTCCAAAATACGCCATTTTGAATTTTTAAAATTTTTATGTTCTTGTTGACACTCGCGCTGGCATGGCGAATCTAACGACGTGCCACTAATCAAAATCGGCCCACGCGTTTGGTCTCTAGAGTACCACAAAGGAACAAAAACATACATAGACTGATAAACACATTACCACTCATTTGCGTCGCGCAGTCGGGTGAAAATCAAGTCTCACAAAATGTTTCTGTTATAGGTGCAAAATGCAAGCGCTGCCAATGATGAGGGTATAACGGCTCTTCACAATGCCATCTGCGCCGGGCATTTTGAAATAGTCAAGTAAGTTAGAAATCTGTAGTAAAACATGGCTACATAGACAGACTGGATGCGTAGAGCTAGACTAGGTGTAAAAAAGATACGAAGTATTAAAGATGCAGGTTGGACACAAAACTTTGCTACCGCTACAGAGACGTCTACTCAAGTAAAAAAAATACTACCATGATTGAATCTTACGCATGCTCTGACATCCATTTGACCATTTTTTTTGTTATTTTTTCATTAAATAAATCATAAACTATGAATTACAGGTTTTTGGTAGAACTAGGTTGTGACGTGAACGCTCAGGATTCAGATGGTTGGACGCCATTGCATTGTGCTGCTTCGTGCAACAATCTACCGATGGTGCGATTCCTTGTCGATAATGGTAAGATCTTTTTTTTATGATAAGATAAGTAGCTCTTGACTGCGATCTCACCTGGTGGTGACGATGTCGTCTAAGATGGTAGTGGGCCGGTTTGGAAAGGCTAAAGCAGAGTACATTAAACGCAATATTATATTATTATCCCTTATCGGTCTCACCGGAAAGCTAAATCGCTTGACCGAACGGCGAAGATTTCACGTAGGATGGTAACCATAGATAGGTAGGTATTTAAGAAATTTTAAACTTCTAAATTTCGCCCGCCCGATATCGAACCCGAGACATCCACTTTTTTGACAACAGCGTTTCGACATCTAATTTAAACGTTATCTATAAGAATACTACAAAAAGTTTTTAAAAAAACCCCGTGAGAACGCTTTGCTTTTTCCGGGATAAAAAGTCCGTCTCCATAATGTAGGTAAACTTTCCAAACGTTAAGATCGGTTTTACGATTAGTCTAAAAAAGTATTTATATGAGTGTGTATATGATAGGTACTCTAGGAGATTCAGATATTGACGATATTTCCTTGTTATTTTCAGGCGCTTGCATATTTGCCACAACACTGTCGGATCACGAAACAGCAGCAGAGAAATGTGAAGAGGACGAGGAAGGTTTTGATGGATGTTCAGAGTACCTCTATAGTAAGTGCTGCTGATTTATTCTAAGTGTAGGACGTTTGTATCGCCACGATGCTTACAATGACATAGTCGTCAGCGCTTTGGCCACTGCATTCATCCCTGAACAACTAGAATCCTCAGATTTATTCAAGAATGATGCCAAGAAGCTAAGCTAAGCTGTGGGCCTCATAAGAGGCGCAGGGTCACTCAGCGGGCGATGGCGAGAGCTTTGCTCGGTGTATCCCTGCGAGATTAAATCCCTGCCTCGAAGAGCTGATGGTCGTTGGGGTCCCAAGGTGCTGGAGTGGCGACCCCGCATCGGGAAGCGCAGTGTTGGCAGACCCCCCACTAGGTGGACCGACGACATCAAAAGAGTCGCAGGGAGCCGCTGGATTCGACGCGAGACCGAGGCCTATGGAAGTCCATGCAAGAGACGTTTGTCCAGCAGTGGACGTCTGTCGGTTGACAAAGAAGAGACGAAGATGCCAAGAAGCTAGACGGGATAGATAGACAAAATATATCTAACGGCCAAACAAGCCGACGAGCCACCTCAGGTTAAGTGATTATTACCGCTCCCCATGAACATTTCGAGCTTCAGATGCGCCGCCAATGCGTTACTTGAATAACCCCATGTTGAAGTCCGGAAATGGACATATTTTACTTTTTATCCCGGGAAAACTAAGAGTTCCCACTAAATTATTGAAGATCCTATAAGCGCAGACGAAATCGTGGACATATTTAATTATCTAGTCATACTAAAATTATAAATGCGAAAGTGTGTTTGTTTGTTGGTTTGTTTTTCAATCACACCGCAACAGAGCTACGGAGCAACGTGATTTTTTGCATGGGTATTGTTAAGGACCTGCCCCCCAATTGTCTAAAAGTTGCCGACAAAAATCTTATTCATTTCATGGCATTAGCGTCAAAGTAAAATAAACCATAAAAACATTACATTAGAGGTCAATTTCGTGTATGCATTCTCATACGTTCAGGTATGTACGATACGCTCCATAACGCTCCATGTTAGAAGCGGTTGTACTAAATTTGTGACTAAATCAATACAATCAAGGAATATTTTACTTTGACGCTAATGCCATAAAATGAATAAGATTTTGATCGGCAATTTTTAGACAATCGCACCTCTGGACTTTTTATAACCCGGAAAACCAAAGAGTTCCCGAAGGATTTTAAAAACTAAATCCACGCGGACGGAGTCGCAGGCATCAGCTAGTAAAACATAAATCGTGGTGAAAATGAAATCCTAACCTCATAACTATTATTTTCCAGGTGTCCAAGAAAAACTCGGTATAATGAATAACGGCTTAGTATACGCCGTTTTCTCGTATACGGCCGCGCGGAGCGACGAGCTGTCGTTCGAGATGGGCGCCAGGCTGCAGGTGCTGAGGAAGGGAGACGACAACGAGCGCGAGTGGTGGTGGTGCAGGGACGACGCGGGGAACGAGGGCTACGTGCCCAGGAACTTGCTGGGGGTGAGTTACTCGAAGCATCGTGACTCCTCAACTATGCCTCAAGAAAGTACGAAAGTAGTTTGTGGGAATGGGCGTCACTTTCTATTCACAAATAATACTTACTTTAAATACTATAAATGCGAGTGTGTGTTGGTTTGTCCTTCAATCACGCCTCAACGGAGTTACGGATCGACGTTATTTTTTGCATGGGTATAGTTGAGGACGTGGAGAGTGACATACCTAGGCTTTTTGCTATATAAAAGTACGCCCTAAAGCCAAATATAGCATAAAAGTTGTAAAATTTTATTTGTAAGTTGGGGGATGATCATGAAAGCAAATGGAGGGCAAAAAAGGAGGGATTACATACCTAATGGGCTGTCAAATTTGTATAAATATTTTTTTTTAGTTTAATCCACGCGAAAGTTATACACCTTCATCTTACACTTATTTTATTTGTTACAGTTATATCCGAGAGTAGCCCCTCAGCAAGAATAAGAAACAAACAACGGCTTAACTTAAGAATCTATCAATTTGTAAATACAATACTGGGTAATTCTTATTTTTTATGTATTTATATCACTGTAATCTAAAAATAGACTATTGTATACAATTTTAAAATATTTAATAAAATATTTTGTAAATATTTAAATAGTCACATAAGCTATTAATGTTCAAAACGAATGAGATTATATTATTATTGTACATTTTATAAATACCCCGAGTCATCATTGTAATTAATTGGTAATGAATTTGTATTAGGGTTTCTGAAAATATTGTGAAATATTATTATAAATGGACAATACAAAATAATATTACAAAGAAGTGACTACATCATTTATTTGAATTCCTTTCGATCTAAATAGGAAATAGGTGTGAATAATTTTAATACGGTTAACTAATAGTTCCATAGACCGAGGCCTGTGGAAGTCCATGCAAGAGACCTTTGTCCAGCAGTGGACGTCTATCGGTTGATACAGAAGAAGAAGAAGAAGAACTAATAGTTAACCGTAGATAACGTACCTACGTAGTGGTCGTTGCCAATAGTCAGGCCAGGTTTTCGGTAGAAAGAAGATTGATCAAAAGGAAATAAAGTAGAAAAATTACTAACTAAATAAATTTAATTAAATTTCTAAGTTCTGATAACAGCTAAAGCTATCCTTGATAGGTACTTAAGGTGCTATAATTTTTATCTAAGTGGTCATGGAAAATAATAATATTGTTTGTACCTATAGTCTATCTATGTGATATTACAATTAAATAATAAAAAAATAATAACAAATTTTAGACCGCTAAATCTTCTGTCATTTGATTCAATAAAGACAGATATGACCAAGTTGTGCTGACTACCTGTAAAAAGATAACACAGATTATGAAAATAAGAATTAACGCGTATCTATCTATTGGAGTGCCTAGCATTTAGGTACTAGTAAACAAACTTACCTTAGAAAACATTACCAGTGTTAAATCCGAAAAACCTACAGCAGACAGATAGAAAGGCTTTTGAGATCTGAAAAAAATAATTATAAAAATGAATTTCAAAAGCAGTACAGTTTGATTCAAACTTTATGTCCACACGGATGTTAGGTTCGCGCGGGTTCGCCGCCACCCTTCATAAAGTTTGACAATTCAAACAGTCCAATGACTGTGTCAATATTAGTATCTTATAAACAAGATAAAGGACTAGAGCAATAGGCAAATCTCTCATATTGATTGATAAAATTATAAAATCGCATGTCCTTCACCACTCTGAAAGTACATGACTTAGTAGGGACAGTTTCACCACTGCAGTTCCCGTTTGCAGTTGTCTCAAGTACCAGGGTAGCATGAAGTTACGCAGGTAAACGTTACGGCCTCACATCGGACAAGATGGCTTCGATGGAGGCGGCGCTTGAACATCCAATACAGTAAAACGCAGTATGACGATAACAACAGGTTGCGGTCTGTGAAGGCGGCGTAAAGGACCGTGTCTGATCTGTGTGTTTTAGAACAATTGCTTTTAGCAGGAATGCGCACACCTCACGATGTACGTGTAATGTCCAGTTAAGTCTATGACCAATGTATATCAACGTCCAAGTCTCTGCAGTTACCGTTTGCAGTTGTCTCAAGTACCAGGGTAGTATGAAGTTATCGCAGATAAACGTTACAGCCACGCATCGGACAAGACGGCTTCGATGGAGGCGGCGCTTGCGCAGCCAGTACAGTACAGCGCAGTACAACAATAACAACAGGTTGTGGTCTGTGATGGCGGCGTAAAGGAGCGTGTCTGATCGGTGTGTCTTAGAACAATTGCTTTTAGCAGGAATGCGCATACCTCACGGTGTACGTGTAAAATGTCCAGTTAAATCTATGACCAATGTATATCAATGTCCAAGTCTCTGCAGTTACCGTTTGCAGTTGTCTCAAGTACCAGGGTAGCATGAAGTTATCGCAGGTAAACGTTACAGCCACGCATCGGACAAGACGGCTTTGATGGAGGCGGCGCTTGCGCAGCCAGTACAGTACAGCGCAGTACAACAATAACAACAGGTTGCGGTCTGTGATGGCGGCGTAAAGGAGCGTGTCTGATCGGTGTGTTTTAGAACAATTGCTTTTAGCAGGAATGCGCATACCTCACGGTGTACGTGTAAAATGTCCAGTTAAATCTATGACCAATGTATATCAATGTCCGTCTCTGCAGTTACCGTTTGCAGTTGTCTCAAGTACCAGGGTAGCATGAAGTTATCGCAGGTAAACGTTACAGCCACGCATCGGACAAGACGGCTTCGATATGGGCGGCGCTTGCGCAGCCAGTACAGTACAGCGCCTAGTACAACAATAACAACAGGTTGCGGTCTGTGATGGCGGCGTAAAGGAGCGTGTCTGATCGGTGTGTTTTAGAACAATTGCTTTTAGCAGGAATGCGCACACCTCACGGTGTACGTGTAATGTCCAGTTAAGTCTATGACCAATGTATATCAATGTCCAAGTCACTGCAGTTACCGTTTGCAGTTGTCTCAAGTACCAGGGTAGCATGAAGTTATCGCAGGTAAACGTTACAGCCACGCATCGGACAAGACGGCTTCGATGGAGGCGGCGCTTGCGCAGCCAGTACAGTACAGCGCAGTACAACAATAACAACAGGTTGCGGTCTGTGATGGCGGCGTAAAGGAGCGTGTCTGATCGGTGTGTTTTAGAACAATTGCTTTTAGCAGGAATGCGCACATCTCACGGTGTACGTGTAATGTCCAGTTAAGTCTATGATTAATGTATATCAATGTCCAAGTCTCTGTAGTTACCGTTTGCAGTTGTCTCAAGTAACAGGGTAGCATGAAGTTATCGCAGGTAAACGTGACTGCCACTCATCGGACAAGACGGCTTCGATATGGGCGGCGCTTGCGCAGCCAGTACAGTACAGCGCCTAGTACAACAATAACACCAGGTTGCGGTCTGTGATGGCGGCGTAAAGGAGCGAGTCTGATCGGTGTGTTTTAGAACAATTGCTTTTAGCAGGAATGCGCACACCTCACGGTGTACGTGTAATGTCAAGTTAAGTCTATGACCAATGTATATCAATGTCCAAGTCTCTGCAGTTACCGTTTGCAGTTGTCTCAAGTACCAGGATAGCATGAAGTTATCGCAGGTAAACGTTACAACCACGCATCGGACAAGACGGCTTCGATATGGGCGGCGCTTGCGCAGCCAGTACAACAATAACAACAGGTTGTGGTCTGTGATACAGCGCCTAGTACAACAATAACAACAGGTTGCGGTCTGTGATGGCGGCGTAAAGGAGCGTGTCTGATCGGTGTGTTTTAGAACAATTGCTTTTAGCAGGAATGCACACACCTCACGGTGTACGTGTAATGTCCAGTTAAGTCTATGACCAATGTATATCAATGTCCAAGTCTCTGCAGTTACCGTTTGCAGTTGTCTCAAGTACCAGGGTAGCATGAAGTTATCGCAGGTAAACGTTACAGCCACGCATCGGACAAGACGGCTTCGATGGAGGCGGCGCTTGCGCAGCCAGTACAGTACAGCGCAGTACAACAATAACAACAGGTTGCGGTCTGTGATGGCGGCGTAAAGGAGCGTGTCTGATCGGTGTGTTTTAGTACAATTGCTTTTAGCAGGAATGCGCATACCTCACGGTGTACGTGTAAAATGTCCAGTTAAATCTATGACCAATGTATATATATCAATGTCCAAGTCTCTGCAGTTACCGTTTGCAATTGTCTCAAGTACCAGGGTAGCATGAAGTTATCGCAGGTAAACGTTAAAGCCACGCATCGGACAAGACGGCTTCGATGGAGACGGCGCTTGCGCAGCCAGTACAGTACAGCGCCTAGTACAACAATAACAACAGGTTTCGGTCTGTGATGGCGGCGTAAAGGAGCGTGTCTGATCGGTGTGTTTTAGAACAATTGCTTTTAGCAGGAATGCGCATACCTCACGGTGTACGTGTAATGTCCAGTTAAATCTATGACCAATGTATATCAAGTCCAAGTCTCTGCAGTTTCCGTTTGCAGTTGTCTCAAGTACCAGGGTAGCATGAAGTTATCGCAGGTAAACGTTACAGCCACGCATCGGACAAGATGGCTTCGATGGAGGCGGCGCTTGCGCAGCCAGTACAGTACAGCGCAGTACAACAATAACAACAGGTTGCGGTCTGTGATGGCGGCGTAAAGGAGCATATCTGGTCGGTGTGTTTTAAAAAAAAAATTTAAAAAAAAAACTTTACGCGGCAAACGGATTACTTTTTCATCTTGTGCAATTTGTATTGATTTGACTTTGTTATTAATTTTAAAGGAAAGTAAAAAATCATAAAGACGACGTAATTTTGTTAATGATTTTATTTTCCTTGCCGTAGATAAAATCTTGTATGCAAAAGATTTTAGATTTATTTCGTGGTTCAATGACTTAAATATAATGTATTACGTTCAGTTGCATACAAGATTTTATCTACGACAAAGAAAATAAAATCATTAACAAAATACGCCGTAGGCTCAATAAAGTAACAAAAAGTAACTCCGTAAGCCGCCACCAGCTGCCTGTGGCGCCTCTGTCAACAAAAAGTAACTCCGTAAGCCGCCACCAGCCGCCTGTGGCGCCTCTGTCATATGAACGGTACAAAAGTGCCAGAACTCAGAGCCTTAGCTTTAGGTATCCTATTTTAAGAAGATAACCATTTCGATTCAGCTCCCATACAACGAGCTGCATCGAAATGAGAAGCAAAACCGAAAGAGGGTTCATTTCGATTCAGCTGTCAAATTCGAAATTGGAACTTTTCGATGCTGGAGTAGATAAAAACAATTATCGTGGTACGTACTCGTATAATACTTACATTATGATTAATTCTTGTATGCAACTGTACGTAATTATTCATTTTAATTCTCGTACTATCCTATTTTGAATAGTAGAGATTTTTTTTTTATCTATAAGTATTTGATAATAATCCTATCCTATCAAAAAACAGCACTCGAATTAAAATGATTCTCATAATACGATGCAGTTGCATAAATAGCTATGTATATCGAAAACGTAACACCCTGGTAGCACCTGCTAGCATGACGTAACTAGTCAGTTCTTACCTGACAATTACTATGGCAATACATTTTCTGAATTTATAACTTCTCTCGTACCAAGGGCACTGATACGCTGCATCTGCTATACTCGAGCTCTGAAAGTTTGGAGTAGGTAATTGGCCAATATGGTAGAAAAATTAATGTTCAAGATATCTAATCGTAGCTTTAATAAAGGTTAAGTTAACATTAGGTATCTAGAAGTTTTGTATAAAACCGTGAGCAGCGCTCCTAGTGAGCGTATTTGGCGCTGAATTCGGCAGCACCAATAAAACTATAACGTAAGTCGTCATTGATGTCCTGTTTCCTCTCACAATGCAATGCAATGAGGGAAGCTATTCAGAATATAGGTATAGATATACAGTACCTATGTTTTAAATTGTGTTTTAACTACTATATATATAAGGGGGCATTTACACAAACCTAAAGTGTACTTACCTACCTACCTATATTGATTTGGAAGTTGAGTATTTCTATCTATTCAAAATTATTCATTTCACGTAACTCGTAAGTCAACCTGTGGCTCTTGTGACACGTCATGACTCTACCACCGGTTCGGAAAGCGGATTCTGCTGAGAAGAGCCTTCAAGAAACTCAGCAGTTGCTCTTTTCAAAATAATCATTTTACAATATTATTATGTAGCTATTACCTACATTGTTTTTTATACTTTCTTGTGGGCAGCTGGATGCCAAGCCGATTTATCCCATGCAATTTTGTTAGAATAGAATAGAATAGAATATATTTCCACAATGAGGGGAAGTTCTAAAAATGCATACTACAATTCATGTTGGCACACAGAAAGCAGCTCCATTCCCGCCGGTGGAACCCGTTCACGAGCGTGACGGATGACCCAGCCGTTGCTCCGCTATAATTACTAGATTTATGTAAAACTTACTGTATCGGCGATGACTTGACCAGGAACTGCCAATGTAAATATCTCCACCAAGATAATTAAGGAGGCCACATAGAGTCCTAGGATTGGCGCTACGCCATATTTGGACGTCTGATTCTGTTTTAAATAAGGTGAAATATTAATAATACTTACCACGTTTATAATGTTATAACGTTATACAATTATTAGGTTTTAAATCTCATAAAGTTACTGTAGGGGCAAGTGCTGTAACTATGGACGCTTGTACTCGTGGACACAATCGATTCCATCAAAACTAACAACTCTAAAATACTAATTTGAACGCGAACTGTCAACCATAGCCAAAGCTTTAAGGTCGCGTTTAAATTAGAATTTAAGGATTGCTAGTTTCGATGGAATCGTTTGTGTCCACAGGTACAAGCGTCCATTGGTACAGCACTTGCCCATACCTACCTACCGTGTGGCTACTGTTTTGTACATGATCTATCGTATGATTCAATAGTCTGTGCAATTTTAACTTCGAAATACCGTATTGTGTGGACGGAACTAGGTGTACTTACCACGGCGGTGAATAAGTAGCAGCAAATGATCATCGATGACAGGTAAACTTGGGAGAAAAGGGTCTCCCCAAAAATGCTGTTCATTCGTGATGCGAGACTTGTAACAATAGAGCAGACACTGAGGTGATTAATATTAATTAATGGTTGGTAACTGAACAAAATTGACAGGTCTAAAAATACCTAAGTACTTATACTTAGTCCTTAGCCTTTTCGGAATCTTATGCCTTGACGGCGACGAGCGCAACGCAAGATTCAAATTTCAAACCCTACCAGGTGCACCATCGTCGTTAGATACCCGCATCAAACACAAACTTTACACATAAGTTTTTTTTTTTAAAAGAATATCAGTCAAGTTGAACTTGACTAATATCCTCCTCTCCCCTCCAAATAAGCGGAAAGCTTGTGTTAGGATTGGGTACGACAATAGTGCAACGGGTGGGATTCGAACCTGCGACCTTTCAGTTTTCAGTCCGCACCTTTAACCGTTGGGCTATTGAGGCTTAAATTGGAGATGAAAGGGGAGTAGGTATTTGACGTGTTTTAAAAGATTATTCCTACGTTTGGAGTCAGTTAAGTTTGTGTTCAACAGAATTATCACTAGGTAGGTACTGGGTTGTTTTATAGTGTAGCCAAAAGGGTCGAGTAATGTTTTAAGCAGTAGGTAGGCAGACTAGGTTCCCTAGGTACGTAAACCTACGGTTGGACAAGAATATTAATTATTATTATTCACAGTCTCATAGGTAGATAGGTCCTACCTACCTCAGAAGCATTTGATGCGTTTTCACAATAATTTTGATATCTTCACAGTTATCAAGTCCATAGAAATCTAGCTGTTCTAAGTTCGAAGTTCCCTTTAGGTTTAGCAAATCGATTTGGATCAATTTCATAAACGCTGACAGTGAAAAAGATAGATTTAAAATCAGATAATCAAACGACATGTATATGCACATTTGACATAGGCTGCCTAAAAAGAAAAAAAATATTCAGTACGTAAGATGCCATAAGTTAATTACTAAATAATCTCGTCAACCCACTGATGTACCTAGATCCCAAGGTGTTGGAGAGGGGACCACGCACCGGAAAGCGCAGTTGGCAGACCTGGTTACCAATTGTCTAAAAGTTATTCCATTGATCGTATTCGTATTTGATGACAGTAGCGTCAAAGGAAAATAATCCTTGATTGTATTAGTTTAAAGTCACAAATTCAGTACAACTGATTTTAACATGGATCGTTATGAGGCGTATCGTACATACTTAAACGTATAAGAATGCATACACGAAATTGAGCTCTAATTCAATGCTGTTATGGTTTATTTTACTTTGACGCTAATGCCATCGAATATGAATACGATCAATGGAATAACTTCAATCGCACCTCAGAATCAGATTAAAAAAACAATTTGTCACTTTATATATAAGAAGTCACTAGAAGTTGCACTTATTGAAAAATCAAAATCGGTTACGCATTTTGCGGCTGTCAGGGGGTCTACTTACGGTAGTAAAATACAATATATTAAGTCTATTGATCATTACTTAAAAAAATTGGTTGTCTGTAAAGTCGGTTTATGGACGATAGTTTTAAGTGATAACGTCATAAAGAAACATTGTTGAATAAATGTGTCACAAGCCAACGCTTGGGCCGATCGTGCCTCTCTATCGCTTGTTCCACGCTCTCGCTTGCACGCGCAGTCTCAGGCAGAACGTGACACTTTTTCGTGCGTGCAGCCGGTGTTCATCGATTTATAAGACGTTATCACGTCAAAAATGTATTGACTTACACGTAGTTAATTGGTATGCTATTGCTATCAAATATGTCAACAGGGAATCGACGCGGTTAAAGAAATACATCTCCACTATAAACGTGTACTCTGGCTCGGCGTCTGTGTAACTCCGGTACACTGTGGCTAACAAGGGGACGAGTCCAAAGATCATACACGACACCGCCATACCACCAAACATTACTGAAAGAGTAGGTAAATTAACACAAAGCACTATTTCAATTTATCAATTCGCATTGGGCCAGCGTTTTAGAAGCAGTGATAGCCTAGTGGTTAGGACTGTGGTCTCCTATTCGGGGGGTCGCAGGTTCGATCCCGGGTACGCACCTCTGACTTTTCGGAGTCAAGTGCGTTTAAGCAATTAATTATCACTAGCTTCAACGGTGAAGGAAAACATCGTGAGGAAACCGGCACATTTGTTCCTAATGTTCTCGAAGGTGTGTGAAGTCCACCAATTCGCATCGGGCCAGCGTGGTGGACTATGGCCTATAACCCTTCTCTGAGAGGAGACCTGCGCTGAGTAGTGAGCCGTTGATCGGTTGCTAATGATGATGATGATTGGGCCAGCGTGGTGGACTATGGCCTTAATAACCCTCCTCTGAGGAGATTTTAGCTCAGTTGTGAGCCGTTGATGGGTTGCTGGTGATGACTATTTCAAGAAGCAGTGATAGCTTAGTGGTTAGTATTTCGGTCTCCTATTCGGGGGGTCGCAGTTTCGATCCCGGGCACGCACCTTTGGCTTTTTAAGTTACGTGCGTTTAAGAAATTAAATGGACGTAGTTATGCAAAAACGTTCCAACCCACAAGTTTTCAGTCAGATTGCGGTTTTAATTGTTTTTAGTAACGAATATGATAATGCATTAAAAGTTGGAACATTGGAAATAAAAGATTAATGATGTAGGTACTGGAATGTTTTTACGATTTGATGAAGGGTGTTTTAAAAAATTAGCATAGTGATATTAACTCAATTTTGACAGACTTGTGGGTTAGAACGTTTTTGCATAACTACGTCCAAATATCACTAGCTTCAACGGTGAAGGAAAACATCGTGAGGAAACCTGCACACCTGAGAGTTCTTCATAATGTTCTCGAAGGTGCGTGAAGTCTGCCAATTTGCATTGGGCCAGCGTGGTGGACCATGGCCATATAACACTTCTCTGAGGAAACCTACTCTCAGTTGCTATAGCTCATTTACTACGTTTTATCTCGAAAAAGTAGTGATTTTAACTAGTAATGTAGAAAAAATCTCCATTCTTCATCATTTGAAATGATGCTTGAAAACTACAAGAGTTGAAAAGTGAACTCACTTAAGGTGGAAGAGACAGTTCTGCCCGCGAAATTCAAATTTAATTTGGTTTTTCGCAATTTGTAAACTAATACGACAAAGTAGGCTTATGGCATTCTAATTGCGACAATGGCAGTATCATCTTCACAGGTTTATATAAAAATCTTTACTTTAGCGGGCAGAATCGTGTCTTCCACCTTAAGACTTCAATATAAAACTTTCAAAAACCAGACTCATTTACACATTTTTAAAAATTCGTAATTTTTGAGATTAAGGTTGATTATACGGGTCTGCCCGCGAAATTCAAATTTAATTTGGTTTTTCGGGACTAATTTGTGAGTAACTCACGTCCAACTCGATATTCTTAATTTCTTAAACTGACACTTTCAAGTAAAGATTTTAATAAAAACCTGTGAAGATGATACTGCCATAGTCACAATTAGAATGCCATAAGCCTACTTTGTCGTATTAGTTTACAAATTACGAAAACACATTAAATTGGAATTTCGCGGGCAGACCCGTGAATTCAACCTGCAGCACATGAGCGCTATGATCATTTATTTGGAGAAGAAAACTTCAAACCATTATTCCAGATTTTCAATTGGCGTATACAAGAGTTCATTTCCTCGTTTTTCTCAATATTTTCATGATCAAACTTAAACAATTTGCCGATTTCCACAATCAGTTCTATTATTTCATTCTTTCTCATAATCGCCACGTACAGTTTGACCATATCTGAAATTTTGTTTCTTTTCTAAATAATATTTTTGTGTTAATTGCGCTGATTATTAAAGTTTTTTTATTTATATGTAGATATTTTAATTTAATATTGCAAGACCCTGACAATGCTTAATCAAGAAATAGAAGACCTTTTTCTGGTAAAAGGCTTCGGCCGTGGCTAGTTGCGATAAACGCAGTGTTGGCAGACCCCCCACTAGGTGGACCGACGAGATCAAACGAGTCGCAGGGAGCCGCTGGATTCAGGCGGCGCAAAACCGAGGCCTGTGGAAGTCCATGCAAGAGGCCTTTGTCTACGGTCTACGGTTGACGTCTATCGGTTGACAAGAAGAAGGTATAGTTTGACGTAACTTACTTTGTATTACAACTAAAAAACTCGGTACAGCACTCACGACGTCCAAAATATTTGCACCTAATTCCTTCCTTTTCATAAAGTACAAAATCTGGCCAACGAACATAAATACAAGCATGCTGGTCAAAATTATTAATCTTCCATATTTTCTAACAAAAGATCTGTCAGATTCCTCAAATATACTAATACCAACTATTGCCATCAGTTTGCTTTGTCGTGTAAATGTGCCGACAAATGCTGGGGATATTTCGTTTAAACTTGCCATACTGAGCCAATATTGGTGTATATGATTCAGTAGACTTCAGAGTGTAATACAATGTTGATCAAATCTTCAGCAATTTATAGCAAAAGTATCATAAGGTACCTACTTACTCAAGTAAGTTCTGTAAAAGTTTGTATCGTCAGCAAAACAATAGGGTATTTTACTCTTTATTGAAAAGTGTCTAAAATTGATGCTAAGGTGATAATATACTACTAGAAAATTTACTAAACTTTTATTAAATCGATAAGTACCAAAAAATACATTTAAATTTTGCATTTTTTCCGCGCGTAAACGATAGTCGTCATGTGATGACGTCGTCGGTATAGTAAATTCATTCGCTCAAATGGTTGGCGTCCTTTGTAAAGCGACACAAGGCGGCCGCCGCGCCGGTGCATGCCGAAGGCGGCGACTTATGAGAACCGTTGTGTACTTTAGTGCGTCGCGTTAAATTTTTGTGTGATGTATTGTGATATGTATATAAAGTGATGATTCAGATCTAATACTACTAGTATTTCGATTTTGTGTTGTTTCATTAATCTAAAAAATTGAAATAAATGAGGTACTAAATGATTAAATAATGTATTTATTTATTTTCACAGAGTTTCCAAAATACCTTGTACTTGTACTGCAAACTATTTGAGCGGATGAACTATAAAGACTACTGACATTATGACGTAGTGTAATGGCGGATACTGTTTGATGTTTCGCATATTTGAAAACTTTGAAATATAATATAAAAGTTGTTTTATAATTTTGAGAACTGAAACTTACACTTCCCGATTTCTTATTGCATAAACTATCATAATTAGACATTCTTAGATTATTTCTCACTAGGTAAAATACCCTATTATGTACCTACTTATGTCTTTTTCAAAACGCTTAAGTACTTACTATAAAAAAAATCAACTCTATTTTTAGTAAACCTTTGACCATTTCAAAGTATGCAGAAGCAGTGATTTTACAAATTAATTATTGATATATTCAGATTTAATCGTTGATTTCATTTATTATTATTATTTGTATGTAATTAACTAATTAAGTGTGAACCGATTGGGCTGACATTAGAGGTCAGCTATTAAAATCCCTTAAACATAATTAAAAAACTCAGGCCACTTGCAAAAAAGGCCTACAAATAAATAATTAATCGCAGTCAAGGACTATCCATAATAGGAATTTGACAAGGAAACATACACAAATCAAATAAATCAATTCAACACTAAAAGTTTTAAAGTATAAATATACTTTTTTTTCTACCTGTACTATACAATATTAATATCAATGTTCAATGATCAAATTATAGTAATACTGGATTATTACTGAATGCACTTAATCGTTGACCTATAGCCAAAGGGGATCGCGAATAAAAAAAAAACAAATTGCTGCAGAAAACCTAATATTAAAGAAAATTTACATTAGTAATTCTGCAGGAAATTCACAAGTCATAATGCTTCTTTTATATTATTAAGAAGTATTAATTTAAACAATTTTAATGTTTGATTGCACTATAAAATGTCAAGTAATGAAGCTTATATGGTCAAGGCTGATTGTGTTGAAATACGACATAACACAATATGTGTTTGCATCTTTTGGAGTAGTTTGCCTGTTCGGAGGCTTCGGCGGAGGCTAGTTACCACCCTAACGACAAAGACGTGCCGCCAAGCGATTCAGTATTTCGACACGATGGCGTGTCAAAAACGATTAGGGGAACGAGTTTAATTAAAACTGCCCTTTCAAATTAGCTCACTACCAGCTTAAACTGTATCGTCAGTTACCATCAGGTGAGTTCGCTGGCCAAGGGCTATCTTGTCATAAATTAAAAAATATAATTATGATGATGATTATACAATATTGGAAGTATTTACGCAAAGAATATCCAACACACAAAACTTATCAATTAGAAAACCTCTAAAATAAGTATGTATTTAATTTGTCAAAATATGTTTTGTGGCCAGTGCGGTTAGTCAAGAGTTTTAATTCATTTGATCGTAATAGTAAAGATGACATTACACTAGCGGCACGCTATGATGGCCGGTTTGACACATTACAATAGTGATGTGGAATGTCAATTTATTCTCGAACAAAAAACAATTAAGTTTTGTTTTTGTACCTGATTAAATAGGTTTAATAAAACAAAAATGTATATGTTTATTTAATTTATTTGAACGAACTGAATATTTGAATGAAAATGAATATACATACTTTATATGCACACAAGAAACATATGAATACAAAAGATACCAAAAAAGGTGCCACAAAAGGCCATAATTAATCAGATTCGTCCATACTACTATTTTCACTGTCGTCACTGCTATCACGAGCAAGGGTCAACAGTAATGCAGTATCAATATTTGAAATCCAAAGCCAGGTCAAAACTATATCACAATCGCATTGCACTGACAGTTTATACTTTTCGAAGCAACATCAATTCGAAACTGCTTTGTTTTGCATTGAGCATTGACGCGAGTTTGCCGGAGGTAGTAGTTGTGCTAGCCAGCGATCCTATGTGACGATCGTATTAGATTCCATTTTTAAAAATTTTCAATTTAGAAAACCAAATGCCGAGTTGTGGTATATATCATATAAAAGTAAAAATTTTACCTTTTGTATGAAACAGCTGATATTTTTTTGCGATTTCAGAGGTTTGTCCACATAGTGAAAATTGTTCATATTCACAAGTACATTCACCCCTTAAATGGTGCAAACTGATTTTTCTACACTTGTATACATTTTAGAAATCAATTTAATAAATAAATTTTGAGTCCTAAACCTAAAACTACATTCGATAAAATTTATGAATCTCTGCACATCACTATCGTCAATAAAGTAATACAATTATTTCCTTCAAAGTCGTTATCAATTAATACGGAACTTCATGAGCGGACAAACGTCAAACCGGCCATCATAGCGTGCCGCTAGTGTAGCATCAAAGTGAACCATAATAGAATCGTTTTAAGGTCACAAATTCAATACAGACAATTTTAGCTTGGAGCGTTTTCGTTACGTAAATGCACAAGAATACATACACGAAATTGAGCTCTACTCAATACTGTTTTGGTTTATTTTACTTTGATGGTAATGTCATGTTTACTATTTATAGTTAGCTATCAAATCTAGTGAAGCCTGTTAGAATCAAATCTGCTAGAAGCAGTGATAGCCTAGTGGTTAGGACTGTGATCTCCTATTCAGGGGGTCGCAGGTTCGATCCCGGGTACGCACCTCTGACTTTTCGGAGTCAAGTGCGTTTAAGCAATTAAATATCACTGGCTTCAATGGTGAAGGAAAACATCGTGAGGAAACCTGCACACCTGAGAGTTCTTCATAGTTCTTGAAGGTGTGTGAAGTCCGCCAATTCGCATTGGGCCAGCGTGGTGGACTATGGCCTATAACCCTTCTCTGAGAGGAGACCTCGCTCAGTAGTGAGCTGTTGATGGGTTGCTAATGATGATGATGATGATGATGATCAAATCTTGTATTAAGGGTACTGTACACTTTTGTGTAACTACCTCCAGTTAATGACTTGTTGGCCTTTATAGGAATAGAGGCTAAACAGCTAAAAAATAGACATTTATTTGTAATAAAATTTATTATCTAATTATTATTTGTTTACATTTCACCGTCGTCAGAGTCCTCAATGTCGGCCAAGGCCTGCTTCGCGAGGTTCTCAGCTTCCGAGGCGACCTCTCTGGGCACGAGTTGGTGCAGACCTCGCGTGTCCTTGGACACCCACGACATTTCCAGTTCAAATTGTTTGTCTTTCAGCTCGTCGTGCACTATGTAGATACTGAAATGGATAAAGGAAACTCTTTAAATAAAAATTAAGATCAGCATTAAAAAAAATTATTCACATACAATACTCAAGTTCAAACTATACACAGTTATTGTTGGGACTCTTAGAAAACTACTACAATAATAGAGCAGTGATAGTCTAGTGGTTAACAGTTCAACCTCTTATTTGAGGAATCTGGGGTTTGATTCCAGGAACATATCGTGATGATGATGATACATATCAGAGTTCTGTGCGTTTTAAGCAATTAAACACCAAAATTCAAAATTATTTATTTCACTTAGGCCAACCTGTGGCTTTTATGACATGTCATGGCTCTACCACCGGTTCGGAAAGCGGATTTTGCTGAGAAGAGCCAGCAAGAAACTCAGCCATTGCTCTTTTCAAAATAATCATTTTACAATATTATAGTAGCTATTACATTGTAATAAGTTTTATCTACTCCAACATCGAAAAGTTCCAATTTCGAATTTGACAGCTGAATCGAAATGAACCCTCTTTCGGTTTTGCTTCTCATTTCAATGCAGCTCGTTGTATGGGAGCTGAATCGAAATGGTTATCTTCTTAAAATAGGATACCTAAAGCTAAGGCTCTGAGTTCTGGCACTTTTGTACCGTTCATACAACAGAGGCGCCACAGGCGGCTGGTGGCGGCTTACGGAGTTACTTTTTGTTGACAGAGGCGCCACAGGCGGCTGGTGCCGGCTTACGGAGTTACTTTTTGTTACTTTATTGAGCCTACGGCGTATTTAGTTATTGATTTTAGTTTCCTTGTCGTAGATAAAATCTTGTATGCAACTGAACGTAATCAGTCATTTTAATTCTCGTACTATCCTATTTTGATACTCGGCAAGCCTCGTATCAAAAAACAGCACTCGAATTAAAATGACCCTCATTACGATGCAGTTGCATAAATAGCTATTTTATACTATCTTGTGGGCAACTGGATGCCAAGCCGATTTAACCCATGCAACTTTGTTAGAATAGAATAGAAAATTTCCACAATGCATGAGGGGATGTTCCAAAAATGTGTACTACAATTCAATACAATATATTAAGACGGGCAGACAGAAAGTAGCCCCATTCCACCGGTTACCACTTAATTTAATGGCGAAGGAAAAATTTGTATTAATGGTGAAAGAAAACATTGTGAGGAAACCAGCATGCATGAGAGTTCTCAAAGATTTGTCAAGTCTGCCAATCCATATTTAGGATTTCCTCCTCCTTTAAAATCCTCCTGGCTGAGATAAACCACGTCATGTAGCCTATGTCAGTCCCCCTAGTGGTTCTTAATTGTACTCATGCGAAAAAATCAAATCGATTCGTAAGTGTATCGGCGTGATTGAAGGACAAACCAACAAACTCACTTTAAGATTTATGATATCAGAATGAAGTTTAATAAATGTTATTATTTCCAAAAATAATTGTTGCACTTACATTCTTGCAGCTTCTTTCACTAATTCCTTCACTGTCATGTCAGCAAGCTTCAACTTTTCGATTTCAGTCTTGGCAGCTTGCTTCGCCTTCCCAACAGCACACCCAAAGTATGACTGGAATAAGAAATATCAATAAGGATTAGTGATAGCCTAATGGTTAGGACTGCTGTCTTCTATTCAGGGGGTTGCAGGTTCGTTCCTGGACATGCACCTCTGAGTTTTCAAAGCTATGACGTGTGTTTTAGCAATTAAATTTCACATGCTTCAACTGAGAAGAAAAACATTGTGAGAGAACCTGCACGCCTGAGAGTTCTCCATAGTGTTCTCAAAGGTGTGTGAAGTTTACCAATTTGCATTGAGCCAGCTTGCTAGACTATGGCCTATAAACCTTCTCTATGAGGAGGCCTGCGCTCAGTAGATAGAAGTCAATGGATTGCCCATGATGAAATAGACTTAGGGTCTGTTTCACCACTTTCTGATAAAGTGACTTATATATCTAACAGATAAAATATCTGCTGGATAAATCTGTGTGATATCTTTTTGAGTCTAAGTGCCAGATTGACTTATCAGATACATACTTATGAAATTGAAATTTATACTCTATCTGTCAGATAAGTTGTGAATAGGCTATCAGACCTTTATCAGCAAGTGGTGAAACAGGTCCTTAGTGTGTGTTGCAGATTTATCTGTAGATGAACCAGGATAACCTATATAGCACGAACCAGGCAGTTCAGATGCACATCTGAACTGGGCTGATATAGTTAGTAAGTTAGGTTATACAGAGTTTGGGGCCCTTAGTCCCATCATTATATTGGTTAATATAATGAAACGGATATCCGTTAACTATCTGGTATCCGGCCTATCCGGCCTTGTTTTCACTATTCGGCCGGATACCGGATAGTATGATTTACCATCCGGTATCCGGCAGGATACCGGATAGTAAAATTTAAAAAATATTATCACTAAACTTTGGGTAAATTATACAAAATAATAAGTTATTGACACTGTTTATTTTTGTAATCGCACATAAAAACATATTGTGTTATAAAAATTTAGTACTCAAAATCAACAAGTGGCAAATTGTGGTGAATGAATACCAAATTTTCCGCATTTGTTGGTAAGAGTCGACTCCGCTTAGTTTCGTATATATTATACCAGACCAGCTTCCGAATATTACCGATCTCGTTCATGACGCCTGTATTCAAATCAACTGATCGCGATATGTAAAGAGCCGAATATTCGGCAGCCGGATATCCGGCGCTCCGGCCTCGTAACTTGCCGAATATCCGTTATCCGGTATCCGGCCAAATCACTATCCGTTTTATCTCTAATGAATATCTATGGCGCTAGTCCCAGTTCACTGTCCAATCTGAATAATCTTACCTTGAAAGTTATTTATATATTTTTTCACTAGGTACCCATTACGATATTTCAATCTGTGACATTCTTTGGCATAGTATTGTTATTAATTATTAAGTAAAATACTAGTTCATATTAAGTTTTATCATTTATTGTAAAAATGTACAAGTTGCCTCGGCTGCCGCGCCACGCCGCGCCAGGGTGTTCGGGAGGGAACAATATTGGTGCCTTCTCCCTGCGTTATTACTCTTAGTAAAAGCCGCGCGAAGTGACTAGTAGTAGCTATTTTGTTTTTGTTAGGTACCCTACAAAAAGCGAGGTACAGCTCAAGTTCCTCACATATAGATACAGTTCTTGCAATTCACGAAGGCGAGTGAGCTTTACTTGTAATTACTTCGTGTACATGCACATTGCATAAGTGTGCGTGCCTGTCAAAGCCTAGGTGGGAGCGAGCAGGCGCGAGCATAGCATAGCGCTCACACTTATACAGATACGACACACACACAACCATAAGTCAGTCGCCCTCGTGAATTGCAAGAACTATACCTAATACAACGTTATTGTAATTAATAATATTCATGACTTAAATGTATCAGCTCTTCAGTCTTCTGCATAAAAAATTTAATAGGTGCAATTTAGCCTGTAAGTAAGTTAAATAATTAAGATAGTGTACGCTATTTAACGTTCCATGTAATAGTTTATGACAATAAAGAATAAAAAAAAACTTAAAACTCTAGCACTTGAATATGATGTATCATTCAATATAAATAATAACTATACCTACTATCTGTGTATTATTGTATTTTGTTTTTAAATCAAGTTAGTATTAGGTACAATTTAAATGCTTTGTATATTTCGCAAAACATTGGTAAGCAATGGCAACCTTGTATCAGAAACCTCAGTGATGACAGACCTCCTATGTATAGGGAGTCACATGGAGCCGCTTGGATACAAGTGGCATAAGACCAAAACATGTGGAAGACTGTACCTTATCCTATTGGTTGACAAAGAAGAAACTAACTGAATTCATTACAGCAAGTTTTAAGAATCCATAACACAATGTTATGTCTTTTATATTACAAGAATATTTTCAAAGAATGTTTATGAGATAAAACAAGTAATTCACATCCTATTAATATTATAAATGCGAAAGTTTTAGACGATGGATGTAAGTTTGTAACTCTTACTCCACAATGAATGAACCGATTTGGCTGAAATTTGGAATGGAGATAGCTCATACCCAGGATTAACACGTAGGCTACATTTTATCCCAGAAAATTACAAAGTTCCCACGGGAATGAAAAAACCTTCATCCATGCTTACAGTCGCAAGTATCATCTAGTAAATAATAAACTTACAAATGAAACACCACTCGGTTCCAGCATGTACATCTGAGGTCCATCATACTCCGACCATGTGCCCATGACCACAGAGCAACCGTACGGACGGACGGCACTGTACAGTGTGTATGCATGCATATACATAGACACACGCTCGTTGAGGTATTTGAGAGGGACTGGGATTCCATACTGAGATCTGTAGTTAGATGCTTCTGATCTTGCTGTTTCTACAATTTGTCTCGCATCTGAGATGAGGCCGGCGACTGCCTGTGAATACAGGAAGTTTTTATTAATAACACATACAGACAGAACCAATAGATATTGTAGGATTTTGTAGTAGAAGAAACATAGAAGTTGAGTCTATGGAGAACCATCTATGGAGAGAGAATGATAGCAATATGTTAGATAACAAAATGAAGGAATGGAATTTTTGTTCACTTTTGTAAATTTTTGGCACAATTCTAAATTATTACCCTAACCTTAAAATTAAAAAAATGATATTATCTCGCAAACTATTAGGAAAAGGCGAGCTTCACTTGCTGAGGGGTTCACTCCCACTCTTCTCCATCAACCACCCCCCTCCACAGCATCAACTATACTAAAGGACACCAGAAAGAAGTGAGGTTATGATTGTATAAAAAAAATTATTACTCAGAAACTATAGTTTTCTGCAAGGTGGGGATTAGGGGATGGGTTAACCCCTTCTGCAAGGTGGGGATTAGGGGATGGGTTAACCCCTCCTCCCACCCCCCTTAGTCTTAACATATTATTACATATTACTAGATTGTGCTTGTACTATAGCTATATTCCTTGAAAGATAGCTATGAATTGCTTCCATATATATTCCATACACATTAAGGTGCTGGAGTGGCGACCCCGCACCGAGGGGTGCAGTGTTGGCCCCCCACCAGGTGGACCGACAACATCAAGCGAGTCGCAGGGAGCAGCTGGATTCAGGCGGCGCAAGACCGAGGCCTGTGGAAGTCCATGCAAGAGACCTTTGTCCAGCAGTGGACGTCTATTGGTTGATAAAGAAGAAGAAGAAGATATTCCATACATATAATATTTCATATCCAATTTATAGCTATAGACCTAGGGTCATAGCTCTTTCACAGCTTCAACTATCTTACTGCAACAGATACATACCATGCCAACATGCTCATCAACATGAAAAATTCTTTTATTAGCACCAGGTTCATACAGTTTTGATGTCACAAGTTTTTCCACTGCAAATACAACACCATCCTTTCCCCTTAGACCGATAACGGTGCCAGAGTTCTCTACAGCCTTCGCGGCGTATTCCACTTGAAAAACACGGCCATCGGGCGAGAATTGAGATGCAGAAAGATCGTACTGAAAAGAAACAATGTGTCATGAGTAAGCAATTTTGATCCCAAATATTGTACCAATACAAAGTAGAATCACTTCTTCATCACTTGGTTATCACTCAAATACGATTATAATATTAAAATATGAGTTACATAGATAAATATTGCTAAAAAACCACGAGTTGATATAACAAGTGTTAAAAAAGCATACACTTACACCTGTTCCGATCGAACTCATAGTTGTATCAGGTAAATAAAGAGTTTTCTAAAGTAGCTTCTAATTCTAATTCATAAAAGTATAATAGTTATTCAAATGATGCAGTAAATTCACTTTTTTAATATTATTTCAACGTTTTCGTTTTGTAAAGCGGCGAATCATGGGCAAAGACAAACCAAACCAAGGCGAATAAAATGTCAAAATTGACACATGACAAGTGACCATTTGAGTAGGGTAGATAGTGATGGAGAATGTGAATGATTCGATAATTAGGTTTAAAATAATTGAATTGAAATAATAATTCGAAAGAATCGAGTAGTTAACGGTTATCATTATTACGTATTAATTTGTTTTTGTATACAAAAGATAATAAATAACTAGTGGTTCGCCCCGAACTGAGACCTCGCGGTAACGGTTTCCCATAATTGACGATCAAAATTGACATTATTATTATGCCCGTTTTCACCAACCATACCTAAATCATCCCATTTGTAGAAGTCTCTTTACATAGGTAGCCCCTAAATACAATTCTAACATCCTAATGTCATTTTCACCTTTAGTTGTCCCGTAGAGGTTCGTAATAACAAAGTTGACAGAAAGTGTCAACTAACTTAACATAGGTAGCCCGTAAAGGTTAGGGAACTGTTATAGTGAAATCCTCAAGGCCTCAATCAAACTTAGGTATAGTTTTTTGGAACATTCAAATTAAATTACTTGTACACAGCGTCAACTATTGACACGATCAGAAATATGTAAAAACAAACTGCAACGTGAAGTTTTATTGATGTTTGCTAAATGACTAAATACTTATCTTAATTGAATAATAGGTATGTTACATAAAGCTGCATTTGCTATATGAGATGAGAGCGCCATCTATTGACATCATTGTGAAGTTCTGTTGTTGCTGCTCATTAAAAGTTAAATAATTTAGTTTCCTTATTACATTTATCTAATTTTAGTATTTGTTGTTCAAGTACATGATATTACGCTAAAATTGTAAAACTTTCAAGCCCCAGCTTTCAATGGTTATTCCGTTCTGAGGTCAAATATAATCTCCACTTTGAAAGCCCCCCATTTCGTCAATTTTAGGAAAAAAATTTAAAAAAAAATACTTTTGTACTCTGTTCCAAATTATCTTTAAAATGAGGTACTGTAAACCTATGAAACGCAAAATTTTTTTTTTTCTTCGCATTCGCTTCTATGAGAGCCCCCCTGAAATAAAGATTTTTATAACTTTTTAAGCCATTTTCGGCTGGAGGCCATCGGTTTACATATTATATCTAAAATTGAAGTAATTTCGTTCAGTAATTCAGAAGTTATAAGGCTCTGACAGACGGACGGACGGACGGACGGACGGACGGACGGACAAGTGCAAATTCACTCAAGTAGACTCAAAGACCTTCGCTTCGCTCGGTCGAATATCAACGATTGCGACTCAATCTAGAAATTGCTACCTAGAATTCTGTCTTTTCATAATTATTATTCCTTAATTATAATTATATTAAAAAATTAATTATTATTAAAAAAATGAATAGTAAAAAATGAATAGAATACTATAAAGTAGTAGATCCGCTAATTTTCCTTATATAAAATACTAGCTGATGCCCGCGACTTCGTCCGCCTGGAAAAAGTTTTTAAAAATTGCTTTTTCGTTGCACTACGCCAGTATCTAGTCCGTACTACGTGGTATAGAGCTACAATAGCAACCCACAATCGACATTTTCTTCAGCCGGTACCCAGCAGCATAAAGAATGAGGAATTGGTACTTGGAGTTCAATGATGTAGCCCAGTGGTGTAACAATGGGGGGAGGGTGATTCCTAAACCAAATCGAACGATTGTGAAATTAGGTGAATAGATTGATGTCATCTAAGAATACAAAGCTACTGTACGAAGTTTTTGTAAAAGCAAAACGGAAGGTCGAATTTTTTTTACGGCAGCTTGCCACTGCGTAGTTCATACTTGGTACCCATTACCCATTTAGGTGAGCAGGACCCAGCACCAGCAGAATTCGTCCAGTTACAGTTTTATTATAAGTATAGTTAGATGGATGAGTTAGGATTTTGTTTGTTTGTTGTTTTTACATTGTTTTTTTTTGAATATATTATTAAACGTTTTGTTTTTTACTTTATTTTTTATTTAAAATATGTAGTTAATAATTAATTAATTAAGACTAATGTATGTTATTTTATTCTTATTTGTTAATCATAATTATTTTTTATTGTTAGTTAATTTATTGTTATTTATATATTATCTTTTTTAATATCGTTTTAAACGTTTTATATATAAATTAATTTTTTATACAATATTCTTTAAAGCATCATTATATTTTATATTGTTTTTTAAATATATTTTTTGAACGTTTTATTTTTTACTATATTTTTTGTGTATAATATGTAGTTAATAATTATTTTTATTTATGTATTAGTTTTAATTAATTTAATTTATAATTAAAATATATAGTTAATAATTAATTAATTGAGACTAATTAATTAAGACTAATTAAGATTAATTAATTAAGACGAATGTATATTATTTTATTCTTATTTGTTAATCATAATTATTTTTTATTTTTAGTTAATTTATTGTTATTTATATATTATCTTTTTTAATATCGTTTTAAACGTTTTATATTTAAACTTATTTTTCGTACCACTTGCTCAAAAAAGTGACATTCTGTGCCACAAAAAGCGAACATAACAATAGTCATTTTTAATCTGTTAAAAACAGGGAAAGAAAATTGTACTGAATTTTATTCATCCTCTAGGGAGAGAATGTGATTTAAATTTGGAATACTTACCGTTTATACTGAACTACATCTGTGTTTACACCATTGAGTTTGTATATAAATAATAAATAGGTAATACATCTTTTTGAAAAAGGAATACGCATTTATTATGCAGTTATGATTAAATAAAATTACGAAAACCGACGAGGCCGTATGAGCTTGATGCCTTTGCTTTTCCGACAAAAAATATTAGTCTAGGAATTTGCCGCGTTTTTGTTTTCTTCAAATACATAAACGTTAAGTTTATTTTAATTTATTTTTATAAATACCTAAGTTAATGTTCTAAAAATACGTTATGAATATGATGTTAAATCAAAGCGACAGTGACAGTGAATTGTCGGATTCCATCAGTGCACTGCCGCAATTATAAATAATTTGCTTCCAAAAAAAACCAAGGAAAATTATTTAAAAACTTATGAAAAATTTTCAACGTGGAGAAGTGCGAAAGGACTATCAATTTCAGAATCAGTACTTCTTGTCTATTTTGATTATTTATCCAAGATAAAGAATCCGAATACACTTTGCATATACTCAAAACTGAAAGCTACAATAAGCATCAAACACAGCATTGAAATATGTAACTCTCTCTATCAATAATAATAATTGGACCAATGTTTCGAATGTTAACTTTTACTTTTAATTGTCATTATTTTTAATAAATGCTTATCTCATATTATTATTGTGTTAATTTTTTCGCAAATGGTACGAAAAGTAGAGTATTTTCCTCGGTGATAAAGCTGTCTTAGTCTTGGGTGAACTTAAATCCCTCGCTACACTCAGGACTCGTCTTAAATCCCTCGCTTCGCTCGTGATTTAAGTTCTTAACACCCTCGCTACGCTCGGGAGTAAACCTCGAGTCCTTCGTTACGCTCGCGATTTAAATCGTCACCCGCGACAGAAGACACTGCTTTATCCCCTTGGTTAATAATCTACTATTTTTATACAATATTCTTTAAAGCATAATTATATTTTATATTGTTTTTTAAATATATTTTTTGAAAGTTTTATTTTTTACTATATTTTTGTGTATAATATGTAGTTAATAATTATTTTTATTTATGTATTAGTTTTAATTAATTTAATTTATAATTAATTAAGGCTTATTAATGTTTATTATTTTATTCTTTTTCGTTCGGATGGATGGATGGATGAATGTATGGTTGTTACTACGATTTGTACTTGGTTGTGACTTCAATCCTTTTGAAGTCACAACCAAGTACAAAGGAGGTTCCCAATTCGTAGGAATCTTTTTTATGTATGTTCACCGATTACTCCTCCTCCGAATACGCCTGAACTGATTTGGAAAATTCTTTTTTGTTTCAAAGGGAATACTTCCCGGGTGGTCTCATTTAAAATTTTATCGAAATCAGTTGAGCGGTTTTTTAAAAAATAACAATAAATTAGATACTTTGCATTAGCGCGGGCGATTGAAGTCGGTTTTAAAAATAGAATTTTTTATTATAGATTTCTTTTCAAATGTTTGTTCCCGAGACAAAAGTAGCCTTTGTCACTTTCCAGGTCCTCAACATTACCTGTGTAAAAAAACCACGTAAATCTAAACTCAACAAATGCGTAAAAAATAGCGACGCATACATACATACATACATACATACAAACATACATACATACAAACATACATACATAATTGTCACGTAATTAAAAGAAATACGTGAAAAGTAACATGCGGAAATCCCGCAGGAACTGTTTGTTTTCCCGGGATATAATATAGCTTTAGTCACTTCTCAGGTCCTCAACTATGCCTATCAAAATACCACGTCAATCTGTTACTCCGTTGGCGCATAATTGAATCCCATTATCCCGCAGGAACTGTTTGTTTTCCCGGGATTAAAGGTAGCTTTTTCACTTTTCAAGTCCTCATCTTTGCCTATCCAAAAAACCACGTCAATCTGTAACTCCGTTGGCACATAATTGGATCCCATTATCCCGCAGGAACTGTTTATTTTCCCGGGATTGAAGGTAGCCTTTTCACTTTTCAAGTCCTCATCTTTGCCTATCCAAAAATCACGTCAATATGTAACTGTATATGTGAAAAGTAGAATACCAATATCCCACAGGAACTGTTTGTTTTCCCGAGATAAAAAGTAGCCTTTGTCACTTTCCAGGTCTTCAACTTTACCTGTGTAAAAAACCACGTCAATCTAAACTCAACAAATGCGTAAATAATAGCGACATACATACATACATACATACATACATACATGCATACATACATACATACATACATACATGCATACATACATAAATACATACATGCATACATACATAATAGCTGCGTAATTAAAAGATAAATACGTGTAAAGTAGCATGCGGAAATCGCGCAGGAACTGTTTGGTTCACCGGGGTTTAAAGCAGCCTTTGTCACTTTTCAGGTCCTCAACTATGACTATCAAAAAAACCATGTCAATCTGTAGCTTCATTGGCGCATAATTGAAGGATTAATATGTGAAAAGTAGCATACGAATATCCCGCGAGAACTGTTTGTTTTCCCGGGATTATAAGTAGACTTTGTCACCTTTCAAGTCCTCAACTATGCCTACCCAATAAACCACGTCAATCTGTAACTCCGTTTTGAAGGATGAATATGTGAAAAGTAGCATACTAATATCTCGCAGGACCCGTTTGTTTTCCCGGGATAAAAAGCAGCCTTTGTCATTTTTCAGGCCCTTTACTTCACCTGTGCAAAATAATCACGTCAATCTAAAACTCCATTGCGCGTATTTTGAAGGACAAATGCGTAAAAATAGCGATGCTATCCCGCAGGAACTGTTTGCTTTTCCGGGATAAAAAGTAGCCTATGTGCTATTCCAGACTATAATCTATATATCTGTGCCAAATTTCAGCAAAATCGGTTTATTCTTTGTCGCGTTAAAGAGTAACAAACATCCATCCATCCATCCATACATCCATCCTCACAAACTTTCGCATTTATTAAGTATATTTCCGGGATAAAAAGTAGCCTATGTGCTATTCCAGACTATAATCTATGTCTGTGCCAAATTTCAGCAAAATCGGTTCATTCGTTGTCGCGTTAAAGAGTAACAAACATCCATCCATCCATCCATCCATATATCCATCCTCACAAACTTTCGCATTTATAAGTAGGAGGAAGTAGGATAGTAGGATAGGTAGTAGGAACATACATACATACATACGTAAAAAATAGCGATGCTATCCCGCAGGAACTGTTTGCTTTTCCCGGATAAAAAGTAGCCTATGTGCTATTCCAGACTATAATCTATATATCTGTGCCAAATTTCAGCAAAATCGGTTCATTCTTTGTCGCGTTAAAGAGTAACAAACATCCATCCATCCATCCATACATCCATCCTCACAAACTTTCGCATTTATTAAGTATATTTCCGGCATAAAAAGTAGCCTATGTGCTATTTCCAGACTATAATCTATGTCTGTGCCAAATTTCAGCAAAATCGGTTCATTCGTTGTCGCGTTAAAGAGTAACAAACATCCATCCATCCATCCATCCATATATCCATCCTCACAAACTTTCGCATTTATAATATAAGTAGGAGGAAGTAGGATAGTAGGATAGGTAGTAGGAACATACATACATACATACGTGCCGCGTCATTAAAAGATAAATATGTGAAAAGTAGCATACTAATATCCCGCAGGAACCGTTTGTTTTCCCGGGATAAAAAGTAGCCTTTGTCATTTTTCAGGCCCTTAACTTAACCTGTGCAAAATAATCACGTAAATCTAAAACTCCATTGCGAGTATTTTGAAGGACAAATGCGTAAAAAATAGCGATGCTATCCCGCAGGAACTGTTTGCTTTTCCCGGATAAAAAGTAGCCTATGTGCTATTCCAGACTATAATCTATGTCTGTGCCTTTCAGCAAAATCGGTTCATTCGTTGTCGCGTTAAAGAGTAACAAACATCCATCCATCCAAACATCCATACATCCATCCTCACAAACTTTCGCATTTATAATATTAGTAGTAGGAGGAAGTAGGATAGTAGGATAGGTAGTAGGAACATACATACATACATACGTGCCGCGTAATTAAAAGATAAATATGTGAAAAGTAGCATACTAATATCCCGCAGGAACCGTTTGTTTTCCCGGGATAAAAAGTAGCCTTTGTCATTTTTCAGGCCCTTAACTTCACCTGTGCAAAATAATCACGTAAATCTAAAACTCCATTGCGAGTATTTTGAAGGACAAATGCGTAAAAAATAGCGATGCTATCCCGCAGGAACTGTTTGATTTTCCGGGATAAAAAGTAGCCTATGTGCTATTCCAGACTATAATCTATGTCTGTGCCAAATTTCAGCAAAATCGGTTCATTCGTTGTCGCGTTAAAGAGTAACAAACATCCATCCATCCAAACATCCATACATCCATCCTCACAAACTTTCGCATTTATAATATTAGTAGGATACAAAAATATTTTATTATTCGAATGAACTTTTAAATAATTCATTGTAGGCAATGTTTTCATAAATCAATGTTTTCATGAATATTTTCATTCGAATGACGGATTCTCATTCGGTAATTGATTTCAAGTAAGTCATTCGATTCGAACATAATCGAAATGCAAATCACTAGTAGGTATTGAAAAGCGTAATGACACAAGCATTTCTGCTTACAGACGAATAACCTTAGTTTAAAACTACAGCGATCACCAAATGTTAAGTAAAAGTATTATTATTGGAGTAGTTTCCCGTTTCCCCCCGTCTTTTAGTAAATTTAATAAAAATAAATAAAGAAAGAAACCACGTCCAAAATACACTTTAATAGTTTAGATTCACCCTTAGTTCAAACCATAAACCTGCTACGAAAGAATATCAGAGCTATACAATAGATGGCGCTACTAATTCTGTAGCTACCTCAGTAGGTATACAAAACAATAATAATATTATATGCAATAAGGAACACTGTAGGATGTGGAATTATTACATTTTACTAGTGTTTTCCCATGATTTCGTCCGCTTGGCTTTCGTTTTTAAAACCCCTCGGGAATTCTTTGATTTTCCGGGATAAATAGTAGCCTATGTCACTCTCCAGGTCCTCATCAACAGAGCAAAAATCACGTCGATTCGTGGCTCTCAGAGGCGGCTCTAGCCCATGTAGCGCCCGCGTGCAATTAATACCTTGGCGCCCTCTAGTAGGCGCGCGGTCAAAATCAAGACTTAGATTTCGCTAGTTATTATTTTTGATGAGCTCTGACAGCGGTGTAAGTCGCAATTATTGTGGTAGCTAGTAAGCAATCTTACCTTTTATATCATTTTTGATCAAAAGAAAAACCTATTTACACGTTTACTCAAACATAAAAAACTAATCCTTAATCCATTGCGCCAAGGCTTATTTCGCAAAACTACGGTAAAACACAAATTGCGCCCTTGAAAATGCCGCACGCTTCCCGGCAATTTTAATTTTATACTATTCTAATACAACCGAATTCACAATGATCTCCGGAGTGTTTTCAAACGAATCTAAACAGGTAGTCCGGTCAAATTAGCCCGAAAAATAGGGATACTCTTCCATAAATTCCCAAGAAGCTGATTTACATGAACGTTAGGGATACCATTATAATGAAATTGTGGAAGTCCCCATCCCATGTGTGCAAAAATTTTTATTTAAGGTCAAAGTCAAGATGATAAAAATAGCTCAGACTAAAATTCCAAAGGGGTTCAAATTCTAGTTGATTACCAAGACGTACTTGAAACTGCTAATATACTTGATAAAAATGTTGCTGAGCAGAAACCGATGTTGGAGAAAGACAAGCTAATTGCACACGTTTTTTATATATGAGTAAGTTTGAGCCTCCATTGGTGTTCATGCATAATAAGAGGAATACAACTTTAGTAAATTTTAGAATCGCCTTTTCTCCAAAATAATGAATCTTAGGGGAAAAACAGCAAGGAACATTTTGTAGATAATTGCATGATCTACAATTTTTATCTGATCTATTTTTATTATAAAAGTGACCGTTTCGCTAAAAAATCCAAAAACCCATTTTTACGAACTTTGAGCTTGAATAAAGTTTTTTGCACATGGGATTGAGGGGGACTTTTCACAATTTCATTATAATGGTATCTCTAGCGTTCATGTAAATTTTCAGCTTCTTGGGAATTTATGCAAGAGTGAATGTCTATTTTGACCGGACCAAGGTGCCGATCGATGGCCGGCACGCGCCTTTGGTAGAGAAAGGGTTTAGGTATTTTAAGGCATATTTCACGTTGTAACAAAAGTTATAGTGTAGAGTTAGGGCTATGGGAGAAACAGGCGTTGATGTCTTACACACCATCTGCTGCAAAATTTGGGAAACGGTGTGTTGGCCAAAAGACTGGTCACATTCCTTATTCATTCCGTTGCATAAGAAAGGCTCGACGAAAAAATGCAATAACTATAGGCTGATTTCTCTTATAACCCATGCCAGTAAAGTACTACTTCACATCTTGAATACACGATTACAGGCTTATTTATCGCACCAGAACAAGCCGGTTTCGTTCTAACGAAACCGGCTTGGTACACGAGGTAGAGGTACACGAGAGCAAATACTTGTGATACGCAAAATCATAGAGGAAGCTAGAGAATTCAATACCCCTCTATAGATCTGCTTTGATGACTTTCGGAAGCACTGTTAAGTGGACAAAGCTTTGGCAAGTACTATCACAAATGGGCATACCTCTGCATTTAATACAACTCACCCAAAGATTGTACATAGATGGTACAGCAGCTGTTTAGGATGAAATAGAGTTTGGAGGGCGGAAGATGTATAATCTCAGATATGCAGACGATACTACACTCTTTGCTCAAACAAAAGAGGATATTGAAGAGCTGCTAACACGTCTGGAGATAACCAGCCTTGAATTCGGACTGGCCATCAACAGGGATAAGACCAGGATGATGATAGTAGATCGCGCGAATCAAAACAGAACGGAAATCCAACGCATTGCCGACTGTGAGGTGGTGCCAACTTACATCTATCTAGGTTCTATTATCTCCAATACCGGGGGTTGTGAGCTAGAAATCCGAAGGCGATGTGCCATTATTAGGTCTGCGGTGGAGAAGCTCAGTAAGATCTGGAAGGACAGAAGGATCACCAAAACCTTAAAAAGGTTCGACTTATGAGGTGCCTTGTCTTCCCAATATTCCTCTACGGAGCTGAAACCTGGTCCCTTAGACTGCAGGACCGCCGAAAAATTGATGCCTTAGAGATGTGGTGCTGGGGGCGCCTTTTGAAGATTCCTTGGACGGCCTTCAGAACCAACAACTCGATCTTGAAGGAACTAAAGATAACAGAAAGGCTTTCGTCGACTGTGCAGCTCCGAATTCTGAAGTTCTTCGGGCACATCTCTAGAAATTAAGAGTCAATTGAGCGGTTGGTGGTGCAGGGTCAGGTGGAAGGGAAAATAACGAGAGGACGCTCACTGGATGGACGTGATCAAAGTGGTGACCCAGACAACTGTGGTGGAGTGCTTCCGCAACGCAACTGACCGTCGCAAGTGGAGGAGCATCGCGCGGGAGGCGGTGCGATCCAAAATTAATGAAGGAGACTGACGAATAACAACTAAAGTCACATCATTCCAGCAGCCACGACCACTCTGACAAGAGTGACCGATTGAGAAGAAAGGAGCCGCTCGTGATGCGCCTTGCTTTGCTACCGCGCCTGGCGTAACACGGGCGCAGGGTCTTTGATAGCGACGCATGGTGTAATTGGAAGTTTCGCGAGCAGCGCTCGACGCGGCGCCCCCTACCACCCTGCGCCCGTGTGCGCCGCACACCCTGCATAATAGGTAAAGCCGCCGCTGGTGGCTCTGTTGCGGTGTGATTGAAGGATAAACCAACAAACAAACACACTTTCGCATTTTTATAATCCTAGTATGATTTGGGAGTTTAAAGAAATTAAGTGTTATGAAAATAAATAAAGGTTAAAGGCTCTGACTGGCACTATCACAGGCAGACATCAGAGAGATGGACACAGAACCAGAAGACCAGAAGAGTACCTAAATTCACTCGGAAGTTAGCCCTCACTTTGCTCGTACCTATAATAATTTCCACATTTTATACAACTTTATCTCTCAGCAATCACAACTTCCTTTTAAAGTATTCTTACAATGAAAATAGAAAATTTGAAATATCCGGGATTTAAATTGCCCCATTCCAGCGCAGTCACAGAGAGAAATGAAAAGAAAAGTTCGCATTTCATGACACATAGATAATTCTTAGTGGCCGTAGTTAGTGGCCAATTTTACCCACAATGTATGCGAATTTCTACCTAGCTCCTTCCGTGAGTAGGAAAGTACATGGATTTATCCAGTAACGAGGTAAGACAAGCATAAACCGTAACGGTAAACTTAGTATTAGGTAAAGGTAAAATGCCGTAAGTTTTAACAGTTCTACAATGGAGAGATGTTTTTAGAAGCATAAATTAAAAATTTAAATCATCACCGCTATGTCTTTGGTTAGTCTACTGTCTATGTACGATTAAGCCGAAATCCTCTACTCACCACTTTCTCGCTCCATCATCAGACACATAGACGAATGATATTTACTACCGATCAGACATTACCAATTTGTCTATTATATAGGTTGGTAGGTACCTAGGTAAGAGAAACGCGATGAGTGGAAATCCGGTGCTAGGCCATTGTTATTAGAGCTGTTTTCATGTGACCACCTACCTGAGAGCCTATTCTCAATGTGAATAGATTTCTCATTCAGCTCAAAGCTGCTAATTAAAACTGTCAAATCTGTTTTGACAGTTCTTGGTTGGCAACGTTCCATATTGTTTTCCACAGCCACTGAAAATGTCAAAAATAGAGAATACAGCAGCTGCTCTATCACGAGAGCACACGGTATCACTGCATAATAACGGTCACTGTCTGAACCACATTCAAATCGGTCCATCCGTCTGAAGTTTAGACGGATGGACCGATTTGAATTTCAGACTCTGAACGTTACGATTATACATATACACAGACAGGTAGACAGACAAAGGAGTCAAACTTAAAATACCTGTCCTTTTGCGTCGGGGTTTTAAAAAGAGGATCACTAAACCTAAGTTCCTTGTTCATTTCTTTCTCCGAAGCATTAACGACGCAAGGCTGGGCTCTAAAACATTTTAGTGTCACCTCGACAAGCACTTACAAGCTGGCCCTGAGCGTTGTGTGAATTCCGCGACAGTAAAGTTCTGGCAGGTTTTTCGGCGTTTATGGGCGGGCGGCAAAATCGTGTAAACAGGGGCGGTCGTAAATTCTTTTGACATGGTAATCTTCTTTTGCTTCTTGAAACTGTGTATCTATGTAGTGCTTTTCTTTTGTATACCCACCAACTTTTCCAATACAAAAGGAAAAAAATTTGGTAGGTACCTACATAGTAGTCTATTATGTACATTTATGTACTTTGTAGAATAGACTACGTAGTACTACTATGTAGTATATGTCGGAGCAGGTATCCTCGTCGGCAACAAAGTCAGACACATTTGCTGCGCAACGAGGGTAGGTAGCGTAGTGATCATTTAATTACTTAGGATGTTCATTGTTCAAACAAAGTACCCTCAATAGCCCCTCTTTTACATTTAGTAGCCATGGACCAGAAGCGGGAATTATTACTCAAAACTAATCAGGCTTTAAGAGAACGCGTCTCTTAAAACGCTGAAACCCTACCTAAAGCCGTCTCCACCATCCCCAATAACGGCCCCTTTCCACTCAGCTAATAACCACAGCACGACAGACAAACCACCATCTGAACGTGAGGGTAACTATCAAAAATATCTAAGTATTGATTAATCAAAACAATATCTAAACATGAGGGTAGTTATCAAAACTATCAAAGTATTAATTTATCAAAACAACATCTAAACGTGAGGGAAGTTATCAAAAATATCAAAATATTAATTAATCAAACCAATATCTAAACATGAGGGTAGTTATCAAAAACTATCAGTATTAATTTATCAAAACAACATCTAAACGTGAGGGTAGTTATCAAAAATAGCAAAGTATTAATTTATACAGTAATCTAGGCGTACAGACAATATTTATTCGATTAGGGAGCAACTGCTATCGCAATCCCTCAATCGAATAGAACGACCTAGACGCGAAGGCATCTACTAGTCGAATGAGTCTCTGGGCAGAGACTGAGTTCGTATCGTCGAAACAGCTGTTTTATACTAATAATTCAAGATGGCGCGCAACATGGCGTACCCGCGCTGTCAAAGTCAAATGTCAATTGGATTAAACTAATTTCAATAAATAAAAGGAAACGGAAACCAAAACAATACTTTTAAATAATTAATATAAAATAAAAGGATACGGAAATCAAAACAAATACTCTTAATCAATTAATATAAATTAAACGGAAATCAATTGCGCCCACATATACTATGTAGTATACTATGTGTATGTATACCTACTACGTAGGTACATAGGTACCTAGTGGATGTAATAAGATTTGTATCGTATGCGAGTGACCTGGAACTATCTGAGAGAAGGTCCGTCCTCTATCTCCGATAATATTTATCAGATCTTCACCAAAATTGAACAAAATATTTCATATAGTACACACTTTCTAAAAAAAAAAGAATTATTAAAATCGGTTCATATTTGACTGAGTTATGGAGTAAAATCAACAAAAATTTTCAGCCCCTATCCTGCAGTAACCTTATGTTTTATCGGGATAAAAACTATCCTTTATGTTGATCCGGAGTATCAGCTACCAGTATACTCAATTTCATTTAAATCCGTTCGGTAGTTTTCGCGTGATGCCCAAACAGACATACAGACAGACAGACAAAAATTAAATAAAAATCTGTTTTGGACTCAGTATCGTTATTAAAGCATCCCCCGGTTAAAATTTTCAAAATACATATGTATATTGAATGTACAGAAATCTTCCAGTTACAGTTTTATATTCTAAGTATATAGTTATAGATAGATATAGATATAGATATAGATAGATTTTAATACATTTTGGTAACTTTGCAAATTAATTATTATAGCTTAGGGCCAACCTAAACACAGAGTGCTACAGAGTTTCAATATTAATATTGTGTCAGGGTTTATGAAGGCATTATTTTGGATATAGGTGTTTCGCACATTCGCGCCCTCTCTAATCAAATTATTTCAAATTCAATAAAATTTTACGATTATTTTGTAGATGTTCAAACAAAAAATATTATGATTAATATATTATAGCTTCAAAGCGTTGTTAGCTTCATTCCCAATAATATCAGTTATAAAATCTAGCACTCTTACAGACATTGCTAGTTCTTGTCGACCTCTATGTGGGTATTTTATATTTTACATATTTATCGTCAAGTTTACTGGTTACAGGAATAAAATTTATCTTATTCTTTAGATTTACTTTTTAACCGACTTCAAAAAAGGAGAAGGTTATCAATTCGTAGGAATCTTTTTTTTAGGTATGTCCACCGATTACTCAAAGACGCCTGAATCGATTTGGGAAATTCTTTTTTGTTTGAAAGGGTATACTCCCCAGGTGGTCCCATATAAATTTTATCGAAATCGGTCGAGCGGTTTTTAAAATATCAACAGTAAATTATATACGTACTTTGTGTAGTGTGTGTATAATGTAGTAAAGCGGGAGTTTGAAGTCAGTTGTTTAAAAATATTTTTTTATAATATCAATTTATCAAAATTCTATGGTTTTAAAGGAAAAGCGTTCATTTGCATCTATAGGAAGTACCTAGCTGGTCTCGCTGACTCCTACGTAGTTTAGATTGCATTGATGTACTACTTTAATAAATACATAAATCGATGTAAAATTGATTAGTGCTAGAAACTGCGCAAATGCGAACGTCTGTTGAGGTTATCTTTTTTTTATGCGGAATAGGGAATATGCGAGAGATCTTTGTCCAGCTGTGGAAGTCTGTTTTGGATAATACCTAAAGAAGATTTTTAAGTGATCACACTTAAAAATCTTCTTCTTTATTATCCAAATTATTTTATGAAAAATGAATAAAAATCGGCCAAGTGCGAGTCGGGCCTCGCTCTTTTAGGGTTCCGTTAAAAAAAATTAAAATATTTTACAACACAAAGAACTCACATATGACGCCACTAATTCAAATAGACGCAGGATACACAAAGTTGCAACTATACCACCAACAAAGACATCATTTAAGAAAAAATTTTGCTGTTTCCAAGGACCTCACATATACACACATCAAAAGTGTCTAGGGATCAAGCATTTTTATGCAGATTTCTTGAGATTGAGATGTGGCTTTGTAATAAATTTATGATTTTATAAATTTATATGGATCCTTTTTGGTGCATTTCATAATTTGAATCAGGAACTGTCAATCAAATTCGAGTAAAAGATGAAAATCAGCTGTCAATATTTTCCCTATAAAAACATACAACGCATTGAAGACATTATTAGTGCTACTGTTTCCCTACTACTGATTAAAACCAACGTTATTATGGAGCGGCGACGTCATTTAAGCAGGGAAGAAATGCTCAGAGCCGTGGGAATGATAGAAGCTGGTTCCCGGCAACGTACTGTGGCTTTAGCTCTGAATACAAGTCAGAGTGTTATCAGTCGACTTTGGACACGTTACCGAAGCACTGGTACCGTGGCTGAGCGCCATGGAGGACGGTATCGCTGCACCACACGGAGACAAGACCGATACATTCAAATCTTAACTCGAAGAGCTCCAACAATAACCGCCATGATGTTAGCCGTGAGGCTTCATCACTCTTCAGGGAACTTAATTAGCGACCAAACAGTCAGAAACCGCTTGCATGAAGTGAACCTTCATTCCCGAAGACCGCTACGGGTACCACCTATAGCAATGCACAATCGTAGGATTCGATATCAATGGGCTCTTGAACACAGAAATTGGGCAGAAGAACAATGGCGTTTCGTGTGCTTTTCTGATGAGTCTCGTTTTGGTATGAGACCGGATACAAGACGTATACGACACTGGAGAACCCCTGGACGCCAACAGCGATTAAAATCCTGCCAGGAAGTCCATCCTTATAGTGGTGGAACCATCATGGTATGGGCGGGTATTTGGATCGGCGGAAGAACTGAGTTGATTTGGATCAGAGGCAACCTCAACGCTCAAATTTATGCTGAGACGATTGTATCAGACGTCATCGTTCCTCTACAAGTGCAAATCGGTCCCTTATTTCAGTTAATGCATGATAATGCACGACCGCACACCGCAAGAGTTGTAAGACAGACTCTCGCCGCAGCTAACATCAATGTCCTGCCCTGGCCTGCTCAGTCGCCAGACTTGAACCCGATTGAGCATGCATGGGATATGCTACAGAGAAGAGGTCTGCCGAATATGGAGGGTATCCAGTGGCAAGAAGACCTTTTTTTGTTGTTGCAACGAACATGGGCGGCCATTCCACAGCGTGATTTGGATGAACTCATTTTGAGTATGCCAAACCGATGTTCTTGTGTTGTTAGTGTTCGCGGTAGAAACACGGATTATTAATTGTTTAAGTTACCCAATAAAATTTTAAAGAAAACTGTTATTTCAGTCTTTTTTTCGAACTTTAATGTTAGTGGTTCAAATGTCAAAAATCCCTTTATTAGGAAAATGGCAAATTTCTTTATTAATGCAAAGGTGACTTGGTTTATCGTTACTGTGACAAACGAAAACACTTTATTTGATGAATCCTTAAAGAAAATTTTAATTAATATCAATCAGGAGAAAAGTTATTGCAAAAATATATGTTGATCCCTAGACACTTTTGATGTGTGTATAATAAAATTAACGCGAAATTACAAATCTATCCATTAAATAGGGCAAACTGTAAAAAATCGGCCAAGTGCGAGTCGGGCCTCGCTCTTTTAGGGTTCCGTTAAAAAAATTAAATTAAAAAAATTCCATCTACCCACCTACCCATTTTAATTTAATTTTTTTAATTTAATTTAATTTTTATTATTTGTTGTTATAGCGGCAATAGAAATACATAATATGTGAAAATTTCATCTGTCTATCTATTACGGTTTACGAGATATAGCCCTCTGACAGACGGACGGACGGACGGACGGACGGACGGACGGACGGACGGACGGACGGACGGACGGACAGCGTAGGCTTAGTAATAGGGTCCCGTTGGTACCCTTTGGGTACGGAACCCTAAAAAGTTGTTACTTCATATTTGCATAGGTTATCTTATGAAGATACTGAAAGTTTAATTACAACCTTTAAATAACTAACAAATATAATTTACATAATTAGTATTCATTTAACGCACTTTTTAATTAGGTACCCTAGATAAACATTTTACCATTTACACTTTCACACCACAATTACACTACCTCTCCTACATCCTGCATAACACACACACACTTCACAGACAGGCACCTATATATTCTTCCCCAGAGAGGAACAATTTTTACAATTATTACAATTTTATAAGTACTCATTTCTTTTTCATTAAATTCAAACTGTAGTTTACATTTATATATTAATACATAGTTATTATACATACTTATAACGTCCAGGGGAGTAGGCACTGAAGCTGAAGCACAGGGCCTCCTAGTTTAGCTTCAGACGGAATTTTTGTATAATTAAACATTATATTCATGGGGTACCCCGCCCTCATAAAAAGTTTGTAATTAACTAAGTAATGTTTAATATTATGTTTTTTATAAAATAAATTATTCTTATTCTTATTTTCATGTACCCATGGAAGTATTTTAATTTAATTTAATTTAATTTTTATTATTTGTTGTTATAGCGGCAATAGAAATACATAATATGTGAAAATTTCATCTGTCTATCTATTACGGTTTACGAGATACAGCCCGCTGACAGACGGACTGACGGACGGACAGCGTAGGCTTAGTAATAGGGTCCCGTTGGTACCATTTGGGTACGGAACCCTAAAAATACTAAAAAAAGTTCCTACCTACAACCCTATTCCGTCTGCCCTTTTATCGTTAAACTATTGAAGCTTTTTCAATTCACATTAAGATTGTATTTGGTAGGTACGTACCCGTGGCACCGTACGACGTGTATCGCTATTGCAAACCGGCGCGCTCGAAACTCAATCCCATAACGACCCTTTGGTCGCACTTACAATATCGCTTTTCAATGAAAATGGAAACTTAGCCCCCGTATTGGGTAAATCTTTTCAGGTCTGGGCAAAATAATTGGATCGGTTGAAGGAAAGCAATTACATCCGGCAAGAGCAATTCCGATTTACTCAACGATTTCGATAGAGTCCGTATCAAATCTATTTATCCACAAAATAGATACCTGGTTTTGGTTTCATAAATTGCTTTTTTATAGCTAATATTAGACCTGATTGTCTTCTTATCCATATTCAGACCACATCATTCATCCACACAGTATGACAGTATAAGACGTATCTTCTTCAAGAGAAGAACTGTACAAGAGTACCTACAGGTCTCGCCAATCTTTATGGACGTTCTGAACAACGCAACCAATCCATTGACCAATAAATCAGTAGGAACTTGTAAAACACGCACGGCTACTATACTACGTCTCGCTATAATGCCTGAAAGCATTTTACGCATCAAAACGCGTCTATCTTCAGAGTATCTTTCTACTTAGCCACAAACACTGGCGAGGACTGTAGGAATAACCGGTAGATGTAGATATAGGGCTCCTGCAGACTTCCACGTACTTTGTTGCATGTATCCAGCCGTGCAAGTGTACAAACCAGCAGCCAGCAGGACAATAAGTAAGGCGTATGTAATTATTATTTCTTCTTCAAAACCGATCAATAGGTACCTACGATATTTTGTCTTAGTAAGACCAGTTTGTGGTTAAAAATACATAACAATCCCAAGCAATCTTCCGTACAACTATGTGCGAGATGGCTCAAGGAAATTGTACTTGAAGCTTTTCAGAAACTTTAGCAAACCGCTAACTTTTTCCTCGTAACGCACATGATGCTATTGCCACTAATGTAGAAACTGTGGCTTACGAAGTTTTGAGGAAAAGTACGCTTGGATTAAGTAGGATGGAAGTAGATAAATAATCCCTATAAGTGTAAGTATATTATTTATATTTATAATTTATACTCATAACAAGATTTGGAGCAGTTTTAATTAAACCCATATGACTTATCGCTTTCTCAATAGAATAGAATAGAAATGTTTTTTATTCAAATAAACTTTTTTACAAGTGCTTTTGAATCGTCGGTGAGTCTACCACTGGTTCGGAATGCCGTTGCTGCCGAAAAGAACCAGCAAGAAACTCGGCAGTTGCTCTTTTCAAAAGTAGATATTATGCTATGTATGCAGTGTTTCCACAATGAGGAAAAAGAGAATTTACAGGTTAATCATTACCTACTGTCTCATGAATCGCTGGAATGAATTATATCTTTATTATTAATTAGATTAGTTTTAACTGATTTCTTAAACTTGTGTAAAGGCAAGTCTAAGATCGACTGTGGGATTTTATTATAAAACGTCACGCCCATTTCCACAAATGTCTTTCGGACACTCTTGAGGCGCAATCGAGGAATCACGAGCCTGTTTGGATCTCTAACCTGCCTATCGTGTAAATCACCCTTTTTTTTTAATTCACAATGTTTTGTCTGACAAATACTATGTTGTTATAAATATATTGTGAAGCTACTGTAAGAATGCCTATTTCTTTAAATTTTTCTCGAAGGGAATCCCGCGGTTTTAAATTATAGATTGCGCGAATTGCCCTTGCCTGCCATTGTGCCTGGACTGGACGCTATTAAATAGCTTGGTGGCATGTCTTTGTCAATGGGGTGGTAACTATGGGCACAAACAAAGCCTCCCACCAGATAAATATCTAAATTGTACCCCAGTCTGGAATCGAACCAGAGACCTCTACTTTAAGACCACAGCGCCAGGGAGGTCGTCCAAATTACTTAAATTATGACGACCCTTCTGTCACAGGGCTTTGAATAGTGCCAGTAGTCTTTTCATCTTTACATACGAGTATTTTTTAGTGATCCAAGGACTTCAATTTCATCAAGGGTCTTGATTTGTCTTTAGCTACTGGTTACAGATGTTCTACCTGTTTTCTTTGCTCAGGGCCGTCTTTACCCGGGGGTGCAAGGGGTGCACGGCACCCGGGCGCAGGAACCTAGGGGACGCAAGCTGATCTTCCTGTACATATACCATGTGTAATCTGCTAGTTTTGCAAATAATTTAACAAACATTCAATAAACTTTGATTATACCAATAAAAAATATAGGCCACCAATATTATTTCATTGTTTGTTTTTTTTTCGAGACGAAAAAATTGTAGCTCGCTCGCTTCGCTCACGAAAATGTGGGTTTTGTGGTTTGCTTTTGTAAATATCAATAATTACTATGGACTACATGGTAGAGTAGTGCAGTCCTAAAAAATTTCACCGAAAACTCGTCAAATCGGTTTTAAATTGCTATTAAGTATGGGCTAGGTACATAGTGGAGTAGTGCAATCGTAAATTTTCCTGCTCGCTTCGCTCGCGATAGTTTCTATTAGTATTGATTGGTATCGTAGGTATCAAGTATGGGCTACAATCTACATAATAGTGCAGTAGTAAAAAATTTCCACGCTCGCTTCGCTCGCGAAGATTTCGATTACGGATTGGTATTATACGTAGCAAGTATGGAATACATAGCTGCGTCGTAGGGCCGCCGTTAACCACTGTATATTATTAAGCTCAAGGTACAAACTCCTCAATACTGACGCTGCTGGGCTTCGGCCCACCTGAATCAGCTAGTTTTAAAATTTAATACTTAAATCATTGGGTTGTTAAAATAATCTAGGAACTGACACAATATTATAGAGGTTGGTAGGGGTGGCAAAATTTGAATAGCCTACTGGCGACAAAAATGTGTAAATCCACCACTGGTGTGCGTTGCGCCTCCGTTTGTTTCGACGTTTCTTATATGCCCGTCCGAAACAAAAATTATATGTGCAATTTATAGAGGCGTTTGAAGTTGGTTTATTGAAAATTGATTTTATTTAAAGATTTTTAGTGGCCTAGGAGTGCAATACCCTGCAGTATCAGAATTGAAGAGTTGGGGCCTCGAGTTCAACGATTTAGTCTATGCTTGATACCTATTACTTACAATATCAATACACAATCGATATTTTCTAAATCTTCATAGTTAATGGCAAACATTCTCTTTCGAATAAAAAAAAACATGCATTGAAAAAAAATACCAGCGCGTGCACCGCTATGAAAACTTTCTTTTCTTGAAGTCAGTACTTATCTAACTTTATTTTAGAGTATATTAAATACAATTTTTTTTTCAGATGCTGCATTAAAGTGGGCTAGGGCCTCACAGGCCGCATGAATTCTTACAGTTTGCTTCTGTGACTTTCATAGAATATTTTAACTATAAAAGGAAAATTGGAAAGGAACGTTATAAATAAAACACATTTTTTTTTGTTGGCAATGGGGGCGCAGGCGGATTTTCGCACCCCGGCGTCCAGTATGGTTAAGACGGCCCTGTCTTTGCTAGAGACCTATGCCCAGCGGTGAACTTCGAACACTTGGCACGATGACTTGTTTCAAAGCTGCTTCTTGCTTTTCTGGCCCTGAAAACGACGTTTCTGTTGGATATTACGTGAGTGTACAGTGGTGGCTCACTTCAATTATCCGAGCTCATTTCAGAAGCCTAGTAGGTAGGCCACCCAGGTCACCTCAAAGGCAATTACGGGAGACCTGTCAATAAAATTAGATTAACACAGAGTCCATGCAATCAAATGCAATGAGTAAAAAAAGCCGGCCAAGTGCGAGTCGGACTCGCGCACCGAGGGTTCCGTACTCCAAAAGTAAAAGTAAAACGATAATATTATATTAATTTGCTTATTTATCGTTAACTTTGTCTGTAGAGGTTTGTTGTTAATATAAAAAAAAAACTATGCTAGTTAGAGCGTTGGATTTATTTTTCCTGTAAAATATACATAAATCTTTATTGACAATAATTATTTCAGATTAAACTTCGGAGATAAGGGGGGAGGGGAACGGTATTTTTTTCGACATTTTGGCCGATTACTCAAAAATTTTTATATATAGAAATAAATAAAAAACTGTTTGAGAATGCACAAGTAAAGGCCTTTCATATGGTACCCCACTCGGTATAGTTATTTTACTTTGAAATTTCAAACCCCCGATTTTCCCCCTTTTTTAATAAAACTAAAAATAATTTTCGATTTTTCTTTATTCCAATGATGTTGGGCCACTATTATACACAACTATGCCAAATTTCATGTCGATAGCTTTAATAGTTACTGAAATAATCAACTGTGACAGACGGACGGACAGACGGACGGAGAAAGTCTCACCATAAGGGTTCCATTTTTACCATTTTGGTACGGAACCCTAAAAAGAACTGACTTAATTATTGACAAAGCGTTTTTACGTCTGAATTGCAATTCGAAGATTGCTAAATTTTTGATGTAGGTAACCTTAACACAAATCTCATTGGAAGTCGTGAATTGAGCCTGAAAGTAAGTACATAATACCTAAACGTTTTCGTCATGAATCACGTTACGTAGTTCATCTTTTTTTGTCTACATAATTCATACAGTGAAGTTCAGCTATAGCACCTGTATCGCGGTCTTATTATGAACTAAAATGAGCTTTTTTTCTAGAGTAACAATTTATTTCTTAGAAATAAAAGGGCGGTCCTATAAAATGTGTTGACTTCAGAGCAGGGCAGGGGAAGACTAACTTCGCCATTCATTTACAAAGTAAACCCCAAGTTGAACCCTCGAAACTCATTAAAAGTAAATCCGCGTGCATTTTCCAAAGACGTTGAATTAAGCTTCTTTAAAGAAATTTCCTTGAAACTGCAGAAGCGCCTCATTTGCCACCATTGAGACATAGCCCTAGTCCAAACTCCAAAGCACTTTCTATTTGAATAAAATAATATTGGAACGTTTTGAATCCGCTTTGAAAAACGTTTTTGTTTTGGTTCCAGCAGACTGAAAATAGAAATTTGTAAGAGACTGAAACTACTTACTTACTTAAACATGGGATGAGTACATTAGATTTATTCATATAATTATTATTCGCATTATGCTTTAATATAATATTCCCTTTTTTCCTCGACCCTGCAACTAAGCGTAAAGAGTCAGTAGAACTTAGGTAATATTATAGTGCAACGGTTGGGAAGCATCGTGAAACTTTACATGAATATTGGGCAATATTCTAGCAAAACCAGTCATCGTAAATACTACGAACCGACTTCGATAGGTATTTCAGTAGGGCTGTCACCAATCAATAAATACCCGTTCCAATTCTGTTGATGAAAGCACTGTTCAAATAGCTCCCTCTCAGGTATTTTCAGCTGTAAGCTGTAGCTATACACAGATTTCAATAATTTACCGAAAAGCAATATCTGTAATCCTCCGATAGTAGGTAATACAAGGGTCTCTCTCTGTTTACTTAATACCGTTGGTTTACCTCGATAAGAGGTGCTAGTACCTATTGTATGACTGTGATTTATTGTACCAATCTCAATGTTCAGAAGGGAACTATGAAATTATGAATTTATTTGCGGACAGAATAATTCCACAAATATTAATTAGTGTTTTTTTTATCCATGTTAAGTACCTAAGTTAGCCCTTGACTGTGAAATTCCCTGGTGATAAGTGACATTACCGTATACTTAATAGGATATTATTTACTACCGTAAATATATTAAGTCTATGGACGAAACATAGTCTAAGACTACAGTCTACAGATACGCGGGTTAACTTGAGAGAGAATCAACTTTAAATAATTATTTATTAAACCTATGACTCTAATTATTGACTTCTAGACCCAAAAGCACTCGCCAAGCTGACTTTATGCCTCGCTGACTATACCTATAAGCAGCTTTTTGAACAAACGTCTGAAAACCCTAGTAAAACATTTTATACATCATAAAAGAGTCCGAATAAACATTTTCAAGTCCGTTTACGTACAGATGTTTCCACATTGAGTAAATATTCCTGTAATTGTGTTGTCTAAAAAAGCAAGATAATTTTTCGGGGCAGGCCGAGTCCTGCATACGAAATGAGTCTCGGGATTATTATTTGCTTAGTTGACATCCTAATTAACGTGACTTCCGTTTTTTCTTTGTCCGTCTCATAAATGAAGGATAAAATGGACTGACACAACAGCTATGAATTGAAAAATTATAATTTTTCAATTTGCGAGGTAGTGCAGCCGTCAAGTATCTCAACCCTTAGCCTAGATATCATGTCTACAGCACCCCATCTAATTCCTTAAATTAGTCCTAAACTACCGGGATTATAGTTCACTGCAACTTTAATTGAAGGATAAAACCCGATAGTTGTACCTATTAATCGCTTAATTTATAATATTAACTCTCTCATGAAAGCTCCACGTCTTAGACGCAATAATTAGTATGTCCTCGCGCAAGCTAAGAGGGAGCTTTGTATAATAAGTCTAACAAATATAATTAAATTAGGTACAGTACACGAACGTCTAATGTCTTCGATAGCTCTGTACCTACTATTTAAAATATTTTTAGAGTAACTCACTCCGTACTCATCCGTATGTTAATAAGCAATATTAATTAATAATAATCTTTTCTCAAATAAATAATATGAAAAGCTATAAGGAAATTGTCCTAAATATTGAAATCATTCTTTTATTTCTGTCTTACAACAACAATACAACAATAAAATAAGACAGTATTATTTTAACTGCAAACTTTGCGAACAATTAAATCGCTTGGATATCAAAAGGAGAAGCTGGATAAAGTTTGAGCGCAAAAGTCTTAAAACTTAAAAGCGGATACTTAACTCTTAAATTCAGGTAGGTACCTAGGTACGTGACAAACTATAATATTTAATATTATGTCCTTGTTTCATTCGGTTTTAACTGTCTTGAATTCGTCGTAGTAATAATAGAAATATATTTTATTCAAATAAACTTTTTTACAAATGCTTTTGATTCGTCGATAAGTCTACCACTGGTTCTGAATGCCCTTCCAGCCAGAACCAGCAAGAAACTCGGCGGTTGTTCTTTATAAAACAAGTTCACAATACAATAGATACTATGCTATTGCTATGTATGCAGTGTTTCCACAATGAGGGGAAGTTCCAAAAATGCATATACATGCAATACAATTCAATACAGTCATGTTAAGAAATGGGCAGAAGTAAAGTAGCCCCATTTCCGCCGGTGGTACCCGTTCACGAGAATGACGCATGACCCAGCCGTTGCTTCGCTCAACCAAATTTGAGGGAACGTAACAACGTATAATTTTATAGTAGCCGTCGTTTCAATCGTTAGATATCCACAGCAGAACATAGAACTCTTATAAAAATTTTACAGCACTTCTTATCTTGACACCATCAAACTATGAAGTCATAAGTTATTATATAAGTTATTTAATAATAACTTATGACATAAGTTATTTGTAGGGATTTCCACATTTTCACGGGTTTATGCTGCTTGCGTCCAGTCACCAGTGGTAGCCTGCGACGTGTTTGATGTTTTTGGTCAAACTATTGGAAGGGGTCGCCATTTCATCACCTAAAAACCACAGTTTTAATCAACCTATCAAGAAGTTATTATAATAATATTAGCTGTTTCACAGTAGGTATACGTCTTTGTTCTATGTCTTGAAAGACATGAGAAGTAATGGCAGCTCAGAAATTGCTTTAGCCAAGAATAAATTTGTAATATTGGAACTGAAATCAATGAGGGAGCTATAAAATTTAAAGTAAGAATCGCATCCATTGTGGATAAAAGAGGCCACTAAGAATAATCTATGTGTCATGAAATGCGAACTTTTCTTTTCATTACTCTTCGTGGACTGCGGTGAAATGGGGAGATTTTCGTTCGGATTTTTCATACAATTTTCATCGTGAAGAATGCTCCGTAGGTAAGGGTAGGTATTAGGTAGGTAAAACTAAAAAGTCTGTAGTTTTTTTTACTAAATGACAAGATACAACAACCCCAATACATTAAAACTGATGGTAAGTCATGGTGCAGTCTAAGATGGTAGCGGGCTAACTGACAGTGTAAATGAAATACATACCCCTAATCGGCTTCTACACGTCATCGTATCGGAATACTTATTGGCTTGGCGGCACGTCTTTGACGGTAGATTTGTAACTAGCCACGGTGAAAGCCTCCCACCAGACCAGACCAGAGACAATTCAGAAATTATAAATTCCTAATTTTTTTTAGAAGATCTTGCTCACAACTGAAGAATTTGAGGGTTCGATTCCGGGCACCTTTGACTTTTGGGAGGTTACATCGTTAGTTTGAATATTTTTGTTATAGTTTTGATTTTGTGCGCGTTATATTTTTCCTTTATTGTTTAGAAATATTTTATATTATTAGTACCTCTAATAATATAAAGTATTTCTTTTATTAGACAAGATTGCGAAGATTAGCACGTTAACAAAAATATTTGAATATGTTTAAAGAGAATTTTGATCGCTTTACGAGCAATTTAACTGCGAACGCAATAAAATATCCATTAATTTTCAAGATGGCCATTTTCCACAACGTTGAACAACGTTTAAATTTTAGGGGAGGTATTTCCACGCTTGTAGGTAAGTACGTGATTTTTTGTACATTCGTGCTAAAGATGTCTTTGGTGAAAGAGATTTTCAATGAAATAATTTTCACACCACTTACATAATAGATTCAAATTCAATGTGAAGTAAAATCTCTAATAATAATAAAACAACAATTATATTCATTTATTAGCTGATGCCTGACTTTATTCGAGTGGATTAGGTAAAGTTATTTTTCGAAAATTCCGTGGAATCTTTTTCATTTCCCCGGATAAATTAAATATTAACACCTTTGGATCCTAGTTGTCTGTTATAAATAAATAAACAAACAAAAAGTTGCCTAGATCAAAGCTTTTATTATGATCTGCCTGCCTGTTAAAGTTCAATTAAAATCAGTTTAGTCGTTTCAAGGATTAAGCCGAATAAACATACAAACTGACCCTCATTTTTTCTTCTAGGTTACATTTGTTAAAGGCTTAAAATTATGACGAGACAAGATTCTCTGGGTGGGCGATGGAGAGAGCCATACTCCGAACTTTATATTCTCTACGTGAAGTAATTACGATCGCAGACTTGAATGTAGGGAATAAAATAAAACTGTAGGGAATTTAATTTTATTAAGTGGATATAAAAATAGATTTGCGATAGAAATAATAAACAAATGAAATATCGCCGGAAACACTCAAGAAGAGTAGTTTCCCAGAAAACTAATATCAGTGTTTGCCAAGCAGTTCGCTTTTCGTGAATTGGGGTGACAGCCCAGAGTGTAGTAAGTATTAGAGCAGACAATATTATATTTTGTTATATAAAGATAAGTAGTTCAATTAAAAATATGTGTATTATGTAATATATAAATATTTATTCTCTGGAAGCCAGCCTGTGGGCTGTGGCTGTTATGACAAGTCAAGACTCTACCACCGGTTCAGAAAGCAGATTCTGCTGACCATTGAATGATCAATTAAGTCTCGATGACGTGTCTCAAACTTTATCATAATCGCTTACTGAGCTAGTGTCATGTTAGAGTGATTCTTACACTAACAGCGATAAGAACAGAGATAAGATAAATTAAATAGAGATATACCCCACTCTTTGGTTTTCCGGGATAAAAAAAGCCCATGTCATTCTCCAGGTCCTCAACTATAATATTTATGCAAAAAATAATTTCAATCCATAGCTCTGTTGCGGTGTGATTGATTTAAGGACAAACCAACAAACAGAGACATTTGCATCTATGTTATATTAGTAAGGATTTAATTAATTATTACATTTCATTTGGAAATAATAATTATTAAATTTATTTTAATTCAACATACCAAATCTTGCAAATTAAACTGCCCGTTTCCACCAACGTTCCCTCAATTTTACGGGCTACCTAAGCTAATTAAGGTGACGCTTTCTGTCAATTTCATTTTCACGAACCTTTAGGGAACATCTAAAAGTAGAAATAGCATTGGGTAAGAGATTGTATTTAGGGTGTACATACGTAAATACAATGCTACATAGCATCAATCTTCTGTATTTGACAAGCGCTATTACCTGAAAACTTGATCTGCACAAAAAAGCTAAACAAATAATTCCATTCTAAAATAAACTGAACTCTACACGAAAAGAGAATCTCAATACTAAGGTATGGTATGGGCGGGTGAAATTTTTAATATGAACTTAGTCTAAAGGCTTATTGGTCTTTGTAGGAGAGCTACTATCATAGTACAATAGCGTCTCTTATCACGAAGGCACAACGTTATTAAATAAACAGCCACCCCTGCTTAGTATTACTATCTTAGGATTACAGTAAGAGCCATATTATCCAGTACCTACTTCCAGTATCCAGTACAGTTTCAGTTAATCCGAAATTGTGTACATATTTGTGAGTAGGTATACCTGAAAGCAGTTTGAATAGTATTTAGCATCCTCGCGGGATTATTTACCTGGGATGAAACTTCATGTCGGTTGCGACATAGTTAATACCTATACATTAGAACAAAGATCGCGTAAATCTAGTTTTGTGTATATTATTATTATGTCTTTCAGAGGACTTGATAGACGGTACACCTTCTATACAACTGTGTAAACATCTCTCAAGTTCAATCACTCCATGGGCCGATTTCACCAACGTAAAATAAGAATAAAATAAAGACATATCAAAAATTCCGAAGCCAGTGGGATTCGAACCCACATTTCGCGCCAAAGAATCGCGCCAACTAAAATAAACTTAATATTATAATAGAGCATAACAAAATAAATGCTTTTTATTACTTTAATAAAGTCAATCCTCTGAGATTATATTTAGCTTTGAATTAGCCTCAAATCACCCAGGCTCCATACTTTTGGGCTAGTTTTGAAAGGTCTGGCCAACTAAATAAACTTAATATTATTATAGAGCATAAACAAAATAAATACTTTTTCTTATTATACTAAAGTTCTAAGTCAATTCTCTGAGATAATATTTAGGTTTGAATATTTCGTCGCTGTAGTTGTAAAATTAAATAACTACACTTTTTGCGAAATCGACTTTATTGCATTTTCAGAAAGTCCAATTAAAGCCGCATCTTTCTGTAATTCTAATTTTTGATTATCATCATTAATTAAAAAGTTATATGAAAATGAATCTTGCATGGCGCCATACTTGGAAAAATAAATATTGAAAAATTGAGAAAAAAGTAGCGAATAAAAACTAGATAACTTAGCAAAAAATAAATAAGTTATCTCTTGCATCACTTCGAGAGCGAATAAAATGCATAAAGTTAGTTATTTAGTTTTCCCTCGACACATATTCTGGATTACAGGGGAATTAAGTTCGGAAAAATTAAACAAAGTCAGTTATTTAATTTATCATCCCATGATTGCAAAGATATAGGTACTATTAAAATTGAATAAGTACACTTATTCAACTATTCAAAAAAGTTCTGAGAATTTTGATAATTTCAGGACAAGCAGAATTAAATAAGGGATTTTATTTAACTTTATTAAAGCAACTGAAACATAAATTAGAAGATATTTAGTTTTGAATATTTCTTCCTCTTCTTCTTTATCAACCGATAGATATCTACTGCTGGACAAAGGTCTCTTGCATGGACTTCCACAGACCTCGGTCTTGCGCCGCCTGAATCCAGCGGTTCCCTGCGACTCGCTTGATGTCGTCGGTCCACCTGGTGGGGGGTCTGCCAACACTGCGCTTCCCGGTGCGGGGTCACCACTCCAGCACCTTGGGACCCCAACAACCATCAGCTCTTCGAACTATTTGCCCCGCCCATTTCCACTTCAGTATCGCGACTCGCTGAGCTATGTCGGTGATTCTGGTTCTCCTACGGATCTCCTCACTTCTGATTCGATCCCGCAGGGACACTCCGAGCATAGCTCTCTCCATCGCCCGCTGAGTGGTCCTGAGCCTACTTATGAGGCCTTTAGTCAGCGACCATGTCTCGGATCCGTAAGTCATCACTGGCAACACGCACTGTTCGAAGACTAGTCTTCAGGCACTGAGGAATTTTGGACGAGAACGAGCTTCCCGAACGCTGCCCAGCCGAGTTAGATTCGGCGGTTGATCTCTTTCTCGAAATTAGACCTACCTAGCTGGACTGTGTGTCCCAGGTAAATATACTCGTCAACAATTTCGAGTGCAGAGTTCTCAACAATTACTCGGTGGAGCGGTGCATGAGCATTGGACATGATTTTCGTCTTGCTCATGTTCATTTTTAGGCCACCTGTTAAGGAACCCTGCTGAGATCGTTGAGCATTGTATTGAGGTCTCTCAAAGTGCCTGCCATGACCACTATGTCATCGGCAAATCGCAGGTGAGTGATGTACTTGCCGTTTATGTTGATGCCAAGCCCGTTCCAATCCAGAAGCTTCCTCCTTCCTTCCTTCGTCCTTCAACGCAGCGGTAAAGAGCTTCGGGGTGATAACGTCTCCCTGTCACACTCTACGCTGCAAGTGGATTGACCTCGTAGTCTGGTCCTGTATACGTACTGACATAGTGGCGTTTTCATACAAGCACTTCAACACTTGGATATACCGGTAGTCAATCCGGCATCTCTGCAGCGACCTCAACACAGCCCAAGTTTCCACTGAATCGAAGGCTTTCTCATAGTCCACAAATGCTAAGCAAAGTGGCCGGTTATACTCTTCCGTCTTTTGTATACCCTGCCGCAGCGTATGAATGTGATCTATGCTACCAAAGCCTTTTCGGAATCCGGCTTGTTCGGGAGGCTGGAAGTCATCGAACCTACGAGCGAGACGATTCGTAATTACTCTCGAGAACAACTTATAAACATGACTCAACAACGAGATGGGTCTATAATTCTTCAACAAGGTATTATCACCCTTTTTGAAGAACAGAACCACCATGCTCCTGTGCCATGCTTCCGGCGTTGTGCCCTCGTGGATGACGGAATTGAACAATCGCTGAAAGATCTTAACTACTGGTTTTCCACCCGCTTTCAGGAGTTCCGCAGTGATTCCGTCATCACCAGGCGCCTTGTTGTTCTTGATCTGCTTGAGAGCCATACTAATCTCGTATAGGCTGACGTCCGGGATATCTTCGGTATAGTGTCGGGTCAGTTTGGCTCTGGGATCTTTGGCCAAATCTTCAACAGGTTTTTGTGTCGTGGTATATAACTGTCCATAGAACTTCTCAACCTCTCCCAAGACCTCAGGTCGAGAAGAGACGAGACGGCCGTCATCAGTTTTCAGCCGCATCAGCTGGCTCTGTCCGATAGACAGATCTCTCGCGAACACTTATGAGCCTTTGTTCCGCTCGATGGTACCTTTAATACACTTGGTATTAAAGACACGGAGGTCGCGAGTTTGTGCCTTAGAGATCTGCCTATTAATCCGCCGGTAGGCAGCCGCGTCTGCCGATGACTGCAGCATCATCTCTCCTCCATTAACTTGAGACTAGTCAGAGAACTTTTCGGTTCTTTTCCTGCGATGGGTCTTAAAGAATTTAGACCCCACAGTATGGACAGTTTCCACGAACCTGTTGTTTAAGGAGGACAACGCCCGGTGACATCAAAATTGCTCAAGAGGTAATTACGATGGGATACGGACACCCTATTCCAATTACGGAAGCTAAAACAAAGGGCCGGCTGAATCTTTGCAGAAAAAATATTATACCAGATGAACTACACGCATAGTACGTAAGTCTTGCTTCGATAGATACAATCATAGAAGACTTGCAATCCGGAAATGATTCCCAATAGCCAGTTAATAATTTGTAGTAAATTGAAAAGATGATTAATAAATGATTGGACTGCTTAAGAATGGTTTATAGAACCGTAAGTGAATAAGGCTAACTCTTGTAGGCATAGAAAACTTTTAGCATCCCTAACTACATTGAAATCAGTTCAATCGTACTAGTTTTATAATTAAACCTTTCTCAGTTACTTAATTATATTAATTATAATTGATAGTTTTGATTTTAGTGAACGTTACATACGCTTAGTTCGTTTGAACTGATCTGACCTATTATGAAAAATTTAAATTTACAAAAGTAAAACTAAAAGAAAGATGATAGCTGTTATAATTTCAATAGAATCCTAGTTTAAATTAAATGGACGTAATTATGTACCTTATTCTTTTTGGCATCCTACTAATATTATAAATGCAAAAGTTTGTGAAGGTGGATGGATGAATGTATGTTACACTTTCACGCAAAAACATTTAGACGGATTTTGATAAAGCTTCACGATGTCATAGCTTATACATCAGAATAGTACATGAACTATATTTTATCCCAGAAATTTAGAGAACTTCTGCGGGATCATTAGCTACGAACAGTCTTCAATCCTAGTGTTCCACAAACTATTAAAATCTTTATTATTTTATGAGTAGAGTCGTTATTATAACAATTACTAGCGTCACTGACATACTCCTACTTCGATTAAACCATTCTTAGTTAATTATAACTTGAAAAGGATAGTTTTGATATACTGAAATAAGTAAGTAATGGGTCATTTTAACATCTCAGTAAAGTGGAAAAACTAAATAAAGGTACTTATATCGTCACTTTTTTGTACTTCAACGCAATATTGACGAGGAAGAACTAAACAACTGACATGGAAAAATAAATAAGTGCATCAAATATTCAAAACCTTGGTGAGGGAAAACTAAATAATTGCTTTTTATTTTTTTTCTCACAAACAAATGAATCAAAATGTAGGTCAAATAGATTCAGAAATAGATACAGTAACAATCTATAACATATCAAAACATGGACAATTAAATTGTTTATGAAAAAAAAGTTATCGCCATTTTTGACGCAAAAAAACACTAAATCGCGTTTTACTCGCGATATTGGTTTTGTTAGTTATTTAATTTTCCAACTACAGCGACGATTTATCCTCAAAGAATCACTCAGTTAGTTGTAGTTTTGTTTTGTCAAAAGTGTTATCTAAAGTGGTGTAACAGTAGTAAATTGCGTTTTAGTCTCACGTGCATTGTAAAAAGTCCCATTTGAGAATTAACATAATTTTTTTTTCGGATTGTGCATGCTGCATAAGCCCTCAACTAAACTACTCTATTACAATATTAAGTTTATTTTAGTTGGCCGGCACTTTCAAAAATTAGGCCAAGCTTCCATACAAGTTAGGTGATCCTCAAAGCTGTTTTCAGTTTGAATCTCAAAGACTTGACTTAGAGCTTTGGTCTTGTAATAAAAAGTGTTTATTTTGTTATACTCTATTGTAATATAAAGTTTATTTTATTTGGCTGGCACTTTCAAAAATAGACCAAAAATGTATGGAGGCTGGGTGTCCTTTAGCGCTCGCCAGCAGTTTTAAGGAAATTTCTTTGAAGAAGCTTTAATGCTTCCTACTTATTTGGAAAATTAATACAGATTTACTTAAAACGAATTTCAAGGGCTCAATTTGGGGTTTACTTTCTAAATGGGTGGTGAAGTTAGTCTTCAGTTAGTCATTGCTCTGAAATAATAGTAGGTACGTCTTTCTAAGTTTCTTCTTAAAATAAATTGGAAATTGGAAAGTGTGTTACCTTGTTGGTTTGTCCTTCAATCACACTGCAACAGAGCAACGGATCGACGTGATTTTTTTGCATGAGTATAGTTGAGGACCTGGACAGTGACATATTATGCTACTTTTTATCCCAGAAAACCAAAGAGTTCCCGCGGGAATTTAATTTCCAATTGTGAATAAGATTAGTAATGTTAAGTCTCCTTAACAAATTCACAATTATATTACTACAGAGTATAAGGTATATATTACGCTGATACCACAAAGGCGCGAATTCATTACTAAAATATGAAACTAAGAACTGTTCATAGGTTCATTTATTCATTCACTTTCCATTTCCAACTTAGCTTGCGTTGTGTTTCTTTGAATTCGAATTAATTTAATAACTCAAAATGTCGACCTTTAAAAAGTCCATCAAATCTAAATCGAAGACTGATCCTCCTGTTAAAAAGGTCAAAGTTGACAGAGACTTTGAAGCTGGCGGGGAATTACGCCAAAAAACTTTAAATTTATTAAATCATCAGCAACTACGAGCAAGGAAGCAAAGCAATGACAATTTTATGAATAGCCTAGGCAATGGGGCGGTCTGTTGTATGGAGACCCCCACATCAAATCCTCAGTCGATGAAATTTGGCAGGGTTGTAGTATTGGATGACCCAAAATTTACACAAAAATATCCAAAAAAAAAATCCATGCGGAAGTTAGGTATTTATACCTAAAAGTACAAATAGCTCAATATTTTGAAATAAATAATTTCTCCGTCCAATTTTTTTTTAGCAAACTAATTATTAGCCTTAATAAGAGGTACTTGATAAAAATCCAAAACTTTTTTCAAACGGAACTGTCACTTTTTAAAGAGGTTTCCTTTTTTGTCCGTAATTTCGACCACAAAATTGCTCAGTCAATTTTTCATTTTTAAATGTCCTTAAAATGTAATTTAGCATAACGTGTAAGAAAATAAAAAAAAAATCCATACCAAAATCTATTTATCTTACTTCAACTGAAAATTGTTTATAACTCGGTATGAAAAATTTCTCAATCCAATTTCTTTTTTTTATCATAGTAGGTAGTCACATTTACACTCTTATCCTAAATATCCAAAAAAAATATCACGAAGAACATTGATATTGAAACAGATTTTTTGAAATCTAAACTGCATTTTCGCGATAATGCACCTTAATTCTTGAAACATTGGGTATAGTTTAGCGTGCGCGAGCGAAGCGACTTCACAAAATAATATACAATATACATGTTACTACATGCCTTCTACAATGCTAAATATTGAACATAAACGTGTAACTGAACATTAATTTATTTGTACAAGATAAATGAGCTTAAATAAGGGCTCATAAATTATTTTTTTTGTAAGCTTATGTCTAGGTAAGTAAATTAAAATAAAAAATTAAGTGGCACTCGGGGACTGCCGCAGTAAAGCTATTGCATAGCATTTTTTATCAACTTATGCAATTATAATATTTATGCAATATTTTTTTTTGCATAATAAAAATTATGCAAAAAAATAATTAAAAAACAAAATAAAAATTATGCAAAAAAATAATTAAAAAACAAACAAACAAGAAAAGCGCACTGTCACTTCTTCGCGAGTGAGATTCGAACCTGCGACATCATACACCATACGGTAAAGAAAGCGGCCGCTCGCCCACTGCGCCGAACAGAGCTACTTGTGAACCTCTAAAATGTTGAACGCTTACTGAACGACGGTGTTAGGTTTATTTTCGTTACGGAATTTCTTGATTCGGTCGCCGCGCTTAAACTGTTTGTCCTAGTTCAAAGCCCGCGATAAAAGCTATGCAATAGCTTAAAATTCAATTTTTTTTCATTACTTGGATTTGAGGAAATAAAGGATGAAATGTATTAAATATGTTTTGTTTAAGTACGTATTTGGCACGCCAGAAATTTTAGGCCCACCCGACTTCAACAAACGTGGACAAACTAAAATTATTTTTATACTTTGTAGTGGCGTTAGAAGTCGGTTTTTTGAAAAGAATTTTTATTTTAAGCTTTTAAGTGTAGTATTCTATGATTGAGGAGCTAGGACCTGGAGCTCCATGATGTTGTCCATACTTGTTACCTACAATATCAATTCGTAATCGAAATTTCCTAAATCGCCATAGTTTTAGGTGAGCAATATCCCTGCAGCATCAGGCTTGAGGAGTTGAAGGTTAACATTTTTATGGGACCATTTCGCAAACATCCTCTGTCGATTAAAAAAAAAAAAAAAAAAGATACCGGCCGAATTGAGAACCTCCTCCTTTTTGGAAGTCGGTTAAAAATTAAAAATTCTTTACGATCTAAAATCTATTTTGGTATTTAAAAATTTTGAATTAACATTGACGTAAGTAGCGACGAATTGATATCGACGCTGGAAATTTCAAATGTCGTAAGGGACATTTTGTCCTAAGTACACTTGATACACCATTGAACTTGAAATTTTTATCTCTATCGATCTGTATATTTCAAATTTTGATATCTCTTATAAATAAGGACTGGAGATACGAGATGTAATATTTGTAGTAAGTAATAAAAAACGTAAAATTTTAGATCGTATAGATCAAATTTTAGATTCTGACAGTAAATATTTTCACGATCGCTTCGCTCGCGAAAATTTCCATTACAGATTGATATTTTAGGTATCAAGTATGGAATACATAGCTGCGTAGTACGGCCGTTAATCACTGACCTATATCATTGAGCTCAAGGTACCAACTCCTCAATCCTGATGCTGCTGGGCTTCGGCCCACCAGACTCAGCTAGCCTTAATTAAATCATTGGGTCGTTAAAATAATCTAGGAACTGACACAATATTGTAGAGATTTGTAGGGGCGGCAAAATTTGAATAGCCTACTGGCGGCAAATGTGTAAATCTGGTGTGCGTTGCGCCTCCGTTTGTTTCGACGTTTCTTATATGCCCATCCTACTTCAACGTACGCGTAGAAACAAAGATTATATATGTAATTTATAGAGGCGTTTGAAGTTAGTTTTTTGAAAATCGTTATTATTTTTAGTGGCCTAGGAGTGCAATATTCTGCAGCATCAGGTCTGATTTTCAGGTCAGGTGATAGAATCTGGAGTTCGTTGTGTAGTCTAACTAAAGGTAATTGGTCTTTACAATATGAATTCACAATCAAAAATTCCTAAATTCCACAGCTTAAGAGTGCAGCACCCTGCAGCATCAGAATTGAGGAGTTGGGGCCTCGAGCTTAACGATGTAGTCTATGCTTGATACCTATTACTTACATTATTAATACACAATCGATATTTTCTAAATCTTCATAGTTAATAGCAAACATTCTCTTTCAAATAAAAAAAAATGCGATACGGTCTGAAATCTCGAAGAAATTAGTGTACATACCTGCATGGAAAAAAATATGAGCCGATTGCGCGCCGATATAAACTTCCTTTTTTTGAAGTCAATTATTTAGTATGTAACTTTATTTTAGAGTAAATGAAATACAAAAATGGAAAATTAATGATTGTTAAAAATCAATGGAAGAAGAGTCCAACATTTCAAATGCACCAAAAATCTTCTAAAGATGTAAGAATTGAATTGGAACCTGAAATATCTGTGGCAAAATGCAATGATCTGAAAAGTTTAATGCAAATATAGAACAATATCAATACGGTTTTATACTTCAAATGTTCTAAAAAAAACTCTAAAATTATCAAGCAATGAATTGTCTTCTATTTAAGAGTACTACTATTTTCTATTTATTGTCATCGAACCAATTTTGACAAGCGAATCACGTCATTAATCTGATAATTTTATAAGCTTTATATCATGAATTAATAGCTGAGTGAGCAAGACTTTTCAGGCAGTTACGACAAAATTACTTCTATTATACTATTAGGCTTAAGGTGTAAGATTCTTTTGACGTGATAACGTCTTATAAATCAATGAACACCAGCTGCACGCACGACAAAGTGTCACGTTCCACCTGAGCCTGAGGGTGAAAGCGAGAGCGCGGAACAAGCGATAGAGAGGCATGATCGGCCCAAGCGTTGGCTTGTGACACATTTATTCATCGATGTTTCTTTATGACGTTATCACGTAAAACTATGGTCCGTAAACCGACTTTACAGACAACCAATTTTTTTTATTTTATTCCAAAATTTTTCGATATTATTATATTAAATTGATTATTCATATTTTTTGTTATACTATACAAGATGATGCCCGCGACTTCGTCCGCGTGATTTAAGGTTTTTTGATTCCCACGGGAACTCTGTAATTTTCCGGGATAATAAGTAGCCTATGTGTTAATCCTGTTTATAAGCTATCTGCATTCCAAATTTCCGCCAAATCGATTCATTCGTTGTAGCGTGAAAAAGTAATAAACATCCATCCATACATCCTCACAAACTTTTGCATAGTCATCGCATCGCATAGTAGGAACTAGGATAGTAGGATATACTGCATCACAAAAAAAAAAAATTTGTGATGCAACTACAAATTTACGATTTTCGGATTTTTTCCTTTACTTGTGCTACATGACATTGCTTCATGCCAAATTTCATGATTCTAGGTCAACAGGAAGTACCCTCTAGGTCTTGCGAGTGTTAAAATATGCGGCATAGATGGACCATAAAAGGCCGTATCTTTTGATTGCGTCGACTTAGACTTTGTCACAGCTACAAGGGATTGCAGACCTGAGTATTTGATACTATTTTCAACTTGATACCCTCCATGTGTTCCTGAGAAAAAGGGTATTGACAGACGGACAGACAGACGGACAACGAAGTGATTCTAGAAGGGTTCCGTTTTTAGTACGGAGTACGGAACCCTAAAAATGAGAGTTATGACAGTTTAAAAGGTAAAATTTTGTTTGATCCTCCTGAAAATTAGGGGATTGTCGCTTACAAAATTTGAAATATCCAGCATCGATGTATCGGATTACACACGGACCTCGGATTACAAAGGGCGTAAAGGACATTTTGGCCAAAACTTGAACTTTTTAATGGTATCATACTCAGTTTTTAACGCTCTTTCGATCTGTCTTATTTACGTCTCAATATTCGCTAAAAATGTCGTTGACGATCTAGATTTTTGGTGTTCTTAAACATGAATTTTCGAATAAATAGGTCACTACTAATGGTACTACACTATGTAATGCATACATAGCATAATATCTATTAAGTATATTGTAAAAGTATTTTGAAAAGAGCAACTGCCGAGTTTCTTGCTGGTTCTTCTCGGCAGGAACGGCATTCCGAACCAGTGGTAGACTCATTGACGATTGTAAAAAAACTTGTAAAAGTTTATTTGAATAAAAAAACATTTCTATTCTATTCTATTCTAATGGTCGTAAAGCTTGAGCTAAAACATAATATCATCAAAATTATTTTTTTTTAATTTTAAAAAGTAAAAAATATTCATATCTATTTCTTCTTTTTCAACCTATAAACGTCCACCCGCTTTCAGGAGTTCCGCAATGATTCCGTCATCACGAGGCGCTTTGTTGTTCTTGAGCTGTTTGAGAGCCATACTAATCTCGTATAGGCTGACTGACATCTGGGACATCTTCGGTATAGTTCATAAATCATAACGAATAATTATTGATCGTCATAGTCACCACTGGCACTGTCGATTCAACGAAATACAGTCGATTATCGAGTGCAGGCTCGCGTCACCGTAGAAAAAATATGTCGATATAATAGGCAGATAATATTATGTCGGGTCTCGTGACGTCACCACGCTCCTGCTTCCCTTGATGGATTAAATATAAAATATTTCTTTCTAAAATGTTTATAGTTTTTAATGCGCTTGATTATTTTTTTGGATATTTTGATACTTGATACAAAAAAAATAATTGTAATCATATCAATAAAAAAAATGGATGGAGAAATTTTGCACTGTGAGTAAAAGGGTAGTTTTTGAAAAAAATATAGTCTCTTGGTATATTGTTTGGATTTTCAAGTTGTAGGTACAAAACGGCTATAAACTTTCACTGGAATGTCCTTCCAGTGAAAAAAGTTCACAGAGCAATTTTTCGCTGCAAGTTACATTGAAAAAACGTATTTTTCAAAATTTGGTGGTTTCGACTAGGAGTATATTTTGGATATTTTATATTTTGTTTCTAGACTTTACATGAATGTTTCAGGTGAAGAAAGTTTTGACCGAGCATTTTGCCGAACTGAGATATTAAGCATAAAAGAGTTTAGGTAAAAATACCTAACTTCCGTTCTAATTTTTTTTTGGATATTTATAAAATACGTTTAACTACTGATACTTTATCATTCTGTAAAGTTTCGTCGCCTGAGGAATTGATGTTGGGGTCCACTAGCTTCATTGCCTAGACTAGAAGGATTTAAACAAAATTATCGCAAATCTAGAAGCCGATCACGATGCTCTTAAAGACAACGTTAAAAAGGTGGAACAGCTTTTTGGGCGTATATTAAAATGTATGCAGCAGGCGACGACATCCGGCTCCGAAAACCTGGAAGCTGTCAGAATCATATTATTTTCGAATTTAAAAAGGAATGACGAAATGGACGCTCTCCAGCGAGCAGAATCAGATAAGCTGGGAGATGCACTGGCTAAGGACATACAAAGATGAAGCAGACACTCATAGCCGATACCAAGCGCATCGCAAGGGAGAACATGAAGAAGTCTTTCTTACAACTCATGCAGAATAATTTCAAATAATTTCTTGTCTGTTGTTCCTGTACTTGTATAAGTACCTGTTCTTGTCTAATAATAATAATTGATATTAATAATAATTGATAATAATAATTGATTTTATAATTTCTTGTCCTATTAAACTAAAGATAAAATATTTACTTGTTGTTACTATCATAAGGCTGGCCAAAAACCTGAAAGTTTTTCTCAAAAGTAGCTTCACATCAATTATTGCTTTATCGTTAGTGATAGTAGATTATTCTGAGCTATTTACGTGCCTAAAGCTTTCAGCTGTAAGATAGTAAAATATAAAATAAAATTATTAATTCAAAAGTTTGCCATCGATTCCATTAATCGACCGAGCGAAGCGAAGGTCTTTGAGTTAACTAGGGCGATTTGCACTTGTCCGTCCGTCCGTCCGTCCGTCCGTCCGTCTGTCAGAGCCTTATAACTTTTGAATTACTGAACGTAATTACTTCAAATTTAGATATAATATGTAAACCGATGGCCTCCAGCCGAAAATGGCTTAAAAAGTTATAAAAATCTTTATTTCAGGGGGGCTCTCATAGAAGCGAATGCGAAGTAAAAAAAAAAATATCGCGTTACATAAAATTGTTACGTATCATTTTAAAGATAATTTTGAACTGAGTACAAAAATAATTTTTTTTTAATTTTTCCCTTAAAATTGACGAAATGGGGGGCTTTCAAAGTGGCGATTTTATACGCTCGCTTGAAGACGCTCTCTAGAAAAATCCGCTATGGATTTTCAAACTGATTTTATGTTTTTAGGTCACTTATATCCTGTACTTGAACAACAAATACTAAAATTATATGAATATTATAAAGAAACGAGATTATTTAATTTTTAATGGGCGTCAGTAATTCATATAGCATCAACATAGCTTCACAATAATGCTAATAGATGGCGCAGTCAGTAACTATTCCCATGGAACTACGAGTTAAATTCAATGTTTGATAAATAATTCAATGTTTTCACTAACGTTCCCTAACCTTTACGGGCTACCTATAAGTTAGGTGATTGATGTTTTCTGTCAACTTATTTATCACGATCCTGTACGGGACACCTAAAAGGATATTGGGACGGATGTTAGGACTTAGGATTGTATTTAGGAGCTACCTACGTTAAGAGACTCCTACTTAGGGGATGATTTAGGTATGTTTGGTGAAAACGGGCATAATAATAATGTCAGTTTTGGTTATCATGTATCGATTGAATGAATAATCATGGGATACCGTTACCGCGAGGTCTCAGTTCGGGGCGAACCACTAGTTAGTTCATTATTACATTCATTCAAAAAGGTCATTCCAAAATGGCGATTATATCAAATTGTTTCATTATCACGCCGAAATTTGTGTATGTACCCTTATATACGTATACCTTTTATATACGTAGAGGTCTATTAGAGGTCAGGTGAGGTAGGTACTTCTTTTAGTTACCCACCCATTATGGAGTACCTAGATGATTTTTGCCGACACAATTTTAAGATTGACAAGGCGTTTGACGTGCGAATACGTGGGGGTAGAGTTCGCTCATAAATCTTGTGTAAGGGTTGGTTTATATATCACCTTCTTTGACCTGTAAAAAGTAATTTTTAATATTGACACCAATTCGAATAAAACTTTGGAATGAAGTTCCTTTTCGGGTGGTTTGACCATGGTTTGACGGATGGAGGCTAGTTGAAAAAAAGCGTAAGAATTTTACGCTTCTTTGTTGCATAAAAAATGAAACAAGGGAATTTTCCCTTGTTGCATTTGTTTATTACACAAGTTCAATCATAGCTTTTGTGGCATAGCGGCTAAACGAAGGAGTGAAACTATCGTTTCAGGGGTTCGAATCCTGACTTTGTTGACTGATCATGTCTGTTTATTTTTTTAATTTTTGGAACGAAAAAAGAAAAATTCTAAAATCTTACTTCTAAAATTTACTAACGCCATCTATTGTGGGCAGCGTGAACTTGCTTGAACTTGCTCTAATGTCTGCTTATTTTTTATTTGGCGTTGATTCTAAAAGCTAATGTTTTAAAAGGAAAGGCATGCATTTTTTTATTTCAAGAGCTCTAGTTTAATATATTGGTCATATATTAATATGAACATACAAACATGTGCCACCAAGAGATTTACAATGATAATACCGCGCCTGTTAGAATTTGAATAGGCTTAGTTAAAATATACCTAATTACATACTTACGATTAGGTAGGTATCTTTTTTCTTCTTCTCTGATTTATCGTTTATTCTAATAAAAGTCACTATTTTCATCATCATTTGAACATGATAAAGTTTAGACTGACATACTGAAGGGCCTAGCTGAACATAATTATGTAATATGTATTACGGTTACGGAAATATAATTTCTCATAACTCCCACATGTAATACAAACGTCAACTTGGTTTAAGTATCGACATTCTTCTCAACAAGGCAGCCCAGTGATGGATTAACTGCCTCGTCCGTAATAGGGCTCATTTGGACCTTTTAAACTGCCAACACATTGCCATCACATACTTGGGGCACAGAATACATACCTAATAGTACACTTGGGTTGAGCTTGTATTTAAGCAAGCACTATTAAAATATCTGATCGGGAAATACTTTACTCGGAAAGCCGAAAGGGTTATCTACTCGTATGAAACCGACCCCAGTACTAACTTTTAAGAGTGTGCCATAACGCCGCTACGATAATATGGATTTCGTGCCCCTCTTTGAGCGGGATGGTTAAATTATTGTTTCCTCGTGAGTGAGAAATACAGAGCGATTGACGCGTAACGTATTTTTGACGACGTAAGCGCCAAAACTGCTTATTATTATACCTAATTACAAGTTAATTAAACAACCAATCGAAAAATTAAAATATGTGATTGAAAAATACCTCTAGGTTTCTTGACAAAACAAAAACTTAAGTGGCACTCGGGGACTGCCGCGGTAAAGCTATTGCATAGCATTTTTTATCAACTTATGCAATTATAATATTTATGCAATAAATTATTAAATAAATAAAAATTATGCAAAAAATAATTAAAAAACAAACAAACAAGAAAAGCGCACTGTCACTACTTCGCGAGTGAGATTCGAACCTGCGACATCTAAAGAAAGCGGCCGCTCGCCCACTGCGCCAAACAGAGCTAAATGTGAACCTCTAAAATGTTGAACGCTTACTGAACGACGGTGTTAGGTTTTTTCGTTACGGAATTTCTTGATTCGGTCGCCGCGCTCAAACTGTTTGTCCTAGTTCAAAGCCCGCGATAAAAGCTATGCAATAGCTTAAAAACCCAACAAAAATAAGTTGCTCCTCCTGAGATGAATAGCAAAATGTGTGCAAAACCTGTATTTACAAAAAAAATATATACTTACTATCGAGAAAATATTCACCAATCGTGCTTTTAAAACACGTAATCCAAGATAAAAGTTCGAAGTATCATTTACCCAAATATTAAGGTGGTAAACTTTAACAAATTCTGAGATATTATATGGGTCCAGGGTGGATAATTTTTGAAAACAAAAAAAAATTAATGAAACCCATTGGAAAAGGAAGAGAATGTAACAAAAATGAAAGGAAAAATAATTTACGGGCGATCTGTGGTCGGGAAGTGGGGGGACAGGGTGGTTTAAGGGTAAAAACGGTTTATCTCAATTTCCGGCAAAACTACAAGTCCTATGGAAAAAAGTTGAATGGCAAAGTTGTAGGTAATAAAAAGGTCTACTACTGTTGTATTTACAATTTTTCCACATAACCTCAAATCAAATAACCAAGTTTTTGGTTTTTTATTTTTGTCTTTTACAAAAAAATATTTTTTTCACGTTTGGTGAAAACTTACCTTTTTATGTCCCAAATACACTGTAACTTTTTTGTTTTTCACTTTATTTTGACTTAATATCGAAATAGCAGCTAATTTTCATTTGAAAATTCTCACGTCAAAATATCTGCTTTTTAAAAAAATCAGTGAGTTTTTTGTTCGTTGAAAATTATTTTTAGGCATAATAATTTTAGTTAAAATTAGTTTTTAATAAACAAAAAACTACAAAAATTCATATCTCTTTAGAAATCGAGTATGTATACTACGAAAGAACTTGAAGTATGAGTATGTACCGTGTCAAACTTCGTCAGTATCAGCTAGGTACTTACTGCAAACTCAGTAGTATTTATGATCTCATTTTTTCCAACTTACATTGAGTATCGCTTTCCGGTAAAAATGGAAAATCCCTCACCGGGTAAACCTTTTCAGGACTCGGGGAAATAATTGGATCGGTTTGAGGCAATTACACCCAGGTAAGAGCAAATCGCTTTTCCTTCAAAACTAAGCTTGGTAGGTAACATGGTAAAATGTATAATTTGAAAACTGTAAAGACAATGATTTTCATACTTAAATACCTATTATAATATCTTTTTCGGGTTTTTAATCTAAATTCGCAATTTTTCTATAGCTTTGTTAAAAGTTCATTTTTAAATGATAATAATGTACCTAATTTGATTTTTGATTTTGTTGCTGTCATTTTGCATAAATGCCAACACTTTTTGTTAATACGACATTAAGTAAAGTCCTTTTCACAATTACACCTTAAAATTTATTTCCTTTGTTTTTAATTTTCTATCGGCTAATCTTATAGGTAAGTATTACGTTTCATTAATTCAAAATAGTATATTTAATTTTGTTACTCACTCAAAATTAACTTAAAAAAATTAGGTAAGTAAATTCCTAAACTTCTATTTATTAATCAGGAAATGCACCAAAATACTACTTGCCTCTAAATAAGCCTTACCTACCTACTACCTACGTACTATTATGTTCAATACACACATAATATACTTAATGTATGTGCTTAAAAGGTTTTTCGTTGGGATATTTCTTTTCAACTTGCTGATAGAGTTACATGAGTCGCAATCGGATTCTTAAGACCACGTCCGCGAAATTAGTGAGTAACTAGGGATTACGAAAAGTCCTCGAAGCTTTTTATATCGGTGTAATAGTATGGAATAGGACTAAATATTCATTTTTGATTCAAAATTATTAATTACATGTAAGCCAACTTGTGGCTCCTACCATGGCATGTCCTACCATTGTTCGGATTTAATAATAATTCATCACGATACGAAAAAATGAAATCGAGTTGTAAATGTCAACACAGAAGCAAAGCCAAGGTGAAACGCCAATCATTCTAAATATCGCATTTATAATAGGTATTATTATAAATGCGAAAGTGTGTTTGATGGTTTGTCCTTCAATCATTCAAGCATTGGATAGGCTTGATTGTTTGCACGGATGGATGGAAATACCTGGTGAGTAACATAGAATTCTTTTTATCTCAGAGAAACATAAGGTTCATCGGAAAACTTAACACCTAACTTTACGTGGTGGGCAAAAGATAGATTTATTTGAGCAAAATTGATTATGATATGAGATATTTGTTTGATGTCGTCGGTTTACCTTGTGGGGGTCTTCCAACACTGTTCTTATGCGGGGTCACCACTCCAGCACCGTGGGATCCTAGCAACCATCAGCTCTTCGAACTCCACTTCAGTTTCGGGACTCGCTGAGCTATGTTGGTGACTTTAGTTCTTCTACGGATCTCCTCATTTCTGATTTGATCTGTGATCTTTTATTCAAAGTTAATAACTACGTAGGCACTTGGTACTGTTGCTGTTCATAAATTACAAAAGACTAAATATGGACTTTTGAAGGCGGATAAAAAACAGAATAAATTTAGAATAAATTTATTCTGTTTTTAATAGCGGTTAAAAAATTTTGCACTTTCGTTTGTGGTAACTTTTCATTGCCAAAAGATGTATTCCATGCCATGTAACGAAGAACTTCATACAAAAATTGTATTCGAAACTCCTCAATAACTTAGGCATTAGTCGCAAACTTTTTCCTCGTAACGTACACGGTTGGACTGCCCTTCAACTAATGGAGAAAGCTGTTCCTTAGTATTTTTGCAAGAAAAAATACCTACTACAACTTGCTAGGGACTATAGGTACTGTCATTACTTGTGCAATGTATACATAGGTACCTGGTTCTTCTATAATGCCAATACTATCTTTACTAAAATTATAAATGCGAAAATGTGTTTGTTTGTTGGTTAGTCCTTTAATAACGCAGCAACAGAGCCACAGATCGCCCTGATTTCTTGCATGGGTATAGTTGAGGACTTGGAGGAGAGTGACATACGTAAAACAAAATTTTAAAAACCTAACTATTCGGATGAAGTCGCGGGCTCTATGTAGGTGGCATGCTAGCACAATTGATATAATTAATATGTATATAACAATCGATAGTGTTTTAGTATAGTATGGGCAGCTAATAAGCTGCAAAGCAAAATACTACCAATAATTAAATTAACATCTTACTTCCATAAAATATTTATCACATTTCAAACATAGACGAATGATATTTACAGATTTCAAATTGTCTTGCAAACGTGGTACATCTGCATACTGTCGTCATGTATTACTCAAAGAAAAATGTAAAATGTGTTTGGACGGACCGGCAACGTTATGTACATACCTAGTAGGTGAATGAAATGCAAGGAACTTGGGAAATAAAGGGGCTACAACGTTTTCCGAGACAAAGGTGGGGGCTTATTGCAAATTCCTGCGCTCACCTCACCGCGCTATTAGGCTTCCTTCGCGATACTGCGCAATATTTTAATGTTACCAAAATCTCTTGGGTCTAAGGGCTGCTGTGTAGCGAAATAAGATTATCCGTCAGGCTTTTAACACGTTGTGCTCGTGTAAGACGACTTAGAAACTTGGTTATGGCAAAACAGTTTTAAGAGAATCACACTGCAGTTTACTTATCATATTGCCTTTAGTTTGCTTTAAGCTAACTTTGAGAAGTTTTCGGACTCTGTATAAAGAAGTTTGATTTTTATTTAATAAAATAGCGTGACAGCCTAGTGGTTAGGACTGTGGTCTCCTATTCGGGGGGTCGCAGGTTCGATCCCGGCCACGCACCTCTGACTTTTCGGAGTCAAGTGCGTTTAAGCAATTAAATATCACTTGCTTCAACGGTGAAGGAAAACATCGTGAGGAAACCTGCAAACCTGAGAGTTCTTCATAATGTTCTTGAAGGTGTGTGAAGTCCGCCAATTCTCATTGGTCCAGCGTGGTGGACTATGGCCTATAACCCTTCTCTGAGAGGAGACCTGCACTCAGTAGTGAGCCGTTGATGGGTTGCTAATGATAATGTCAATTTCTAGGTCCTCCAAGTAGCTTTGCTGCGACCAACAAACACACTTTCGCATTTATATTCTTAGTAAGGCGGAGAAGTTTGATTTTTATTTTACTTTATTTTAAGATTAACCAATCGAAAAAGATACGCTCTAGAAACTAATCTATCCTTTTTATGTTTTTTTGGTTGTTCAGATGTTAAACAAAATGTGTGTAAGCTGGCCCCAAGATCTGTGTGTAAATCGCAGTGATAGGGTAGGCTGGTCTAGGAGCACGCACTTAAGGTTCAAACTGTTTTGAAATAAAATTCACTAACTGTAGATTATCAGCTTAATTTTTATTTGGTACACAATTTATACAGCTTTCATAAAGTAACATGAAATGTAACAGTAATGTGCCATATATTTGAAAAATAAAAAAAATAACAAAAGTGGTAAATACTTACTCTTACACGAGCTATTGGATAGGAGTGCGCATGTAAGTTGATAAGAGTACGCAGGAAAAATTATCTCATATTTCTTAACTCATTCTCATTCGTGTCCATGCTACTTGCAGATTTCACAATTATACATATTTTCAGCTTCATAGATCATACAGGCTTCATGCCACCTCATCATTTGGAACATCCTATTCAGTCTTCATTTGGAGGTACCACGTCATGAGGGACATCCCCACATTTTCTTTTTGGGTTTATTCTTTGGAAGTTTTAGTTTTATATCTCCTTTAGTAATAGATTTCACAGTCTTTTTTTCACTGGTGCTTATTTTAAGGCCGAATTCTCTTCGAGAGCCAACTAGAACAGAGGTCAACTCAAAATGTCTAACTTTGCTCTTTTGCGGTTTCTACTTGAGATTACTTCAGCTCGTGGTAGTTGAGCTATACCGGAAAGCGGGTTTAAACATACAAATAAATATTAAAATACATGTGAAAAATATAAAAATAAAATAATGTGTGTAAGAGTACGCGCGTACTCTTGTAACATACACAAGTGCGTATTCTTTCACACATTAACGATTTTATAATCGAGCGAAGTGTAACGTCATCTATTAGCATCGACCGGAATCATTGTCGCTGTTACCTCTAGGGGAATTCCTTGCCGATCAAGCCGTATTATCGTTTTTGTTTAAAATTTTGTAGTTTTTTCACAAACATAATCCCAAAACGCTAAAATTATTTAAGAAAATAGGTAAAAATGTTTAAACTTAAGTAATTTTTGTGTTTTTGCATGTTTTTTGTTATTTTTTCGCACAGCACTTGCCAATAGCTTGCACTTGAAAATAACTCTGAAGTTAGCCGCGTATCGTTAACAGCGTCACGAGTGTTGGCATTGCGTACTCTTATCGGATGCGTGCTCTTAGACCAGCCTACCCTATATTACCTACCTACTTTCAAGATCCGATCCATAATTCATAGTTTGATTTGTCAATATTAATAAGAATAGACTTCGTTTGTAGGGAGTGTGCTATTAGGGAGAAATATCTCTATAGTGGCGAATTTCAGGGAATAAAAAGTTTTGTTTGCGCACGTTTTTCGAAGCAGGGCTATACTCCGTTCCGTTGGGGCGTATACTTTTTATTGTACGTAACAAAAAAAGAAAACATAACTCATCCTAGCTTACGTCATAGTACAAAAGGCTTGGAATAAATAATATATTTATATATAAACGGAATGTTTGCAATCAAAAAAGTGGTCCCCCGCGGCATATTGCGGTACAGAGTTTTCATTAAACACAGCAACGTTTGTGTCCAAAAAATGCCTCGAGCCTGAGGCGTCTCGCATATAAGGAATGTCACTGCGAAATTAGTTCATAAAATAAATTTGCTCCGGTCCTTTTACAACAAAAATTCAAGAGTGAGTTTTTGTTTTAACTAAACTCTGCGTAGGTTAGTACTCATTATTCATAACTAAAGCTTTTGGCATTATAATGTAATAAATAATAATAATAAAAAATCGTCCAAGTGCGAGTCGGGCCTCGCTCTTTTAGGGTTCCGTTAAAAAAATTAAATAAAAATATTTCCATGTACCCATGGAAATATTTTAATTTAATTTTTTTAATTTAATTTAATTTTTATTATTTGTTGTTATAGCGGCAATAGAAATACATAATATGTGAAAATTTCATCTGTCTATCTATTACGGTTTATGAGATACAGCCCGCTGACAGACGGACGGACGGACAGCGTAGGCTTAGTAATAGGGTCCCGTTGGTACCCTTTGGGTACGGAACTCTAATAAATGATCTTATTTGCCACAAACAGTGGCCACAAAGGAATGTACATGAATAGGTCTAACAAATTCTTAGGTCTAACAAAAATTTATGTAGTTTATGTAGTTTAAATATACTTCTTAAAATATATAATGCATATTGTTTGTGTGTGTGTGTGTTCCGTAACAGATCTACAGACACACGTCTGTAGATCTGTTGCGGCGTGACTGAAGGATATGTATAACCTAATTATTGAAGGATATTATGTTTATCCTATTTATTAATCTATCGTCAATCATCACTTTGATATCCCCGCAGACTCTCGGGAGCTAAAAGTAGCTATTTACGTACCTACTCGTACTTATATTAAACTCATAAAGTATTGAAGCTAAAGTTTAGTCATGGTAAATTGTAGCCTTTATTAAAAAAGCAATGTACAATATTGGTCGGAGGTTCGCGATTTATCACGGCCCGACACGTTTTTATTAGGATTCAATAAACGGCACGTGGTATCAACGCTAACAGAGTTAGGGCCGCATTACGTACGAATAACAGAGGACACTTACGAAAATTGCTTACACAGAAAACTAATATCAGTGTTTGCCAGCTTGTCGCGATTCGACATGGTCCAATCGATCAGCGCTGGCGGTAATTAAATCTCAATTCCGCGCAATTCCGAGATGAGATCCACCTAACGATGGAGTGTTGTAACAATCAGACTGAGTTTCACGGCGCGGATCTCTCCCGCGGCCGCGCCCGAAGCGTTGTCGGTACCGCTGGTCAATTCAATTCAATTCAATTCTTTTATTTGCATAATGTGTGTAGACAAGATGGTAAATATAATTATTTTGCAGTCCAGCACATTAGCCGTAGCGGTGTACAAATATTATTGGAATCATATATTATAAAGAAACATTTTAAATTAATACTAGTTGACCCAGCGAACTTCGTACCGCCAACAAAAATATTTAGTGGTTGGTCACCCTTATCATTTAGGGGTATGAAAAATAAGTAGTAGCCGATTCTCAGACCTACTGAATATGCATACAAAATTTAATAAAAATCGGTCCAGCCGTTTGGGAGGAGTAAGGTAACTAACATTGTGACACGAGAATTTTATATATTAGATTTCTACAAAATAACACAGGATATAAAACTATTTCACATTACATCGCACAAAATAATAAAAAAAGAAAATGCAAAATACAAGCTGAATAATAATAATAATTATGTCAATCTTATTAAGTAATTAAATATCAAAAAATGTCTAATGGCTTTTAAAATTCCAAAATCATGTCAAAAGTTAATAGACTGTTACGGCAATTAAAATGTCAAAATCTTTTTTGTTTTATTTCAATTCTCACGTCACCGCAGGTTTATGCGGTTCCGCAGCCTAAAATGGCCTAAAATGGCATCGCAAGGACACCTCCCGCCGATCGCGTCGCTCCGCGTCCGCGGGCGACGACCGCCAAGCTCCCAGGTGACCGTGACCCGCGCGGTTCTACTGCGGGTGCCATAAGCACCCGCGCCCGCCGCGGGCGCAAACCACGCCTTAAAAATTGTTACTTCATTTTCCATACAAATCTGCATTCTATGGAGGCCGCGGGCCCGCATTTATTACCTATACGTATTTAACAAAAATTTTGAATACCTACCTAAACAAATTTTGAATCCCATAACATAGTAATAATTTAAAATAGCAAGTAGCTACTGTCAAGCATAATTATAATATAGGAAAATGTTTATTCTGAAATGGCTAAAAGTATGCATTAGTATTTCCTCTGATGAGTAATTTTGACTAATAATCCGCTTAAACTCTATATATATATTATTAAACGAGCTATTAAAACAGCTAAAATAATAGTAATATTATCTGTCTACCCTGATGCGTGCCGAATAAGCACACATTACCAGACAATTCGGCCTTAAGAAGCGTGACGGCTTTTTTCACACCTCTTAGCGCCTTAACGTTGAATATCTTTGGTTTAAGCATCGTCATGGTGACAATAACATCCATAAATAAAACACGATTCCGAAAATCCGATTATATTTTGTCATATTGTATGTGACGTCATCGGATTTCCTTTGGCTTTGCCGCCTCCCCTCGTCCGCTTGTGGTTTGTGCCATGTATTGCGAGCTCGCCCGCCTTATTGCACGTGGGATTGGCAGACTGAGTTGGTGGGGATTGACCATTCATGACTCTTTTATTAGTTTCAACTATCATAGTTTGTGGCTGAACGATATTTACTTCGATCACAATAAAGTCGTTTATTCTAACAGAATATGTAGGTACCTATGGATGTTGTTATATTGGTCTATATTATCTACCAGTAATAAAAATATAGTATAAGTAAAAATATTCTGTAATGGACTAAAAAAGTACTTAGGCTTTTTTCAAGAAATTTTGACATCTATCACGCATGGAAAGCTTTATGAAAAGCGATGCTGAGGTCTAGCTTGGAGAGCGAAATAGAGCGTTGAGCGCGCTAGCCTAGATACCTATTTATACTTTTTGAAGGTACACGGTATAGGTACTCTTTCTTGAAGGGACACGGATGGAAACGTTTTATCTGTGCACTAAATACTACCTAACAATCTATAAGGACAGGTACAAACTGGAGCAGTTAGGGCTCATTTCTGGAGACGCGGCGCGTGGTGCGTCGCGTCGGGCAATCGCCGCGTATTACGGCAGAACGCTTCTGCAAGAACGCTCTCATACTTGGCCATATTATTATGTTTGAGTTAACCGCGCAACGCGACGCACCACGCGCCGCGCAACGCGCCTCGTCTCCAGAACCGAGCCCTTAGTAGTAACACTGGTAAAAATACTTATGTTTCTACTAGTAGTAAGACCGACGAAAGCATTGACCATATACCTACCTCCTCCTCCCACACAGTAAATCTTAGGTAGGTTCCTATTATCTCAGATTAGGCGGATATCACAACTAGGTACCTACGCCGGGAAAGGCATGTGAGTGTGCAGTATGCATTTATCTCTTTCGTTCTGCTGCTACGGTTTTTCAGCGTGGATGTGCTAAAAGCATGAATGGTAAGCCTTTTATTGTATGTTTTCCCATACAATTATTGTAGATAATTTTACTAATTTTATGCATTAAGTTTCAAAAATTAATATTCTTTTAAGAATCGCGCGACTTCGTTTTGTGTTTACTTTGTGTTTATTATCATTATCGCCAACACAAAGAGAACTCTAACAATACCCCCCCGGCGTTTTAGAGTCGGGTAAAAAGGGACTTCGAAGGAAGTTGGTTACTTTAGTTGGGTTTATTCTCAAACTTCCGCGCTGTCCGTTGTTCAAAGTGCTTTACTCTAATATGGGGATTTTAATTAAGTTCTCCTTAATTACTTACCGCTTTTGTCTCCACACTATGCGCTTAATATTTTAAAGGCTATACGCAGTTTCAGCGTTGATGCATAATAACAAGGAGCTTTGTTCTCGTTACTGGTTTGTGATTCAAATTATTTATTTCATGTAGGTCAAACTGTTGCTCTTATCATAAGTCAAGTTTCTACCACTGGTTCGGATAGCAGATTTTGCTGAGAAAATCCAGCAAGAACACAGCAGTTGCTCTTTCTAAAATAAAATAAGTACCTATTACAGTATTATTATGTAGCTATGTAAGTGTAAGAAATTATTACATTTTTCCATGATAACTATAAAATCTTGTGCAAAGATTGTAGGAATTGGATATATAGCCAATTCCCACAATCCTCAAAAAAATTCATTAAGTAATTGTGTAATAAGCTCGACATAGGTAACCGTAGGGCAATGAACACGTTTGAAAAGAGCGGTCTTCGTCGTCAGATTTAGGGATGCGGGAGAAATATTTAAGCCAAATTTTTCAGTCTCCCCGCAGCCGACCTTCGCTTACAACAATAATATGAACACTGACAGACAAATTCTGTGTTACGACGATGGAATTCATAAAAAAATTACGCACACTTCAATCATTCTTAATCATTAAACAAGTTGCGCTCCAGCTGAAGTACACTGACAATAACAAAACATAGTAATATAGGTAGTAGGTATGTATGTATTGTTGCATTACAAGCTTAATTACGCAAAGATTACAAGTGAGGTGTTGATGTTAGGTATGAACATGATAGAAGGTAAGTAAGAGTGTGGTGAGTCTGTGCAGATCTGTGTCAGAGGCCTCTGTCGTTATCATAGTGAACTTTGCATTATTTTGCAACATTACCCCCCTTTTCCGTTCAAAAATCTTTACGAAGCAGGTAAAATATTCACGCTCTTCCAAACCAGCTCTATTATATAAAACAGCGAGGTGCTTTAATCCTGTAAAATGGAGATTTGTTGCCTGCGGCTATCCTCCATACTTCTTTCTTTATGTTAGTTACCCTCTACAAAATTTATTCAGGTTCCCCTTAAATACTTAATATTGAAGTCGTATCTCAAGTTGAAATTGCGGCGGTTGTTAAATTTCGTGAAGTTTTCTCTTATTAAAAAGTATAAGGTACAGGTACAGGTTACTAATAAGAACATTTTACGAGATGAAAGTCTGTTGCGTATGTACTTTTTTGTTTTTATAACTTAAAATCAGCTTAAGGCGAAGTACCATCCGGCTCAGGCTACAACTGATTCGGCAGAGATCTCTGCAGAATGAAGTTAAGGTATTGTTTCCTTTACCAATAAAGAACAGTTCAGTCTACGCTAAAATTGCTAACTAATATTATAAATGCGAAGTTTATTTGTTGTTTGTCCTTTAATCAAACAGTAACGGAGCAATGGATTGATTCGATTTTTGCGTGGGTATAGTTGAGAACCCGGAGAATATCAAAGGCTATTTTTATCCCGGGAAAACAAAAAGTCAATGCGGGATTTTTTAAAACATAATATATCGTTTAGTTAGTTTATATTTCAAGCTATAAATTATGCGTGATAGGTAAAATGAAATTATTAATTATCCAAATAACGTTTTTGGATATACAGTACTTTTAGCTACATTACAATATTCTGTGAGGATTCACCTTAAAACAGCAAGAAAGACGTAAAAGGTTTTATGACTTTATCCATAATAATTTTTGTTTAGCGTTAAAAGCATTTTTTTGTAGTTACTTTAAAGCAAACACGATAATTATACCTCATAATATTTACCTAGCAGATAAAGTAGACTAGGTAGTAATCGTCAGACTATATCAGCAGTCTGTGTAGAATCAAATACAGTGCGACACATTTCCACTGAACCGAAGTTGTGTACCGAGCCAATTAGATCATTGAAAGATGACATGAAAATTTTATGACGTAATTTCTCAATGATGTGATTGGTCGACTGACCTCATCTCCGTCCGCTCCTCTTCAGCGGAAACGCACCAAAGATCGTTGTTTCAGTCTCAATTCCCAAGGCTGTTGAAAATATTCGAAAGAAGTGCATTAAGATGGGGTGTATAATATTTTCCGAAGCCAAGGAGCAAAGTTTAATCTCGGACAGAAGGCAATAAAATAAGGGCGCGAATTTTGTGAGAAGTCGACGCCTAACCTGCCAGTCGCAGACAGCTATTGATAGGGTTCCATGAAGTTGGACTATACAGAGTTGTTATAACATTTAACATACATAGTTTTAACTATTTATACAAAATTATTTTGTTTCTGGTGGGAGGCTTTGGCCGCGGCAAGTTACCAAACATACCGTAAAAGACGTGCCAAGCGATTTAGCGCTCCGACACGATGGCGTGTAAAAACCGATAAAGGGTGGGTTTAATAATTAAAACTACCATATACCAATAGCTACCCTCTTCGTCACTTATTATTAGGTAAGATCGCAGTCAAGGGCTACTTTGTCATGTATTAAAAAAACCGGCCAAGTGCGAGTCGGTCTCGCGCACCGAGGCTTCCGTACTCCAGAAGTAAAAGTAAAACGATAATAATATTATTATATTAATTTGCTTATTAACGTTAACTTTGTTAGTAAAGGTTTATTGTTAATATAAAAAAACTATGCTAGTTAGAGCGTTGGTTTTATTTTTCCTGTAAAATATACATAAATTTCTATTGACCATAATTATTTCTGATTTTTAGATTGGTAAACTTCGGAGATAAGGGGGGGAACGGTATTTTTTTTAAACATTTTGCACGATTACTCAAAAACTATTATGTACAAAAATAAATAAAAATCTGTTTTAGACTGTCCAAGTAAAGCCCTTTCTTATAATATCCCATTCGGTATAGTTATCTTACTTTGAAATTTCAAACCCCCGATTTTCCCCCTTTTTTACTAAAACTAAAAAGAATTTTCGATTTTTTTTATTCCAATCATGTTGGACCACTATTATACACAACTATTCCAAATTTCATGTCGATAGCTTTAATAGTTACTAAAATAATCGACTGTGACAGACGGGCGGGCGGACGGACGGACGGAGAAAGTATCACCATAAGGGTTCCATTTTTACCATTTTGGTGCGGAACCCTAAAAAGGTGTCTGTATAATTGTTCTGAGTTGTAATATCCTTCTTTCGACTTGACATTAGGAGTATTTTAAAATAGTGGTACTAGTGGTTAGCATAGTAAAGTGTAGGGGTTTTCTGTCAAGTTTTTAATACTAGTCCGGAGTTAGGAAATTATAGCGGTTTGAAACTCCCGTGCTTCAGAGAGCACGTAAACCCGTCGCCGTGTTTCTTTATGGTCGTGTCGGATTTCCGTCCTGTGAGAGTGGGGGAAAAGAGAGTGCACATGTGTTTTTGTACTAGACTTGGCAGAGCTGATTGTTATAAATTTTACAGTGGACACTTTGTTTTATATTTAATACTAGATGATGCCCGCGTCTTCGTCCGCGTGGATTAAGGATTTTAATTCCTGCAGGAACTTTGTAATTTTCCGGGACAAAAAGTAGCCTATGTGTTAATCCCGAGTATCACTATTCAAAATTTCAGCCAAATCGGTTCATTCGTTGTGGCGTGAAAGAGTAACAAACATACATCCATACATCCATCCTCACAAACTTTCGCATTTATTTAATAGGATAATAGGATTATTTATAATAGCGAACAGGTAGAACTGTTCGCTATTAGGGGTAAAACAACTCTATGCGATATAGTGAAACCGTTATTCTCTGTCATAAATTTGAATAGAATCGATTGCTGTCTGCGCCCCCGGGAAAGTTAGATTTCCCCCAGGATTTCCGCGACACCTGACCGGATGTAAAATATATTCACAATTTTTTCCATTCTGAACACATGAGATATGATTTTAATAAAAAAAACAAGCTAGTTTTTTTATATTTTTACTAGATTATGCCCGCGATTTCATCCGTGTGGTAAATCCACACATTCGATATTGAAAATCCTGTGGGAGCCCTTTGATTTTCGGCATACAAAGTAGCCTATGTCACTCTCCAGTTCCTCAACTTTACCCGTACAACAAATCACGTCGATCCCTTGCACCTTGATTGAAGGACAAACCAACAATCAAAACACACTTTCGCATTTATTATAGGTATTAATAATAATTGCCTATGTGTAACCTATACTTGAAGGAGACTTAGATTGAACCTACCTATCTGGGGAATCAGGTGTTGACCATTTTACACTACAACCACAGTCCAACACGTCCAAACCCAAATTAGTGATATATTGTATAGTATATCTACTTTCAATCATTATAAATTATTGCTCGCGACATCTTGTAGCAAGACATTGCAGTTATCTAGCAAAGCTAATGTTATATTGTATAACAATAAGGATGTGTTATGCGGAAAAAGTTTTATAACATGTTATAATAACGTGATCTGGACACACCTTAAGGCAAAAATACGTTGTTTCTGCGGCTGAGTATCCGGAATCCCTAATAAGAGAGGCTTATGGAGAATAACATCTGGGCTTGGATGGTAAACACTTCCCGTTCGGGGCTTACAAAAATGTGTTTGTAGCACAGGATTTCTTATATCTTAACATTTTGTCGCGTTTTACGATTCCTATTGTTTTACTTTTTTATGTGATAGCGTCTGGTGCGGGGTGCCAGATGAATTTGGTGAGAAATATTTAACAGGTTTTATGGAAATGTTGGAATCACCCTTCTAGAAGGATTGGTTTATTTAGATGTGATGCTGTACTATACGTTTCTTATTATATGAGTAACGCGTTACTACTTAGTTTTTGGAAGATGATATTATAGGTAATTACTTATTGTTGTTAAGCTATTGCATAGCTTTTATCGCGGGCTTTGAGCGCGGCGACCGAATTAAGAAATTCCGTAACGAAAATAAACCTAACACCGTCGTTTCAGTTCGGCAGACTTCGGCACGGTGTTTGTGTGCGTGCGACTAGAAAATGCTATGCAAATAGCTTTACCCCGGCAGTCCCCAAGTGCCACACGTGTTTTTTTTATTATTGTTTCGTTTTTCTAAATTTCTGTTGCATGCACAGACGTCATTTTCTTACAGAATACTCTATATTCTGTTATAAGTAAAAGGTAAGAGTATTATTCTATGGCATGATCGTGAGATGGCACAGTAAAATAATAATAATATTGAACTTAAGCTATACTATCTACCAGTACCTTCCCAACTTACGAGTTAGTTATCTCGTAACTGCTAGAATATGGCTTTATAGCTACGAAGTTAAGGTAGATCTAGTATGAAAAACCACCAATATCCTGGTAATTTTATCAAAATACACCCAGATAACTCTATCTATATTACTCCATAAATCGCAATTTGATGCACGAGTACTTTTATATTAATATTTAGGTCGAAGATTTATGCCCTTAGAAACATCTCTATCTCCACTCTAGTCACGTCTTACGTCTGGGGAGTGTAATTCTACTCCTAATTTCGCACCTTATTGTCTGGGAATGGCAAGAAAATGGGGAATTTTTCATAAGCATTCAAGAACACGCTTTGGGGGGTCTACTGGCTGATCGAGCTTGTAATATTACAAAATCAATAGACCAGTCGGTGAACTTTATGTTGTTGTTACCAAAACTATTTCTCAGCTTAATTTCATTTCTTAATTTTTAGTATTCCAGAAAAAGCTGGAATTATAAGTAAGTGATAAAACTTAACAAAGAGTGAGACTTAATTTTACGGTGGTGAAATTGGTCCTTAATCTAGCTATGTATACTATTGGTATAGCCTTCTCCACAATGAACTGAATATTATGTCACTTATTATTTTTCCATTTCCACAAAATATGTATTAAAAATTTAAAAGGTACCACGTACCTAATAATATACCTACCTACACGACACAAGTTATAAAATTTTTGTCACGGTTACTAAAATCTTTTCCTCTACTGTTTTTGTCAACTTTTCGCAATAATATAAATAAGATTCAGCAAAAATTCATTTTATCTAAGTAATTCTTCTACATTACTGATTCAACTAACACAACGTTTAAGAGAAACTGAATAAAAGTCATAAACCGCCCGGAAATTCCACGTGCATTTTTCATAATACCACACGTCTTGGAAAATTTTCTCCCTCAAAATAAAAAAGTGAAAGATTCTCTATTACGCCCGGCATTCAGAAAATGAAGTAGGTAAAATATCTGAGACATTTGTCAGTCGATTACCTGAGAGGGAGCCACCCTGTTAATATTTCCCAAACACGGTTCCCTACAACGTCTTATTCTTCCTGTTGAGAATATAAAAAAAATCCCTTGGGCTTAGTCGATAAACTTTGACACGATGCGAGTTTCAGACTAGTCTTACCCTCAGATTATAGTTCCATACTATAATAAGCTTTGGCTTTGGTCGTATCTAGTTATCACACTACGGTCAAAGAGGTGCCGTCAAGCGATTTAGCGTTCCGGTACGATGGGTAGATAAAATTGTCATACTCGGAAGTTAGCCCGCAACCACCTACCTTATAGGTTGCATCGTCACTAACCATCATCTGAGATCGCAATCAAGGGATATCTTGAAAAAACGTGCGTCTGTCGTTCTTTCTGGTACCTTTTCATGGTACCACCATACTTAGGAAATAGTTTTCATCTTGGTGACAGACATAGGAGTGGGATACTTTTTGTTCAGTCTCTAACTACGGGATTCAATAAAACCTAAATCACACGGACGAAATTGCGGCCAAAAGTAAGAACCTAACAACATCACTTTTTCATCAACTTTATGATTAATTATTTGATATATTATTATGTTATTTCGATTATGAGACTAATGGAAAAGTGTCACGACTCTCAACAGTATAAGTGCGATATTAAGGCCCGCTTGCAGAGATGCCGCCGGGCTAGTTAACCCAGGAATTTTGTAAATTTGACAGAAGCTCTATACGAAATCTGTCAAATCTGTCCTTGTAACCCAGAGTTAGCTGCTAACTCTGGGTTAAAAGGATAACCCAGCGTTTCTGCAAACGTGCCTTAAACTACATACAAGCTAACCTTAGATCACCCAGTGAGGCCAATGTTTTAACAAAAAAATTTTTTTTGTAGGTACGTTATCTTTAGATACTGATTATATATTTGACCTAATTAGGTTAAATTATTCATTTATTTATGACATAATAATATTAGCATAATGTTCTTCGGTTAAATTCCCGGAAGTTAGCAAAGAATTTTAATAAGAAAGAAATTGTGCAGCGTTTGTAGAGAGCATAGCGTTCTGAACTCCAAACAATACTCATTATATTCTTGCTTGTCTAAGTTTCAGAAAACCGCCTTTGATGTTAACATAACGACCTTTTAAAATATTCATTTCTTTAAATAATGATCAAATTATTTCTGAATAAAAAGTACTGCACGTTCGCTCTATTGCACTTTACTTCGGAATAATGCTTTAAGTTGGTACCTATTTAGAATAACTGGCAAGAATATGTTACTGGTATTTTCTTATATAATATGTTACCGTTAATCTGCGTAAATCAGTTAGAGTGCAGATTAACTAGGTAATCTGCAGATTACCTGGCTGAGTCAGTTAAAGTGCGAAAAAATAATTGAGTTCTCACATTAATGTTCTCGAAGGTGTGTGAAGTCCGCCAATTCGCATTGGGCCAGCGTGGTGGACTATGGCCTATAACCCTTCTCTGAGAGGAGACCTGCGCTCGGTAGTGAGCCGTTGATGGGTTGCTAATGATGATGATTTTCTTCAACTGTATCCACGCAAAAAATCACGACGAAAATTTTGAGGTTATATTGAGGTTTTTGTACAAAACCACTAAAAAACCGACTTTACCGGCGGATTTTCCAAAAAATTTCTTTCATAAAATCCTTGTACTGAAAATTACAAACACAACAAAAAAATCTATCAAATGGGTAGAACCGAACTCAAGTGGTGAACATACAGCAATGATTTATATTTTAAATATAGATAGAGTACGAGTATTTTTATAAGTATAGATACAATTTTACCTGTTGTTTTATTTGTAGAATATGTGAGGCGAATATAATATTATACACTATAATAGTATTAGGTATACTTACTACAAACTTATAGATATATTAAGTGAACTAAATGGATGTATCAGTAATTTACGTTATGCATATCTTATCAGATCGTTTTCCACAGGGACGATACCCACATCCAGAGAGTGTAAAGGTTTCAAGCTTTCTACAGGTCGATGTGGCCGGATGCAAAATATACTAGAGCGGTACCTATCTAACCCTCTCAGATAATTACAATGGGCGTGGGTGAATCTGTTTCACCCTTGTAGTTAATAAGCCTGGTGTGTATGCCACATGGGTATATTTACCTGCAGGTATAGTAAAAATGATTAGATACTATTATAATATCGTATCTTTTGATACAAGTGATAGCCTAGTGGTTAGGACTGTGGTCTCCTATTCGGGGGGTCGCAGGTTCGATCCCGGGTACGCACTTCTGACTTTTCGGAGTCAAGTGCGTTTTATCAATTAAATATCACTTGCTTCAACGGTGAAGGAAAACATCGTGAGGAAACCTGCACACCTGAGAGTTCTTCATAATGTTTTTGAAGGTGTGTGAAGTCCGCTAATACGCATTGGGCCAGCGTGGTGGACTATGGCCTATAACCCTTCTCTGAGAGGAGACCTGCGCTCAGTAGTGAGCCGTTGATGGGTTGCTAATGATGGTGATGATGATGATGATGATCTTTTGGTAGAATTAAATCAGGGCATTTTCAGGACATTATTTATAATAATATACTAGCATTGGCCCGCAACTTCGTCTGCGTGGAGTTAGGTTCTTATTCTGCGAGAACCCTCTGTTTTTTCCGGGATAAATGCCTTTAATATAATATGTTACTCGGAAAGTCCTCAACTATATCCATGCAAAAAAATCAAGTCGGTCCACTGTTGCTTGATTGAAAGACAAACCAAGAACTAAGTAAACTATTTAACTAGTAAGGATGTTTATTAAAACTATAGATTTATAATAAGTAGCCTACCTATATTAAATCTATGATATAAACATTAATATAATTATTTTTCTCATACTTGCCTTGTTCATGGAATGACGCTAAAGTGGCAAAATCATAATAAATAAATAGCAAAATATGACAATATAAAATGGTATGTTCTGAAGATTTTCTACTACCTACTACCTACAATAAAAAGCCAAGCCTTAAGGTCTCTTGAGCCGAGCGAATGTTTCACTGAATTGACGTCGAACGTGGGATAATGCGTTCTTTTGATATGGTAATCCGGCCCTACCCTTCGGCAATAATCGATTATTAAATAGACAAAAGCCTTCCGAATATCTATGGTGTCTTAAGAGAATTCTTTACTATCGCTATGGCACCTTCTCACGTACCTTTGAACAGAACATTTTCTTGAACAGGTAAAGTGCAAAATTACAGTTTCCAAATTGAATTAGAGGGATGTGCAGTCTTAAATAAGTCGTAAAAGTCGCTTAGAATAAAATATGGAAATGTTATTTCCATAAATATAATTGCTATGCGATAAAATATTATGTAAATTTTGCCTTTTTTGAGTGCTACTTAGCTAAAGAGTGTGGGATTTAAAATTATTATATACTTAATCGATAATAATTATATTAATTTTAAGTTTTATTTTTAAACTGGTTTGTCTACTTGAAATCGTTTGCTTGAAAAACATAGCACCAGATGCAGGAGTCGAAATCAAATAATTTCTAGGCGGTTTTAAAAACAAAACTCCAAAATGACCAATATCGCAGACACAAACAAATATTGATATCAAAAAATTATTTAAAAATGTCGATTTACCTATCTCTTTTACTCTGGAGAGCTAATATTCTAGGATCAATATCCACCCAATTTGACCACGTTCCGCCCAAGATAACTATTAAAATATTCAGATTTCGCTTTGCACCAGATCGAAAACTTTATCTGCAAGTGTCTACCTAGTGGTGCTCGAGAGATATTTAAATCTATAGAACGAGTAGAGTACGGACTATAATATTGATACACTGCAATAATATCTAGAGTCGGCTGCAAAATTTTGTTTTTATAGACTTCATTTACGTGACAAAAAAATTCACCTCGAGGGCTCCCGAGCGCGTCCCATTACGAGCGAATATTCAATCGAAAATCCAGAGAGAAAACCCTAAATATGACATTAGTTTTATTTTAAAATGACTTTATTTACTATATACTATAGACTAGGCACTATTACCCGTTTATTTCGCTCTTTAACCAGGCTAAAATAGAATAGAATAGAAATATTTTTATTCAAATAAACTTTTACAAGTGCTTTTGAATAGTCGATGAATCTACCACTGGTTCGGAATGCCTTTCCTGCCGAGAAGAACCAGCAAGAAACTCGGCGGTTGCTCTTCTCAAAACAAATTTACAATCTCCCCTTTATACACTGTAGTCTTTGTTTACAATACAGTACTACTAATACTATGCTATATATGCAGTGTTTCCACAATGAGGAAAGTTCCAAAAATGCATACCGACTAACTTCTATCTTAAGATGGGCAGACATAAAGTAGCCCCATTCCCGCCGGTGGCACCCGTTCACGAGCATGACGCATGACCCAGCCATTGCTTCGCTCAACCATATTTGAGATGACTGTGGCAATGCTGCGCCCACATTATAAGAAAACTATACCTAATAGGTAAATGAAGAACTACGAGTAGACATGTTATTTGATGCCGATGGACGTCTACTGCTAAACGTGATCTACATCTTGAAGAATTCTACATTTCACGGCCTTGTGCCACTTGTGATCAGTAGATGTGGCTACCGCCTTTTTTGATGTTTTCTGACTATATTGTAAAGGTTCAAGCGGTGTTGCCGCTTAAAACTATGTAATGAGTTCGAAATAATCAACTCTAACATTTTACTGGACAAAGCAAAATTATACCGACTAAAAGCACAGTATAATAATATTTATTGGCAATCTTGTTCGGAAAGTTCAATTTATTATAGTGGTAACCAACATAGCGCTCGTTCCAACCCTAATATGAGCAACAAACTCCAATAAATTTGAAAGGGTAGTTGACTCGGGCAGGTAAAATGTGAAAATTGGCACCTTGGCAATTTAACCTAAAACTTTGTACGAAACAGAAAGGCTGTTCGACTTTAATTACATTAATTTAACTACAAGTTACAAGCTACGTAGTTACAAAGTTATTTCGTTGAAAGTTCCGAATCATTTGTTTATTAGTACCATTATTGTATTTTGAGCTAGGTACATCGCTTACTAATTATATTATTATTATAAGAATTTGTAATAAGAACTTATCACAAAAATGAAATAATTTATCCACAGAAGACTTTTCTGATCAGAAGTGAGGCTAGCAGTGTGGCAGTGGCTAGATACTGTCCTAGGAGCAAAGATGAGTAAAGCGTTTACCGTATATTGGAGCGATATTTGGTTGATATCACTATACCCATTAAATTACATTCTGGAGTTTCGTAAAAAAATTCACTCCTTCCTGATTAAGGGTTCAGGGTTGTTTTATCTAAAGTTATGTCGTCACTTAACACAAGTGAGATTTCAGTTTAAAGAGACGCTGTGTCATCGAAAAAGAAAACATTACGTGCAAAACCTAGGTTGAAAGCGCCGATATGCTTAGGAATATTCTGAGCTCGAAAGCGACAGGTCACTGACTACTGGAGAGGTAGTCTGAATTCAAATGGCGTCTCAGACGGATGTGACTTTTCTTTTTGCAGCCGAACGTCTGAAGAGCGGCGAAGAAGGGTTGAGGCTACGGCTGGAGGTAAATTATTATGGAAAATTACGATTTTTTACCGCTAAGGCCCGCTTGCAGAAACTCCGGGTTATATCCTTTTAACCCAGAGTTAGCTGCTGCTTTGACAGATTTCGTATAAAGCTTCTGTCCAAATTACAAAATTCCTGGGTTAAACCTAACCCGAGGTCTCTACAAGGGGCCTTAAGCAGACATTGTTCTATTGTTTGAATATTTTTCGACGTGATCTAAGAGAAGGAAGGTAAACCGCCGATTGAACTTTCCGCGCATAGGACGTAAGTAACAGTCACTTTGGACATTCTTGGAACTGGACCATCCGGGCCGTAAGGTACAGGTACGAAATAAAATAAGACTGTACTTTAGGTACTACGCTATTTAGGACCTACATCAAGGGATACTAGGAGATTCTTAATAACGGCCAAGTCTCAGTTTTGAAGCCTCAATAGCCCTACGGTTAAAGGTGCGGACTGAAAACTGAAAGGTCGCAGGTTCGAATCCCACCCGTTGCACGATTGTCGTACCCACTCCTGACACAAGCTTTCCGCTTATTTGGAGAGGAGAAGAGAATATTAGTCAAGTTCAACTTGGTTGATATTCTTTTAAAAAAAAAAGAAAAAAAATTTTTTGACTGAACTGCGAAACGCAAGAGTCTCGCAGGCTCGGTCTTGTTCTTGCTCAAATTTTGCTGGGACAATCTTGGTCTTGGTCTTAGTCTTGCTATAAAAAGGCGCTTTTGGTCTTCTCTTTGCATGAACTCTTCTACAAGAAGACTGTTTTTGAGCAACACTATTTTTCCCGCTCAAGTAAGTACTTTAAAGTTTATAAAAAACAATCATTTCGTCTTTTGCCGCCACGAAGCATCAATACAGATGAGTAAACTACTAATTAGGTGCGCGTTTCCAAACATTATGCCTATGTATGTACAATGTTTATGAATAATTGGACGTAGTTGTGCAAAAACGTTCCAACCCACAGCAAGTTTTCAGTCAGATTGATGCGGTTTAATTTTTTTTAGCTATGAATATGTTACACATTGTGGGTTGGAACATTGGAAATAAAAAAATAATGACGTAAGGACTGGAATGTTCTTAGTATATGATGAAGGGTGTCCTAAAAAGTAGCCTAGTGCTATTAACTCAATTTTGACAGACTTGTGGGTTGGAACGTTTTTGCATAACTAAGTCCAATTGGGGTTTAGTTGGTCGTAAAACATGTAACTCTATCTAAGTAACAAAGTATGTTCTGAAATAAAAATAAATAGGTAGAATACGCTGTAGGCACTTATTCTTCAGACGTTTCTTAAGTGCAAAAAATAAAGTAACCTCCGCCAGCGATTCCTTCAGATTTACCTTTTCTTATTTTCCTTCAGTTGCTGTTGACTAACCTCTGCGTTTTCATTATAGCCGAGTAACCACGACCATGCTTTTTAACTATTAATATTTGTTATTTTGTTTTGTCTACTGTAAAAGGTTATGGGGCTATTTCACCGTTACCACGCAAACTTTAATCGACACAATGTATAAAGAGTAAAGACGTGTTGACTATTTTAGCCAGTGGTTTTAGCAATCTCTTTAGGTTATAATATTCAAATAGGCATGAAAGACATTATAGAGAAATCGTTGGGAAATTCAGGGATAATTAACAATTGGATGAAATTTCGGGGATACACCACAGTTCTAGTAAAAAAAAAAAAACTACTTTTATTTCACTTAAGTATAAGTGTAAGTGTAGTGTCTCTTTTAAGTGTAAGTACCTACCTAAAAATTTGTTTGTTTACAAGATACTCAAGATAGCTCTGAATTTTGAAAAAAAAAAAAATATCCACCAGACCAGAGGCAATTGAGAAATTATAAATTTCCAAATTACCCCGCCAGGAATCGAACCTGACACCTCCGAATTATAAGGCAACAGCGCTCATCAATGCGCCAGGAAGTCCTAGAAATCTCGACTTCGAAAAAATTCCCAGAAACATTTGAAAGTCTAGTTAATATATAATTATTTTTTTCACTACGAAGAACGGAGGAAAACATAACATCGTACAAAATATACATAAACGTCTTGTTGCAGCTTGCAGACCTTATAATACCGTCGGGATGTGACTTTTTCTCATTTTAGAATCTTCATCTTTTTTCTTGTAAAAACAAAAACGCCATATCATATGCATCGCCGGCGGGCATTCAGGAAAATTTTGGATTTTAAAAATAAATGTTAAGTCTGCAGCTAAGTACCTTTACAAATGGTGAAATTTTCGCGCGCAGTCTACGAGCCTTTCACTAAAAACTGAATTAGTAAACTTCACTTGTAAAACTTGTAAAAAAGTTAATTTGAATAAAAAACATTTCTATTCTATTCTATTCTATTCTATTATTTTATTTCCAATAAGTTATGAAGAAGTTATCTACCATAAAAAATGAAAATTAAATAATTTCTAACCGACTTGAAACGTATACAAAAAATAGGTACTTATACGTAGGTTGCGGAGTTGCGATTGTGGCGTTTATTTTGTAGCATTGCATTTTGTGTGTTAATACATGGGCATGATAATGTGTCGTGAGAAAAGGCCCTAAGGTAAGGTAGGTATAAAGAAAAATCCATAAAGTAGTACTTCGTTGTCTTTTAGTGATAGACGTTCCCAGTTGGACGTACTTGTAGGCTTCCTGTAGGTCTCTCGTACGGACGTCGCGGTCTTGCACGGCTTGTATCCAGTGCATCGCTGGAATTCGTACGATGTCGTCGAGCCAACTATTGAGGGGCTTGCCCAAAGCTTTACGGAGCGAGGTCGCTATTCCATAGTAAAATGCATTAACTATCCTAAACTAATCGGGACACAAAAGTATATTTTTACTTTATCATAAAAACTCAAGTGAAGTACCTACCTGCCAATATTTGCAATTCAGAATATTTCGATAGAAACCTTATCTAAATAATGAAGGAAACCATCATCCAGGGACGCTGTAAGAAGCAACTCTGATCGAAAATTCCGTTATCCGCAGAGGGAATCGACTAGTACAAATGCTTGTACGGCAAGCAACAGATAAAATCGCATACGAACGATATAGCTCTTATTACTATGACGATAGAGATGATTGTTAAAGTTAATGGGGTATCACTTGTTACTATTTGTACGTGTGAACTGAACTCCGCAAGTTTACTGTCGTAGCATCAAGCGCTACACTTCACCAAACTGCATGTGATTGGATTCCGTGTAAAAGTTAACGTATAAAGAGCAGAGTTTACGTTCTTGATACGAGCCAGAAATAGTTTAAAGTTCGTAATAATTCATATTATTGTTAAATCCTTTGGGACAAATAATCATTCTAATATTATAAATGCGAAAGTGTATTTGTTTGTTGGTTTGTCCTTCAATCACGCCACAACAGAGCCACGGATCGACGTGATTTTTTACATGGGTACTATAGTTGAGGACATAGGCTACTTTTTATCCCGGAAAATCAACGTGTTCACGAGGGATTTTAAAAACTAAATCCACGCGGACGAAGTCGCGGGCATCAGCTAGTAAAAAATATATTGAGATGAACTGTTAGCTACCACCACTGTTTTACTGAATGATTCATTGTAAATTCCAATGTATGCCCCACAACGGCAAAATAACTAAATTATAATATTTGCCGCGAAAAATTATGGATTAATGAGTGTCTATGTTCTAGTTAAAACCATTCATCTGCATAGTTATAAAATATTATTTTCATCATACCTATTCGAAAACGTCGACAATGTCAGCATCGAAGTTGTTCAGGAATACAACTACCTTGGCCAGATTATACGACTCGGTAGGAACAACTTCGACAAGGAGGCTGACAGAAGAATTCAGCTGGGCTGGGCAGCATTTTCAAAGCTGCGTCAGGTCTTCGATTCGTCGATACCGCAAAGCCTGAAGACAAAGGTTTTCAATGAGTGTGTCCTACCGGTTATGACGTATGGAGCGGAAACGTGGACACTGACGGTGGGCCCCACAAATTAAACTATTACACAAATTAAAAATCGCTCAGCGCGCTATGGAGCGAGCTTTGTTGGGAATCTATTTCAGGGATAAAATCCGGAACGAGGAGATTCGTAGAAGAACAAAAGTGACTGACATAGCTCTGAGGATTAGCAAGCTGAAGTGGCGGTGGGCAGGTCATATCTGTAGCAGAACCGATGGCTGATGGGGCAGACGTGTTCTGGAGTGGAGACCGCGTACCGGCAAGCGCAGTGTAGGACGCCCTCCAGCTCGCTGGACCGATGACCTTAAGAAGGTGGCGGGAAGCGGTTAGATGAGGAAAGCGGAGGACCGTGTTTGGTGGCGCGCTCTCGGAAAGGCCTATGTCCAGCAGTGGATGAATACAAGCTGATGGATTGGATTGGATTGGATATTCGAAAAACGAATATTGGCTTCAGAGGATAGCGGGAGCAAAATTTAATTTTAACCCCATGGGACTTTTCATTTCTCTCTTCTGATTGGTCCGCGTTCGTGCTTTAGTATGTGTGGAAATTCAAATATGTTTGAGAAGCTGTTGTCTTCGATAAGTCACGTGATCAATTTTTCGATCGGTTATACGCCCATACTGTCTCCAACACAAATATTAATGTTTAATTATTTAATAATAATTTATTTGTGTTTTATTTAAACTTTCATTATACGATGTCTATACATCTACTATGTATGTGTGTTGATACTCCTAGCTTTTTCTCATAGGTAATGATGAAAAATAGTGTGTGTCATTTGGGGCCAAAATATTTTGCTCTCGGGCGGCGTATATTGAATTCCTCGCTACCCTCAGGATTCAAAATAACGCCCTCGGGGAACATAAAATTTCTTTGGCCCCATATAACACAAATAACTATTTGTTGAAAATAAACAATCTTTCCCAGTCAAGAGTAAATAATGAGGATTATATTATTATATTTAATTCCTTTTAGAAAGTCGTTGATAAAGCGTGATAAGTATAGAGAATGGAAAAAAGTACGTTAGTCTTATTGATTATAAATACATTTCACTCATTTTGTACAAAATATTATTAATTATTTATTAATTAAAGACTATGCTGAAATATATAAGTAAATTATAATCGAACGACTTTTATAAAAAAAATGATAGAGAGAATTTATTAACAAAGCTTCTTAACAGGAAAGCGCGTTTGCCTCTGGGAAGTTGAATATTGAATAAGCTCTTGTTGAAGGAGAAAAGATTTCTTCCTAAATTCCTCCGGGATCATGTTAGAAAAGATCGTGAATTTAATCTTGGAAAGATACTAGGTACATAGCGTAATTTTATTGCAAGGTAGGTATTGCTAGCTCTAATATTGCTCAATCATCAATTTTCATCACATACCGTCTGGTATTATTGCAGTCAATTGAAAAAAAAAAAAACATGTAATGACATTGAATATGTAAAGGTTTGGGAGATTAACAAAAAAATATCTATCTGTCTAGACTTCATTTCACCAAACTTTCTTATTCTCGAGAATACTCTCTTTAAATTTTCTACTAGTTTTCTTTTTACAAGCTTTTATTTAGCTTCACCTGCCCCGATGTTTGTCATCAACGATGTTTGTCATCAAATCTTGCAAATTAAATTTGATCCACTTCTCGGTAACCGATTGAGCTGAAATTTTGCATACATGTGTAAATCGCGTGATAATGCAATATTATGATGACATGGTGCTGATCTGATGATGGAGGTGGAAGGTGGCCATAGGAACTTCGCAATGAAACGACACAATCTCATCAAGTTTGGGCTCGTTTGAATCATCTTGACGAGGAGTTTGTCTTTCAATGGTAACCAGGGTCTGATGATGGAGCTGGAAGATGGTCATAGGAACTCTGTAATGAAACGACGCAACCCCGTCGAGTCTCGGCTCGTTTAATTCGTCTTGACGAGTACTTTGTTTTTAGATGGTTACCAGGGTGTGATCTGATCAGGGTCTGATGATGAAACCGTTAGGTGGTTTTGGCAACTCTGTAATAAAACGACGTAACCCCATTGAGTTTGGGTTCATTTGATTCGTCTTTACAAGTAGTCTGGTTCTAGTTGATAGCCATGAGTCTGACGATGTAGCCAGCTACTAAAAGCTTGTTTTTAAAAATATTTTTTTTAATTCACACTTGTTTATAGATTATATTTAACCATGTGGAACTTGATTAATACTCTCCTCTGCCTCCAAATTAAAAGAAAGCTTAATTATGTTAGGAGTGGGTACGACAATCGTGCAACGCATGTGATCGAAATGTTTCAGTTTTCAGTTTGGTTGTAATATAAGTTACTAATATGATAGATACTGGCTAGTATGAAATATCTATTATTTGAATTTAGTACTACAGATATTAACAAAGATTCTGTGACATTGACTTCAATAAAAACAACTATGCACACTGCGTCTTTTCATCATAATTTGAACAAATTTACTAGATATTTACAACAAGTTTAACACGTTCACTGCGCATCAGGCCCAAATCAGCCTGCCGCAGAATTTCAACTGGTGCGGACGAAGAAAACTATGTCCCTCTCGCTGGTGCGGAACGATTATCTCAGGTATTTGAAAAGGTATGACAAAGACAAATATATATTTGAGATTGTGGTCAAAATTATAGGTGTTCCCTATAAAAACATCACGGCAGGCCTTTATCGGCCTATCACGCACTGACGGTAAAAATATCAACGTCGGTGCGGGAGGGGGCCTATTGTGGCCCGCCGTCCGAACAGGCAGTTGGCGGCCCGATACCGCACAGAGCACCCGCCTCGCCAGTTAGTGTTGGGCAAGCTATCGTAACTGACGTACGTCGCGTTTTTTTCGTTTCAGTGATGAGATTTGACTATTTCAAGACCTATGTTAACTTTTTCATTTTATTTGAGAATCTATTTAATACACAGTGAGCCCTCTAGTCAAACTCATACGGTAAATTAATCACAGAATTTAAAAAATCATTTCAGGAAAACGAGTAACACCTACGGCCGATCATATCCTTGAGATGAGCGCTAAACGGCGAAATTGTGCAGGGTGCTATGAGAAACTGCGGGAAACCATGAGGAGTTCAGAAGCAAAAAAAAAAAGTAAAAAAAATTAAAACATACTGCAGAATGTGCAAACATAATCTTTGTGCGAAATGTTTTAAAGACAGGCATTAATAAATAATTAAATAAACTATTTTTCATTTCCTTACTATAAATCTGTTTTATTTTCGATATCCCCTTATTTTTGTCTTTCCCATCACTACTAAAAATACTTTCTAGTGCGGTTCTGGTCGATATCGACCCGCCACTTTCCCTGGTTTATTTCTCATTTTCTGGTCGGCAGATCCCGGGGCGAATCAAATCTAAAGAAGTTGAGTTCAAGGTTGTTCCAACAGTCCAAAAACTGCTCACCTACATTATGTTTTCGCAAAGTTATAGCAATTTAATCTAACCTTCTGCTGACAGGTCGAAAAAGACCTACCACGCACTGACGAAAAAATCATTGGGGTCACAATTTGGCCCGCCGCCGCACCAGACGAAGGTTTAAGATTTTACTTGCCGCAGCCAACGTGTTACCGTTTAACCCTTAGGACTTAGGTAACCGTTAGGCTATTGAGAATTCAAAATGCGAGTAGCAATTTAAACCCAGATTAAAATGAAAATAGTTTATTTTTGAAATAATAAATAATTTCGAGCAGGGAAGACTTATTCTATACTAGACGTTGTCAGCGACTTTGTCCGCGGTTTTAATTCCCGCGGGAACTCTTTAATTTTCCGGGATAAAAAGTAGCCTATGTTTTTATCCTGCGTATGAGCTTGTAAGTAATGGCACCCACAAACGTTACGCATAATGTCTGCGTGTTGCTCAATAAAACTCCGTGGATAAGATGATTAAAATAAATATATGTTTATATACAGTGTGTCCGGACACGAACTAGCGATATTTTAAACACTTATATAACAACTAATTTTAAGTACAATTACACTCTAAACTTGGGCCCAATCCACTTCCCCTCTATGTGGCAGCCATTTTGTTTTTTTGCGGAAATATTCTCTAAGCATGTACAAAAAAAATCATATCTCTCAAAGTTTTGGTCTTACTGAGATAAAAATGGGCTTATTCGAAGCGCAACAATACTGTCCTACCGTCTACATTACAAAACAAAGTGTTCACATTTCCATAACCTTTGAAAAAAATATGAAACCCGAAAAAAATTATCGTAAAATCATGCAAATCAACAAATTATTGTAAATAACTGCAAAAACACCCCCGACAACCCTTTTTATTTTTTTACTAGATCAAGAGATTTTGAGCTAAGCTATAATACAACATTTAATTTTTAACTGTATGTCTAATACTTTCAGAGTTATTGTTGTTTGAACATAGCGCATACGCAAGCACAAAAGGCCTTTGTCGGAACCCTAAACAGGAAATCAAAAACACATAACATTCATGCGTATGCGCTATGTTCCGACAACAATAACTCTGAAAGTATTAGACATACGGTTATAAATTAAACGTTGTGTTATAGCTTAGCTCAAAATCTCTTGATCTAGTAAAAAAATAAAAAGGGTTGTCGGGGGTGTTTTTGCAGTTATTTACAATAATTTGTTGATTTGCATGATTTTACGATAATTTTTTTCGGGTTTCATATTTTTTTCAAAGGTTATGGAAATGTGAACACTTTGTTTTGTAATGTAGACGGTAGGACAGTATTGTTGCGCTTCGAATAAGCCCATTTTTATCTCAGTAAGACCAAAACTTTGAGAGATATGATTTTTTTTGTACATGCTTAGAGAATATTTCCGCAAAAAAAACAAAATGGCTGCCACATAGAGGGGAAGTGGATTGGGCCCAAGTTTAGAGTGTATTTGTACTTAAAATTAGTTGTTATATAAGTGTTTAAAATATCGCTAGTTCGTGTCCGGACACACTGTATATACAGTGTGTCCGGACACGAACTAGCGATATTTTAAACACTTATATAACAACTATTTTTAAGTACAAATACAGTCTAAACTTGGGCCCAATTCACTTCCCCTCCCTGTGGCAGCCATTTTCTTTTTTTGTTGAAATATTCTCTATACGTGTAGGAAAAAAATCATATCTCTCAAAGTTTTGGTCTCACTGAAATAAAAATGGGCTTATTCGAAGGGCAACAATACTGTCCTACCGTCTACATTACAAAAAAAGTGTTCACATTTCCATAACTTTTGAAAAAAAATATGAAACTCGAAAAAAATAATCGTAAAATTATGCAAATCAACAAATTATTGTAAATAACTGCAAAAACACCCCCGATAACCATTTTTATTTTTTTACTAAATCGAGAGATTTTGAGCTAAGCTACAATACCACATTTAATGTACAACTGTATGTCTAATACTTTAGGAGTTATTGTTGTTTGAACATAGTGCATACGCAAGCACAAATGGCCTTTGTCAGAATCCTGAACAAGAAATCAGTAAAAACACATAACATTCATATTGGATTTTATTGAACGGTTTTTCATTATTAAATTACAATTAATAACATCTAAAGCAGTTGCTCAAAGTGGCCACCTCCAGCTTGTAGACATGCTACAGCTCTCTGTGCCATCTGGGTTGATGAACGCCTAATCATGTCGAAATCCGATCTAATTTCCTCAGCGACTGACGCAATTTTTGCGACGAGTTCTTCCCTGGTGTTTGGAACTGTGGCGTATACTTTTTGCTTCATATGACCCCACAAAAAATAATCTAAGAGTGTCAAATCAGGTGAGCGAGGGGGCCAAGCTACTACACCACTGCGACCGATCCACGGCGAATGATTATTATTTAAATATTCTCTCACTGCTCTAGAAAAATGCGCGGGTGCACCATCCAACTGGAACCACATACGTCGACGGTATGATAAAGGTAGATCCATGAGGCTGTCCGCAATCTTTGTCTCTAGGAACTCTAGAAACCTAGCGCCGTTTAATGTAGGCGGCAATTCCAACGGCCCTATCAGTCGATCGTTGATTATGCCAGCCCACACGTTTACTGAAAATTCGTGTTGAAACGAACCTGGGCGCACCGCCCTTGGATTTACAGAGCACCAGAGATGATCGTTTCTGTGGTTTGTAATGCCAGCTCTTGTGAATTTTGCTTCGTCAGTCCACAGTATCCTTTGCAAAAAATTCCAATTTTGTCTCACAGTTCGATTGATCCACGAACAAAATACAGATCTTGTAGCAAAATCTATTCCGGCCACATCTTGGACCCGTCGAAAATGATAGGGGTGTAGTCCTTCTCTTTTCAAAATTCTCCATACATGCCACCTAGACATTTGAAGTTGCACTGCAATCCGTCTAACACTGAGTCTAGGATCATTGGTTATCAGTCTAAGCACTTCTTCTTCATCTTCGGGCGATACCAGACGATCACGTTCATTAATAGAACTTTGAATACCTCTTTCCGCTAATCTTGAATGCACGTCGACAAAAGTTTGGCGACTCGGTGTAGGCCTGTTAGGGTACCTACGTCGATATTCTTGTGCAGCCAGATTTGCGCTTCCATTGCAAAAACCATACACGAAATGTATGTCAGCAATATGTTGCGCTGAATAATATTCACGATGTGCCATATTTGTATCACACTCTTGAAGATAAACACTAAAGCAGCACGTAAACAGTATGGATGGTAAATTAAAGTAGCGATCACAACGCAGGGCGAGGGACAACTAACCCAACGTAATCATTGTCCTTAAAAATGTGACTCTCTCACTCATATGTTCCCTCTCGCTCACTCACGGTAGTAACAAACAGTATTTCTGTCCTGTTCTCGAATGGAATGCAGCGAATGTCATAATTATTATTATTAATGTTAACAAAGGCCTTTTTTGTGCTTGCGTATGCGCTATGTTCAAACAACAATAACTCTTAAAGTAGTAGACATACAGTTGTAAATTAAATGTGATATTGTAGCTTAGCTCAAAATCTCTCGATTTAGTAAAAAAATAAAAATGGTTATCGGGGGTGTTTTTGTAGTTATTTACAATAATTTGTTGATTTGCATAATTTTACGATTATTTTTTTCGAGTTTCATATTTTTTTTCAAAAGTTATGGAAATGTGAACACTTTTTTTGTAATGTAGACGGTAGGACAGTATTGTTGCCCTTCGAATAAGCCCATTTTTATTTCAGTAAGACCAAAACTTTGAGAGATATGATTTTTTTCCTACACGTATAGAGAATATTTCAACAAAAAAAGAAAATGGCTGCCACAGGGAGGGGAAGTGAATTGGGCCCAAGTTTAGAGTGTATTTGTACTTAAAAATAGTTGGTATATAAGTGTTTAAAATATCGCTAGTTCGTGTCCGGACACACTGTATATATATAAATTACGTGTCACGTTGTTTGTCCGCGATGGACTCCTAAACTACTGAACCGATTTTGATAAAACTTCGTAACTATCTGTAATTTGGTCAAACTTGAAAGATAGGATAGTTTTTATCTTAATATTAATTTAATCTATTATACCTACTGGGTCACAGCAACGCGTGGTTGGGTCAGCTAGTATGTATATAAAAATTACAGTAACACCAGAATTTTGAAAGCGGCCCGATCTAAACTATTGATGAATATTGAATCCCCTTTGCGCAGCTGCCCGCGCAACTATTTATTGTTTTTAATGTTCGAAAATTAAAACCACTGAGGTGGCTATTTTACAAATCTCTTTGGAAGAGGTTGTATTACGCCACAAGCTATATCCAGTCCAAATTTCAGCCAATTCGGTTCATTTGTTGTGGCGTTTAGTATTAAACATCCATCCATACATATATCCTCACAAACGTTCGCATTTATAATATTAGTAGGAGGTAAGATTAGTATAGGAAGTAGGATTATTAGGATGTTCCAACAAATAAAATATTATTTATTTATTTCATTTATTTTTTGGCGAAATTGAGGCTAAATCGGAAAGAGTAAAAAGATAAGTACAATACCTACTTTTTTTCATTTAAAAGGGGTAGACGTATCGTTACACTGTGCGTGCTCCTTGTTCGGGAAGAATTCAATTTTGGATTGACAATTACCGTGACAAATGTTGCCTTTAGTCTAAACAAACGCGATCACTGAAACGGGGTAAGAGTTGTTTCCCTTCGCACGTGCAAATCGGATTTGTCTAATTTATTGCTCTGTCTGGAGGCATTGCGAAATGCTACGGTTACTTAGCTCTCGACACCTTACAGGGGCGCAGACATTCGACACTACAGTCTCATGAACATCATAATTTTTTTGGACGTGATAACGTCTTTTAAATCGATGAACACCGGCTGCACGCATGAAATAGTGTCACTTTCCGCCTGAGCCTGAGCGTGCAAGCGCGAGCGCGGAACAAGCGATAGAGAGACACAATCGACCCAAGCGTTTATAGAGAGCGCCCGCCGCCGATAACGCAATATTATGATGACATGGTGCTGATCTGATGATGGAGGTGGAAGGTGGCCATAGGAACTTCGCAATGAAACGACACAATCTCATCAAGTTTGGGCTCGTTTGAATCATCTTGACGAGTAGTTTGTCTTTCAATGGTAACCAGGGTCTGATGATGGAGCTGGAAGATGGTCATAGGAACTCTGTAATGAAACGACGCAACCCCGTCGAGTCTCGGCTCGTTTAATTCGTCTTGACGAGTACTTTGTTTTTAGATGGTTACCAGGGTGTGATCTGATCAGGGTCTGATGATGAAACCGTAGAGAGACACAATCGACCCAAAAGTTTATCAAATCAAATCAAATCAATCAAATTTATTTATTCTCCAATTTACATACTTCAAGATTAGATCTATTACATAGACATATAAGGTGACAATAGTAATACGACGTATTAGTACTGAGATCAACGGTAGCTGCCCTTTCTAGATTTTTTACGATCTGTGTTAAGGGCAGCTAGCCCTCTCCCTCGTTCACTGATTTCGTTACTAGTAAATTAGTTCGTTTTTTTTTAAAGTATATAACAATCCAAAAATTATACATAATTTGTGCGTGCGTGTGTGATTGTGTATGTGTGTGTGTGTGTTTGTGTGTGTGTGTTTGTGTGTGTGTGTGTGTGTGTGTGTGTGTGCGTGCGTGTGTGTGTGTGTGTGCGTGCGTGCTCATTAGAAGTGTTTAAATGCTTGTATTAGTGACTAATGCATTAATAGGGTTATGTTAATTTAATTTTGAATTTTTAAGAATCCCTCTATTTCGTCGTATGTTTTGTCCATAAGAAATGAAGTAACTTTTTGTTTGCACTGGGTATATGACAAATTGAATATGGGTAATGTAAAATTGATTTTATTGTATAGGTATGGCCCTAGGAAGTAACAAAATCGTTTCGTGAAGGCAAATTTAGTTGCACGCATGGTACAAATTTTGTTTTTGCGTCGGCCTTCAATGTTGCGGTATGGAGTTAATTTATGTTGATTTAGAATTATGTTTAAGATAAAAAGTTTCCTAACACTGAGGACTCCACAATCTTTGTATAATAGTGTGGTTGGGAAAAGGATAGGCCGAAAAGTTGCCACCTTCAAAACAGCCCGTTGCGCGACTTCAAGGGGCTTGAGTGTGGTTTTTGCTGTGCCTCCCCAACAAGTGATGCAGTATTGGATTGTAGATTGGCATAAGGCAAAATATACCTTGCGGATCACTTGAGAATTTGCAACATATCGAAGGTTTTTAAAAATAAAGATCAATTTGCGAACTCTAGAAGTTTATAGAGAGCGCCCACCGCCGCCCACCTATCATCAATGTTTCTTTAAGACGTATCACGTAAAACTATCGTCTTTAAACTGACTCTACAGACAACAAATATTTTTTTAAAGAATATCAGCCAATCTGATAAGTTGACTAATATCCTCCTATCCCCTCCAAATAAGCGGAAAGCTTTTTCTAGGAGTGGGTACGACAATAGTGCAACGGGTGGGGTTCGAACCTGCGACCTTCCAGTTTACAGTCCACACCTTTAACCATTGGGCTATTGAGGCGTAAGTCATATTATGTAGGTATATAATGTAGCTAATACTGGTGTACGTTATTTCAGAACTAAACTGAATTGATAGGTCTAATTCTAGTGCATCTATTCTGTGCTAGTTAGTCCTTTTCTTGTTGTCCTTTAATTTTTTCCACAGGGAGCATTATAAAAAAGATAGCATGAGATTTAGACCTATCAATTTAGTTTAGAAACTGTGTACTTCATAATTAGCCACATTATCTACTAGCTTTTGCCCGTAACTTTATCCGTATCTATACTTATACTTATAATAAAACTGTAACTGGACGATTTCGTGTCTGTTTGTTTGTCCTTCTTTCACGTAAAAACTACCGCACAGATTTCTACAAAATTTTATACCGTGGTAGCTTATTACTCGGGTCAACATCTAGGCTACTTTTTATCCCGGAAAATCAAGGAGTTCCCGAGGGACTTTAAAAACTAAATCCACGCGGACAAAGTCGCGGGCATCAGCTAGTATATAATAAGAAAAATCCAGCCGTATTTGATTGTTTTGAAATTCACCACCAACCGATGCCCAATGTCAATCTCCAACAGGTCTATACCCATGCAAACAATTAGATGATTCGCTGATCTGTTATGATGTGATTGAAGAATAAACCAACAAACACATTTGCGCATTTATAATATTAGTTAGGTAAAACTTACATTAAAGATCTATCTCTTATTCATTATAGCCAAAAATCTTTTTAGCAATCTTAGTTTTACTTCATGACCTTTTATAAGGTTTTCAATTACAGGCAAAGAAGTAGTCGCTTTGATTATTGGCTAATTGACATAGATTGATGAAGAAAACTTTGGTAATTGATTAACTGTGTCGCACGTCTGCGCTCGTCCTTACTGTAATAATAGGATTTCTAGGAGGATTTAAATTGAATCCCTCTGCAGCTCTCCAAATGTATTTAAGTCGAACTGAAGTCGCGATGGAAAATGTTTTGATACTCTATTCAGTTGACTGCTACACTCCCAACGCCGCTTTCCAAAGATTAATTCAAGCGACAATTTGCTAAATTGCGATACTGCTCTTTTACTACAATTTAATGATGAGTGAGGTATTATAATATCATATTCATGTAATTGAAGGGCCATTTCTGGCAAATGCCCATTTTAAATGGCCAAGGTATCAGCGATCAATTTGATAAAGACTAATTTAATTATTAGCTAAAATATTGCTGATACCTATTTGAGCTTAAAATGCCGGCATAATTAAATGCCAATGTTTAAAAAAGACATTCTACTATTTCCGCATGTAATGTCAATTTTAACCATGGACATATAGATCCATCTTATTGATTTCTATGTTTTTATATAAGCTTTAAAACCGTTCCTCCGAGTTCTACCTAATCAATAGTCCTTATTTCTTAATCAGTGGGGTCAATCCTTATGCCTATAATTTATTTTATTGTTGGACACTAGATGGACGCATTTTGGCCAACCCCTTTGACTAATAGACCAGGGTAGAAGCCTTAAAAAATAATAAAAAGTGAAAAGAAATAATAGTAGGATGAAACGCATTGGAAAAGGAAGAGAATGTAACAAAAATTAAAGGAAAATAAATTACGGGCGATCTGAGGTCGGTATGTGGGGGGGAGGGGGGGTTTAAGGGTAAAAAACGGTTTATCTCAATTTCTGGAAAAACTACAAGTCCTATGGAAAAAAGTTAAATGGCAAAGTTGTAGGTAATAAAAAGATCTACAACTTTTGTATTTAGACTTTTTTCACATAACCTCAAAATGTATGTGAAAAATTCAAATAACCAAGTTTTTGGTTTTTTATTTTTATCTTTTACAAAAAAAAATATTTTTCACGAAATTTGGTGAAAACTTACCTTTTTATGTCCCAAACACACTGTAATTTTTCTGATTTAAAATATTTATTTTTTCACCTTTTTTTTTGACTTAATATTGAAAAAGCACCTAATTTTCAACCGAAAATTCTTCCGTCAAAATATCTGCTTTTTTTAAAAAGTCGGTGAGTTTTTTGTTCGTTGAAATCTCTACTTTCTGATGGTGTAAAAAAAAATATACATTGCTATGGTAAATGCTCTTAGAAAATGCAGAAACGTAATACGAAATAACAGGTAGTAAGGCCCAGACCCTCCTAGCCCCTTCCCTACTTCTCTATGAAATACCTTTTGATGGGCTAAAATTTTCCGTAGGTCACTCAGGTATATAAGTTATCTTAAAATAGCAATAAATAGCCATCTACGCATGTAATTTAAAAGGTATTTCATAGGGGCTAGGAGGGTCTGGGCCTTACTACCTGTTATTTAGTGTTTCGTTTCTGCATTTTCTGAGAGCATTTACCATAGTAATGTATATTTTTTTTTACACCATCGTAAAGTAGAGATTTCAACGAACAAAAAACTCACCGACTTTTTAAAAAAAGCAGATATTTTGACGGGAAAATTTTTGATTGAAAATTAGGTGCTTTTTCAATATTAAGTCAAAAAAAAAGGTGAAAAAATAAATATTTTAAATCAGAAAAATTACAGTGTGTTTGGGACATAAAAAGGTAAGTTTTCACCAAATTTCGTGAAAAAATATTTTTTTTTGTAAAAGATAAAAATAAAAAACCAAAAACTTGGTTATTTGAATTTTTGACATACATTTTGAGGTTATGTGAAAAAAGTCTAAATACAAAAGTTGTAGATCTTTTTATTATCTACAACTTTGCCATTTAACTTTTTTCCATAGGACTTGTAGTTTTTCCAGAAATTGAGATAAACCGTTTTTTACCCTTAAACCCCCCCCCCCCCCCCCCCCTCCCCCCACTTCCCGACCTCAGATCGCCCGTAATTTATTTTTCCTTTCATTTTTGTTACATTTTCTTCCTTTCCCAATGGGTTTCATCCTACTATAATTTTTTTTGTTTTCAAAAATTATCTACCCTAGACTATAATGGGCATTTCCATTTATTTTATTTGCTCAAAGTCATGGGTAATAAATGGCATAAGTAGAACAGTCCCAAACATAATAAGTTTTGTCTCATTTTAGGCGTGCAAAATTTTATATTATGTAAAGTAATCTTATATAATATCTCCCGCGCAGATTTCCGTCATTATGTTGCAAAAGTGTGTGTGCAAACACCTAGGTACACGCTCTATTCCCTCACTCTCATAGTCCGACGGGATGGAGATCCAACACGACCGAAGAGAGCTCAGGCGGATCGACGGATTTACGTGCTCTTCAAGGCACGGGGTGACTATAAGCGCTCAACCCAGGTGCGAGCGGGTGCGGGCAGCGGAGCGGGCAGCGGAGCGGGTAACGGACGCGTCCTCCTAGCGTTCATGCCGCTCGGTACCCGCCTTCGATTAGGACACGTCCGCGCGTCTTCCTTCCAATTTCATATAATTCTTAAGTGTTTGTTCTACACGCCGATCGCTCCGCTGCCCGCACCCGCTCGCACCTGGGCCGCAGACTAACAGCCAACTTCCTAACTCCAGGCATTTTCTTGACAGAAAAACAAAGTACATTCTTTTGGCCCGACCCGGGAATCGAACCTGGGACCTCGTCATCCGTAGTAAAACTATGAAGTAGTTATAGGGTACATGGAAGTTATAGAGTAGGTTATTTCTACATGTAAGTATTTTATTGTACCCAAGTTAGGTGAATTTGGTTTGACTGCCACCCTTTGTTTTAACAAAAAAAAAAAACAAAAAAATGGTATATTTCATTTACCCTGCAACAATGTATCAAGGGAAGACAAGGGTGAAAAGGGGCAAGGACGAAATGAAAATAAACGCTGAACGATCGTTCAGACTTCAGACCCTTCAGTTGGGGCTGACGTGAAAAATAAAGCCAATATTCACTAAAAAGATGAGATGTTGTAAATTAAACGGGTTCTTTTTAGGACATGTGTTCATTTCTTTCGCTTGCAAAAATAATACCTATTACCATCGAACTATAACGCTCAGAACAGAAGTTTCTAACAAAAATCCTCTCCAAAAATAGGCTCAAACAACCAATGAACGTATGAGTGCCATTTAATTATTTTGTGGTACAGTTTTTGCAATTCACGAAGGCGAGTGAGCTTTACTTGTGGTTACTTCGTGTACCTACATGCACATTGCATAAGTGTGCGTGCCTGTCAAAGCCTAGGTGGGAGCGGGCAGGCGCGAGCATTGCGCTCGCTCACACTTATACAGATACGACACACACACAACCATAAGTCAGTCGCCCTCGTGAATTGCAAGAACTAAACTGGTACTGGTAATTACATTTTTGATAGTTATTGTGATGAATTATGACATCCTTTCACAGCACAGTATACGTCATTTTTTAATAATTTTCTGCGAGTTCGACGTATTAAAGCGACGATAGTAGGCCTTTAACAGCTTACAGTTTTTGCAATTCACGAAGGCGAGTGAGCTTTACTTGTGGTTACTTCGTGTACATGCACATTGCATAAGTGTGCGTGCCTGTCAAAGCCTAGGTGGGAGCGGGCAGGCACGAGCATTGCGCTCGCTCACACTTATACAGATACGACACACACACAACCATAAGTTAGTCGCCCTCGTGTATTGTAAGAACTATACTAAAAATGGTTTATTACCGCGTCGACTATTGCACTTCTAAGCGTTATAGTTCGATGCCTATTAGGTACATACCTCTCCATACCATTTCAATTTGATGTTCCTAAGAGAATTTCTATCTTCAGCGATTAAATCGTGAAAAGTTGACAGACAGATAAGCAAGTCTGAATAGTATTTATAATAATGCTCACATAAGCTAGTTTCTTATAACAATTATATTGGTTGACGATTGGTTATTGGTTGTTGGTTTATCCTTCAATCACGCAGCAAAGGAGACTGGAATCAACGCAACTTTTTGCCGTGGGTATAGTAGAGGACCTGACAGGGATATAGGCTTAGGACAAATTTTATCCTGGAAAAATTAAGGGTACCCGCGGATTTTTAAAATCCTAATTCCACGCGAATGAAATCGCGGGCTAAAGCTAAATGGGTTTCCACGGCGCGGTTTGCGGCCCGCGCCCGCAGCGGTTACGGGGCCGCGGCCTCCGTAGAATGCAGGTTTGTATGGAAAATGAAGTTTCAATTTCCACGGCGCGGTTTGTGCCCGCGGCGGGCGCAGAACTAGCGATACCGCAACCGCTGCTGGCGCGGGTGCGAACAGCGCCGTGGAAACCCAGTCTTAGTGTTCGTATAAGGAAGAGGGCAGACTGGCTACTTCTAGCAGCAGCGAACGGCGTTTTTATGGTTTTGTGTTGCTGCATGGACACACAGCAAACGCGAGTCGCAGCGATCGAGTTGGGTTTTTAGCATCAGCATTTCGCACGTTTAAACGTTGACATTTGCTACTTTACGGCGGAATTCACACTGCGACGCGCCCCGCTCCGGGTCTGCGTGTTTAAGGTTGTTCGTAAGTACCTCAGTTTGTATAGAAAACATGCACCGTGTCACACACTAACAACGCAACCCTGCGCGTGAAATCGCGCAGAATCAGCAGTGTGAGATTCGCCTTAGCATCGTCGTATCGAACGCTTTTGAGCCGCAAAACGCCGATCGCTAAAAGTAGCCAGTCTGTCCTCTCCCTAATATTAGGCTGGCTGTATCCAGCCAGAGATAAGACAAGAGCTTAAGCTTTCAAGGCTTAAAAAGTCACGGGAAAAAGCTAGTACTTAAATAACATTAGTACTTAATATAAGTATGAATAGTATAGATAAAATGCTTACCTATACTAGTTTCTAAAAACGTAATATTATTACAATTTAATACTCGGCTTCATAATAACTGAACCCATTTAAGTACGTGCCTGAGAGGATAATAAATTTCTTGAGTTAAACAATGTGATTACAATTTGTACACCGTAGTTGTAATCCGATAAAAAAATCATGCCAAGCGACCGTTGTGAAGTAAAAATTATATGATTAAATTTTTCCTGCGATATGAAAATTTTCACCGTATTTCAGGTCTTTCATTCACCATGTAAGGCCTGATACCCACTAAAGCGGAGATCGGCGAGGGGAGAGTTACCTTCAAAGCGGAGAGATGTGTAGAGCTTAGTTGAGGTTGAGTTGTCTGCGTGCAGGAATTTTTATACGCGTAGAAGGTCCTACGCCACGTAACACATATTATATCTCTTCCCGCTTGAGCTATGTTTGTTTTAAAGTAAAATGAGATAATATCTGCTTTTAGCTTGGTCTAATTTCATTGAAGCTATGTGGAAATAAAGATAAAAGATGTACAATAATATTCTAAAATAAATTAATCTTACTAATATTATAAATGCGGAAGTGTGTTTTGTTGGTTTATCCTTCAATCATGGTGCAACAAAGTTTCTTTTAATTGGGTATAGTTGACGACCTGGAGAGATAGGCTACTTTTTATTCCGGAAAATCAAAGAGAGTTGAGGACCTGGAGAGATAAAGCTAAAACCACGCGGACGAAGTTGCGGGCATCAGCTAGTATTTACAATAATTAATATACATCTCATAAGACTAGTGACAATTTTATGGGCATACTAGCTGATGCCCGCGACTTCGTCTGCGTGGATTTAGTTCATAACATCCCGCGGAAAATCTTTGTCACCCTCCAGGCTCTCAACTATACCTATCCAATAAATCACGTCAATCCGTAGCTTTGTAGCAGGAAACATTTGATCGTCTTGCTCGCGGCATTGTTAATGATGATTCAAAGAGAAAACATATTACTGATGATATTATCAATTACTTACGTTAAACTATAATTTTTATAATTGTTTTTACCATAATTAACCAAATACAAAATAACGTTTAGCTGTCATTTACGTTTTGTTCTTCCACTGTCATTTTCGTTTTTTTATTCCATGTCAGATGCATTTTTGTTATAACAGGTTTTATATTGACTTGACGGAAACGCGGTCGAACGGGATAAAAAGTATCCTATGTCCGTCTCCTGGTTCTAAGCTACCTCTCCACCAATTTTGAGCCAAATCGGTTCATCCGTTCTTGAGTTATAAATAGTGTAACTAACACCACTTTCTTTTATAAATATAGATTATGGTGTCCGCGATACTCGTGCTATTTTCTCTCTGTATTGTTCGGCTAAGCATTTGGGCTAAACAAATAAACAAATGCCACCTCTTGGGTCACCTGACGCATTGAACTATTTCTGAGACACGAAATGATTTTACTATTGTTTCATAAAATAACCCATGGAGGGTTATTTTATGAAACAACTCGTAATTTCTCCGCCCATCTCCGCTTTGGTGGGCACTGGACCTAACTGTAGGTAATTTCTGTGCAAATGTCTCAATTAACACAGAAAAGCCCGATAAAGGCGACGGGAATAAATTGGTGCCAATTTAGTGCCTACGATTTACTGAACTCAAATCACTCTATATCCTGCCGGACCGAGTCGACTTAGTTATTACGGACAATTAGCGCGACCTTTTATTCGTAATTCGTGACCCCGTGTCCTAATAATTATGACTTGAGCATATTTCTTTGAGGCAGAAAAAAAGAAGTTTTTTTTCTTTTCGTATTGGAACTCACAGCTCCACTTAACCACGAGTAGGTATTAGAACTTCAGCAAAATTTTCAGATGAAGCATGTAATAGGGATTTCTGGGGAGATTGGAGGAAGCCAATTTATCTTCCAATCTTGGGATAGCTTAAATCAAGGAAAATTAGATAAGAAGATTGGATAAAAATTTGAGTCTGTGGTTCAAAAATTTATATTTTTATTATAATTCCAATTCTGTAATTTCATTTAATTTATAGAGCACTAGCTTTTGCGACTTCGTCCGCGTGGAGGGTTTTTAAAATTCCGCAGGAATCCTCTATTTTTGTGGAATAAAAGATCCTATGTCACTCTCCAAGTCCTCAACTATACCCATGCAAAAAACATCTCAATCCGTTGCCCCGCCGCGTTGCTGCGTGATTGAAGGACAAACCAACATACCAACACACAAACACACTTTCGCATTAATACAATAAAATAAAAAATGAATCTATATCGCACTGGTAGAAACGTTTGTACGACATCAAATAAAGGCCATCACCAATGCAGTTTATACGAGTAAACACAAGCTCAAGTGCCCATTCTATGCGTCGTCAAGCCATAATGGGTGGGTACAAATGGCGCCATTTATCGTAAAACTGACATTAAAACTGTGTACCACATCATCACAAACAAACACATCTATGTCCGATGACCTACTATGATGATTACAGTGTTTAATAAAGAGTAGTAACCAGTGCAGAAAATGTCTACGGATCTTTCAAAGTGCAAAGATTCAGTTATATTGTGTACATTCAAGAAATGCTGACGATACCAGATCTTTCTAATGTAGGCATAAGGCAACCTATTTGGTACCCAATAAGAAGCTGAAATCAAGATTTTTAATACCTTTAACGAAAATTCTAGATCAACTCACAAAATTTTGTATTTGATTGTGTAAAATACTAATTAATACCTTGCTTTTGCAAAAACCCCATCGCTGCAGTTAAACTACTCGATTTAATACTCTAACAAATCACACTGAAGACCATAAAAAACAATACCAAAACCGTTAAAAACTCGGTCCTCATCTACAACCATTATCACGTAGTAGGGCTCTGCATAAAACATTAAAATGTCGCGAAACGGCGCCTGCATTATTATTAACGGGCTGCTCCGGATCAACAATTTTCAATTATTTCACGCTCTTATGAGTACCAGGTGTATTTTTATTTTATTTTGTGTCTCCGCGGAAGTCGAAAGTGGATTGAATTTTTGTGGGTTTTCAGGTTTGACTACGGAATGACGTACTATTTCGTTTACGTACGTATACGAACTACTTTTTTAGGCCTGAAATTCGTCTATACTGAGTACTAACATCAGTCGTGCTGGTAGCGCACATTTAATTGTATTTTTAACTGCCGTTTAAGTGCTGTACAATAATGCTGACAAAAGTACACGCTGCTAACATGGTCCTGTAGAAGTCCACATGGCGGTTCTTACAGAAGACATGAGTCTTTTGTAAGAACCGGATCTTCCACCCTATCCAGGGTATTTTGATGTAGGCTCACCGTTCCAGCTACTCATACTTGAAGACTACAAGCGACTATAACAACATGTACACGTTGCGAAAGCGATCTTGCTTTCAGATCCGGAACAAAATTTCGGTGTATTGATAGACTTTTAGAAAAGCGCATTGTTGGCAAAGCCTCAAGGTGGAGACAGACTGATGGTGGTCAATAGTCTATTGACAACACAGGGGAATAACAACGACGAGTAGTGAATTTATTTAGAAGGATTTGCTCCTATTTATTGTTATGCTAAAATCTATATCATAAGAAAGGGAAAATAAGTCCAATAAATATGAAAGGTACGTACCTATTACGAATGTCAGCAGCAACCGCCGCTCGTAAACTAAAAGAATTTATGTTTGGACCCTTACTGGTACTACTTTTGGATTGGTACTCACCCAAAATAGACCCTTATTACGCAATACGGTTAGTGCATGTGGGTATTATCATAAAGATACCATATAGAAAAACATACGTCACTTAACAGCCTTTCGAACGTGCGCTTTCACAAGCCTCTTTTATCAGCCCCTGTCGCCAGTGGCTTTCGCTTGCCGCTGTCGCTAGCCGCTGTTACCAGCTACTGCCGCTATCCGTTATCGCTGGCCACTGTCGCCCGCCGCAGTTGCCGACCACTGTCGTCGGCCTCTGTCGCTACCCGGTGTCGCTATCCGCTGTCGCTAGCCATCGTGGCTAGCCGCTGTCGCTAGCCTCTGTCGCTTGCCGCTGTCGCTTGCCGCTGTCGCTTGCCGCTGTCTTTTGCCGCTGTCGCTTGCCGCTGTCGCTTGCCGCTGTCGCTTGCCGCTGTCGCTTGCCGCTGTCGCTTGCCGCTGTCGCTTGCCGCTGTTGCTTGCCGCTGTCGCTACCCACTGTCGCTACCCGCTGTCGCTAGCCGTTGTCGCTAGCCGCTATCGCTTGCCGCTGTCGCTTGCCGCTGTCGTCAGACGCTTTTGCCAGCCACTGTCACTACCTACTGTCGTCAGCCGCTGTAGCTATACGCTATTGCTTGCCGCTGTGAAAATGAAAAATGAAAATATTTATTGAACAACATCAACTGTAAGTATTATTATATACATAATATAAGCTTTACAGGTCTCACTAATTAATAGTTTCGCTATCAACCGCACTAAGCGTAGCTTGTGTCCACAGTTGATAGCTTACCCTCTAGTCACACAAAATATAATTTTAAAAGACGGTCTATCTAATTATTTATTTTATTATAGAGATACGGGCCTAAAAACTGTGTCTATCGGGTGTAATAACAATAAAAATAACAGTCAATTAACCACAAAATGAAAGCTCAATTAACCCAAGTATTAGGTAAGATTTGCGCTGAAAAAGGAACATTTTCTCAATCCGGTCACGCCCCATTGTAATGAAGTGAGGCGTTTGTCACCGTAACAACCGCTGCGAACGCATTTGAAATCGCGATTAGAAGGAAAATTTACTACCTAAGGGCATGTAATTATTTATTGATGGAAATGGGTCATGAAGTTAACATTTAAATATAGGTTAAGTATAATTTACTGTTAAAAATAAATAAATTATAATGGCCGCGACTTCATCCACTAGGAGTTCGGTTTTGAAAAAATTTCCGCTGATACCCCGTTTTTTTTTTTGGACTAGAAGTAACCAATGTTACTCTCAATTTCCTCCACTATACCTACAAAAAATTACGTCGATCCGTTGCTCTATTGTTGCGTGATTGAAGGAAAAACCAACAAGCACACACACGTTCGCATTTTTAATATTAGTAGGGATTAATAGTTTGTTGATGCAGTTATTTCAAGTGTTGATGCTACTCAGCTACTTTGCAGTAGAACTCAATAAAACGAAGAAATGGTTTAATATGCAGAAAATAATGTACGTTGACCCACTTACAAACATATCACGTTAAAAAAAAATTGAAACAAAATTCACGCTTTAAAAATCTCATCTTGCATTTACCAAATGCAAACGTAACCGCACAGAGAAAAATCCAACAAAATCTCCTTTAGCAAATTGTATTTGAAATATCCAAAACGTGAGATGAAAGCTAGCTGCCCGAATCAGATAATGCAAATGTACATGGTCTTTACAGAGGGATACACTCGAGAAATTCTGCCAAGCTATTTCAGTCATACCTAGATACTAATAAATAATTACAACTATGTGGAATAAGGATTCAAAATAACAACTACTACAAATGGAAATCTAATAACAAATAATAAAAGTTAAATCTAAACAGCAACTAAATGAAATTATTATTCTAATGAATAAGTTGGCTTGAATTAATAATAATTGAGCTTATCGGTAATCTTAGAACACGAGTATTTGCTCGTTACATCCTCATTTATTTACCAAATTAATTAAAAAAATAATTTTCATCTGGTAAACAGATGGGTGAAGGACGACGTCTCTGATCTTAGACCACCACATTTGAGTGAACTGTCGAGACGGGTGCGTATTGTGTTTCTAAACTATTGCAAATTACATTCACAAAGTCTGTAATTAATTATTACTGTATCAGACTTTGGAAAAAACCATAATAATCCCGTAAATGTCTTTTACGGAAAAATGTTCCCATATTTCCAGCAATATCTTTTTTTATAAATTTCAGTCTTCTGAAAAAAGATATTTTAATATTGACCCCAAAGACTTGTGCAATAAAAAATTAGCTTTCATTTGATGTATCAATTACCTGAATATGCTAAATGGTTCCAAAGTTAGACCACAAAAACAGTAAAACATTTCTTCTTTAAAATTTAGAATTTACGATTACTGGTTTATTGGCCGGAGGTGTCGATAATATAGTAAATGATTTTGCATTTCTTGCTGCATAATTACTTACTTCCTAATAAGAAAAGATGGGGGTCGATTAAAAAATAATAACAATAAAATCTGTTGAAATGAAACTCAAAGTGGATTAAAGCGAAAGATTTGCAGATATCATAATATTATCAAACAGATTAAAAAACCAATTTGTAGAAACGTTCATTTTGAAATTTATTTGATGACCGAAAATGTGATGAAATGTGTACGATTGTTGCATTTAAGCTGGGAACAATTCCAGTAATCGGTCCATGTCAGTGCACAAAAGCAATATCGCCAATGAAAGCTATTCGTTAAGCAGCCTTTGTAAGAGCATTGAAATATTGTGGTAAAATTCACCAGGAATGGGAAAGCATTGATGGATATTTTTTGAATAATACAACCGAGATAGCTTATGAATAAAGGCAATTCTTGAAAAACATGATTAACAACAAACATTAATTGAAACATTAACTGTGTTACATCAGATGAGTCTGCACCGTTACGTGGTTAAATTGCCTATGTCCACGGTCACGGACATAGGCAATTTAAAAAAAAATAATGGCTGGGTCATGCGTCATGCTCGTGAACGGGTCCACCGGCGGGAATGGGGCTACTCATGTGTTGAATTATAATTAGGTATGCTTTTGTGGAACTTCCCCTCATTGTTTAAATTAAACTTGTTTTGAAAAGAACAACTGCCGAGTTTCTTGCTGGTTCTTCTCGGCAGGAAGGGCATTCCGAACCAGTGGTAGACTCATCGACGATTCAAAAGCACTTGTTAAAAGTTAATTTGAATAAAAAACATTTCTATTTCTATTAAAACCGAAAAAGCAAAGGGTTCCCGCGGAAGAAAAAAAATAGCTCTACGCGGGTACAGGGCCGGAAAAAGCTAAGCATACGAGTAGATTGGAGTGTCGATGTCGTATGGAGACCTCTTAGTTCGATGAAGAAAAATAGAATATTTTAAGAAAACATACTTATACGTTCCTGAGCGTCAAGAACTTACCTACCTACTTGAGTTAAAGAATAATTGTTTGCTTTTTTGATATTATTATGTTGTTCACATTTTAAAACAGTAAAGTTTTGTGCAAAACTTTTATTTTACATGTAAAAAAGCCTTTTTAAAGAATGATTCGGTACAGACAGTTTATCAAAAAGAAAAAGAAAACCTTATATTATACCTTGTATAAGAGAGTTAAGGTTTCAGTGAACTAATGGTAGTAGAGACTTTAGTTTGTTAAATTGCATCAGTTTATTGTTTATTATATTTTACTGAAACTGTTGTTTCAGTAAAAAAGTGTGTTTTGTGTGAATATATTTGGTGTTATCAATAATGAAATAATTGAATTCATTTGATATGCAAATAAACTATGAATGTTGACACCGCTCCAGTTCATATTTATTATAATTGGTCTCCTTGTTTTTATTTATTTTAAAATAATAAAAAATCTGATACTATTAAAAATCATGATGACCGGTTTAAAAACTGTTGGATGATGTTCGATGAACTATCTACCATTTCGAAAAAGTATCTTATTTCAGCAAAAAAAAAATTTGGTAGGTAAAATTGTAATATTGATTTTAGGTGTCATGGCGTCGTTTGTGACTTACGCTCCGATTGGTGTTCAATCCAATATGGCGGATTGCTGTATTTTATAGTTTTATTTTATCAAAATAAATATCAATCTCGCTCAAAATAGAAAAATAAAGAAATTTTTATAATCCACTAGATGATACCCGCGACTTCGTCCGCGTGGATTAAGGTTTTTTTAAATTCCCGCGGGAACTCCTTAATTTTTTCGGGATATAAGGATATAATGTAGCCTATGTGTTAATCCTGGATAATATGAGCTATCATTATTTCAAATTTCAGCCGAATCGGTTCATTTGTTGTGGCGTGAAAGAGTAACAAACATCCATCTATCCATCCATACATCCATCCATCCATCCATACATCTTCTCATCTCATCCTCACAAACTTTTGTATTTATAATATTAAGTAGGATGAATCTTATATCATTAGATAAATTCATAATTTCATTGATTCTTGGTTACTGGCATCATGTTTCATTTTTCTATCTTCTATCGCTGGTCCGCTACTGGGCTCAGGTTTCCTCTCGAATGAGAAGGGTTTAGACCACAGTCCACTATAATGGTCCAGAGCGGATTGGTAGACTTCACATTTACCCACCTTTGAGAACATTAGAACTTTCAGGATTCCTCACAGTATTATCATGAGAAATTAAATCTTAAATGGCTTAGGAAAACATAGTTTCTTGCTAATAGTGAAAAAACATAGATCACATGAAAAAAATCGATACACAAGTTTTCTTAGTTATACCTACTGGGAGTTTACTTATAAGTAAACTCCCTATAGGCACCTACTGCTGTTGCTTGCTATAAAGTATTATGAGTAACGTAACTAACGTAACGCGTATAATATTATGATTTAATGCTGTGTAGGAGAAAGTATAATAGAAAAGCTAAGAGAATACTAAATTTTGTTTCGTAGAATTTCTAATAACTGTTGCTTTGCGAATGAGCTGGGAGGTCGTTGACTCACTTTGCTACGTCTTTAAGACCGTAGCTTTGTAGACATTTCTGTATCGCAGGTCGGTCGGTACATGAATTTAATTGCCAATTTAGCCAAGTCACAAAGTTATTCTTAATAATAAATGTTTAAACATTATTTCAAAGCTTATTACAATTGCGATTTGAAACATATGTTTGTACTTTGCACCTATATAATTTATGAGTTATGTATTTAGACAAAAATGGCGGTTACCTAACTCAATTGGGTCGAACCACAAAGTTATAAAAATAGGATAGAAATGTTGTGGGTCGAACGTAAAAATTATGTAAGCGCTATTGCAGCAGATCGCTGTTGTTTTTATAGTTTAATGTCCACTGCTGGACGTGGGATTCTTGAAGAGGCTAAATAAGCTATCACCAATGTATAAAATTAATAATTAATAATGTAAAATATAGCGTTCTTCCATCATCTCATAATCTTCGAACTTCTTTCTTTAAACACCAACATTCATATTTATCTGTATGCGTGCCTCTTTCTGAACAAAACTACGTCCTCCGTGGAATTTGAAAATATTGTTTTAGTTGAAAATAAACATTTCTTATTGAAAGTGTATGTCTCATTTGAGATTAACTTCCCTTTCTGTAATTCATTCTTACAGTGCTTTCATTTTTACAGGTTTTTTTGTTTATTTGAAAACTATTGCACTATACTGCAAATATGTAGTTGGCGCGCGTGCCCCTCACCCACTTTACTTCTCTATCTTTATATATTTCTGTGCCTGTACTGCATCTGATATAGGGTCACCAATACCAAGCAATTAAGCTAATATAATAATGGAGTAATTACTAAGGGACCTCATCATCTAAATCTACCAAATACTCTCAAGATAGACTAAACTAGTACCTCTTATATTTTATCTTTACTGTCAAATAATCCCAAGGTAACCCATAACTTTGCAATTTCCAATATTCCGCAAAGTCTCGACCTTTCTCTACGGTTTCAAGATGCAGAACGTAACTCTTTAAGTCCGCAATTTATATTTTTGCATCTACGTGAGAGTCCGTCGCGAAAGCGACCGTACTCCACTCTACGAGTATGATCAATACTGTACAAAATATTATCTTGATTTTAAACATACCTACTGGGACATTTTTGACTGGGACGTTTCTACATTTTATATTATGGTAGGTATATTCAATTTGTGAAAAATAATGATGTAACTGTAATTCTTTTAGTTTTGTTTCAGATGTTTAAGTTCACTATTTAAAAATATAATGAATTAAAATACATCATTAACAATATTCAATTTAACTGTTAACATAACATTTAAATAAAATATTCTTTTTATTAGAATTTACAATGCCAATCCTATGTTCATTTATTACTTCCTATATTATACATATAAGCTTCCTACTACCTAAATTAAACTGATTTGGAATCAGTTTAGGTCGTAGGAAGTTTTATATACTAGTAGATGTAAAAGGTTCCTTCTATTCTTCTATTAGGGAACCTTCTAGATTTATAAGAAACTCTCTTCACTTATAATCCTTTTTTGAAGACAAATCTCTGCATCATCATCCTTATTTCTGAGAGTCGCGATCGCGAGAGTTTTTGTACAGATCACCTCACGCACGATGTTCTTTCATTTCTCTGTACTCGGCATTATAGACGGAGAAGATGATTTTTATAACAAGAAAAAAGTTTAAAAACTATTTCTGGACTAAGGAAAATACATCCGTCATAATATTATTGATTTTGCTCATATAAATTTGTAGCCTATGTCACCCGGATCATTATAGCGAGGTGTATCTACGATTCTGATGAATTAGGTAATCGATTGATTACCTCATTCATCAAAATCTATGAAATAAATCGATGAGATTAAAATGAACGAGATAATTAATCGATTATTCATTCATCAAAATCGTTCAGTAGTTTAGGCGCTACGGTTGGACATTCGTAAATAGATACAAAGACTGTTAAAATCATAACCTTTTCTTTTTGCTTTCTTCTTAAATAGGTACAAAGACTGTTAAAATCATAACCTTTTCTTTTGGCTTTCTTCGTTAATAGGTACAAAGACTGTTAAAATCATAAACTTCTTTTTGGCTTTCTTCGTAAACAGGTACAAAGACTGTTAAACTCATAACCTTTTCTTTTGGCTTTCTTCGTTAATAGGTACAAAGACTGTTAAAATCATAACCTTTTTTTTGGCTTTCTTCGTTAATAGGTACAAAGACTGTTAAAATCATAACCTTTTCTTTTGGCTTTCTTCGTTAATAGGTACAAAGACTGTTTAAATCATAAACTTCTTTTTGGCTTTCTTCGTAAATAGGTACAAAGACTGTTAAACTCATAACCTTTTCTTTTGGCTTTCTTCGTTAATAGGTACAAAGACTGTTAAAATCATAACCTTTTCTTTTGGCTTTACCGTAGTCGGGTAAAACAAGTATTGAGGGCAACTTATTTCATTATCTTTACTTGCATTAAGAGTAATTTGAAAATTCTTAGGACGCTAAGCTACTTAGCTCTTTTCTTAGTCGATTGCAGAAATAGAGCAATTCCCTGGGATAAAGAAGTTAACGTTTTACACTGCATAATTGCATATTACTTAACATAAAATGTCCCTCATTAGCAACCAGTTAAGGAGTAATTAACATAGGAAAGGACTTGGAAATTTCTTTAGATACCGCAAAGACTTTGAAAGTTATGTTATTTTTTAGATTATTTCCATATATTATTATTCATTAAATAATTAGCTAGGTAAGTATAAGCAGGCATTTACCAAAATAAACTTTGCAGAATCTACCGGAAGACGTAATTAATAACAAGAAACTACTTTTTATAAAAAAAAAAAACTAGATGATGCCTGCGACTTCGTTCGCGTGGATTAAGGTTTTATAATTCCCGCGGGAAGTCTGTAATTTTCCGTATGTTATCCGATAAAAAGTAGCCTATGTGTTAATCTTGGGTATGAGCTATCTCCATTCCCAAATGGGTTCATTCGTTGTGACGTAAAAGAGTAACATCATCATCATCCATCCAAACATCCATCCATACATCCTCACAAACTTTCACATTGGTAGGATAAAATTAGTAGGCAATTAAGATCAACGCTAGTTACTGTACTAACTACTAACAATTACGTGTTACTAAGCGATTTGTCGCTCAGGGTCACTCAGCGAGCGATGGTGAGAGCTATGCTCGGAATATCCCTGCGTCATCAAATCAGAAATTAGGAGATCCGTAGGAGAACTAAAGTCACCGACATAGCTCAGCGAGTCGCGAAACTGAAGTGGAAATGGGCGGGGCACATAGTTCGAAGAGCTGATGGTCGTTGGGGTCCCTAGGTGTTGCACCGGGAAACGCAGTGTTGGCAGACCCCCCACTAGGTGGACCGACGACATCAAACGAGTCGCAGGGAGCCAAGCGGCGCAAGACCGAAGCCTGTGGAAGTCCATGCAGGAGACCTTTGTCCAGCAGTGGACGTCTATATGTTGATAAAGAAGAAGAAGAAGCGATTTGTCGTTCCTATACGATGCAGTGTAATTTCATTAAGAACAAAATATTTTTTTGATTGCCTGGAATTTTAAATTAACCTTGATTGCCTGAAATAAGAAAGCTAACCCACAATAAAGTCACACTAAAATAAAAAGCATGAAAAATGCTATTTTGCAAACAATGAATAAAGCTTCTCATTTTTCTTGGAATAGCGGCGCGAGAAAAATTTCTTTCGAGTTATCTTAGAAAAACCTGAGAAATTACTTAAAAAGTCGGACCGAGCCGAGTTTTATTATTCTTTATTATAATAATATAATCAAAGTGAATAAGGCATTGTACATTGATTAAAGAAAAGATAAAACAGAAAAATGTGATAAATCTTTCAACAAACACAGAGGTTGTGTTTGTTGAAAATTGTTAAAAATGCTAATGTGATGGGATGGCCTTTAATTTTTCTGCTTGGTTTGAAGTTAATACATACAAATATTATAAATGCGAACTTCATGGTTTGAAGTTAATACATAGGTATACAAATATTATTACAAATTAGCACATTTGGTGATAAAGGTACAGTCATTTCATTTGGACATTTTCAGGTTCAGAATCACAAAACAGTGATGTCGTTTCATAACAAGGAAATACGATAGATATTTTTATGCTGAAAATGTACAATACGTAAGCTGGATATTTCTTATATTTCAATCGGTTTCTGTATAAGGGCAGCGAGCAGACAGACGGTTTATAATGGCGCTCTCCACAATAGTGCTGACCGCGGCTACTTGCAAAGCTTAACATTTAAGTGCTTGGTCCAATTTAAAGACTGGCTAACTAGGATTCTACCAAAGCCTCTGTAGCCTAACGGTAGGTAATGGAAACTGAAAGTATAGAATAGAAATATTTTTGAAGTGAAAACTTCTATATGCGCGTTGAGCACTTTTTTAAGTGAGCAAAAACATGGATTTAGCGTCATCGTCACCGTCACCGTCATGCTTTCCATGAGCTATATGCAAACTCTGTATATATGTAGATAGATATACCTCCGTGGCTCAGTCTATATACTATATTATACTGTCTATATTATACTGTCTGTCTGTTACCACCCTTCCGCCAAAGACGTTCCTACCAACAAGCAATTTAGCGTTCCGGTGTGATGGCCTGTAGAAAATGATTAGGGATACGACTAGGGGTTATATCTTTTAAGTAGGTCCACTACCATCTTAGACTTCGTCGTCACTTACCATCAGGTGAGATAATAACACTGCATTATAATTATGTCGTTAGGGACACTAAACATTTTTTGACTCTAAGATTAAGCACTCGAATCTACTTGTCGATCGAACGAGTCGATCATGATCCTCAGTCATGAAGGAACGACCGAAGGAAACAGAAATAAAGAAATACTTCCTGAATACTTACAACTTGGACCACGTCTGAAATTTACTCATTCAACTTCTCTGGCTTCTGGGAGTGAATGAAAACTCATTTTAGCTCAAAATTGCCCTTTAAAAAGTAGAGTACCTTTCATATTAGACATTTTGTTCCCGCGGTTTTCGTTCCTTCTTTACTTGTATTTAAATCATGTCAGCATCATTAGCACACCTCTATGTCTAATACTGAGCGCAGGTCTCCCCAATGCATATTGGCAGACTTCACACCATTGAGAACATTATGGAGAACTCTTAAGCGTGCAGGTTTCCTCACGATGCTTTCCTTCACGGTTAGGTAAAGCATGTGATATTTAATTGCTAAAATACACATAACTCCAAAAATTCAGAGGTGCGTGCCTGGGATCGAACCTGCGACCCCCCGAATAGCAGACCGCAGTCCTAACCACTAGACTATCACTGATAAATCATGTAACGACTTGGGAATAATTCAACTGAGAAGTGGCTAGAGAAATTCAGAAGCGGATTTTTTCAATGGGCTTGACGGGATAAGCTTCGTATATTAAGATAAATTTGTATTTTAAGCGAGTTAACAGGAACAGTGTGATTGGGGAACGAAAGTTACCGATATTGTCCAAATAACTGAGTTAAGTATCAGTATTCAGTGGTTTTTCATAGCCACATGGGCTGGCATATTCTGTCCCGTCCTATAGCATGGAGCATTGTAGTCAAACCTATATCATGTTCTCTTCTTCTTTATCTTCTTTATCAACTTAGAGACAAAGGTCCCATAGACTTCCACAGGCCTCGGTCTTGCACCGTCAGCATCCAGCAGCTCCCTGCAACTGGTGTGATGTCTTCGGTCCACCTATTGGGGTCGTCACGCCAGTAATTAGTAAGACATTGAAGTCATTCATTTATCACAATCCAACGCCGACTGGATTAGGCACAAGTCCTTAGTCTCGCGTGAGAAGAAGAATTTTGTACCGATTATAAATTTAAAAAAGCACAACAATTACCGAGTACAGTCTATTTCACCAACGACCTGGTGGTTTTGAAATGCCAGCTGAGGTGGTGTGGACATGTCGTTCGTATGGATGACTCCAGACTCCCTAAGGCCGTTGTTCACTGTGCGCCGTGCAATAGGATTTTTCAAACGAAATTTGGTTTTGCGAGCCACATTCGCTCTCATAACCGGCTCTAGCCAGGACCGCCGTTGACGGACACGTCATGGAGGATCATATATATATATTTCACCAACGACCTGGTGGTTTTACAGGAAAAACATTATAAAATTCAAAAAAATTAAAAATCAAAATCAATTATTTCACCTGTCAATTCATCAATTATATTACCTGTTGCTCTTATGACTCGTCATGACTCTACCACCGGTTCGGAAATCGGATTCTGCTGAGAAGAGCCGGCAAGAAACTCAGCAGTTGCTCTTTTCAAAATAATCATTTTATAATATTATGTCGTAGCTATTACATTGTAATAAGTTTTTTATACTATCTTGTGGGCAGCCGGATGCCAAGCCGATTTAACCCATGCAACTTTGTTAGAATAGAATATAATACATATTTCCACAATGAGGGGACATTCCAAAAAAAATTATTGTACCTCCAATTCAAAGTCTTATGTACAACAGTGGATACAAGAACTGATGATGATTGTACAGAAAGGTAAGTACGTAAGTAGGTAAAATAGGCTACACTGAAATAAGCTCTGAAATATTGGGATGCCATGAAATTGGGTTGGCGTACGGATCGAACAATTGTATCTATGCAGACGGTACGAGTACATGCGATGCCTCGTAAAATGGAACGGGCGATAGCGTTCGTCGCACTTGAGGGTCGTTGAGACCCTTCCAGGGCTTCAGTGTCCATCTATTTTTAATCCTGTTGCACTTGGATTTTTAGTAGTCTGCGATTTTTATGTGTCTCTGAAAAAGGAAACTGAATAATAAAAATAAAGGCTCGTGGAACTTTTTCGATTTGTATTAGGTACTGCCACTAGATGTGCGTACTTTGCTAAATCTAGGTACATAACATGATGTTAAACTTTTAATTGAATACTTAAGGTCTATGGTAAGGCTAAGGTAATATTAGTGCTTACAGCTTAGTGGTGAAGACTTTGGCCTCCGTTTCGCGGGTCCGGAGGTTTTTTTTCGGAGTCTTTTAATCTATACTTATGAAAAGACTTGTCCTGACTGACTGACTGATCTATCAACAGACAGCCTAAACCACTGGAGCTAGAAAGTTGAAATTTTGACAGTAGGTTGCTTTTATGACGTAGGCGAGCACTACGAAAGGATTTTTTGAAATTCCACACCCAAGGGGTTAAATGGGGGGTTAAAGTTTGTACGAAAGTCCGTCATTTTTCAAGTTATACATACCCATGAAACTCGGTATTTGGGACATAAATTAAAAATAAAGAATTATGTATTTTACATTTGTTGAAAATTCTATCCCCAAAGGGGTTAAATAGGTGGTTTGTAGGAAAGTCCAAAATTTTTCGAGTTAGTTATATTGAGCGCAACGGATCTACGTGATTCTTCATGGGTATGAGTATAGACCTACCTACCTAGTGTTACAGGTTACTTTTATCCCGATAAAACCAGGAGTTAAACTTAATTTCACGCGGACGAAGTCGCGAGGGCAACAGCTAGTTAAATATAAGCCTTGTCTAAACGGTGAAGGAACATTTCGTGAGGAAATCTGTGCTAGAAATTTGTGAAGGTTTCCTCACGATGGAGACCTCTCAGGAGCGTGCCTGACCAGAGAAAATCTAGCGTAGACAGGCTTCTAAACCTGTCTACGCTATACGAATTTCGTTCATGTTCTGTTCGATGAAACGTAGACGTAGCTAGCTTAAGCTTGCATTTTCAGTATTCGTGGTGAAATAACTTAGCTTAATCAAACGAGTGAACAAACTCATAAAAATTTGACGAGCGATTCAACATCCGCTGAGGATATTAATCCATTTAGATCGTTCAAAGGATACCTACTGTTATCAACAAGTCGAATGGCGTCTTTGCTACTCTTTATAAACTACTTTAGGGGTGGTTCATTGACTGTTTTCGTGGCTAATAAATGTAGCTGCATTTTCCGAAAAATAACAGCTTAGTAAGAAAAGGCTACTTTTTCAAGAAGTTAGAAAACTCTACATCTTGCAGATTCAGCTAGTGAATAAACTCATATAATATTGACGAGTGAGTCAACGTCTGGTAAGGATAATATTTATCCATTCAGATAAATTTTATCATCAAGTGTAGGTTACCTCAACGAATTCAGCGAAATTGTATGGCAAATATAAATGTAGAACGGCATAATAACTAGCTCATATTAAAATATTGACAAAAAAGTCAAAGTCCGGTATGAATGTGTACCTATATCCACTTAGCCAGATTGCCAAATACTTATAAACTGATATCCAAATACACACATGCTATATTATGCTCTAGCAAAAAGCAAATCAACCATGCGTCATTGGCTCATTGCAATTGGAACATGAAGCTATAAATGGTGGCGTCATAGTATATCTTCCTACTAGTACTCTATAATCACACACTTACAGAGCATTGGATCCACGTGACTTTTACATGGGTAAAGCTGAGAGAATCTAGAGGATGATATAGGTAGGCTACTTTGCAAAAGATAGATTACAATAGTGTTACAAAGCATTAACCTTTGACTCAACCAAAACATAGTAATGATGTCGTCTACGGAAAGTAAAGAAATCCTTTGTGGGATGGACTGAATAGATATGTACACTTTTAACATGAATCTAAAGACATGCCATGACACAAATATGAAAAAAAAAATTAGTAAAGTATTAAAATTTTAAAATTGATGGGCCTTGTCTTTTCAATAACTCCTTGCTGCAAACAAAAACCTACAATATTGGAACGTTAGTTCCTTATCGCGCGGTACGGAAGGGGGCTAGACGGAAAAAATTAAGGAACCGACACTCGACATATTTTTGAAACCGACACTTTTTTGTTGAATGTGAATTTTGCATTGTGTTCGGTATTTTCGCGATACTACATTAGGTCTCCAACAATTTCTACATTGGAACCTTACCCTAATTTTTTATAACTTATAAGTTATAAAAAATTAGGGAAAAATTCCACATGTAGAAATTATTTAAAATAAAATTGAAAATAGAAAATTCAGTCTGTCGAGCTGGGATTCGAACCATCGACGTTGAACTTTTAGGCGACTGCCGGAGCCACTAGGCTACGAAGACCTAATGTTGTATCGCGAAAATACCGAACACAATGTAATCGAAAGGAACTACGTTCCATCCGGGTGTCCCTTGACACCTCTCAAGTTTTTTTATATTTCAACAAAGTTGCGTATTAAAACAATTCAAAACAGTTAGTACAAAGAAAACTAATATAAAAACTGCAATAAGAAATAGAATAATCTTATTTATGAAAAATTCAATAACAGCAATCTGGTTCCGTTTCAACCTTTCATAGTTCCACGTTATTGTCCATTGTACAAAATGGAAGCACGGGATTTCAAGTTCATTAGACCCGCATCTCGTTAGCGCATAGTCGAGTGCTTTTCCAATATTGGTCTACTGGACAATTCAAAGTGCTAACATTATACGAATTGCTATTGGCTATGATTTTGACGGTAATGAATTTTTTTTTTTATAGAGATCTAGACGATATCAAACGATCATCGAATAAAATTAATTGTGGCAGCATTGCCTCTGTAGCTTTGTATGCCATCTCTTGAGTCACCGGTAAACTCGCTGGCCTTTTTTGAAAGTTCTTCAAATAGTGCTCTAAACTCCGCGCCCCACGGCTTCAAGGTCTTTACCCTAAAAAGCATAAGTATAAAGCTCTATGATATAGCGTATACTATATAGCTTCGTCTCTTGGTATGACCGGCGAAAGATGTGATTTTCAATAAAGCTAATCTTCTTACCCTTCTCTGTGAAAATTCTTATTAAAGGAAAAACCGCGATCAAATCCACTAAAAAGTTTAGAAGGGTTTAGGTCATAGTCAACCACGCCGGCCCAGTGCGGATTGGCAGACTGCACAAGTAGATCTTTGAGAACATTATAAAGAACTCGCAGCCATGCAGGTTTCTTCATTCACAATGTTTTTCTTCACCGCGAAAGCAAGTGATATTTATTGAAAACGCACATCACTTTGAAAAGTTAGAGTTGTGTTTTTTTTTGGATCCTGTATTTCGGAGTGACCGAGATTCAATGTGGGATTTGTGAAGGGCGAGGGATAATTCGTAGTTTCAGCATCAGTTCTCGACTGATCTTTGGGCTACTTGAACGAAACTTCAGGATAATTTGGAACCGCAATTTATTACATAGAACTGAGAACTGATTTGATCAATAAATAGCCACAATAGCCATCGCTAATTACTAATAACATATCTTATCACTAATTACTTATCTTATCGCTAATTACTAATGACTAACTACATATCTTATCACTCATTACTTATCTTATCGTTTATAACTATTTTCTTATCTTATCGCTTATCACTAATTACTTATCGCTTATCAATAATTACTTATCTTATCGCTTAACAATAATTACTAATGTTATCGCTAATTAACATATTATCTTATCACTAATTACTTATCTTATCGCTTATTACTAATTACTTAACTAATCGCTATTTACTAAACATATCTTATCACAAGTTTTTTATCTTATCGCTTATTACTAATTACTTATCTTATCTCTTATCACTAATTACTTATCCTACCGTTTATCACTAATTTCTTATCTTATCGCCTATCAATAATTTCTTATCTTATCGCTTATCACTAATTACTTATCTTATCGCTTATCACTAATTACTTATCGCTTATTACTTATCTTATCGCTTATCACTAATTATTTTACTAATCGCTAATTACTAATAACATATCTTATCACTAATTACTTATCTTATCGCTAATTACTAATGACTAACTACATATCTTATCACTCATTACTTATCTTATCGCTTATCACTAATTACTTATCTTATCGCTTATCACTAATTACTTATCTTATCGCTTATCACTAGCTACTTATCTTATAGCTTATCGCTAATTACTAATGACTAACTACATATCTTATCACTAATTTCTTATCTTATCGCTTATCACTAATAACTTATCTTATCGCTTATCACTAATTACTTATCTTAATATCACTAATTAGTTATCTTATCGCTTATTACTAATTACTTAACTAATAGCTATTTACTAAACATATCTTATCACAAGTTTTTTATCTTATCGCTTATTACTAATTTCTTATCTTATCGCTTATCACTAATTACCTATGTTATCGCTAATTACTAATAACATATCTTATCACTAATTACTTATCTTATCGCTTATTACTAATTACTAAACTAATCGCTATTCTAATGACATATCTTATCACAATTTTTTTATCTTATCGCTTATCACTAATTAGTTATTTTATCGCTTATCACTAATTACTTATCTTATCGCTAATCAATAATTTCTTATCTTATTGCTTATCAATAATTACTTATCTTATCGCTAATTACTCAAAACATATCTTATCACAAATCGCTAACGAGACCAGACGAGACCAGACGAGATCAGATGAGACCAGACGAGATCAGATGAGACCAGACAAGACCAGAAGAGACAAGACGAGACCAGACCAGACCAGACCAGACGAGACCAGACGAGACCAGGTCAGACTAGACGAGACTAGACGAGACCAGACAAGACCAGACGAGACGAGACCAGACAGGACCAGACGAAATAGGAACAGACTAGACCAGACTAGACCAGACGAGACCAGACCAGACCAGACGATAAGAGACCAAATGAGACCAGAGGACTAAACGAGACCAGAGGACTAAACGAGACCAGACGGGACCAGACGAGGACAGACGATGGGACTAGACGAGAACAGACAAGACCAGACGAGACAAGACCAGATGAGACCATACGAGTCCATAAGAGTCCATACGAGACCACACGGGACCAGACAAGACCAGACAAGACCAGACAAGACCAGACAAACCAGACAAGACCAGACCAGACAAGACAAGACCAGACCAGACGAGACCAGACCAGACCTGACGAGACCTGGCGAGGCCAGACCAGACGAGACGAAACTAGACCAGACGAAACCAGAGGAACCAGACGAGACCAGACGACACCAGACGAGACCAGACCACACGGGACCAGACAAGATCAGACGAGACCAGACCTGACGAGACCAGACCAGGCGAGGCCCGACACGACGCAGCAGACAGGTGACACCGCAGACAGGTGACACGCAGTGGCACCATGCCTGGCGTTGCGTCAGGAAGTGACGCGCTCGCCAGCGCGCCGACAGGTGGCGCGCAGTGGCACCGTGGCTGGCACTGTGACAGGTCCCTGCGAGCTCGACAGCGCAATGGCAGGTGAGGCGCAGATTCGCCGCGGCCGGCACTGCGTCACGCCTCTGCGTGTTCGGCAGGTGAGGCGCAGACGCTCCGTAGCCGTCGCTGCGACGAGCTCAAACGCGCTCAGCAGTGCACCGGCAGGTGAGGCGGAGACGCGCCGTGACTGATGATGCGCCGTGCTCCAACGCGCACGGCAGCGCACCGGCAGGTGAGAAGCAGACGCGCCGTAACAGGCGCTGCGCTATGCTCCAACGCGCACGGCAGCGCACAGACACGCCTCTGCGTGCTCACTAACACATCGGTAGGTGAAGCGTAGACGCATAGTGGCCGGCGCTGCGCTTCGACGCCTTCAGCAGCGCACGAGCAGGTGAGGCGCAGACGTGCCGTGGCCGGCGCTGCGAAGTGCTCCAACGCGCTCGGCAGCACACCGGCAGGTGAGGCGCAGACGCGCCGTGGCCAGCGCTGCGACACGCTCCATTGGGCACTGCAGCGCACCGGCATGTGAGGCGCAGATGCATCGTGGCCGGCGCTGTGCAACGACGCGCTCGGCAGCGCATCAGCAGATGAGGCGCAGACGCACCGTGGCCAGCGCTGCGACGCGCTCCAACGCGCACGGCAGCTCACTGGCAGGTGAGGCGTAGACGTGCCGTGGCCGGCACTGCGACACGCCTCTGCGTATTCGATAGCGCACCAGCAGGTGAGGCGCAGACGCGCCGTGGCTGGGACTGCGACAAGCTCCGACCTGCTCGGCAGCGCACCAGCAGATGAGCCGTGCTGAGCCGAGCTGCGAACGGTCCAATATCTAGAGCGAGAATGACACGCAGACGCAAGGCATCAGCCACCCGTATTTATACCAAAGCATGCTTGTAATCAATGCAACATACAACTACAAGATAATGCACCACAATACGACAACAAGACAAGACAAGAAAAGACAAGACTAGATGAGCAAAGCCGAGCCGAGCCGTGCCCAGTAGAGCACCAGCAGGTGAGGCGCAGACGCGCCGTGGCCGGCGTTGCGACACGCCTCTGCGTGCTCAGTAACACACCGGTAGGTGAAAAGTAGACGCACAGTGGCCGGCGCTGCGCTTCGACGCGCTCAGCAGCGCACGAGCAGGTGAGGCGCAGACGTGCTATGGCCGGCGCTGCGAGGTGCTCCAACGCGCTCGGCAGCACACCAGCAGCACCTCTGCGTGCTCGGCAGCACACCAGCAGCACCTCTGCGTGCTCGGCAGCGCACAGGCAGGTGAGACGCAGACGCGTCGTGCTCCAACGGACACGGCAGCGCACCGGCAGGTGAGAGGCAGACGCGCCGTAACCGGCGCTGCGCTGTGCTCCAACGCACACGGCAGCGCCCAGACACGCCTCTGCGTGCTCAGTAACACACCGGTGGGTGAGGCGTAGACGAACAGTGGCCGGCGCTGCGCTTCGACGCGTTCAGCAGCGCACGAGTAGGTTAAGCGCAGATGTGCCGTGGCCGGCCCTGCGAAGTGCTCCAACGCGCTCGGCAGCACACCGGCAGGTGAGGCGCACACCAGCCGTTGTCGGCGCTGCGCTCCCATACGCTCGGCAACGCACCAGCAGGTGTGGCGCAGACGCGCCGTGGCCAGCGCTGCTGCACGCTCCATTGCGCACTGCAGTGCACCAGTATGTGAGGCGCAGATGCATCGTGGACGGCGCTCTGCAATGACGTGCTCAGCAGTACACCAGCAGGTGAGGCGCAGACGCGCCGTGGCCGACGCTGCGACACGACCCTGTGTGCTCGACAGCGCACGAGCAGCTGAGGCACAGACGTGCCGTGGCCGGCGCTGCGAAGTGCTCCAACGCGCTCAGCAGCACACCGGCAAGTGAGGCGCACACGAGCCGTTGTCGGCGCTGGGCTCCCATACGCTCGGCAACGCACCAACAGGTGAGGCGCAGATGCGCCGTGGCCAGCGCTGCGACACGCTCAATTGCGCACTGCAGTGTACCAGCATGTAAGGCGCAGATGTGTCGTGGTCGGCGCTGTGCAACGACGTGCCCAGAAGCGCACCAGCAGGTGAGGCGCAGACGCGCCGTGGCCGACGCTGCGACACGCCCCTGCGTGCTCGGCAGCGCATCGGCTCGTGAGGCGCAGACGTGCCATGGCCAGCGCTGTGACACGCTCAATTGCGCACTGCAGCGCACTGGCATGTGATGCGCAGATGCATCGTGGCCGGTGCTGTGCAACGACGCGCTCAGCGGCGCCCCTGCGTGTTCGACAGCGCACCAGCAGGTGAGGCGCAGACGCGCAGTGGCCAGCGTTGCGACGGTCCTCTGCATGCTCAGTAACGCACCGGTAGGTGAGGCGTAGACGCACAGTGGGCGGAGCTGCGCTTCGACACGCTCAGCAGCGCACGAGCAGGTGAGGCGCAGACGTGCCGTGGCCGGCGCTGCGAAGTGCTCCAACGCGCTCGGCAGCACACCGGCAAGTGAGGCGCACACGAGCCGTTGTCTGCGCTGCACTCCCATACGCTTGGCAACGCACCAGCAGGTGAGGCGCAGACGCGCCGTGGCCAGCGCTGCGACACGCTCAATTGCGTACTGCAGTGCACCAGCATGTAAGGCGCAGATGCATCGTGGTCGACGCTGTGCAACGACGTGCCCAGAAGTGCACCAGCAGGTGAGGCGCAGACGCACCCTGGCCGACGCTGCGACATGCCCCTGCGTGCTCGGCAGCGCATCGGCTGGTGAGGCGCAGACGCGCCGTGGCCGACGCTGCGACATGCCCCTGCGTGCTCGGCAGCGCATCGGCTGGTGAGGTGCAGACGTGCCGTGGCCAGCACTGCGACACGCTCCATTGCGCACTGCAGCGCACCGGCATGTGAGGCGCAAACGTGCCGTGGCCGGCGCTGCGAAGTGCTCCAACGCGCTCGGCAGCACACCGGCAGGTGAGGCGCACACGAGCCGTTGTCGGCGTTGCGCTCCCATACGCTCGGCAACGCACCAGCAGGTGGGGCGCAGACGTGCCGTGGCCAGCGCTGCGACACGCTTCATTGCACACTGCAGCGCACCAGCATGTGAGGCGCAGATGCAACGACGTGCTCGGCAGCGCACCAGCAGGTGAGGCGCAGACGTGCCATGGCCAGCGCTGCGACGCGCCCCAACGTGCTCGGCAGCGCACCAGCAGGTGAGGCGCAGACGTGCCATGGCCAGCGCTGCGACGCGCCCCAACGCGCACGGCAGCTCACTGGCAGGTGAGGCGAAGACGTGCCGTGGCCGGCACTGCGAAGTGCTCCAACGCGCTCGGCAGCACACCGGCAGGTGAGGCGCACACGAGCCGTTGTCGGCGCTGCGCTCCCATACGCTCGGCAACGCACCAGCAGGTGGGGCGCAGACGTGCAGTGGCCAGCGCTGCGACACGCTTCATTGCGCACTGCAGCGCACCAGCATGTGAGGCGCAGATGCAACGACGTGCTCGGCAGCGCACCAGCAGGTGAGGTGCAGACAGGTGACGCACTGTGGCACCGTGGCTGGCGCTGTGTCAGGAGGTGACGCGCTCGCCAGCGCAGACAAGTGGCGTGCTGTGGCGCCACGGCTGGGGTTACGTCAGGAAGTGACTCGCTCGCACGCACACCGACAGGTGGCGCACAGTGGCGCCAAGGCTGGCACTGCGACAGTCCCCTGCGAGCTCGACAGCGCAATGGCAGGTGAGGCGCAGACGTGCCGTGGCCGGCGCTGCGACATGCTTCTGCGTACTCGGCAGCGCACCAGCAGGTGACGCGCACACGAGCCGTTGTCGGCGCTGCGCTCCCATACGCTCGGCAACGCACCAGCAGGTGAGGTGCAGACGCGCCGTGGCCAGCGCTGCGACACGCTCCATTGCGCACTGCAGTGCACCAGCATGTGAGGCGCAGATGCATCGTGGACGGCGCTGTGCAACGACTTGCTCAGCAGCGCACCAGCAGGTGAGGCGCAGAAGCGCCGTGGCCGACGCTGCGACTCGCCCCTGCGTGCTCGGCATTGCATCGGCTAGTTAGGCGCAGACGTGCCGTGGCCAGCGCTGCGACACGCTCCATTGCGCACTGCAGCGCACCGGCATGTGAGGCGCAGATGCATCGTGGCCGGCGCTGTGCAACGACGCGCTCGGCAGCGCATCAGCAGGTGAGGCGCAGACGCACCGCGGCCGGCGCCACTACGCGCCCCTGCGTGTTCGACAGCGCACCAGCAGGTGATGCGCAGACGCGCCGTGACCGGCGTTGCGACACGCCTCTGCGTTCTCAGTAACACACCGGTAGGTGAGACGTAGACGCACAGTGGCCGGCGCTGCGCTTCGACGCGCTCAGCAGCGCACGAGCAGGTGAGGCGCAGACGTGCTGTGGCCGATGCTGCGAGGTGCTCCAACGCGCTCGGCAGCACACCAGCAGGTGAGGCGCACACGAGCCTCTGTCGGCGCTGCGCTCCAATACGCTCGGCAACGCACCAGCAGGTGAGGCGCAGAGGCGCCGTAGCCAGCGCTGCGACACGCTCCATTGCGCACTGCAGCGCACCAGCATGTGAGGTGCAGATGCATCGTGGCCGGCGCTGTGCAACGACGTACTCAGCAGTGCACCAGCAGGTGAGGCGCAGATGCGCCGTGGCCGACGCTGCGACATGCCCCTGCGTGCTCGGCAACGCATTGGCTGGTGAGGCGCAGACGTGCCGTGGCCTGCGCTGCGACACGCTCAATTGCGCACTGCAGCGCACCGGCATGTGAGGCGCAGATGCATCGTGGCCGGCGCTGTGCAACGACGCGCTCAGCAGCGCACCAGCAGGCGAGGCGCAGAACGCCGTGGCCGACGCTGCGACACGCCCCTGCGTGCTCGCCAGCACACCGACAGGTGGCGCGCAGTGGCGCCGTGGCTGGCGCTGCGACAGGTCCCTGCGAGCTCGACAGCGCAATGGCAGGTGAGGTGCAGATTCGCCGTGGCCGGCACTGCGACAAGCTCCGACCTGCTCGGCAGCGCAACGGCAGATGAGCCGTGCTGAGCCGAGCTGCGAACGGTCCACCATCTAGAGCAAGAATGACACGCAGACGCAAGGCATCAGCCACCCGTATTTATACCAAAGCATGCTTGAATCAATGCAACAATACAACTACAAGATAATGCACTACAATACAACAACAAGACAAGACAAAACCGAGCCGAGCCGTGCCCAGTAGAGCAACAGCAGGTGAGGCGCAGACGCACCGTGGTCGGCGCTACTACGCGCCCCTGCGTGTACGACAGCGCACCAGCAGGTGAGGCGCAGACGCGCCGTGGCCAGCGTTGCGACGGTCCTCTACGTGCTCAGTAACGCACCGGTAGGTGAGGCGTAGACGCACAGTGGGCGGCGCTGTGCTTCGACGCGCTCAGCAGCGCACCAGCAGGTGAGGCGCAGACGCGCCGTGGCCGACGCTGCGACATGCCCCTGCGTGCTCGGCAACGCATTAGCTGGTGAGGCGCAGACGTGCCGTGGCCAGCGCTGCGACACGCTCAATTGCTCACTGCAGCGCACCGGCATGTGAGGCGCAGACGTGCCGTGGCCGGCGCTGCGAAGTGCTCCAACGCACTCGGCAGCACACCGGCAAGTGAGGCGCACACGAGCCGTTGTCGGCGCTGCGCTCCCATACGCTCGGCAACGCACCAGCAGGTGAGGCGCAGACGCGCCGTGGCCAGCGCTGCGACACGCTCAATTGCGCACTGCAGTGCACAAGCATGTGAGGCGCAGATGCATCGTGGTCGGCGCTGTGCAACGACGTGCCCAGAAGCGCACCAGCAGGTGAGGCGCAGACGCCGTGGCCAGCGCTGCAACACACCCCTGCGTGACCGGCAGCCGGCAGCACACAGCCAGATGAGGCGCGGACGTGCTGTGGCTGGAGCTGCGACACGCCCCTGCGTGTTTGATAAAGCACCGGCATGTAAGGCCATATATTAAGGCTTCACTAATAAATTATCTTATCGCTAAACAATAATTACTTATTTTATTGCTTATCACTATTAACATAATATCTTATCGCTTAATCACTAATAACATATCTTATCACAAATCATTAACGAGACCAGACAAGACCGGATGAGACCAGACGAGACCAGACGTGGCTAAACAAGACCAGACGAAACAAGACCAGACCAGACGAGAATAGATGAGACCATACGAGACCAGACAAGACCAGACGAGACAAGACCAGACCAGACCAGACCAGACCAGACCACACGAGACCAGACTAGATGAGACCACACAAGACCAGAAAAGACCAGAGCGGACGAGACCAGACTAGACCAGGCAGGACCAGACGTGACCAGACGAGACAAGACCAGACAAGACCAGACCAGACCAGACGAGACCACACAAGACCAGACAAGACCAGATGGGACCAGACGAGAACAGACGATGAGATCAGACCAGACGATACCAGACCTGGCGAGGTCAGACCAGACGAGATGAAACTAGACCAGAGAGACCAGACCAGACGAGACCAGACCAGACCAGATGAGACCAGGCGAGACGAGACCAGACCTAGCGAGGCCAGACCAGACAAGAGGAAACTAAACCAGAGAGACGAGACGAAACTAGACCAGAGAGACGAGACCAGGCGAGGCCAGACCCGACGCAGACGCGCCATGGCCGATGCTGCGACACGCCCCGACGTGCTCGCCAGCGCAGACAGGTGCTGCGCAGTGACACCACGGCTGGCGCTGCGTCAGGAAGTGACGTGCTCGCCAGCGCACCGACAAGTGGCGTGCAGTGGCTGGCACTGCGACAAGCCCCTGCGAGCTTGACAGCTGAGGTGCAGATGCACCGGCAGGTTAGGAGCAGACGCACCGTGGCCAGCGCATCGACACACTCCAAGGGGCATGGCACCGGCAGGTGAGGCGCAGATACACCGTGGCCTGTGCTGTTCCGACGCGCTCGGCAGCGCACCGGCTGGTGAGGCGCAGACGCGCCATATCCAGCGCTGCGACGCGCTCGCCAGCGCACCGACAGGTGGTGCGCAGTGGCGCCGTGGCTGGCACTGCGACACGCCCCTGCGAGCTCATTAGCGCACCAGCAGGCGAGGCGCAGACGCGTCGTGGTCAGCGCTGCGACGCGCTCCGCAGTGCACAGGCAGGTGAAGCGCAGACGCTTTGTGGCTGGCACACACGCCTCTGCGTGCTTAGCAGCGCACCAGCAGGTGAGGCGCAGACATGCCGTGGCCAGCGCTGCGACAAGCCCCTGCGTGCTCGGCAGTGCACCGGCAGATGAGACGCAGATGTGCCGTGGCTGACGCTGCGACGTGCATGGCAGCGCACCAGCAGGTGAGGCGCAAAACGCCGTGGCCTGCGCTGCGACAGGCTCCGACGTGCACAGCAGAGCAGCGGCAGCCGAGCCGTGCTGAGCCGACCTCCGAACGGTCCAACGTCTCGAGCGAGAATGACACGCAAGGCATCAGCCACCCGTATTTATACCAAAGCATGCTTGTAATCAATGCAACACAATACAACAACAAGACAAGTTAAGACGAGACGAGCCGAGCCGAGCTGAACCGATCCGAGCCGAGCCTTTCCGAGCCGAGCCGATCCGATCCAAGCCGAGCCAATCCGAGCCGAGCATAGACGGTCCGAGCCGAGCCAAGCCGAGCCAAGCCGAGCCGTGCCAAGCCGAGCTCCGAACGGTCCGACGTCTCGAGCGAGAATGAAACGTAAGGCATGCTACCCGTATTTATACCAAAGCATGCTTGTAATCAATGCAACACAATACAACAACAAGACAAGTTAAGACGAGACGAGACGAGTCGTGCCGAGCCTAGCCGAACCGAGCCAGGCGCACCGCGCCGAGCCGAGCCGAACCGAGCCGAGCTGAGCCGAGCCTAGCCGAGCCGAGCCTATCCGAGCTGAGCCGAGCCGAGCCGAGTCGTGCCGAGCCGAGCCAAGCTGAGCCGTGCCGAGCCGAGCCGAGCCTAGCCGAGCCGAGCCTAGCCGAGCCGAGCCGAGCCGAGCCGAGCCGAGCCAAGCCGAAATACAAAACACTTTTTGGTATTTTGCATTTGAAATAGGTCGATCAAAAAAGGTATTTGCATTTTGTATTTTAGTACATTTCTTAAACTATTTTGTACAACTCTGTAAGCTGGGTAGGTTCAATTTCTAGAAAGAGATCAACCTTCGAATCCAACTCGGCTGGGCAGCGTTCGGGAAGCTCCGAGATGTCTTCTCGTCCAAAATCCGTCTTCAAACAGTGCGAGCATCCCCGCGAGATCAAAGTAGAGAGAGAAAAATATTCGGTTTCAGTAATCGAAAACCGGTGCTTATCGGTTTTTACGAAAACCGGTATTTTTTAGGTTTTTTTAAAACCGGTTCACATCACTACTCCGAACTACCCAAAAGGAGGCGGAAGTCTTAACCACTGGGATATCACCGCTATCAAATTCCAAACAGTAACAATTTTATCTCGTAGGTATACTTAGAAACTTAAAAGCAGTGATAGCCTAGTGGTTGGGACTGTGGTCTCTTATTCAGGGGGTCGCAGGTTCGATCCCGGGTACGCACCTTTGACTTTTCGGAGTCAAGTGCATTTAAGCAATTAAGTATCACTTGCTTCAACGGTGAAGGAATACAGCCTGAGGGAACCTGCACACCTGAGAGTTCTTCATAATGTTCTTGAAGGTGTGTGAAGTCCGCCAATTCTCATTGGGCCAGCGTGGTGGACTATGGCCTATAACCCTTCTCTGAGAGGAGACCTGCGCTCAGTAGTAAGCTGTTGATGGGTTGCTAATGAATGATGATGAATACTCATTTCAACCTGCCAGAAAATTTACCTATTGTTAAAGCATAACTCACTCAAGCAAAGATATTTCAAGTATTCTTGTACATATTTTGTATTCAATTACCATGGATGGAGGGCAGCAAAATTATCTACATAGAAATTAGCATTTTCTGTAGTAGGTATAAATTTAATGAGAATGTTTGCGATGTTCACGGGCCACGGGTCAAAACGGCCCTAAGTTGGAGCTTGAAACAATCATTCTTTTTTTTAAAGAATATTCATTATTATCATCGTCATCCATGGTTAACCCATTAACGTCTCACTACTGAGCGCAGGTCTCCTCTCACAGAAGGGTCATATGCCATCGTCCAGAACGCTGGCCCGATGCGAATTGGTAGGCTTCATATAACTTTGAGGATATTATGGAAAACTCTCAGGCGTGCAGGTTTCCTCAAGATGTTTTCCTTCGCCGTTAAAGCATGTGAAATGTGATATTTAATTGTATAAACGCACATAACTCCGAAATGTCAGAGATGCCTCTCCGGGATCCAACCTGCGACCAGCCGAACAGAAAACCGCAGTCGTAACTACAAGGCTATTATTGCTTTAAAAGAAGCTACACCGAATTTGACTGATATTTCCCTCTCCCTCCAAATCTTCTACCAGTCGATCTTGTAATTTTCAGTTTGCAAAATTCAAAATTCAAAATTATTTATTTCACGTAGGCCAACCTGTGGCTCTTATGACACGTCATGACTCTACCACCGGTTCGGAAAGCAGATTCTGCTGAGAAGAGCCGGCAAGAAACTCCAACTTGCACCTTTAACCGTTGGGGTATTGAAGCTCAACAATCTAAACCATGGCTAGGGCCTTTGACCTCCGTGACGAAACCACAGTAGAAGAACGAAGTCCGTACGAGAGAAATGCAAAGTCAAATGAACAGGCAGTTTAAAAACTCTGTTTAAGCCATAGCACTGTCTTTTAAAACACAAGCATTCGACTATGTTGTAAGGACAAAAAAGAAAGATATCATGAGAAGTAACTTGTAATATCTTACTTTAATGCTAAACTTAATTAATACTCATTTGAATTCAGACCTTAACTTGATGAAAAAATATTATACTTAATTAAATACTTCTTAAAAAGTAGGTGTGCTCAGTTAAGAAAGTTTAATCTTTGAATTTTGCTAAGGTGATTAAAACGCAAGCTTTCAAAACTTTCAAAGCGTAATGAAACCTATCCCAATGTACTATTGTCATGCCTTCTCCTAATATACAAATATTTTTGTTGTTGTTTTTTACATCAAAGTAGGTTGGAGATTTTTATTGGTTCATAAAATTTTAATTAAAATTTGTTAGGCCTACGCATCTGCACGCGCAAAGTCAGGGGAGTGTAATATTAAACCGGGATGGCAAGAGCTCTTCAGTCCGAGGGCCGGTCATTTGGCCATCAAAGTACCGACGTATGAAATACACAAGTGCTTTCAATGTCCTATTTGAAATATAAAATCACAAAATTGCCTTCCCTTCGACTCCAAAGGTAGCCCCGATGTTTTTGGTACATTATAATGTTTTGTTTTTTTCTTTATGTAATGTGGTGTAAAATAAAAGTATATAATTTTATCATTCATTCATTCATATACGGCGGAAGTCTTACGCTACAGTTCGATAATATGCATTACTATATTTTTTGTTTTTGTGACATTTAGTTTGGATTGCATGTCGGGTGATTAGGGTACCTAATTATTTTAAAAGTTGATGTTAAATACACACAAATAAAAATCACGCATTGGTCAAATTTTGTTTCATGAATCCTGATTTACGCAAAAAACAATTTGCAGAAAGTAGTGTTTTGAAAATATTTTGAAGATTTATGTCTTGAAAATAATAAAATATAAAATTTTCTTTAAAAAAACCGACTTCAAACGCCACTGAAAAGTATAAAATAACTTCAGTTTGTACACGTATGTTGAAGTCGGGCGGGCCTAAATAGAAACGATGAAACGAATGCGCCAAGCTAGCCAAAATTTTAGTTTGTAGGTCCAGGCACAGAATATAATAAATAGTACTTGGTACAGGTACGTTGAAGTCAGGCGAGCGTTGTAGTTTCATAGTTCTATTGAAGTCGGTTAATAATGTAAATTATGTTTTCAGACTCCAATAAATAAAAGACAAACCTTGAGTAAAATTTTTCTGAGGGAATTGAAAGTGCAGCAAGTCGCTGATTGTAGCGCCAATATTTTGCCAAATCACATTTACTTTCAATATACCAACCAATGAACACATCCCTCGCCTGTGCGATAGACAGTGGACTTTGCAAAGTACAAGATAATTGAATTTCAGCGTAGTTAGTAGAATAAAAGTCGTTTATCTCCTCCCCCTACCTGCAGCCAGGGCTGTGTAAACTAATCGCCAAATTAAGTAATTACTCTGCCGGTGAAAATCAATGTGTAGAAAATTTAATTCGTCTGCCAGACAACGTTGGGGGCGGATTTTGAATGTTTTTGGGGAAACTCGATAGATTTATCTTATGTTTCTGTCCCAAAAGAATTACTTAAGCTTTAATTACTTGAAGTATAATGAAGATTTACTGCAATTTACGGTCACTGTACCAGATATACCTATATATTCATTCTGGAAGAGCATATTCTTCAGTGATAACTGATAAAGAAGGATTATTTTTTTCTCCTATTTAATTTGAGTACAACTATCACTAACTATCAGTATTTAACTGAAAAAGTGATATTGTTAAATGGTGATACGCAAGCAATTTCGTAGCATTTTTAAATTCTGCATTCACTTGTAATTTAAAAGTTAATTACAAAATTCAATCAACATCAGAAAGAGAAAATTATTCTTGTTGTTTTTTATTAAAATAGGTCTCTTTCCGCTCTTACTGAGCTGCCTGTATCCAGCGGCTCCCTGCTCTCTCTCTCTTTTGATGTCAACCTAGTGAGGGGTCTGGCAACACTGAGCTTTACTGTGCGGGGTCGCCACTCCAGCGCTTTGGGACCTACCTGCCCTGCCCATTTCCAGTTCAACTTCGCGGTTCGCTGGGCGATGTTGAAATACATTTCAGGCTATTTTTTCTTAAGCCCGTCACAATTTTCATAAATACAGTTAAACAATTTCGACCGTGTTCCGAAACAGGGGAACTGTGCTATATATTTAACAAAACATCACTGAAAAATTTCATTAGGCGCCCGCGGTACAAAAACAACGGCCCTTTGTCCCACATATTGACTGAGATTGATTGTCAGATTGTGTAAGCTAAACGAGTTGCGCGACAAAATAAGAGCAAATGTTCGCAACCCCTGTCCTAATCCGTCACAGATCGCGACCCGCGTTATAGAACTCGGCTGTGACAATATTGGATTATTTCACTAGATACTAGTGACGACTCTTACCCACGACTTCATCCGCGTGGAGTTAAGTTTTTCAAAAACCCCGCTGGAATCAAATCCAACTTATAAAGTAGCTTAACCTGTGTCACTCCCCAGCTCCTCAACTAAACTCGTGCAAAAATCACATTGATCCGCTGCTCCGTTGCGGCTTGATTGAAGGACAAACCAATAAACAGCGAAACTAATAAAAAACACACTTTCGCATTTAGTTATACAAAGAAATCCGTCATACAAGGAAATAGTCATGAGTTCATGACACGGGCCGTGACACTACCTAACAACGGTTCGGAGAGCAGAAGAAGAAAGTAATGTTAACCAACAATGGCCGATTTCACCAACGTTGAGTGACGTTTTACCGAGGAATAAATTGGGCGCTCAAATATTGTCAAAATATTCTTTACGCTCGGATAAGACTTATTTAACGTTAGTGAAATTGGCCATAAGTAATAAAAACTTAATAAAATGAAAGAAAATATGTTAATTTTAGAAATAGGTTTTCCGAAAATTATTCGTCTATCTTTAAAACATCAGAAAATCCTTCCATAAGCGGCCACATTAGTTATTACTTTCCATCATTCGTGATTCCTTTAAAAAAAAAAAAGAATTTTCCAAATTGGTTCAGGCGTCTTCGAGTAATCGGTGAACATACATACATACATACATAAAAAGAAGATTCCGACGAATTGGGAACCTCCTCCTTTTTTGAAGTCGATAAAAAAATATGACAACTCAATTTAGAAATACGAATATTCTAATAATGTTACGTAAAGTACAAGTGAAACAGTTTTGCACTATGACTACGATGAGAACAGCTTGTTAACAATCCCTAGAATAAGGCATCAGCAATCGTAAGATGTATTTACGTAAAACGGTGTCATTAAGGTTCTTGCTTATTTCTAAGATAACAAGCATTGTTGAGAGTCTCCTGAGCTTTGGACCCTTTCTCTCTTTGACAAGTCACCCGTGAAGATTGCTTGGATCTCGGCGAGGCGCCATTCAGTCGAAACAACTTATCGTCGAGATAGAATTGATTGAGGAGATGCCGTAGATAATGACTTTATAACTACGACGACGTTATATTGTCCAAAATTTCAATATATTAATTGTTTGTGATCCTTTTGTAAATTTGCGAAAAGATTTTTGGAAAAAACGGGAGTTTTTTTCCAGGAGCTTTCGGAAATTGGGGGATTTTTTTCCTTGATAACTTTTCCATGACCTTCTTGATAACATATCCATCGTCTTAATACGGTTGTTCTTGAGTTTATTCAAAAATCTCATAGAAAAAAGCTATTCAGTTTTTCTCAAATTTAAAAATTTCATTTCATATATTATTTCAAATTTCTCTATCCATTAAAATCTAATCAAAACTAAGGAACATTAATAAGACAAAATATTAAAATTAATAATACAAAATACAATCAGTAACGTCGCAAACATAAACTTTGTCACAGTAAAATGTCGTGATTCGATTCAGATATGAGAATTCATAATATCACTCTATGGCTGTGTAGCCTTATGAATTCTGCTTTAGCATGGAGATTATGAAGTTTCTAATTAATGAAAAGGAGCCCTCGGTATTAAAACGCACAATTTATTAGTCAAGTTGTTAAGACACGTAGTAAGTTGATAAGAAACGCACTATAATCTATGGTGAATACAAAAAAAATCACAATACATTCTACATTTTAAATAACCTATTTTATCAGTAACAGCTGAAGTCTTAGATTGTTTTGATAGGTTGTGAGTGCAAAGCATAATGCAATTTTTCACTATTAAAATAATTATAGAAATAGCTTTTACTGTAAGATTGTATGTAGCAGTACGCATCTTTATTGACAACTTTAATAAGTTACACTGATTATTTGATGTTTAGGAATGAATCTTTCATAATAATTAATTGTTAAAAAATATCAATTTTTCAAATTTCGAATGAAAAGCGGTTGAAGATTCCGTACTCACAAAGTGAACGTATGATCTCAGGCGAGGCGCTGCCAAACATTTTCTAGAGTCTGTCTAGTTAGCTATATAAGGCACAAGATCGTGATCTGTGGCGATCCTTGAAAGGGACCCTGACCCGCAGTCCGTCCTTTCACGTCCATCTAGACGTCCTTCGGTGTAGATGACGACGACGATGACGTCATAATACGTGTACGACTATAAGTGCACTACTTATTATTGTCTTTGTATTTTGAAATTATTCAACTATAGTCTCTGAATAGCAACTGTTTATTCTACATTCCGCATAGGACTACAGTATTTGTGTTGCTCAGTCCAAGGTGTGTCAACATCTCATGCAGTGAATGCATCTAACCGAATTATTCCACTACGTCGGAACATACAGTCGTTGCACACCTATTCCTATTTCATATTTAATTATACTCCAGTGAATTTAATAAAGCTAATGCTTCTAGGAAAAGAGAATATTCGTTATCTTTTAGTATCTTAAGTGAACAAGATGTTTTAGCCGGAACTTGCATAGCTATATTATGTACCTATTTTGCTTTAGATATTAGTCAATTATACAATTTCTGTGTAAGCTTGTATGAATTTATAACCACCATAATATCGTCAAAGATGAAAGATTAGGTGCGAGGTGGCGTGTATAGACACCAATCAGTCAAATGCTATAATATTATAATCGAAAAGAAAATTGTGTGGTAATACGGAACTCTTTGTGGACGAGTCCGAATAGCACTTGGTCGTTTTTTTTTTTCTTACTAATAAAATCCTAATTTGTTTTTTTAAAATACTAACTTAGAATATAATTAATCTAAAGATACAAATTAGTAAAGTTATTAACAGTTCTATGATTGTAAATGGGATGTTTTCTTGTTAAAGAGGGCAGCGTGAATTATTATCATGTCTAGTTTACTGGGACATTTTAATACCAATTACATGAAACAACGAATTAAAAAGGATGCAATAGGAACTCCGTAATACACAGAGCAGAAAAACCAAACAACGGAATGGCACAGAAAAATGTTTCTATTTCTGAAACCTAAACTAGCGGCACGTTATGATGGCCGGTTTGACACATTACAATAGTGATGTGGAATGTCAATTTATTCTCGAACAAAAAACAATTAAGTTTTGTTTTTGTACCTGATTAAATAGGTTTAATAAAACAAAAATGTATATGTTTATTTAATTTATTTGAACGAACTGAATATTTGAATGAAAATGAATATACATACTTTATATGCACACAAGAAAAAAAAACAAACAAACAAACATGTCTTCAGATAGCATCGGCATCAAAGCTATCGATGCCTACGACTGGTTTTGCTCGTTTTCTCTTTTTTGGTGTGTGAAGTTTATTTTCTTCTGTGCCAGTCTCGCCATATTTTTTTTTAGTTATCCGTCTAACAGTTCCTTGTCCAATATTAAGCGCATCAGCTACGCGTTCAACCACTGACGTTATAGGTAAAATTGGCCCTCCATTTTGAGCTTCACGATCGAAATAGTTACGAAGGCGTATTACGAACTCACGTGTCTGACTATTTAGAACAGTTCTCTGCGTACGTTCGGTCATATCGACGAAATCCACAACAAAGGGCTTGAACAGAGTCCAAATTAACGAGCAAGGGTCAACAGTAATGCAGTATCAATATTTGAAATCCAAAGCCAGGTCAAAACTATATCACAATCGCATTGCACTGACAGTTTATACTTTTCGAAGCAACGTCAATTCGAAACTGCTTTGTTTTGCATTGAGCATTGACGCGAGTTTGCCGGAGGTAGTAGTTGTGCTAGCCAGCGATCCTATGTGACGATCGTATTAGATTCCATTTTTAAAAATTTTCAATTTAGAAAACCAAATGCCGAGTTGTGGTATATATCATATAAAAATAAAAATTTTACCTTTTGTATGAAACAGCTGATATTTTTTTGCGATTTCAGAGGTTTGTCCACATAGTGAAAATTGTTCATATTCACAAGTACATTCACCCCTTAAATGGTGCAAACTGATTTTTCTACACTTGTATACATTTTAGAAATCAATTTAATAAATAAATTTTGAGTCCTAAACCTAAAACTACATTCGATAAAATTTATGAATCTCTGCACATCACTATCGTCAATAAAGTAATACAATTATTTCCTTCAAAGTCGTTATCAATTAATACGGAACTTCATGAGCGGACAAACGTCAAACCGGCCATCATAGCGTGCCGCTAGTGTAATGCACTATAATATAAAAACAAATCAGAAACTACGCTCTTGACACAACGATAGCGTATGCAAAAGTATCATCGTGAATACGCCTAGGCTTTTAGTTATCCATTATGATCTATATGAGTAATAACATTTTCCTACTCATCTTAAAGGGTAAATCTAAACAATTGTAATGGAGGAATTTAAAAGAGTTAACAGATTACTAGTTGGAGATGCTGAAATGAATAGTTTTAGTGAAAAATACTGTATTATCTACTTACAATATTTAAGTTGATGCAATTTATTTAAAAATATTCTTTATTTATCGCTATTAAGAAATATTAGCAAGACAAATAATACACATCTTAAATGTATGTATAAAAGGAAAAGGCGACTTACTGACTGGCTGCCTGTGACTAATCTATCAACGCACAGTTCATTACCGGGTGGATCGATCTGTTTGGCATACAGTTAGCAATTATGATGTTAGGCATTCGCTAAGAAAGGATTTTTGAAAATTCAAGACCTAAGGGGCTAAAATAGGTTTGAAAAATTAAACTTAATGTGAGCGAAGCCGCGGGCAAATCTACAGTTACTTCACTTCTGTAGCCATGTCTTTTGTACCATTAGTTGAAGAGGATTGCTAGGTAGGTAGCAATAGGATCGCCAAATTGTATAAACACTACTGTTTTTTTTTTTTGAGTTTTTCTTGTTCTTTCTTTTCTTTCGTTGTAAATATATACTCATTAATCACAAAGAGATCCGAGGTCCGATAGCTTTAATACAGAATCTCATGATTCTAGCTAAGCTTACTAGTATCCATTTTTATTCTCTATGAACATAATCTAAAATTGTAATAAAGCTTAAATAACTTTATTCCTGTTCTGGATGGAGTCACATTTGCACGCTGTCGTCACATCTAAGCAAACTTACGAATCTGCAGAAGATGCATTTTACAGGGGAACGTTTTCTTATTTTTTGAAAGTTACTTTTCGAAAGCCTAATGTTTTTCTATGCTCCTATTTTGCAGAATCGTAAGATTGCCGTAGATGACTTATGGATGAACAAAAATTTTTTTCTAAGTTTAAGCTTCTCGTTTATTTGTAGGGGAGAGGGGAGCATTAGTCAAGTTCAGCATAGCTAAAAATATTCTTGAAATATACACAAGCCACAAATTTCAATAAAGGAGGTTGGCGAATTTTATCCTAGCATTTTTAAAACCGTTCAGATTCAGAAAACATTTAATTTTAATTAATATTTTTCCGAGTATTTTTCTGTGTTAACCCTATATTTTTAGAAGATGGAGATCAAAAATATAATTATTATTCACAAGTACACATTATAGATAACCGTTACATGGCAATACAAGTGAATATCTTTTTTTCTCCAACTTTATTTGATAGACTTTGATAAATTTTTTGTTACTCTGGTTCACTAGAACAAGTATGAGAAGTTTGATTCGTGAACGTGGGCGTTCAGTGTTCAGTTCAGTTCGTCTGGGTCAGAAACTCTATGGAATTCGCCAATCTCCTTTATCAGGAATGACATGTTGCAAGGGAGAGGCGAAAAAGAATTATTCTTTTCTGTAGAAAAACTATTTTCAATCTACGCATAACGCAGTAATGTACCTATAGTGGGTAAGATTATCAAAATTCTATTCGGGTAGTCTGTAATTATGTTCATAAATTTGCATGGCTGATTGTCGTCCGTTGCTCAATCAAGGATGTTTAACGAAATTAACTAATTGAGTGAACCTTCAACCTTCCATCGCGTCCTCGAATACGCCAACTTCCCAGCGTTAAATTAACTAAACAACGGAGTTACGTGTATTGAGAAAATCTAATAAGCAATAATAAGGCGATTCTGTGGGATCGGTGGTTTTAATTTCGCCCAACCTAAGTTTGCCTCGCTTCCAATTATGTGGCTACGTGGCGGTTAACTGAGTTTGCTATCGATAAATTTACTCTAGATAGTCGACCGAGCGAAGCGAAGGTCTTTGAGTTAACTAGGGCGATTTGCACTTGTCCGTCCGTCCGTCCGTCCGTCCGTCCGTCTGTCAGAGCCTTATAACTTTTGAATTACTGAACGTAATTACTTCAAATTTAGATATAATATGTAAACCGATGGCCTCCAGCCGAAAATGGCTTAAAAAGTTATAAAAATCTTTATTTCAGGGGGGCTCTCATAGAAGCGAATGCGAAGTAAAAAAAAAAATATCGCGTTACATAAAATTGTTACGTATCATTTTAAAGATAATTTTGAACTGAGTACAAAAATAATTTTTTTTTAATTTTTCCCTTAAAATTGACGAAATGGGGGGCTTTCAAAGTGGCGATTTTATACGCTCGCTTGAAGACGCTCTCTAGAAAAATCCGCTATGGATTTTCAAACTGATTTTATGTTTTTAGGTCACTTATATCCTGTACTTGAACAACAAATACTAAAATTATATGAATATTATAAAGAAACGAGATTATTTAATTTTTAATGGGCGTCAGTAATTCATATAGCATCAACATAGCTTCACAATAATGCTAATAGATGGCGCAGTCAGTAACTATTCCCATGGAACTACGAGTTAAATTCAATGTTTGATAAATAATTCAATGTTTTCACTAACGTTCCCTAACCTTTACGGGCTACCTATAAGTTAGGTGATTGATGTTTTCTGTCAACTTATTTATCACGATCCTGTACGGGACACCTAAAAGGATATTGGGACGGATGTTAGGACTTAGGATTGTATTTAGGAGCTACCTACGTTAAGAGACTCCTACTTAGGGGATGATTTAGGTATGTTTGGTGAAAACGGGCATAATAATAATGTCAGTTTTGGTTATCATGTATCGATTGAATGAATAATCATGGGATACCGTTACCGCGAGGTCTCAGTTCGGGGCGAACCACTAGTTTATAAAGTTTCCAAACAAAATAGTACTATAGCCTATAGCTATTTTTACGGTCTATTTAAATAGCAAAATCATATCCACGCTTCTCTTATTTATGTTCTTATTGTCTTTTGACCGCGACTTCATCCGGATGGATTTAAGATTTTAATAATCTCACGGAAATTGTTTGCTTTTCGGAAATAAAAAGAAGCTACTGTCACTATACAGGTCCTCAACTATACCCATGTAACAAATCACGTTGATCCGTAGCTCTGTTGCTACGTTTCGTACTGTCGCATTTATAAAATCCCACAACCTCAGCATTTTTGTGGTACACTTTACTGAAAAACTATCACGCCTATAGATTTGTGCTTTAACATAGTAATTCAACTTCATATCCAGATGTGTTATCTGTCAAAAAAAATATAATTTTATAACCATTAAAAAAAATGAACATTAACAATTTTGTATTCATTGGACAGAATGTTATTGTACTACTCACGCCCTCTGTTAGAACACCAAAGAGCTAACATCGCTGCAACAGAACTTATTACCCAGATTACCCGTTAGAAAAACTACGCGAGCCCTGACAAAGCTCAGCTTTCTGCTAGTTATTTACACGGTAAAAATTAGTAGTTTTAAAGCCATCGTGAGTTGAATCGCCTTAAGTATTAATATCGAGTCCACTTGCTTTTTGTTTTTATGAACTAGGTATTTTTTTGAATTTGAAAAAAAATCGAAACTGTGAGAAACAGTAGTAGCGCTGGCGCTTTTAAAACTTTCATCGAAACTTTTCTACCTATAATGTAATTAAATCAGCTGTAATAGCCCTACAAAGGTGAACGACCTGTCGCGACTCGCACGCCGCTAACTTCAAGCTTTACGTGACCCGCCCGAGCGGCAACGGCAAGGGCGGCACGGCTCCTAACAACTGTTTGAGAAGTTTTCGATATATTAATTTCTCGATTTTTCATTTATTTTTTATTTTAATACAAGGGTCAGTATAAATTGTCGAAATACATTATACTGTTAATTTCGAATCACTAAACCCACTAAATTTTCACCGTGTATAGGGATCATTTTAAGAGCGTACATCGAGCAAAAACTTGATTGTTGCCAAAAAAAGTTTTTTCCGGAACAATACAGTTTTCCTTTCCCAAACCAAATCGGCTTACACAATATTGTGAGGCTCTAATGATAAGCAGAGTGGCCATAATAAGACAGTTCGCAGATCTCGATCCCTCATGTCGGCCATTATTGATAGAGCCTTGATGACGGCCTCTTTTTGCACCCCCACTTGACCCTTCGCACAAAAAGTGGAATCCCGACTAGACCTTTGTAGATACTAAAGATTTATTTCATTGATGATCGCAATTGTTTGAGATAAAGGTCAAGTATACGTGTATAGTGGAAAAGGCTTTATAAGGATTTTACTTGAGTAACGCAAAACTTTTATAACAGTTTATGCAATATACTTACAGACTTAGATATTTTCCATAATATTATTGTACTGGCTTTTGCCCGCAGCTTCTTTGATCACATTAAGTTCAATTTTGAAATCCCTATTTCACCCCCTTAGAGGTTTAATTTTCAAAAAACATTTTTAAAAAGAAAGAAACATTCTAAATGAATACTTACGTTATGAGCTATCTGTATTCTAAACACCCCAATTTATCCAGTGGTTTGCGCTGTGCGTCGATAGATCAGTTAGTCAGTCAGTCACCTTTCCCTTTTATATATTTAGAAGAGAAGATTTTAGGATTTTAGGCATTAGTAGAAAAAGACAGGGTAGGGCTTAGTACCTTTAAAAGTTAACTTACCGTAGGGGTGTGTTAACTTTTATAATACTAAGCCCCTCTGCTAAGCCCATACAACGTACAAAAAATGTAATACACTTTCGCATTCATAATGTGAATGCGAAAGTGTACGTTTGTCCTTCATTCTCATCGCAAGTCGTAACTTAACGCTACTGATCTGATACTTGATTTTTTGCGTGAGAAATAGGTGATGACTTGAGACACGTATACTCCTTTTTATTCCGTAAAAACAAAGGGTTTCTGCGAGATTATTAGTCACTTACCCAGTTGGCTCTCGTCACATACTCAGGTGGTTCACGTCACTCACCCCGGTGGCTCACGTCACTTACACAGTTGGCTCACGTCACTCACCTAGGTGGCTCACGTCACTCACCTAGGTGGCTCACGTCACTCGCCCCGTTGGCTCAAGTCACTAACACAGGTGGCTCACGTCACTTACCTAGGTGGCTCAGGTCACTCGCCCTGTTGGCTCAAGTCACTAACAAAGGTGGCTCACGTCACTCACCTAGGTGGCTCACGTCACTCGCCCCGGTGGCTCTCGTCACTTACACAGCTAGCTCACGTCACTCACCCAGGTAGCTCACGCCACTCACCCAGGTAGCTCACGCCACTCACCCAGGTAGCTCACGCCACTCACCCAGGTAGCTCACGTCACTCACCCCGGTGGCTCACGTCACTTACACAGTTGGCTCACGTCACTCACCTAGGTGGCTCACGTCACTCACCTAGGTGGCTCACGTCACTCGCCCCGTTGGCTCAAGTCACTAACAAAGGTGGCTCACGTCACTCACCTAGGTGGCTCAGGTCACTCGCCCTGTTGGCTCAAGTCACTAACAAAGGTGGCTCACGTCACTCACCTAGGTGGCTCACGTCACTCGCCCCGGTGGCTCTCGTCACTTACACAGCTAGCTCACGTCACTCACCCAGGTAGCTCACGCCACTCACCCAGGTAGCTCACGCCACTCACCCAGGTAGCTCACGCCACTCACCCAGGTAGCTCACGTCACTCACCCAGGTAGCTCACGCCACTCACCCAGGTAGCTCACGCCACTCACCCAGGTAGCTCACGTCACTCACCCAGGTATCTCACGCCTCTCACCCAGGTAGCTCACGTCACTTACCCCGGTGGCTCACGTCACTTACCCCGGTGGCTCACGTCACTTACCCCGGTGGCTAACGTCACTTACCCCGGTGGCTCACATTACTTATCCAGGTGGGTACTGAGTCTAAGGCTGAGATCTATAGATCGTACTATGGCTCTGATCAAGACTCAAGATAGAGTTTAAAGATACAAATATGTGCCGACATAAATCTGTCTCGTTTTAACTCAGTCTTGAGTCTGAGTGTCATCTACCTATAGATCTTACCCTAAATATGTTTAAATATGTTAAAATTCAATAGGTATAAGTATGAGAAACTAAATTAATTTCTCGCTAACTTCAAAGACCCGCCAGTTTATTACAGCCAGCGAAGTATTGTTGACACCGCTTTGAATCCACCGAAATTAGGCGCGTAATAATTATGAGGCACTAAGCTCTATGTAAACCACTAATGACTTCCATTTCATTTCGACTAGAAACGGGGATTTTGGGTTAATTTAAGTATACAAATTTAATAAGGTTTGAAACAAACCGTGGAAATTTTGATTTCCTAGACTAAAAATTTCAAAGACTTTCTTAAATTTTAATTTCGTAATTAGGGCATGACTTGCATTTTGTTGTTGATTAAACCATGTTTGTACATACTAGCTTTTGCCAGTGACTTCGCCCGCGTATATATTTTATATCGGAAAAATAAAAGGTTCCTACGGGATTTTAAAAAAATCCTGCTTCACCCTCGAAGTCGTGGGCCAAAGCTATTAACTTAATATAATTATTATCTATATTAGTAGTTAATTTCTACTCTCTACTAGTAGTAGTAGGGATTTGACTGAATTCCGCATCAGAGGACTATTCACCTTATCGGGAGTAATGCCATCATGTCATGTCATGCATGCAGTCTATGTTGTTCCTTGTACGGAGCTTGGTCTACAACGCAGCTTTTTTAGAAGCCTAAGATAGATCGCCCTTTCCTAGCAGAATACCTATTCACTCTTGATTAAAGGTATCCAAGTTATATTTAGTTGGAAAAACAGAATCGTATTAGAAACGAGGAGGCTAAAAGTTGATGTAATGTAATGGAAAAGCATCCTGAACGCATTATAGTCTGGATTCGTAGTGCGTTATAAAAGCTACGTACGAGTGTATCGAAACCACAGGCTCGTTGCGTAGAAACTAAAAATAACCATCCTTGGTTCTAAATGGGCTTCAAATTAAATACCTTCTGACGACACGGTTTCGAGTAAATCAAGCTTCTTCAAACAATTCAAAAGAATTATACACCACTTCACTGTGCCTAAAATAAACTGTATAGAATGAAACCGCAAGCATTCCTCATGGAGCGGATGCGGTCAATCTTGTTGCACTAAACAAATTACTAAAGGAAGAATAAATCAAGGACGAAATGTCGCATCAAAGATCGATTCGCGCGCTGTACCGATAGATCGCAAATTATCCCAGTTATCTGAGTCGGAATCTCAATAAAGCTGAGTGCAGATTATAGCGGCAGCTTATGTACATGCCGCCTTCAGCGCAAGAGCAACAATATATAATGTCGAATGTATGAACGCAGCGCTAAATATTTTTCACTGAAAATGTCAGTGATGTCATAACTCGGTAACGACGTATCGCAATTGACTCTGCAGATCAGATACTACTATGCAACTAATAATTGCAAAATAAATAATTACAGCAATCCTACAAGCAATCGCGGTTTTTCGCAACAAAGAAATACGGGCCGTGAGAGAATAATGATGACGTCATACGCCTTTTCCGCACCTCCTCATAAGAAAAAGCGGCGCGTTCGGCACGAGTGGCTCTTGCGCCTTGTAGTATGTGATCAGCACCGACTAACATTGCATTGTGTATCTAGTTGAAGCGTCCCATAATGTCTATAAGATCTATTAGTTTATCTGGTGATGCTACAATTATAATTATACGATTTCGAATTCAGAAATTCCTTTGACACATTCAATCAAAAAGTTAAAATTATAATTTCGAATACCTGCGTATATAATTTAATGTTGATTTTTTTTAAAACCGCTCGACCGATTTCGATAAAATTTCAATGGGACTATCTGGAAAGTATACCCTTTTAAACAAAAAGAATTTTCCAAATCGGTTTAAGGCGTCTTCGAGTAATCGGTAAACATACACGAAAAAAAGATTCCGACAAATTGATAACCTCCTCCTTTTTTGAAGTCGGTTAAAAATTCGCTTTTTTTCTCCTAATCTAAGACTGTTTTTGAAAATATCTTATCAACTTTCTCGACGGTAAAACATTACGGAGATAATAATATTTAATCCTAGGATATAAGTTACATTGTAATAGCTTTATATGAGTCTGCGCAGTAGAATTATATATCTATTAAGTATGTGCATTGGATTTCCTTATGTTTCCAATATAAAACTTATATCTACTTACATAGTTTTATTTGACTTTGTCTATCTACATTGTAGAGGGTTTCAATACAGGAAAAAGTTTTATTTGCTCCACAAAGCACATTGAATGACATTTTTCTTTTCGTTTTAACGTGTTGCATACTCGTAGCTTGCATTCCGATCATAGCTACATTCAATGGGCTGTTCGATTCATTCAATAGAAGCTTTTTCTATAAACGACACTTTCTATACTTAAGTGCGTTTACGCATATAAATATCACATGATTCTTAATAGTGAAGGGAAATGTGAGGAAACCTGTACACCTGAGATTTCCCCACACTTAATGATGTCAAAGGTGTGTGATATCTGCCAATTTTGAATTGGACCAGTGTTTTGAACTATTTGCCTATAGTCCTTCTCTGAGAGGAGACTTGCGTTAAGTAGTGATAGTGAACCGTTGATCTGTTGCTAATATATGTGTGGGCTATATAAACTAGCTTTAGGTACCAACTGACAAGATGTCAAGACGGTACACTAGCGGAACACAAAATAGCGTCCACGACTTCGCAGTCAAAAATTCTTAAGAAGTTATACAATTTAAACGCTTGCCAAGCACTCCTCAAAGCAAACGTTCTGAATGCGAATAATGGAGAATACTCGACGGGCCAGGGCCATGGAAATGAGTGCTTATTTCTGTTTTTATATTTCATTATTGGCCCTCTCATCTCATATTGCACTCCATTTGGATTCATAGAGGCCGCCATAAAAGATTGAAACGTGAGAGGGGCATTTCAATGGAGTAATTGCAAGTGCACTTTTTTTAATTCAATTCCTGTCGGCTTTGGTAAAGCCGGAATGCACTTCATTGATATCGCTATAAAGTAATGAGTTTTTTTTTCAATTGTGCATGACTTATAATAATCATGACTGTTTTCTTTACATTGCAACCCTTACACAACGTTGCTATTTGCATTATTAATAGTGCAGAATGGTAAAAAGAAAATACTTTCCGATGCAAATGTATTTCAACCGACAAAAAAAGGAAGAGGTTCTCAATTCGTAGTTTGTAGGTTTTTGTACAAAATTGGCCTGCATTCGACACCCATATCTTGCATTTTGAAAAGCAGTAGTGAGATTTAGTTTGTACCTAGTTTGTAAAGATGATGTCATCGGTGAAATAATATTCGTACCTACACGTTATATTTTTTTTTAGTGAGAAAGCTGAAAAAGATTGTTCCGAATCACTAACTTAAACGATTGAAATAATTCTTAAACCATGTTGCTTTATATCCCACAAAATTAAAACATGTGGAGTGGGATACAATATATACTTTTCTAGTTCCACGGCCGGACTGGTACATACTACTTAGGTCGTATACTCGTTGACTGCACGTCAACTGCACCGGGACTATACAATCAATCAGTAGATTAAGGCCCGCTTGCAGAGACGCCGGGTTAGTTAACCCAGGAATAAATTTGTAATTTTGACAGAAGCTTTATACGAGATCTGTCAAATCTCTTTTTTACCCAGAGTTAGCTGCTAATTCTGGGTTAAAACGTTTCTGCAAGCGCGCCTTCTTAACCTATATACTTAGTCTATGACTTAACCACTGATAAAATAATCATCAAATCATTTATTTTTTGATTAACGACTCATCATATACCTAATAAAATTATATCCAGATTGCAGAATTTTTTCGGGAGATAGGGAAGAAAATGAGCAATTACGCGGCGGCGGTAGCTCGTCTGACTAATGAAATTTAGAATATACTAAATGAAAACGGAAATGACTAGAGACTCCGCTATAACAAGAAACAAGATAAATTTAAATAAAACCGTGATGAGCTCTTGATGGCCTTAAAAATAACTAAGAACCTGCAATACCGTGAAAACTATGTAACACAAAAAACCGCATCAAAATCAACATTGTAATATTTCAGGTTACAAATAACAAACATTGAATATATTATTGAAATATTGAATATTTCTCTATTTCATCGTAGGTAAAAATAAAACCTACCTAATTATCACGTAGACAGTAATACTATGTATATGAATTATCATTTATCATTTTAAGAAAGGTCTAGTCGAAAAAAACTAAATTATTATTCTACTAATATTATAAATCCGAAAGTTTGTGAGGATGTTTGTTACTCTTTCACGCAAAAACTACTGGACGGATTTTCATGAAACTTAACAATGTAGAAGGTAGCTTATACATCAGAATAGCACATGGGCTATATTTTATTCTGCAAAATCAGAATTCCCGCGGGAATCAAAAACCCTTATCCGCACGAACGAAGTCGCGGGCATCAGCTATTTTTAAATTATATAGATAGTACTAGTAGTCTATTCTATTAATCTCTGTTCTTCACATATTCATGCTTTAGCTGGAAATAGAATTCAGGCGCTCGGAAAATCTACCTCAAATACAATTTAAGATAATATAATTTGTTTCAATTTTAATCAACCACCGTATAGTCGGTGAAATCTTTGAATCTAGATTTTATCTGTTGTCTGTAGACTCGAAAATATATAATCTTTAGAATTAATCGAAAACGAACCGAAAATTTATACATCCATCAACATTCAGATTCTGAATGAATGAATGGACAATACAAATAAAGTTTCGATATATCAAATATCTCAAAAGCGTTGGAAATGTGAGGCAATGAATATGAGGTCATCTGTTCAAAAAAAGGTTATAGAAAAATAATAATATCCTGCTATAGATCTGCACTTGGGCGCGTAAAGTCATACGAACCTATATTTAATCCTGTTCTAATGGCACGACACTATTTCCTATTTGGCAAATGGATTACCTACTTAAATAACTTATTGACACAATAAGCGGACCATCACTTTCAATTTAAAAATTATCATCATTCGTTGAACAGGAGGATGCTTACGCACTACGCGGTCTGAACATCAGCCATTAAGTCTTGAAACCCAATACGGATCGCGCACTTTGCTGCAACAATCAATTGGTCGCACGACGTGTCGTAATTACTCGTTGCGATCAAAGTGTAGTTTACTTTAAGAATCCACTTGAACTTATGAGCATCTACGAGGTTGCGATCTTGAATACGACCAATTTTGGTCATGGCTGCGTAGTGCACGAAGTCCTTTAATGGAAATCTCAAAATGCAATACGTGCACACAATTAATATTAAATGACGTATCGGCTCTCTAATGAATTTGGAGACCCCTCTTAGTTGCTGGGGCAATCAATCATATGACTGGTGGTATTAGGTCATAGCCTAAAAAATACAGTAATACCATTTAGTCATAAAGCACCTCCCAAGGGTGATTACGCCTCCCTCTATCAGTCTAATCATGATGATTGACTTATAGAGCAGATATTTGCAGATATAATATTTTGAAATGCAAATTTTACAATGAATGACCTAAACAATGAACGGTCAGTTATCTCCGGTAGTCATAGAATGGACTCCTATTATTAATATCTAATGGATTGTCTAAAGACAAAACTACACAGAAAGTAATTTTCGCGCATTGACGGTCAAAAGCAGGCTAAAGGACGGGCGTTTTCATTCAATTAGCAATTATAATTTTAGCAGATTAGCAATGTATCAGAATTTCTTTATTTACCTATTAGCTAATACTATTTTTTTTATAATAGCTGTTAGTTGTCACAGAGTATTAAATTACTCCAAAATACGTACCGCTGTATCCATATATGGACCTGAAGATAGTGGAATTATGTATTTACACTGCATCAAACTGAATAATAGCTTAGGCTGTGGTAAGTTTAGTCGTTTTATGCCCGTTATCTCACCCAGAGAGTGGCAATTGGAACCAATCTGCAAGCAAGCGAGGGGCTCAATTAATTGTTTCCTTTTACTGTAGTCGGCGTGACCACTAGCTAATTCTGTACTTTCTGTCGAATTTATTGCGCTCATTTATAATTATGTTACGCTCTAGATCTTCAATGGATTTGCTTACTAAAAAGATTGTTATAAGAAATGTAATATCCTTTGAGTGCCTTAAGCACTAATGCTATTAACTGATATATTTTTTTAAACTTGTGACCAGTTTTTTCTAGAGTTCATGGACTTTTCGAGTAAGGTTAGATAACCAGTGTCAGCTGGTGTGTAACCAGTGATGATTTGGAATCATCACAATCGTCAAAGGTAAGGTCGTTGGTGTTTTCTTTGACTTCGCAAGTATTTCTCACGGCGTTTTGCAACGTAATAATTTTGTCGGATCTTGTCGCAGCTTCCGTACAAACAAATTAGGGTTTGAGTGCTGTAGTACACCGAGTGGCATACTATGGATTTTTCTATGTAGGAAACCGCAGCAGCGCGGCGATGTATAATGATCACAGTGATGCCACAACGTTTGGTATCCATGCTGTTACTCGTTGCTCTCTGGTTGCTCTCTATAGCGATGTTTTCATATAGAACCGCTGTGACGGCAATATTATCGCTAACCTAGGAAACCCGGGCTTAACAAACTCAGTGGACCATAATAATTTCGTAGTCCAGCGCTGGGTCAGCAGGCAACCGTAATTTGTGAATCTCGTTATAAATATTTAGGCTTACAACGAATTAAGAAATTGCGGGCTCAAGTTCGACGGGAAAACAGGCTTATAATGCGGCGTTACCCAGCAAGAATTTCATTAGGATGACAACGTCGGGAACTTCAATTTTCTTGTGAGATAACGAGCGTGGCTGAGATTGTTTCAAGCTCCAAGTTGAGGCCACTTTGACCCGCGGCCCGTGAACAACGCAAACATTCTCATTAAACTCCATCCAGAAAATGCGATGTTGCAAAATACACGAGATCTCTTGCATGAACATCTTGTAAAAGAAAATACTTTTTCAACTTCTGCTTACGATCACTAAGCAAACGATGGAGATAGCTTTAGCCTGCGGAATCAAAGCAGGTATGAGGAAGTCCATATATAAGCACCGCAGGAGAGAAAGAAAAGTTAAAGACATAGCTCATCGAGTTGTCCGCTTAAGTGGCAATGGGAGGGGCGATATAGAGCTAAAATAAGCTCAAAAACAAAAATGGACGACGGGGTCATTAAGCTTTCCTTCTAGAAGACGTCGCACTAGGTGATCGGGAGATCATAATATCATAAGAATTTAGGAAAATTCACCTAACAGAGCGATAAAACATACGTAGATACATTACTGATGATGAACCTAAATATGTACTGAAGGTCTAAGAAATATTCGCCAAATGTTAATCTGTACATAATATCTGTCGTTTGGCACCAAAATTAATAATTGGGCTAACTTAATGATCTGAATCTTAAAACATACTGAGAACAAGATTGTTGCTGTGAACTTGACAAGTTATAGGTACACTAGTTAATAACTAGTTTGAGCCTCTGATCATCCGCTTTTTATCTGCTAAACTACTACTGCTTTTGAAGGTTAAGTGTGAAAAACTTGCTCAATTAAATCTAGAATCCGCTGAGAATCTTGCTAGTTCTTCTCGGCAGGAAGGGCATTCCGAACCAGTGGTAGAGCCAGACGATTCAAAAGCAGTAGTAAAAAGTTTATTTGAATAAAAAATATTTCTATTCTATTCTACTCAAATCAAAACACTTCCACTCCATTTTAAGATTGTGCACATATCCATGGTGTTGTGGCGAAAACAACTGAGGTTGCTCGCAATTGTTATCTACGAATTGACTTAATAGCACTGCGCGTAGCAATTCGAATTATGTTAGCTATGAATTGTCCAGTAGACCAATATTGGAAAAGTACTCGACTATGCGCTAACGAGATGCGGGTCTAATGAACTTGAAATCCCGTGCTTCCATTTTGTATAATGGACACTAACGTGGAACTATGAAAGCAGTGAATTGTCTTTGTATGAATGACTGGATTTGAATTCTAATTGTAATGCATTGTTTGACAAGATAAAGTTGTGGTACAAATATAGATAACTTTATAAGCATAGATACCCAAACGGCTAAGACATGGGCCTTCTATTTCCAGGGACTCCAAGGTTCGATCCCAGATACGCATAGCTCTGGCTATTAGGAGTTTACGCGTTTAAGCAATTAAATATCACTTGCTTTAACGACGACGGAAAACATCGTGAGGAAACCAGCATACTTGAAATATCTTCGTAATGTTCCACTAAAGATGAGTGAAGTCATTTTTCACAGAAACAGCCAGTTTAACGTAGAAGTAGTATCATAGAAGTCAGTGTTTAGATTTTCGACTCAGATGTGCTTAAAGAAGCTTCGCTGCCATAGAGGTTTTTTTATTTTTATTTTGAGTAAAACTAATTATTATATATTACGACTAGCTTTTACCCGCTGCTTCGCTCACGTAAAGTTCGATTTTCTAACCACTCTTTTAATCCATAAGGGGTTGAATTTTTAAAAATCCTTTCTTAGCGGATGCCTACGTCATAATAAGTATTCAGCGCGATCCGTCCAGTGGTTTGAGCAATGCGTTGATAGATCAGTCAATCAGTCACCTTTTCCTTTTTAGGGTTCCGTAGTAAACAAGGAACCCTTATAGTTTCGCCATGTCCGTCCGTCCGTCTGTCTGTCTGTCTGTCCGCGGTTTAGCTCAGAGACTATTGGTACTAGAAACCTGTAATTTGATAAGGGTATAAATATTAATCACGCCAACAAAGTGGTGAAATAAATTTGTGAAAAATATTTTTTTTTAGGGTACCTCCCTTGCAAGTGCATTACTTACATTATTTATTATTGTTTACATGCAAGTGGGGATGAATTTTTTTTTCTCGTCTATCCCATAGTGTGGGGTGTCGTTGAATAGGTCATTCAAAAATATTGCAAGTGTGGGAACACCATTTTTCAATTCAGGGATCCGTTTGTGAAATATGATATTTTAAAGTGCTAAATTTTATTAGAGTCAAGTGTGTGTCCCCCCCCCCCCCCTCTGCCAGGTAAATGGCTGTATAAAGGATTCATGAAAAAATTCACAGCAGTAGTATATAATAATGAATTTTAAAGGAAAACTATCACGGCTAAGTAGGGTTCATTAGTTAAGGAGTTATATCTGTTTTTTCCAAGTTAGGAATTACACGTAGTGTAAGTTGCATATTTTGTAGTATATTATAGTATTTAAAGCATGGAACTCAAAATATATTCTATATTCATAAATAAAATATAAGCACTATCCAAGGTCAGCAATAATATTTGTGACTTGCAACTACGGAACCCTACACTGCGCGTGGCCCGACACGCTCTTGGCCGATTTTAAATACTTAGACTAGCGACCCGCCCCGGCTTCGCACGGGTAGTAGAACATAATAATATGCCTTCATATTGTTTTTCTCATCATCATCAGCTTATTACGTCGAATATGTGAATTTATTTTTATAACTCCTAAGATATCCATCTAAATTGGATGGTGTATATGATTATCATAATGTGCATGAAATGTTTATGGTAACTAATACAGTTAAATTGATAAGGATGATGATGGTTGAAAACAATAAGTTAAAACTTATTTTAACGTTTATTTAATACAGAGAGATACTGTGTCAAAATACAGATTAACAAAATATCCCAATCGCTTTAAGCCTAGCTATTGGGTGCGTGATTGACACACATCCAAACATTCATTTATATTTATGATATTAGTAAAATATCCCGGATATTTTGTCAAAAGCAGAGCGGGCGCTTGATTAAATTGCATCGTTATTTTTAACTGTTTTCATCTTCGAATATCAGGTTTCAGGCCATTTTTGTCCGTAAATAAAATTGACATTTCACCATCCAATTTCGTATTGGTGGACAAAAAACCGTATTACTTTTTGTAGCTTCGTGTTCCATCGATTGCATTGACGCATAGTTGATGTGATTTTCGTAACAGCATTAATCCGATGTATTTGAGGACAACAGTGGTTATTTGGTAATCGGACTAAACGAGTATATCCACAAAATATTTTCGGAATTTGACTGGATAATCATGGACAATCATTATTTTACGAGTTCTACTAGCTAATATTGGAACATAAAACGTATAGTCTTTACGGATCTGTACAGTTTACAACGTTGTCTCTCTACATTGTAAACTGTACGTAGTTGTCTTTATTAATTAGTAATGTATTTATTAGTTAGTAATGTGTGCCATTTACATTTTTGGGAATGTAAAAAGTTAAATGGCATAAAAGATGTAATTTCACAATTCGAATTACAGATATTCAAAACACCCAAGATTTAACATACCTACACAGGTTACATTTATTCTAAGACACAGGATGAGGAAATCTAAGATTCTAAAGTATTAAGCACAATAGATCGGCTACGGTGAACGTGTTTTATGTACCTACTTAAGGACCTGATGCATCCATAAGAAAAAAAATACACAATACTAAGAAGTTATCGACATTAACAAAAACAGTGAGTCCATCTACAAAATATTTTTTGACCTTGACTAGTACGCCATTATTTTACGAGACAAATTTTGAGTCGTTCTTCCTTCTTTATATTTTTTTATATTTATATATAGTATTTACTAAAAGAATATAATGATTATTGTACCATAATACCCACTCCTGCAAGAAGTGTACCATTAACTGTTTTTGGGTTGTGTTACCATTCGTCATTTATTATAATATTTAATTACTCAAACTAGCTAAGATTAAAGTCACTCAGGCAGTCTACAAGACTGTAAGAATATATTATCAACCTGACCAAAAATTTGATTAAAACTCTTTATATGTTATGCTACAGAATTGTAGTATCCACTGTTTTATTCGGTACTAGCTGATGCCCGCGACTTCGTCCGCGTGGAAAAGTAATAAAAAAGAATTGTTTTATGTTAATCATGAGGTTTTTACGATTGTACTACGCCACTATATAATATTCTGTACCTACTTGGTACCTGCAAACCTACAATATCAATTCAAAATGGAAATTTTGTAATACCACACTTTGGTAGGATATGCGCATTTTAAATTGTATAATAAAACATCTTGACTGTACCATATTCACAAATTAATAAATGAATTGTGAATTATGAATTATGAACCCACAATTTAGGCAGGACCAGCAGCATCAGGATTGAGGAGTTGGTAACTGGTCTTCAATGATGGATTGGCAACTGGTCTTCATTCTCGCCTGCATCACTGGACTGTAGTCCAGTGATGCAGGCGAGAATTTTCGATTGCACTACGCTTCTTTTTAGTTTATACTTGGCATCTACAGTAGCAACTGAAAACCGAAATTTTCGTGAGCGAAGCGAGTGCGAAATTTTTTTGATCGCACTACGCCTCTGTGTAGCCCATACTAATTGGTATCTACAAAAGCAATCTATAATCGACATTATCGCTAGTAAAGCCAGTGCGACATTTTAAGGATTGCACTACGCCACCATATAGTCTATACTTGGCACCTACATAAGCAACACAAAAGCGACGTTATCGCGAGCGAAGCAAGCGCGAAATTTTCAGAACTGCACTACTTAACTATGTACTCCATACTTGGTTTACACTCACAACAACAATTAAGAAAAGACATTTTCGCCAACGAAGCGAGCGCGAAAATTTTTAATTGCATTGATTTCATTGCATCACTTTCATTGTCCAAAACATTGTCCATAACGGACATTTCGCAAAATTTTTAGGGCTGCACTACATAACTGTGTCATTCATACTTGGTTCTTACAGTATCAATCAAGAAAGACACATTTGGCGAGCGAAGCGAGCGCAAAAATTTTCGATTGCACTACGCTTATTTGTAGTTCATACTTGGCACCTAAAGTAGCAACTGAAAACTGATATTTTCGCGAGCGAATCGAGCGCAAAGATTTTTGATCGCATTAAGTACGCCTCTGTGTAATCCATACTAATTGGTATAGACAAAAGCAATCGATAATCGACACTATCGCTAGTAAAGCGAGTGCGACATTTTTTACGATTGCACTACGCCACTATGTAGTCCATACTTGGCACCTACATAAGCAACACAAAACCGACGCTGTCGCGAGCGAAGCGAGCGCGAAATTTTTAGGAATGCACTACTTAACTATGTACTCCATACTTGGTTTACACTCACAAAAACAATGAAGAAAAGACACTTCCGGGAGCGAAGCGAGCGCGAATTTTTTTACAATTACGTTGCATCACTATGTTGTCCATACTTGGCAATCGAAAACGGACATTTTCGCAAATTTTTAGGGCTGCACTACTTAACTGTGTCTTTCATACTTGGTTCTTACAATACCAATCAAGAAAAGACACAATTTCGCGAGCAAAGCGAGCGCAAAAATTTTAGATTGCACTACGCTCCTTTTTAGTTTCTACTTGGTACCTACATTAGCAAGCGAAAACCGAAATTTTCGCGAGCGTAGCGAGCGCAAAAATATTTTGATCGCACTACGCCTCTGTGTAGTCCATACTAATTGGTATAGACAAAAGCAATCTACAATCGACATTTTCGCGAGCGAAGCGAGCGCAAAAATTTTCGAGTGCCCTACGCTTATTTGTAGTTCATATTTGGCACCTACAGTAGCAACAAAAAAGTGATAGCGAAGCGAGCGCGAAATTTTTTAGGACTGCACTACTTAACTATGTACTCCATACTTGGTTTACACCCAAAACAACAATGACGAAAATACATTTTCGCGAGCGAAGCGAGCGCGAAATTTTTTAAGACTGCACTACTTAACTATGTACTCCATACTTGGTTTACACTTACAACAACAATGAAGAAAAGACATATTCGCGAGCGAAGCGAGCGCCTAATTTTTTACAATTACATTGCATCACTATGTAGTCCATACTTGGCAATCGAAAACGGACATTTTCGCAAATTTTTTAGGGCTGCACTACTTAACTGTGTCCTTCATACTTGGTTCTTACAATACCAATCAAGAAAAGACACAATTTCGTGAGCAAAGCGAGCGCAAAAATTTTAGATTGCACTACGCTTCTTTTTAGTTTCTACTTGGCACCTACATTAGCAAGCGAAAACCGAAATTTTCGCGAGCGGAGCGAGCGCAAAAATATTTTGATCGCACTACGCCTCTGTGTAGTCCATACTAATTGGTATAGACAAAAGCAATCTATATCCGACATTTTCGCGAGCGAAGCGAGCGCAAAAATTTTCGATTGCACTACGCTTCTTTGTAGTTCATACTTGGCACCTACAATAGCAACTGAAAAGTGATATTTTTGCGAGCGAAGCGTGCGCGAAATTTTTTAGGAACGCTCTACTTAACTATGTACTCCATACTTGGTTTACACTCACAACAATAATGAACAAAAGACATATTCGCGAGCGAAGCGAGCGCGAAATTTTTTTTTCGCAATTTTTTAGGGCTGCACTACTTAACTGTGTCCTTCATACTTTGTTCTTACAATACCAATCAAGAAAAGACACAATTTCGCGAGCAAAGCGAGCGCAAAAATTTTAGATTGCACTACGCTCCTTTTTAGTTTAAACTTGGCACCTACATTAGCGAAAACCAAAATTTTCTTTATTTGAAAATTATTATAAAATTAAAAAAAATAGGCGTAGTGCGATCAAAAAAAGGTTTTTTTGATCGCACTACGCCTCTGTGTAGTCCATATACTAATGAGTACATAATTTAATATAATTTTTTTACAAAACAAAGTATATATATTTTTTTCTTAATTTTTTAAAACCGCTCAACCGATTTCGGTAAAATTTAAAAACCACCTGGGAAGTACCCTTTCAAACAAAAAAGTAAGAATTTTCCAAATCAGTTCAGGCGCCTTCAAGTAATCGGTGAACATACATAAAAAAATTGAAAAAATAGATTCCGACGAATTGAGAATCTGCTCCTTTTTCGAAGTCGGTTAAAAAGAAATCTACAATCGACATTCTCGCAAACGAAGCGAGTGAGACATTTTTTACGATTGCACTATGCCACTTTGTAGTCTTCACTTGGTTGGTACCTACAATATGAATTCATTATCGACATTTTGTAAACACCCACTATTTAGGTGGGTATTATCATCAGCAGCATCGGGATTGAGAAGTTGGTACCAGTAGTAGTTGTAGCATGGGGAGGAGAAGGGAGGTGGATGATTCCTAAACCGAACCGAGCGATAATTAAATTAGCTGAATAGAATGATGCCATCTAAGAATACAAAGCTACTGTGGGAAATTTTAGTAAACGGAAAACGGAGACGCTAAATTTTTTACGGCTGCGTTATGCCACTACCCTAAGTAGTTCATACTAATTGTTACCTATCATTGGTGAGCAGTACCCAGCAGCATCAGAATTGAGTCCTCTTTAACGGCTCCACTACACTATTATATTTTAAATATTTGGCACCTACAATATCAATTCACAATCGACAGTTCGTAAATATCCATGATTTAGGTGGGCAGTACACTGCAGCATCAGGATTGAGGAGCTAGGGCCTGGAGGTCAGTGATATAGTCTAAAATTAGTATGTAATGAATAGCTCAGGTCAAGATATGGCTATGGTATGAATGTAATAAGATCCATATACGTATATATCGTATGCGAGTGACCTGGAACTATCCGAGAGTAGTTTTGTCCTCTATCTCCGATAATATCTAGCAGATCTTCACCAAAATTGGTCATTGTATTTCTTGTCGTACACACTTTCAAATAAAAAAAGAATTATTAAAATCCGTTCAGATTTGACTGAGTTATGGAGTAAAATCAATAAAAAGTTTCATCCCCTATCCTGGAGTAACCTTATGTTTTATCGGGATAAAAACTATCCTATATTTTGATCCGGAGTATCAGCTACCGCTGTACTAAATTTCATTTAAATCCGTTCAGTAGTTTTCGCGTGAAGCGCGGACAGACAGACAGACAGACAGACAAAAATTAAATAAAAATCTGTTTTGGGCTCAGTATCGATAGTCAAGCATCCCCCAATTAAAATTTTCAAAATATATTAAATGTACAGAAATCTTCCAGTTACAGTTTTATTATATGTATATATAGATAAAACAGTGGATACTACAATTCCGTCCCATTTCAAATATTCACACAGAAGTTGCAAACAAAAATACTGAATGATCGTTCATAAAACATTTCAAATGTACCCGTACATCATAAATCAGTGGTTACAAACCATTGAGATTGGTCGAAAACCGGCCACGGACATGTCCCGCCCAATAAATTAATCCATTCATTTCAATTCCGAGTGTCATCTAGCAAGATTACGTGACGTTTTAATAGGTCACCATTAGCATATGAACACTGGGGTCACGCTGAAGGATTACGTGTTAATGGTGTCTTAGATGTTAATATCTCGTGAAGAGTTAAGCTCGTGTGTCAGTAATGGATTATTCAAGACGTGGCCGAGGTACAAATCGGTCTCGAGGCACGGCACGTACTAATTGAATTTTGATAGCTATGTAGGTTTAGTTACTCGGCCAGTCCAGCTCTCTGGGAAGTCGCTTCAATCATTCCGCTCTGATTATTTTGTATTGAGCAAAATAGACTTTGTCGGGAAGATTTAAAGGGGAACGTGTCAGTTGGGCTTATTGAATTTCTTATAGAGAGTAAATTCTTTACGTTTTCTGTTTATGATATACTCGTGGAACCCGGATAGCCATTGGAAATCAATTTACGCAGTTAGATTAAAGTGTGGCGACTTCACGTGGTAACTTCTGTTTGATACCTACCTATATAAGTTTTTTTTTACTATTAATAATAGTTATAAAGAATATAACATTTTACACTTATGAAATTCATTAGATTTTTTTATTTAGCACAGACCCAGACCCAAAATAGCATTTTATTTTTTATTTGTAGCACAGATACAGTCCCAAAATAGAATTATTTGGTAGTAAACATTATGTTTACCGCCAAATCTTAACCTTTTTTTAACCAAAATTTAAACGTCAACTTTCTAACAGTTCAACAGTCAAAAAAAACCAGCTCATCAAGCGGTTATAATACGATTACCGTTAAAACTAAACTTGCCCCCCAAAAATCAAGCAAAGTTGGTAGGGACAAATATTGATCAAAAAGTAATCACAAGGGATTGGGTGGGTTAATATAAGTTGTAACTAAACTAGACCCCCCCCCCCCCCCCCAGTACGACGAACTCTATCGTTCAATTTTACGACAACGTATTGTCTGCATCGATACAATGGCTATACGGCAATACCGATATAGCACCCTTCCGACTTTCCTACAAGATACGAGTACCTATACTTGAACTTATTTAATCTTGTCCGACAAGACCTTGAGGGGTCCTTAATATAAATTACAATAAAGAAGGTCAAACGACCAAAGGGTCTTCCGTTATCGACGCCTTACGTGCCGCAATTTTCATATTTTCTATATGGAAACCTTTTTCGTGTACAATGGAACGCTTATCTTATAGTGCGACTAAAGTGGGGACTCTGGTAAAAGCTGTGATATTGAATAAAAGATGTTTCGTTTCCGAACACTAGGTTGTATTAGGTAGGTATACGCAAAATGGTAACAAGCGTAGCAAAAAGTTACCTATATCCTATCTTACTTCTTATGTTACTAGGATGAATGAGAAAGTGTTTTGTTTGTTGGTTTGTTGATTTGTCATTCAATCACGCCGAAGTTTAGAGAGCTTAAATAACGCTATTATATGAGTTTTATTTTAAATTCAAAAATCATAATACATAATCATAATATCGTCAATTTCTCGCCAATTATCAAGAAATGAACACGTTATATTATAACTTGAATTCTTTAACAGGAAGTATGTTGTAATTGCTTCTGTTACCCTCCCGCAAAATGAGCATGCAATATAAAATGTGCTCGACTTTTTAAAGGGCTATTTTGAGCGTAAATGACTTTTCATTCACTGGCCAGCGGTAAGAGGCTGAATGAGTAAATCTCGGAGTCGGTCCAAGTGGCTCAGTTAGTCGGAATGTATACTTACTAGTTTTTATTTTTCTTTTTCAAATTTCAAAAGAACTTACGGTTAGTTTAGTTTACAACATTTGCAGGTATACAGGTTGATTATTTTATTTTGGGTTTTAAATAGTTATTCGGAAATTGTAGCTTGGAAGTCTGTGCATTGTAAAACAGCAATTTATTACGATGTGTAGTTCCACATCAGTGTGTGATTCTTTGAGTTCACAGAATTGATCGAACGACTATCGTTATAAATATTCGGGTCATCGAATTTTGATAATTGGCATACTTTGCCCGATGACCCGAATATATTTGACTTATTGCAATATACGTATTAAACTAAAAAAAAATCTCGATTATTGTTTATTTCAATGATGTTGGGCCGCTATTATATACAATTATTTCAAATTTCATGTCGACAGCTTTAATAGTTATACTAAAATAATCGACTGTGACAAACGGACGGACGGACGGAGAGAGCCTCACCATAAGGGTTACATTTTTACCATTTCGGTACGGAACCCTAAAAAGGAGGAGGTTCTCAATTCGTCGGGATCTTTTTTTTATGTATGTCCACCGATTACTCGAAGACGCCAGTAACCGATTTGGAAAATTCTTTTTTGTTTCAAGGGGTATACTTCCCAGGTGGTCCCATTTAAATTTAATCGAAATCGGTTGTGCGGTTTTAAAAAAAATCTAAAATAAATTACATACTATTTTTTAAAAATATTTTTTTATCATAGATTATTTATTACTTTTAATCCCGGAAAAATAGAGTTTCCACAGGATTTTGGTATAAGTAAGATTTTTCATTGCAACCTATTCTAAATATTCCGCGCAGCAGCTCGCGTAACGGTCCGCGGAACCCGCACGCCGCGCCGCGCCGTTTCAGCACCAGCCCCCGTAGCCAAGTTACACTTACGAATACTTGAAGGTTTGGCTAGGGCTAGACTAGATGGCGCAGCAGCTGATCTTCTTCTTCTTTATTAAACTATTGACGTCCACAGCTGGACAAAGGTCTCCTGCATGGACTTCCACAGGCTTCACAAGTTGAGGTTACATCGTACTATACTTGTTCATTTAAAAACACAACACTATATTTAAAAACAATAGAAAACTAATGATTTCACAAATAGCTAGTCGCGCATAAAAAGGGTCAAACACCAAAACGTTAAGCAGTGGCAGTAGCCACGGTCAGAGGCCAGAGCTCGCGTCAAGTGCGGCATTATGAGCCGTCCGTTTGTTCTCAGCCTCACTCAATGGATTGGCCTTTTAAGAAACATCTTGTATTTAGAATTTCCGATGAAATAAAAAATCTTCTACTTCCCAACTCTGTGTTGCTATTGAAAATTTATTCACAGGCAACTCAATAACTTTTTTGCATAAATTATGACCCCAATTCTGCAGCGCGTCAGGGATGTTCGCTGACGCGCGTGTAGACGGCTTCTAAACCACTATGAGCGGTGCACATCCTTGTTGCGCAGAGTCCAGGCCAGCTCCAATAGCGCAGTGAGCGGAGATTATTTTAATGATTTTATGTATGCCAGATTGTAGTGAGGGTATTTGCTGACAGGATCGATTGTCAGTACTTACTTGAACCACTGTAGTATGGTTCATGTGCTGACAAATCGGTGCCGTCTTAGGTTAAGTTTAAGGTTTTAGTCTTACTAACATAAGTAGTTTTTGTTTTAATTATTACTAACACACTGTGGATCTCAGTTGGTCGAAATACATTTTTTTATACCCAGTAAGTTTGGTCTCAAACCCAGGAATTCATAATCACAACAGAATAGCTAGCCATTTGACCGGCGAAGCAGTCAAAAAGCTAGTGAAAGAGAAATTTTGAAAAAAAAAATAAAATACTTGAACCTGGAAAGAGGGGCTGAATCTGCACATTTAGACTAGGCGGGGCATTACGAGAAATAAAACATTAATAATTCAACAAAGGCGCACACGTTTCATCTTTCTCACATTGAATAAATATTTGAAGGGAAACTCCCATTTAACCTCAATCCGCAAATTAACAGCGTAGATTAAACTCTCCAGCACGGGGAGATGTTATTACTAGAGGCACTATAACACCCCGCAAAATAGGTTTAACCTGACTGGTGAAGAAGCAGCGCCCCTTGGTAGCTTGTAATTTTAAAAAATATGTATTTTAAAGTTTGCTTTGTGATAACAGGTTCAGTAATTTTTGAGAAAAATCGTAACTAATGAAAAATTTTAAATACGATTGCATCACCATCTTTTGTTATTTAAACAGAAGTTATTTATAACTTAATGCGGGAAACTTTATTAAAATTAGCAAATAAATTTTTCAGGGAAATGGTTACAAAAACGCATAGCAAACAGATATACAATACTAGCTGATGCCCGCGACTTTCTCCGCGTGGAATTCATTTTTAAAATCCCTGGGGAACTCTTTGATTTTGAGTTTTGAGTGCTGCTTAGATAGGTAGGAGGTACTTTAGCCGGTAGGAGTCCGGCACTATGGCTGCTCCGTGTATTGTGTACGAGGATTTCTCCTGTGAGAAAAAAATATGTGGGGGAATTTTTTGATAAATGATGAATGATATTTGCTCTTCTAGTAATATGTATGACATCTCTGTCCCAGAATATTATATTATTAACGTAAAATAATCCGCCCAAAATAATTTGTTCATGTCTTTGTAATATTATTTTTGCTTAATTACCATTTTATCTGGGCTTGGTTGGAGTTGTACTACTGAATTTTTAAAGAATTTTATTTATTCGTCAAATTTGCATAAAGATACGCTTGACGTAATTTCTCTCAGCACCATATATTTTTGCGTAATAATTTTATCTTTCAGTACATCATTCGTCTGTATCTTATTTGCATAAATTATGTGTTCATTGAACTATTTTTAACCGACTTCAAAAAATGAGGAGTTAATCAATTCGTCGGAATCTTTTTTTTAAGTATGTATGTATGTATGTTCACCGATTACTCGAAGACGCCTGAACCGATTTGGAAAATTCTTTTTTGTTTGAAACTCTTTTTGTCTTTCAATGGGAAATGGGACCACCTGTGGTCCCATTTAAATTTTATCGAAATCGGTTGAGCGGTTTTTAAAAAATCTATAGTAAATTATATAATTTCTAGTAAAAAACTTTTTTTAAAATCTATGATTATTATAAATTATCTATGATTTCGACATTTAAATATAATTAAAAAAATATATATTTTTATTATAATATATATTGTTACAAAAATGTTATGCAGGCAAACGAAATTTTTTATTTTAAGTCTTCACAGATGAGCTGTATTTAAATTGCAAGCCGAATAGAAAAAATTGCACTCTGGATGCTTAAAAAATTAATTGACCACAATTTTTCATTAGTACGTGAAGTCTGCCAATCCGCCACGCTCACTTGTCATTGTCATGTCATTTACCTTATTTGGAGTGTAATATTATCAATTACCATCGTTCATAATAGTATAGGTACTAAAAATACTATCAATAAATGAAAATAAAATAAAATTTCTATGTTATCTGACGGCGTCTCCCACCCACATTTATCAAGAACACCCGATTTTCGATTCGTCTGCGCCCGTATTTCGCAAGTCAAACATGGACGACGACGCAAATATTTTCCTGGCGCGGATAGCTATTGACATGGGCGAGAATTCACGGTTCGAAATCAGTTTGATTTGACGAAGTTCTGGTGAAGACTGGTTTTTATTTCAAACTAGATGATGCCCACGACTTCGTCCGCGTGGATTAAGGTTTTTGACTCCCGCGGGAACCCTTTAATTTTCCGGGATAAAATGTAGCTTATGTGTTATTCCACGGTATAATCTATCTCCATTCCAAATTTCATTGTATTTTGCGTAAAAGAGTAACAACACACACCCAAACTTTCGCCTTTATGATATTAGTGTGATCATTAGGTTTTTCTGGCTGCGGGTGTCATAGTGCCCGTGTGGTTTTAGATTTTATAAAAATCCCATGGGCGCTCATTGGTTTTCTCTCATACAAATTACTGTTACTCATAAATAGACTACATAAATAAAACCAAACTTTAAAATTATAAATTTCATGTAAGTTAGGTGGTTGTTCTAACAATTCTCTACCATTCGTTTGGAAAGCAGATTTTGCTGAGAAGAACTAAAGAAGAAACTGTAACTTTAAAGCATGCTGTTGGCTTTATACCATTTTGTAAAGCTGGCGGCAAATGCTAACGGCCTTGATACAAATATGACATAATCCTATAGAACTTTAATAATATCACAAAAAATTGCGATAAAGAAAAATATAATTATAATATACTAGCTGACCCGGCGAACTTCGTACCGCCAACTTACCTATATAAATAAAACGAATAAATTATCTTAATAAAAAAAACTATCCTATCTTTCAAGTTGGACCAAATTACAGATTGTTACGAAGTTTGATCAAAATTGATTCAGTAGTTTAGGAGTCCATCGCGGACAAACAACGTGACACGTAATTTATATATATTAAGAAGATATTTATAATGATATATTCAAACAAAATTAGGCTAATCTAAACCTACCTATTCAAAACACGTGGCCCCAGTGTTTAGTTTAATCAAGACCAATTAATTGCCCTCACTAACCTCCTCTGAATAAACTTGAGCAGCAATTCAATTAATGCCAGAATATCAACAATAACTGTTTTCAGTAATTATGTTTCAAATTTGAACTCCGCAACAAGTCTTAATTTAATTTAATTGTACATAAGGTAGCTTTACGTCTGAAATATTCGGTACTTTATTACTAGTGTTTTCCCGCGACTTTGTCCTCGTGACGTTAGGATTTAAGTTTAAGAGTAAGTAGATAAGTAAAGTTTTACGGAAATCCTAAATTTTTCAAAGGCCATGTCACTCTCCAAGTCCTCAACTATACCCATGCAAAAGATCACGTCGATCCGTTGCTCCGTTGCTTCGTGATTGAAGGACAAACCAACAATCAAACAAACTTTCTTATTTATAATATTAATAAGGGTTGGATTTGGAGGATGATCATTTTAAACAGCATAAAAAATTCAAATTCAATATTTTGTATTTATTTCATGTAGACCATCTGTGGCTCTTAAGACATATCGAGACTTTGGTCCCGGTTTGGGATGCGGATTACTTATAAAATCATACTAATATTATAAATGAAGACGTGATTTTTTGCATGGGTATATTCGAGTACCTGGAGAGTGACATAGGCTTTTTACCTGGAAAATCAAAGAGTTCCCGAGGGATTTTAAAAACTAGATCCACGCGGTAGAAGTCGCGGACATCAGCTAGTATGTATTATATAATAATCACAATACATGATCAAAATACCTGTAAAGTTTTCAGTGGAATAGCCTCAACTTACGGTTTCCTGAATTTGCAGCACGCGAACAGTTGAAAAATTACACCCGAATATCTTTGTATAATCATGATACAGGCAGTGTATGATACTGAGTACTGCCGTTGTCTCAAGCGCTGTCTGTCTCGAATCAAGTGTCATGTTTTTATCGCTTTTATTTCTTTCTCCTCCCGCATGCAATTCGGGCAGTGCAAAAAAGTAAAAATAATCCGGTAGATTAAGTGCAAAGAGATTTTTGGTTCTTTGTAGTCTGAAGTTTCATGTTTTGCAGAAAAAAGCTCAACTGAAAATCTCTTGAAGATGCTGTGTTTTGTTCAGCATATTTTGGAACGTAGTTCCATATCGCGCGGTGCGGAAGGGGGCTAGACGGAAAAAATTAAGGAACCGACACTCGACACTTTTTTGAAACCGACACTTTTTTGTTGAATGTGAATGTAACATTGTGTTCGGTATTTTCGCGGTACAATATTGAGTCTCCGTAGCCTAGTAGCATAATTTCTACATGTGGAATTTTTCCCTAATTTTTTATAACTTATAAGCTATAAAAAATTAGGGAAAGGTTCCACATGTAGAAATTGTTTAAAATAAAATTGAAAATGGAAAATTCGGTCTGTCGAGCTGGGATTCGAACCATCGACCTTTGGCTGTTAGGCGACTGCCGAAGCCACTAGGCTACGGAGACTCAATATTATACCGCGAAAATACCGAACACAATGTAATCGAAAGGAACTACGTTCCATCCGGGTGTCCCTTGACACCTCTCAAGTTTTTATAACTAGTTGATGCCCTCGACTTTGTCTGCTTGGATTTAGTTTTTAAAATCCCAGGGGTGTTTTCACGAAGCGGAGATGTATTCACATGATAGAGGTAAACTCATACACTATTTATGACGAGCAAGTAGAAAAGCAGAAAAATGAAAAATGCCAGCTGCAAGTAGTTACCTATATAAAAGTCATGTACCAAGTCATCAAAGGACGCCATGATGATTCCAAAGGCTTTGTTTCATCGAAACGTTCCCGCCCTATTCTAAAAATGGCGGCACTAAAAGTCAAGATGTATATTGTACAGAGGGGACTCCGGATTTTATGGTTACTCAGAATAATAGTATTTTCTACAAAAAAAATACTTTCAGAAACTTTTCTAAATAAACATCCACTTTTAAAAATACGTAAGCACTTCATCCATTTACTTACTTAATATTATTTTGAAATGTAAGTAAGTATGTAATTAAGTATTTTAAGTAGGAGTTTCGTGTCAATATTCAAACCTTTTATAGCTTAGTGGTTACGACTGTGATCTGCTATTCGGAGGGTTACAGGTTCGATCCCAGGTAATTTCTTAAACGTACTTTTCGAAGTTAAGTACGTTTAAGAAATTAAATGTCACATGCTTTAACGGTGAAGGAAAACATCGTGAGGAAACCTGCACACCTGAGAGTTCTCCATAATGTTCTCGAAGGTGTGTGAAGTCCGCCAATACGCATTGGGCCAACGTGGTGGACTACGTGGCCTATAACCCTTCTCTGAGAGGAGACCTCGCTCAGTAGTGAGCCGATGTAGAATTTCTAATACAACCGAACTCAACCGAACAGAACCGGTAGTCACAAATTACACCTAAGGGCTCTTGCGCACTTCCTCGTTTCGTGTTTTCGTGTGTTGTTTTCGTGATTCGTGAAAACACGATTCGAAGTGGTCTACATACAAAATGTACGTGCGCTTGTGCACTCATTCGATTCGTATTTTGACGGATCCGTATTCGTTTTGTATGACGGCCATTTCGAATCACACTTTCAAGAACACGATGACGAATCGAATACGAGGAAGTGCACAAGAGCCCTCAGGTGTTATTTGTGACTACCGGTTCGGTTCGGTTGAGTTCGGTTGTATTACAACTTCTATAAGAGACTATACTCATTGTACAGAGTTGTAATACAACCGAACTGAGCCCAACCGAACCCGTACTCAGCAAGTTATTATCCCAAGAAAACCAATTGTTGGTCAATGGATAGAGGTCACACCCCTCAACTTTAAGGAATAAAACGCAGAGAAAAGTTTACATACACACATGGCCTTCATTGCAACATCCTGTATCTAACAAAATACAAAATTTTAATAGCCTCTCGTGATTACGGCTACACTAAAACCGAGCTAAGTAATAGAGCTCCACGCGTAGTTGTAAAGTACGCACTAGAAGCGAGTGTGCTTAGCCAGTTACGCCTAGACGAGAGGGGGTGCGCATTCAACCAATGACGTCATTCTAACTAGTTAGACCCACGAGCACCCTCCAATGTTATTCAGATGCTAAATTACTGCTGAGTTTTTTTAATCCTACACAATTAAAATTTTAGGGGGTTCTTTGTTTGATCTTTACTAAAACAAGGCAAGTTGACATGTCAGTGTCAGTGCAGTAGGTATCTCACTGCACTGCACTATATTTTTAAGGGTCATGACCCTCACTAATTGTAGGGGTTTTCTTGGAATAGTAAACCTATACTTATAGAATACCTTAAAGAACCCATACTCGTACCTATATTAGAAGTACGTAATAGTATTGGTGCTGAAGAAAATTATGATAAATTCTTGCTCATTTCTTATTGATAGATTTTCAGAAGCACATAGTTCAATTTTAGCTCAATGCTAACAACAAAAATCATAACATTTCCTTTTGACATTGCTGTGGTTGGGTAAAAAATGAGCATGCACCAATACATGTAAGTTACGATCAGAGTGTATTAAGCTATGAAAGGTTGGCTCAGACTACCTACGCCGTCCCGCACGTAGTTGCAAAAGTAAATTGCGTACTTGAAGAGTTTCGTTCTGCATCTTGTGAGCGTAACAAGCGAGTGATGACCTTTAGGAAAACTTGCAAATACTCAAGTGAAATTCTTGTTTTTAGACAGAATATTAATAATATATTTTATAGCACTAAAAACCCAAACTAAGTTTCGCTTAAGTAACGACACATTTTTATACGGTTATGCGTTACTTATGTGCATACGCACATACACATGTACAGCATATACATGTTAGTGTTACACACAAAAATAGAATAGAATATAGATACATATTTGTGACTGAAGTGAAACAATCCATTAATAATAATTACTAACAACTTGAATTAATAGAAAGCGGTACGCTACCTACTATTATGTTAAACCTATCTAAAAATATTGCTACTTTTTTCGGTAGGTATAAGTATGTAATCTCAAATTGTCTTATAAGACTGTACTAGCTTAAGCCCGCGACTTCGTCCGCGTGGATTTAGTTTTTAAAATCCCTCGGGAAGTCTTTGATTTTCCGGAATAAAAAGTAGCCTATGTCACTCTCCAGATCCTCAACTATACCTATGCAAAAAAATCACGTCAATCCGTAGCTCTGTTAAGATGTTATTGAAGGACAAACCAAGAAACCGACAAAGACACTTTCGCATTTATAATATTAGTATGAAATGATAACAATTTGGTCAAAAAAAGTTTTTGGTCAACTGTACATTGTATAAATATTGCTTATTGTTTATTTATTTATTGCATAGATGCAAAGCGTTGCATAAGTAAGTAAAAGTCTCAAGAGTCTCAAGACATGTTATCGATCAAAGAGCACGGATAGCTCGTTTCAGGTCTGCCCGAGTGTCACGTAGATGCAAAAATAAATTACGGTCTTGGGCAGTTACGTTCTGCATCTTGAACACGCAGGTTGTACCTCCGTACTTACGTCGTGTACAGTAAGGTGGATGACTTTGAGGAAATTTTACCTGTGGCTTCGCTCCGACATCATATTAAAAGTAGTCCAAAGTGAACATTTGTTACTGCCGCACTCAAGAGTCATTCATTAAATTAAGATTAATTAATCATTGATTTGTGATCAACTGCCGCACTCAGCCGCATGTATTAAATTATATAATTTAATGATTAATTAATTAATTATTATCATTAAATCTATTACTGAATTGTCATTAATGTACAAACGAAGCGTTAGCTTCTGAGAATTAAACTTTTTAAAATCCAAGATCTCGTCGTTAAGTAACGATTAGCGACTCTGAGTGCGGCAGTTAATAAATAAGTGGTGAACACTTTCCTATAAAAAATTAACAATTTTGATATTTTTGGTTTATCAGCTGTTTCAAATCAGTCAAGCTGTTTTTGAATTCTAGCCAGACTAACAAACAAGAAAATGTTTTATATATTATTTATATAGATAAATAAAGCAGTTTTGACCATCAACATGGTCACATAGCACAGGGTCGCTCAGTAGGCGATGCAGAGAGCTCTGCGTATCAGAAATGAGGAGATCTATAGGAGAACCAGAGTAAGCGACATACCTATCATTTTTTTTTTTTAAAGAATATCAATCAAGTTGAACTTGACTGATATTCTCCTCTCTCCTCCAAATAAGCGGAAAGCTTGTGCCAGGAGTGGGTACAACAATAGTGCAACGGGTGGGATTCGAACCTGTGACCTTTCAGTTTTCAGTCCGTACCTTTAACCGTTGGGCTATTGAGGCTTATTCATCTTCTTAATCTCTTAGGATCTTATCAAGTTGCAAAGTAGCAATGGCCACTCAGAATCATTGGGCATTGGGGACCCAAGTTATTGGAATGAATGTACTGAAAAATGGTTAAGAAAAAAGCTTAGTCTTATCTAACAAAAGAATACGCAGTCGTTCTTCTTAGATACTCACAAAGATTCTCCCCGAGGTGATATCCAGTGAGTTTTGACTAAATTAGTCATATTCATTTTACTTTTATCACAACGAAATGTTCATTTACAAAGCCAGACTCTACGTTCAACGAAGTAGCTGGAGTTGACGACCTTTTGGCCTTTATGTACACGCTACAGGGGTATCAGAATAATACAGGGCGAATAAATTATTCTCTGATGTTTCGCTTTATTCACTTACCTTAAATTAATATTGTTACACATAATCTATGGTAATTAAAGCAGAAAATAATCAGTTTGTTCGTTTGTTACTTTTCACGCATTTTTAACTACGGAACGGATATCGATAAAATTTGGCTGGAAGATACCTTAAAGAAAATATCCTTAGGAATAAAGGCGCAGACATCAGCTTGTACATAAAATTACTTAGGTTATCACCTTGTATTGACTCGCAGACAGCTGATGTTATTAGACGCGTAGATAAGTACTCAGTCGCCATGTATTTTCATATGTATGTAGTATGTATAAATACATATTTTGTGTTTAATTTTAGGGTATCTATAATATCTATATATCCTAAAGTTATTGTGTTTAAAATTCAGTTATATTAGGCGTATCGAAGAAATACTGATGACTTTCATTCATTTCAGCGGATTTCAGCCCTGACTGTGTTTGTTGGGAACAAAAAAGGAGCCTATGTCAGTCTACAGGTCCAAATCCATGCTAAACATTAAGTTGATTCATGGCTTCCTTGCTAAGTGATTGAAGGACTGACCAGCAAACCATCAAGCCATAGCCAACAAGATTTTCGCATTCATAATACTCGTAAAAATTATTTATAAGTTAAGGGATAAAAATTTCCCTACGTTGGAAATCGTGAAAAGTTTAGATGAAATAAGAATTAGGATTAAAATATTGGATGAATTTAATCTTTAAGCTCCGAGTATGAGCTCGAGTGAAAATTTGCGCCCGAGCTTCATAGGGTATTAAATTCCAATTTTAGAGGATCATCACGAATATTCTCAACGCTACGTAAAACCTGGTACAGAAAAAATTATTTTAATATGTATAATATTTATGATAATATTGTGTTGGTATGATATGTGTCTAGCAGTGATAGCCTTGTGGTTAGGACTGCGGTCTCCTATTCGAGGGGTCGCAGGTTCAGTCACAACTTGAGGAAACCCGTATACCTGAAAATTCACCGTAATATTCTCTAAGGTGTGTGTGTGTGTGTGTGTGTAGTCTGTCAGTGCGAAATTGTCCATAATTGGAGAATGAGTGGCAGAAATAACCTGTTATAGAAGCGAATACCAGGCAACCATAATATGGATAGGATATAAAATTTTAATGCACTATGAATGTGGAGCTGACAGCAATAAAAATAACAAACTCAGCCAATTATACAGATACATAAAAATAAAAAAGAACAGTGTTTTTCTTTATAGTTTACCAAAATAGGCAATAATAGAATTTATTGTTGTTTTAAAACCAGTTTAGAATTCGATAACAATAACCTCAATTATAACTTAATCATCAAAATGGTGAAGCGGTGTCAACGTTCATTAGTTTATTTGCATATCAATTGAATCCAATTTGTACGTATTTCGTTGGCATTGTTACGTTCGGCATACAATTTTTTAACTTTTACGTTGAAACAATTTTCAGTTTTATTCAGTTTCTGCATATAGCGGCACGGCCTCGATATATTCGGCTGAATATTTCATCTTTCTATGTGCTGTCGGTTGCTGTGTGGTAAGTAATTATCTCGCTATTTTGTAGTTATTTTATAGGAGATTGGTAAAATAAATTAATTGATGACCTGTTTAGATTAAGGCCGGCTGTTTACAATCGGGATAGAATCTGATATTCATCTCAAGTGTTGCTCATTAGCTAAATGAATGAAAAAAAGACAAGCTACGAGTATTTGATTTGGAACTAGGTATCGTAAGTTTGAAATGTAATTCAAACAAATATTTTAGGTACAATAGGTTGGGGCTTTTTGTATACAACAATTGGCATTTTTGTCAATTGTTTGTACGGGTATCTCATATTTATATAAGTTTGTATACCTTGAGGAAGATATTGTGATGTGAGTTTTTGAAGTCGGTGTTAAATAAAGTTAAGCAGTGTTTAGTGGGCTTCAGCTGACGCTTACTTACCTACACGCGACCCGGCCTAGGAACTTCGCTTGAACTACGGCCAACTTTAACTTCTGCACTGAGCAATGGGAACATTATGCTGGTGACTGATTTGTTATTTATTGCTCACTCGTGACTTCGCTGTAAGTACCTGTTATGTGACTGTATTACGTAGAAATCATAACTTCATTAATCGTTGTTCTTAACTCTATAATGTTGGCTTCTGTTCTTTAGAGCTGAATGCAGGTGTCGTACTTTACAGATATAATAATGTAATAATTTCTATCTATGCAGTCGCAACCAAACTTCCTATAAGTTTTTTCTTATCAAGTATTGCTTATTACGGTTGCTTTGTCTTGGCCATTATGAAATCATAAATGAAGTATAGAGGTTGTTGATCCATTTAAAATAAGTATTAATTATTAGTTCCAGAGACCCTCGTTTAACTACTTACAGCGCCAAAGTGACGTCAATCAAGTAAAAAATGACGTTAATCAAGTAAAAAATGGCGTTCAAAATCAAGTAGGTCCAAAAAATATGGTGGCAGCCTCTCCAGGGTAAATCTTAGAATAATTACAGAACTTAGTGCATGCGACTCATTTTTACAGGCAAGGACTAAGGACAAGGGAGCGACGCTCACGAACTAGATGGTCAGTCTAACTAACCAGTTGAGGGAATTTTGTCATTAACAGTCAATATGCCTCATCATAGGCCTTTCATAGGTGCGCCAACGTTGTCATTGCTCGGCTTTTCGTATCCAGTCGACCTGACCCATTTTGTGGATGTCATCACTCTACCTTAACGGAAAGCATCGACGCGTTCTGTTTTCACTCAAAGATCTTTCAAAATCAGCGAACACTGGGCCTCTGATAAATGTGACCAGCCCATAGCACTTCGACGAGGTAACCTTGAAAGCTGCGTCGTTTACTTTTTCTCTGGTAATGTTACCTTGTTCCGGACTCGATCCCTCAATAAATAAATTCTCATATAGATAAAATAATCTTTAAAAGAAATTCCACCAGATTCCAAAAGTAAATACCTGCAAGTTTTAGAATTTCTTAGCCACACAGGTTTCCTGTACAATATTTTCCTTTACCGCAAAGCGCGTTATAAATTGTTAAGTAAGCACTTGGCTAAGGCGCAGGCCTTAAGAAATGTACAAGCAACAAAAGAAGCATTCTACTTGTACTAATAAAATTTTATGAAAGTTGAGAAGACGCCAATAGTGTTATGATAGCAAAAAGTATTCTCATAGTATTTTTGTTGCATTTATTTTTGTAGGCAGTTCACGAGTTGTTGCATACGTGTAAATTATACAGCTTCCTGCATTGTAGCAGCAACATCCATACTAATACATAATATTATAAAAATGTGAAAACTTCTATCACGAAGCAATAGAGCAATGATCAACGAGGTTTTTTTGCATGGGTAGGTATAGCTGTGACTTGGAGATTGACATAGGCTACCTTTCATCCCGGAAAAACAGAGATATTTAAAATCTAACTCCCGCGGGATTTTTAGAAACCTTACTCCATGCAGATGAAGTCGCCGGAAAAAGTTAGTTTAGAAAATTTCTGCGTAAATACACTAAATAAAATAGTAATTAACCAAAGCCTATTAAGGAAGGCGCCGAAAAAGAAATACTTTCTCAATCCGGTCACGCCCCGTTGTAATAGAGTGGCGCATTTGTCACCGAAACAACCACTCCGATCGCATTTATTATCGAGATAAGAACAAAAATTTCCTTTAAGAGTTTAAATTTTCAATAGCGTAGGTAACGGTTAAAGAATATGACTGAAAACCTATAAGCCAATCGGTCGATGGCCATGTGCTTGCAATTATGCAAATAAATCCTTTCTATTTTTTCTATTCTATTCTATTTTATTGGCCAATGGTAATGTACCTACATTGCAATAGGTAGGTACTATACAAACTAATTAGCACAAAACGTGAACTTTATGCTTAAAGCACTGTCGCCGAGTCTCTAAACCGTAACTTTCTTTAGCTTTCACTAACAAACCAATTTCACCCTTCGAAGCTAATATCGTACTCAAGGAATTTATGTGCTCCTTAGACGACGTGTTACTCTGTTTACAGTGTCGATTTTACGATATATGGCGTCGTTGGTCCTTACACATAATGGGTGGACGACGCATGGAATGGGCACTTGAGGTTGTGTGTATATTTCGGATAAGCTGCAGTCTGACAGTCTCTGTTGCAGTTGTGACTTGTGGTAATATACATTAAACTGTAGGACAACGATAGTAGAATTATAAGAGATCAATCCAAAACCAGGCGCGATGTTGAAGTGTAATTGGCGGCACATAGTTCGAAGAACTGATGGTCGTTAATATTCCAAGGTGCTGGAGTGGCGACCCCGCACCGGAAACCGCAATGTTGGTACTAGGTGAATCGACAACATCAGAGGAGTCGCAGGTAGCTGCTGAGTACAGGCGGCGCAAAACCAAGACCTGTGGAAGTCCATGTAAGAGACCTTTGTTCAGCAGTGGACTGCATCCATCGGCTGATGATGAGTCACTAACGTAGGCGAAAATGCTTGACTGATTAAGCTGAGTGTAACATCGTATAGTATACAATTTTTTATCAAACTACAAACCTTATCACATTTTACATACTCTCGAATATAACACGTACAAAATTTTTATAATGAATACCTACTAAAACAGTATTTCTCCACTCTACATTAAAGGTCACTCAAAGCCGTGATTTACTGCCGACGTATATCAAAAACAAGAGCAAGTGGAAGCTAAATGAAAATAAAAAGAGGAAAAATAAAAGGGAAAGCCAAGGTATATGCGGGACACGTACGCAAGAGTCGGCCGATTTCTACGTCACGTACGGAGAAAAGAGAACTTTTATTACTTCCGAGGCGTAATTGTTATGGAGAACCACCTTCATCGCTTATTACCTACTCAACTTTGCTATCACTTAAGCAGCCTTAATGAACTTGCGTAAAAAGTTCTAACTGCATAAAGTAAGAGAATTATTGTATCTTCTATATGATCTATCAATTGAACAGTAGCTACCGTTACTGAGTGACTGACCAAAAAAACATAGTTTAAATCTAAAGATATATAGTGGACTATGATCTACATCATTCTCATTCGAGAAGAGACGTATGCCTTGAAATTTCTGACCATTATAGGTGCAGTATGGAGGTACTTTTTGAAATCTTGGCCCTTTTACTTAATCAGAATTTTAAACATAAATACAGTCACAGATCAGGGCATTAGCTAGTAATTGGGCATAAGAGTAAAGCCTGATCGTTTTTAACATGGTCCATGATAGTGATCAATCTATGTTGAATAAAATAATGTCAGCCAAAACTTCGATGGTTGGATAGGGTTAACCAAGAAGTTAAAAGATTTTTGAAGTGAAAACTTCTTTAGCGGCGTTGAGCACTTTTCTGTAATGGGTATAAAATCATAAACTCGCGTCAGGACACGTGACCCTGATCGAAAAAGCGTAAGACGGATGGAGAGTAGACAACTATTACCTTTGATTATTTCAGACGCTTCGTCATCGCTTGGTTGGTCTAGTGGCAAAGGGACCTGAGTGAGTTTCACTCAGTCCCTTCGCTGGTTCAGGGTTCGAATCCTACCTTCGGCTTACGTTTTTGTTTGTTTTTTTTATTTTTGTAAGAACTGTAAAAGTGTAACTTGAATTATTTTAATTATATTTATCAATTTAAAGAAAGAAAATTTCCGTAACCGGAGGTGGGTATGAACCCGTACTTATTTAGTAAGTAGGCGGCGCGGCGCCTGTATAATAGAGCCACGGCAGGTATGATAAGGATGTCGAAATTAATTACTGTATATGTACTGCCGAAGCTAGTACAATTGTCGTATATAAATACGGCAATTGAACTGACTGCGCCATCTATGATGATGACCACAAACTTCCATGATTAATATTTTACGACGTAAGACAGCTGTTTGTTACTACTACTCTTGAAGTTCTTTATATTTCACTTAGATGTCGTAAGTGTGCTATATTTATTATTTTATTATTATTTATTATTATTTATTATTATTATTATTTATTATTATAATTTATTATAATTTATTTATTATTATAATTATTTTTATATTTATATCTTTTTTAAATTTTATATTTATTTTTAATTATTAGCAAATCTAGTTTTCACTTCTATCGGCAGTCAGTATGACTGCCAATTTTTTTTTTTTTAAAGAATATTATAATATAATAAAAACAAAAAAGTTTTTGTTTGCTGGGTTGTCCTTCAATCACGCTGCAACGTGGTTTTCTTTTATGGATAAAATTGAGGATATAAAAGATAATGAAATACACTACGTTTTATTCTGCAAAAACAAACATTTGCCTTCGGAATATATTTAAACGCACGCATGCACGCAGATGATATCACGGGTAAAAGTAAGTTTCAAATATTATATTACACAAGCCAACAAAAAAAATTTTTATGAATAAACTAGCTGATGCCCGCGACTTCGTCTGCGTGAACTTAGCCTTTAAAATGCCTTGGGAACTCTGAAAATGTAGCCTGTCACTCTTCAGGTCCTCAACTATAGGTACCCCTGCAAAAAATCACGTCGATCCGTAGCTCTGTTTGGGCGTGATTGAAGGACAAACCAACGCACTTTCGCAGTTATAATATTTCACCATATAAAGTGTAAGTGCATATAGTCAACGTGGTTTTTAGGGTTCCGTACCCAAAGGGTGCCAATACTAAGCCTCCGCTGTCCATCCGTCCGTCTGTCAGCGGCCTGTATCTCGTAAACCATAATAGATTGACAGTTGAAATTTTCACATATTTTGTATTTCTATTGCTGCTATAACAACAAATAATAAAAATTAATTTAATTTTTTTGTAACGAAACCCTAAAGAGTGAGGACCGACTCGCACTTGGCCGATTTTTTTTACACAGGTAAAGTTAAGGACCTGGAAAATAACACAGGCTACTTTTGTCCCGGGAGCATACATTTAAACGCCCGCGCCACTACAAAGTATATAATTTATTGTAGATTTTTTTAAAAACGCTCGACTGATTTCTTTAAAATTTAAATGGGACCACCTGGGAAGTATACCCTTTGAAACAAAAAAAGAATTTTCCAAATCGGTTCAGCCGTCTTCGAGTAATAAAAAGAAATGATTCCGACGAATTGAGAACCTCCTCCTTTTTTGAAGTCGGTTAAAGTAATAATAAAAATTAGTTCAAACGAAGTTATGGAGTATAACAGTCAAAATAGTTCAACCCCTATCTCAGAGAACATACATCCATCCATCCGTATACGACATCTATACAAACATACATCCGTATACATCCACCCTCACAAACTTTCACATTAATAATAATATTAGTGGGATAATATGAGTAATAATAAGTAGGATAGGATATATTTAATGTATTTATTGTTAGTAGGAGGAGATACATACATATATACATACATGCATGCATGCATGCATGCAAGCATACATACATACGTACATAAGGACATACATACATACATGCATGCATACATACATACATACACGCATACATACATGCATACATACATACACACATACATACATACATACATATATACATACATACATACATACATACATACATGCATGCATACATGCATGCATGCATACATACATACATACATACATACATACATACATACATACATACATACATACATACATACATACATACATACATACATACATACATACATACATACATGCATGCATATTGGCGCATGATTGAAGGATAAATATGTGAAAAGAAGCATACTAATATCCCGCAGGAACCGTTTGTTTTCCAGGGATAAAAAGTAGCCTTTGTCACTCTTCAGGCCCTTAAAACTTTACCTTTACCTGTGCTAAAAAATAATCTAAAACTTCAATCTAAAACTCCGTTGGCGCATAATTGAAGGATAAGTATGTGAAAGTAACATACGAATATCCCGCGGGAACTGTTTGTTTTCCCGGGATAAAAAGTAGCCTTTTCACTTTTCAGGTCCTTAACTATGCCTATCAAAAAAACCACTTCAATCTGTAACTTCGTTGGCGCATAATTGAAGGATTAATATGTGAAAAGTAGCATATGAATATCCCGCGGGAACTGTTTGTTTTCCTGGGCTTTTCAAGTCCTCAACTATGCCTATCCAATAAACCACGTCAATCTGTAACTCCGTTGGCGCCTTATTTAAGGATAAATATGTGAAAAGTAGAACACTAATATCCCGCGGGAACTGTTTGCTTTCCCAGGATAAAAAGTAGCCTTTGTCACTTTTCAAGTCATCAACTATGCCTCTCCAAAAAACCACGTCAATCTGTAACTCCGTTGGCGCATAATTGAAAGATAAATGTGTGAAAGTAGTATACTAATATCCCGCAGGAACCTTTTGTTTTCCCGAGATAAAAAGTAGCCTTTGTCATTTTTCAGGCTCTTAACTTTACCTGTGCAAAAAAATCACGTTAATCTAAAACTCCATTGCGCGTATTTTGAAGGACAAATGCGTAAAAAATAGCGATGCTATCCCGCAGGAACTGTTTGCTTTTCCGGGATAAAAAGTAGCCTATGTGCTATTCCAGACTATAATCTATGTCTGTGCCAAATTTCAGCAAAATCGGTTCATTCGTTGTCGCGTTAAAGAGTAACAAACATCCATCCATCCATCCATCCAAACATCCTCACAAACTTTCGCATTTATAATATTAGTAGGATATTCAAAATTTTTAATGTCCATACAAGGAAAACGTATTTTAATAAGCAAACACACAAACCTTTGGTGGGGGAAGCACTGAAATTCAATCTCTTGGTTTTTCTTTTCAGTATGAGCATAAGCACAGACCAGGTTCATGAGCAATGGGGCAATTTATCCCATTTTGTGTGACCGTAAGGTCAAAAATGTCCTCAAGAAGTTGAAAAAGTCATGTAGTTGCATTCTGTTATATTTGCGGCGAATTTATTAAAACAAATTCTTAAAAAAATGATATTTTCCAAAAAATTTGATAAAGCTAATTTTAAACTTTAAATACGAAGTCAAGACAAAAATTGGGCGTCTCATTTTTCATGTTGTAATGAATGGTTTTCTTAAAATTAATTTCACTTTTACAGCTACAAAAGCAAACTTTTTCAGACGATACAATTTTTTCTTTAATTAGTGTTACTAAATCATCATACCTACAAGATCGTAGGTATGATCTTGTAGGTATGATGATTTAGTAACACTAATTAAAGAAAAAATTGTATCGTCTGAAAAAGTTTGCTTTTGTAGCTGTAAAAGTGAAATTAATTTTTAATGTCCATACAAGGAAAACGTATTTTAATAAGCAAACACACAAACCTTTGGTGGGGGAAGCACTGAAATTCAATCTCTTGGTTTTTCTTTTCAGTATGAGCATAAGCACAGACCAGGTTCATGAGCAATGGGGCAATTTATCCCATTTTGTGTGACCGTAAGGTCAAAAATGTCCTCAAGAAGTTGAAAAAGTCATGTAGTTGCATTCTGTTATATTTGCGGCGAATTTATTAAAACAAATTCTTAAAAAAATGATATTTTCCAAAAAATTTGATAAAGCTAATTTTAAACTTTAAATACGAAGTCAAGACAAAAATTGGGCGTCTCATTTTTCATGTTGTAATGAATGGTTTTCTTAAAATTAATTTCACTTTTACAGCTACAAAAGCAAACTTTTTCAGACGATACAATTTTTTCTTTAATTAGTGTTACTAAATCATCATACCTACAAGATCATACCTACTAAAGATCAATTATTTATTAACATGTAATATTCAAGTAGTGCAAAGCTATAATAGATCAATAACTGGCTGCTAGTCATTACGTGTGCCGTGCGGTGTAAGTCACGCTTGACCTCACCTCAACTCTTGATTGAGCAATTTTCCCAACAACCACTCTTTAAGCGATAACTTACTTAGATTAACACGTTACTACTACGCCCCTGTAACCCAGTGCACGCTATGTTTTCTTTCAGAGTTTTGTAAATTCATGAGTTAAGTCCTAGTTTTCTGAAATACTTACCGCAATTTTGCGATATATTTAATTGCCACTGTATCATTTTGTTAGATATGCTGCAGCTTATGTTATGTATATGAAAACTAATTAACTGTTCACTTGAACTTTGTATTTTGGATGGTTACACACCTGGAGAGATCTGAGAAGCTATTTCTCGAAAAGTAGTTTGACTCAAATTTCATACAGGTGAAGCTGAAAATAAGGAATAAAATAAATAAGGAAGAAAATAGGTACGGTGCATTATATTAATATGGACTACAAAGTCTTCTTTACAGCTCCATTATTTATTACATGGTTTCCTAAAAGTATTTTCAGTTGATAAAGAAGGCCCTCTACAACATTCAGTTAAATTGCCTAAAGACAAATCTGTTTTCTTTCAATCAATCAAAATACATAATCAATCAATCGTTAGAATTAAAAGATGTTATTTTCATAAAAATCGTCTCATGTTTTATTTTGTGACAGGAATGAAACTATAATTATAATATTTAAAGGACTATCCATAAAACGAACATAATGCACTGAATTATTTTCCTATCTTAATTTTATATTATATTCTTTACTGTCCTTTTAATTGGCAAAAGTAAATTACAGCGTCGAAACTTTGCAATTTCAGCGAAATAACTTTATAAGTACCCCGTAAGTTTAAAATAAATTAATATAATTAGGAGGGCCTTTCAGTTTCATGGAAAGTTTGAAGGTGACAATTTCAACATTTACTTTCTGAAAAGATCTTTTCTAAACCGGCTTAGGTATGATTAATCTAGTAAAAGGTTTAAGATCAGTTATTGAACTGAGGATACAGATATAATTGCACAACAACAACAACTAGCAAACATGCAGGCGGGTCACCTGATAGTATGTGATTACCGCCACCCATGAACATTTGTAGCACCACTGCGCTGCTTAGATCATAGCAAGTCTATGCACCACCACAGCGGCACCACCAATGCGTTGCCGGCTTTTCAGGAATTTGTTGGTCCACCCATTGAATAGCCCTATGTTGCAAGCCTATGTTATTTAATAAGCCTTGAATAAAATTTTAAAGCCTCAATAACGGACGCGAACTAAAAACTAAAAGTACGACTGTTCAATTCCCAGCCGTTGCATTATTATTGTCACACCCAATTTTAACGTTAATCTTATTTGGAGGGGAGAGTTAATTTTGGTCATGTTCAGTATGGCAAATTTTCTTTCTTATGAAAAAATTTGTAAGGCGAGCTATATACACAAGTGTGGAAGATGACTCACTTATACGACGACTAACATGTACTCACATATAGACCATATTACGTAAATATCTCGTCCATATTAAGTATACTTAATAAGAAAGCTCAAAGCGTGACAGTATAACTGATAATTAACTAACGCTTTCCAAGGTGATGGAAGACACCAACTGTTTCACGCCGTATCTTCCACTCACCATTCTATCGATCCACTGACTGGATCTACCAGTGGATTGAATAACACTCTGGAGTTCACTGTGGTCTACCAATGGTCTAGCTGGATCCTCTAACATTTCAAGTCCATTACAATCTATAGTCCACCTTCACCAGTGGGTCGAAAAGCTAACACTTTAGAAGTTCACTGTGCCTTAGACATGAAAAAGTAATATAAATTGAATTCATAGAACTCGTAAGATAACACCAAGAGCCCTTAGGTTTTGGGACCCGAAGATAATGTTCCCAATCTATTTCGGAGTGAAATCTGAATATTTAATGGATATCTTGCCTGAATCTCGATTGAGGGTGCGGATATTGCTGAGAAAATTGTCTATTTACTTTGAATAACGTCAGAGCGAGCCCATTTATTTTTATTTACCTACTTCGTATATTGACATATTTTGATTAATGATTATAATTTGAGTACCTACCTTCAAGGCAAGAGAGAACAGGCATTTTCTAGGCAAGCCCTCTACAATCTAGACCTCATCAGTGCTTTTCATCATTGATTGTCGTCAAGTGCAAGCCTGTCTCGCAATAAAAAAACGTATAAAAACACATTCAATAAGTCGAAGTTATTAGGTATTATACAAAGTTGCGTAGGAGCAACCGACTTTGCACCGAGCTGCCCCTCTAATAGTGTAATAAGTTGTTACATATTAATAATACCTACCTGTATTGTAAAATTAAATTTTGAAAAGAAAACTTCTTGTCGGCTGCTACTTTCCAAACCGATGGTAGATTCTTGATTTGTCTTAAGAGCCACAGTCTGGCCACATGAAATAATTAATAATTTTGAATTTGACGTCATTGCAGATTTTTTACATCTGTTTTCAGTAATTTCGTCAATAAATTCTAGTAGAAAACTATGAAACTAAAAGAAAAATGGCATCTGTCTTGATCTAAAATAATAAAAATTTACCATGATTACTCACTTTATTTAAAATACCCATTTAAGAGTAAATTTTCTGCAAAGGCACACAAAGCTGGGTCATTTCGATCATAAAAAAATTCTCTTAAGTCATTGTAGATATTTGAAGGGTTTTGCCTATTTAATAATTGATTATTGGCGAAGGGTAGGGCCGGAAATTACCATATCAAAAAAACGCATGGTATGATGTTAGACGTCAATTTAGTAAAACATTCACTCGGCTCAAGAGACCGTTCGTCAGGCCTTGTATTTTATTGGTTATTGAAAACAAAGAAACACACCGTTTTAAATTCCCCGAAGCAGTTTTTTAACAGTGGCATTCACAATTTAAGCTAAGGCATAAAGGGACAATCACACCCAGTGAATTTAATTCCCAAATAGTGGCTTTTAGGTTTGTCGTGTTGATGGAGAAGGTACAAAAGAAATCTCTCGTCATTCGTTGCTCTCTCATTTAGCAAAATCTCACACCGTTTAATCGAACGGTATGAGAATTTGCTAAATGATCAACAATCCATAAAAATTTGCTTTTTTTGCTGTTTACTTAATGCTAAAAATAATATTTACTAAACTTGTTTTCAGCTTTACGTAGAGAGTAGGTAGGTGGTCCTTTTAATATTTCAGTCCCAAAAGAATTTCTAACCTAAGACTTTATGTACCTATGACACCCTTTTTTCAAGCATCCTCGTAATACCTGGGTCCGTTACACGAACTCTCTTCATTCATAATCTGGGTGGATTAGATTCAAGTGTAGCATGTTCGTATACCTAATAGTATAAGCTGATACATCCGCCCACGGCAAAGAAAAGGGCTTAGCCATACAGGTGTAATATTTTAGCCTAACGTCATTCATATTCATGTTCTACTCAGACATTTCGTGGAATTAGTTTCTTAAAAGCTGAAGTCGTTACCAAAAGACTATTTCTTTAAACTCTATTAATTAACTTGATTGCAGGGAAGTAATGTTTAAACTACCCGTTGCTGGTGAGTTTTTTTAATGATATTTATTAGTTAGTTAGATAGTATACATTCATGCACCAGCAGATGCCCGCAACTTCATCCGCGTGAATTTTTCAAGTTTTAAATTCAACCCTAGTGAAGGATTTACATAAAATCCCTCCTAGTACTCCAGAGTCAGGTTGTATGTTATCTGTCAGTCAAAAGCACTCTGATGTCATTCCTCCGATGTAGCAGTCGGAGACCTTTATTGCCTTCCTCTTAAAAATGACATTTAGTTTATTTTAATGTCAGTCAATGTTTTATACCTAGTACGTTTAAGAAATATTATTTATAATAAAATAATACCTGAACATAAAATCCAATTGGGCGTAGAAAAGACCTGTAATCCAAGCAATGCTCTCTCACAACCCCAAGAACACGTAGGAAACACGACATAATTTAATAGTGCATTGTGCATACACCCTTACAATTGGCCACATCCGGGCAGTCATACCCATAGCCCTTCAGACACCTAACGCCAAATATTGAACTTACAAAGGATGTGGTAAAACTTTGAGGATAACGAGCAAACAAAATTCCTCGTTTGCATTAGATATTATGCAAAGTCCCTTTTCTATCTAAGTATCTTTTAAAAGTATCTAAGTATCTTTTAAAAACACTTTGAAAAGTAATACCTAACCGTAGGTTTTATTTTTGTAGGATATGTTACGTGGACAGTGAAGATTGGGTAATTTTTGGTGTAACCCTGAAGAATACTAGCGGAATGAGGGGATACGCAGGATAAGCAAGGTGACTGACATAATCCAAACTAGCTAGCTAAAGTGGCATTAGGTAGGTCATGCTGGTCGTAAAAGCCAAGCGATAGAAATAAAATTAAATACCTACATAATTAGTATATTAAAAGCAAAATGTTTCATTCTCTCATATCAACCTTTCGTTGGCCCACTGATCTATTAAAAAAAGTTTTTAAGCCACAGCCATCCTCCACGCGGATTGGCAGACGTGAAAAATATTTTCATTTATTTTTGAGAATGATGAACATCTCTAATAGCATATTTTTTAATTAATCTTCCAAGACAATGTATTAACATAAGAAAGTATAGAGACGGCAACAGACAAAGACACTTAAGACGGAGCAATTAAGTTGTCTTGCAGATGGCTCGTGGAGTCGTCATGCGAAACGACTTTGAATAGCGGGAACTTGAAGTTTGTCATTCGCTAAGAAATAATTTAATCTTCATTTAAAGGAATTAATAATTTAAAAGGTCGCCATTATAACAAGCAAAGCCGGCCATACTGAAAGTTAGACAAGCAAGAATATAATGAGTATAGTTACGAGTTCAGAACGCTTTGACTCGCGACGGCAGCCCCGCAATTTCTTTCCTATTAAAATTCTTTGCTAAACTTCCGAGAATTTAATCGGATATCACGTACAAGAACCGCAATTTAATATAGCTGAAGGATCAAATACATGGCATGGTATTTAAAAAATATATTCAGGGTTCTTGCAGGAACGTAAATGAATTCGCCATCCAGAAGAGAGAAGTCCCATAAGTCAGACATAAGTAATCATATTATCAGAAATTACAAAAAGCTTTTTGTCACTGATTTGTGTGGTTTCTCGATTAACTCGCAGATAATAAATAGTTCTTAATTAATAATCGGTTGGTTTATTTAATTTGCGTAAAACAGACAGGACTTTCGTGGAATGACGTAAGTTTTAAGAAAAATTAAAAGAATTTTTAAAAGTTGATACTATAAAAAAAAGAGTATCACGAATCCAAATAATTCGCTGCAAAATACCAAAAAAAGCTGAATTTTGCACAATCTTGTGCTTAGAAAATGTTTTTATTGAAGTAGTCACCGTAGTATTCTCTATGAAGCATAATAAAGCAGAAAAAGTATTCGTGGTTTCACAATAGCCAAAACACAATTTTTTTTTGTTTTATTAAACGTCGAATCGCATAAACCTACGAGTATACGTTATTAATTTCGCCGCCGATGAACGACAATCGGTGACCGATTTTTTGTCGGCAAAAAATTATACAGATTGCAATATTAAAACGCACACGGCCTACAAAAAGTTGGTCAAAATCACACAAAATCCATGTAAAAAGTCAGCGAAATTATCGGCCCGATTATCCAACCTACAAAAAAATCTGACCTGGACGGAGAGCCTATGCCGTTTGAAATAACTATAATACTATAAGAACTGAAGTGACAGAGTGATACATTTTAATTCAAGCATGAAGTAGATATTTGTCTTTCAAAGGCACTCAGAGAATTCTTTAAAAATTTTCTCTCAAAAATAATACATTTCCAAACACCTAGTCAATCTAGTTGCAAAAGACCCATCAAAGAAAACCGTCAGGAAAATTGATATTCATAAAAAGAGTAAGACGTTGTAGAGTAACCGTGTTTGGGATATTATCGGGGTGGGCCCCTCTCAGGTAATCGACTGACAAATGACTTAGATATTTTACGTACTTTATTTCACGGATGCCTTAATAGAGATTCTTTCACTTTTTATTTCGAGGGAGACATTTTGAAGAAGTGTAGTATGTAAATTGCATTGGAATGGCTGAGTAATTTGATTTTGTCACTTATGTATAATGGCGTAATACATTTCCTATTCATGTTTCAGTATTCAAGACGAATTCAACCCCAATATTCCCCTTCTTGTAGCACTGTTTAGGAAAAATACATTCTATATAAAGTTGTTTTTGTGAAATTCGATTTATGTAAGTATGCCTTTTACTATTAAAGTTGGTATTAGAACCGTTTCACCTTCACTAAGTATGTTTAATCGACGAATCTCGGTTTTGCCAGATAGCCAGTAAAAACTGTCAAAATGGTAACTTTATACACCAGTCGGCGACTGTGAAATAGACTCTGAGAAAGAATAAGATGAAATGAAGGAAAATATAAAAAAAGGTATACTTAAATAGAAAAGAATAAATTTTTAAGGAAAAACATCGCGGAATGATAATTCGGATAAATTAGATGCAAACTAAAGTAAAATCAGTAGTGCAAACTTTTAATAATAAAATTGCGATAATTGACGTTTAAACAAAAATTTATTAACCAAAAAAGACAATTATACTCCTCAAGTAGTAGCCATATTCTCATAATATAAAAAGAAAAAGAAAGCAAATGATGTATAAGAAAATGACGTAAACATTTTTCTGCTGTAACCCCGTGTTTACCGCCGAGTGTTTACCATCCAAGCCCCAGATGTTATTCGCCATAAGCTTCTCTTATTAGGGATTCTGTATGTTCAACCGCAGGAACAATGTAGATATTTTTGTTTCCGTGACATAATAAATATTTCTATTATGTTAAAGATATCAGGGTTTCTGAGAGTACTTTGGGTTATAAGGGTTATAATTATGTCAAAATTTTCTTAACTTTGTTTCTGCACAGTATATTCATTTTTAATACCAGGTGTAATTTATATAACTTATAATCCTGTAACTTTATAAAAAATCTATATTTGTTTTTGTGAAATTTCATTATTTTTTACCTATTTTACCTTTTTATCACCTAGATTTAAATAGAAACTACGTCAATCTACTTCGTTTAGTACGGATATGCTTTTCTATCTAATTTACTATAAACGTAATGAAAACATCATTTTAATCCACAATTAGGAGATTACGGATATAATTCGCATTGGGCCAGCAGCGTGGTGGACTATTTATTACCCATCTCTGAAAGGAGACCCGTGCTCAGTAGTGAGCCGTTGATGGATTGCTGATGATGATGGTGATGATGAACCATATAATATTATGTAATAATATTTAGTACAAATAAAATTTACTCAAGTGAGACCATGTAAGTACTTAGAACACTAAACCCAGATATTATTGTACTGGTAACATTACGGTATATTCGCCCTAGAAGGTTTTCAAACCAATTAGACTCAACAATACAGCTGGGTGAGGCCATGAATAATTTAACTCACTAATGCCTTGTGTGATACATAACCAATATCCACTTAGCACAAAGCGAAGTCTAGATAAAGGATGGCATCGTCTACACCCGGCTATACAATAGCCGCTATATTAATATCGTATTACATACGGATTTACGTTTAGAGACTACAACCTCTAAGCCTTGAGTTAAATAATATTATGTCATTGTTTCCCAGGTGAAAATGTCCTTAATAATTTATAAATATGTTATATGCTGCAAAATTATTCAATTGTTTAACTTTAATGCATATTAACATACCCTAAATAAATATTATAAAAAAATTGCACGCCAGTCTATGGGCAGATTGTAACTTTGTACCTTTCATTTTAAGATCTTAATATATTTTATACACTGTTAGTTTAAGATCTTAATATTACTCGAAATTAATAAACAATCTAATCGAGTTAATCTATCTTGTACTCTAAAATCTGTATTTTCAATAGGTTGATGTTTGGCTTTGATGCCGATTTGGTACTAAACTGATAGACGTCCACAATTGAAAATCGCACGTAGGTCCCTCGCAAAAATTGCAACAGAACATGATTTTGTCCTATTTATAATATCTGAGCCAGTTTCGAAGACTATAAAATCCAAATATCGGACCACTAAATTGCAACACCTAAAACTTGCGATAAACTTATTGAGATCTTTCAAATAAAACTAACATATATATAAAGTTTCTAAATATTTTTTATCTAAAAAATGTACTGAGTAAATAATAAATACATAGTAATATTATCATTTACAATATAGTTAATAGTAAAAAAAGTGAGATGGTATATTTTTTACATCCGGTCAGGTGGGTAGTGGAAATCCTGGGGGAAATCTAACTTTCCCGGAGGCGCAAAAAGCAATCGACTCGATCGAAAGTTGTGTCAGAGAATAACGGTATTTATGGGATACTTATTACCAGACACATTATTTACCACAGGTAAAAAATACGAATATTCAGGGACGTAAGATAAGCTAGAGCGTGACAAGCGCAGTAATAGTCAAGACTGCGGTCTCCTATTCGGGTGTCGCGGGTTCAATCCCGCCACCTCTGACTTTTCGGAGTTATGTGAATTTAAGCCATTAAATATCACATGCTTCAACGGTGAAGGAAAACATTGTGAGGAAACCTATTCGTCTGAGAGTTATCTATGGCACGTACGAGACGTGACCATAAGGACCTCATAGCATATTTAATTCCGCAATAACAAAACCTTGTAATTTATTTCAACAAACTTATAATAATATTAGTTCAGCAACTTTTGCACGTACGTAATATCCAAGCACATCTCTCCCCACCTTTATTTATAAAATTAATTAGTATATAAGATCTTTTGTAAATACGTAATATATGCCACTACCATTAGACACTGCGGTCTGTGTTTCTTTATTCCTCAACGACGTCCCTCTGCAAGAACACGCTGTTACGGCAACCATTGCTGTAACGCAACAGTGGTGACCCCGACCGTGAAAAAACCTCAACGTGATTCTGCTCTCCGACGTACGAAGCAGTGATCCTCAACCGAGTCATCCGACGCGTTCATCCGACGAGATCGTACCCAACGTGTCCAACCAACCAACGAGATCGGCCAACACATCAAGACATCCTCATCATTGTGAGTCATATTTTTTCGTCATCATGGCTCGTCAAACACCTGTCAATGGTTTCGGCGCTGGCAACTCTTCAGACGAACAACTCAACGGCAGCACAGACTTGGTGGCATCAGTCTCAATAGCAGAGAGGATTCCGCAGTTCTGGACGGATTCACCGCGACTTTGGTTCTCTCAATTTGACGCGATTGTGGCTCCACAGAAACAAGGCGATGAATACAAGTTCAACGCGGTCGTATCAAAATTACCCAAAGACGTCATCCATCAAGTCAGCGACATTTTAACGAGTCCGCCTTCAGAGAACAAGTACCACTGCATCCGGGAACGGTTCATCAGCTGTTATGAAGAAAGCGAACATCGGCGATTCCATAAGCTTTTGTCTGAGATGGATCTGGGAGATCAAAAGCCATCTCAACTATTAAGAAAAATGAAAGAAGCTGGCTGCGGCAAGATTAATGACGACACACTACGTTCATTATGGATGAGACAACTTCCTCCATCCGTAACATCCGTGTTAGCGATCTCCGAAAATTTGGCACTGGACAAGCTAAGCGAAATGGCTGATCGCATCTACGAGAACAGCCGCTGCAATACGAACATATCGTCTTCGGCATCAGCTGACATAAATTTAATCACCCAGCTGACGTCACAAATTGCAACGATGCAGTTAGAAATTGCAGCGCTACGCAATGACCGCGCGCGAACAATGCATCGACGCAGCAGTTTTAGTCAACCTCGGTACAATAGACCTAGGTCAAGTTCACGCCTGCATTCACGATCGGAACTACGTAGCAATTTTTGTTACTATCATAAAAACTTTAGAGGCAAAGCTCGAAAGTGTGAAAAACCCTGTTCTTGGGTAAACAAACATTCGGAAAACTAGATTCAGCACAGCGTGCGGCGAGACTCTGTGCTATTCTTCCCTCAAATCGCCTAACGATTACCGACTCTAACAGTGGTTATCGATTCCTCGTGGACACTGGGGCGAACATTTCAGTCATTTCAAAGCCATCACAGAGCTCAAAAAAGGCAAGCGAGTTGAAATTATTTGCCGCCAACGGAACCATTATCAATACGTATGGAGAAAAAACCCTAACCTTAAATTTGGGGTTACGCCGCCCATTCATCTGGACCTTTGTTATTGCCGACGTCAAGATGCCTATATTAGGAGCTGATTTCCTAGACCACTACCGACTTTTGGTAGACATACACGGAAAAACTTTAATCGACAAAACGACTGAAATCAAGAAACCAATGAGTTCTATACGAGTAAATATTCCGTCCGTCCGCTCCATCGACTACAACTTATCCGCTCCTCTCAAACAATTACTAGAAAAATACGAAAGTATTACAAGGCCAACTTCAATGAAAGGACCTACGCAGCACAATGTTCAACATCACATCATCACGGAAGGATTTCCAGTATGCGCCAAAGCTCGCCCACTTCCTCCTGACAAGTACAAAATCGCCAAAAAAGAATTTCAAGAGATGATGGAGATGGGAATTTGCAGACCATCCAGTAGCCCATGGGCCAGTCCATTGCACATGGTAAAAAAGAAGAATGGTGAATGGAGACCCTGCGGTGACTACCGCGCCCTTAACAAGATTACTGTTCCAGACAGATACCCGTTGCCAAGGTTACTGGATTTTACATATATCGCAAACGGGAAAAACATATTTAGCAAAATCGACATTAGGAAGGCTTATCATTCTATACCAGTAGCGGAACCCGAGAAAACCGCGATCGTTTCACCGATCGGTTTATACGAATTTTTAAAAATGCCTTCCGGTTTACGTAATTCAGGACAGACCTTCCAGAGATTCATGGATTCAATATTCCGAGATTTGGACTACGTTTTCATTTTTGTCGACGACATATTAATCGCAAGCAAGTCCGAAGAACAACACTACAAACATCTGGAAACAGTTTTCAAGAGATTGCAACAAAATGGTATTACAATCAACATGAACAAATGCGAGTTCGCCAAACAAGAACTAGATTTTCTTGGTTATCATATAACGAACCAAGGAATGAAACCAACACAAGAAAAAATTCAAGCAATCATCGATTATCCCAAACCCAAAACTGTGAAGGAACTTCGTCGTTTCCTGGGCATGGTCAACTTTTACAGACATGCAATCAAGCAATCCGCCAATCATCAAGCTCCACTCAACATATTTTTAATAAATTCAAGAAAGAACGACAATACGCTGATTAAGTGGAACGCAGAGGCCGAGCGTGCTTTTCAACAATGCAAGCAAGATTTACGTGACATTGCAACGTTAGCATTTCCTGATGAAAACGCACCGATCGCAATAATGACCGACGCTAGTTTAAAATGCGTCGGCGCAGTTTTACAACAAAAGGTCAAGCAAAAATGGATACCTATTGCATATTTTTCAAAATCCTTATCAGATACGCAAGTCAAGTATTCAACTTATGATCGAGAGCTACTCGGAATTTATATGGCGGTAAAACATTTCCGACGACTGATAGAAGGTCGCATTTTTACGATTTACACTGACCACAAACCATTGGTGCACGCTTTCGACAAGAAGCCGTCACTTGATGACACTCCGAGGAGAATAAGATATTTGGATTTTATATCACAATTTAGCACCGATATACAGCACGTAAGCGGGAATCACAACGTAGTGGCTGACGCCTTATCTCGAGTTGTGGAAACTATCACGTTACCCACCGTTATCGATTATTCTGAGCTAGAAAAATACCAAGAAGGTGACATCGAGCTACAGCAACTCAAACAAAATAGGTCATTATACATGACGCGAGTAGCAGTACCCAATACAAATAGCAAGATTTATTGCGACATTTCTACTGGAATTACGCGATCATACATTCCGAAGCAACTTAGAAGAACTATTTTCGACAGCTATCATAACTTCAGCCATCCTGGCAAAAATACGACAAGGAAATTAATCGGAAGAAATTACATTTGGCCTAAAATGAACACAGAAATAAATCAGTGGTGCGATTCGTGCATACCATGCCAACTATCAAAAGTGCATAGGCACACAGTATCGCCACTCGGGAAATTTATGCCTGCACAGCATTTTTCGCATGAGCAAAGTGATATCGCAGGACCATTCCCTACCTCAACTAACCACAGCAAGATTAAGAAGTCAGTTCGTTTTCAACAATGTTAATTAGTAGTAGTTTTTCTTCCCTTTACGATATATACGTCATTTTTCCCTAAAGGGGGGAATATCTATGGCACGTACGAGACGTGACCATACGGACCTCATAGCATATTTAATTCCGCAATAACAAAACCTTGTAATTTATTTCAACAAACTTATAATAATATTAGTTCAGCAACTTTTGCACGTACGTAATATCCAAGCACATCTCTCCCCACCTTTATTTATAAAATTAATTAGTATATAAGATCTTTTGTAAATACGTAATATATGCCACTACCATTAGACACTGCGGTCTGTGTTTCTTTATTCCTCAACGACGTCCCTCTGCAAGAACACGCTGTTACGGCAACCATTGCTGTAACGCAACATTCTCCATAATGTTCTCAAAGGTGTGTAAAGTCTGCCAATTTGCATTGGATCAGCGTGATAGACCTATAGCCTTTATCTGAGAGGAGACCTCCGCTCAGTAGAGAGTGAGCCGTTGAAGGGTTGCCGATGATGATAAGATTAGCTTGTTGATGATAAGTTAATGAAGAAAAAGAAGAATCCGACTCAACACCCGTCCTGACGTTTTGTGAGGTGAGGTAGCGTTTACAAGTGACCCACCCTAGCTAATATCTATTTTCCATACTGCACCAACAAACATTTTTGTTGCATTTGTTAAAATATTTATAAATGCTGCACAGAATAGTAGAGACGGTATTCGTATTTTGAAAACAGCGTTTTATTCAATTCTCCAAAGGAACTGGCGCAACGAAATTACACCGGTTTAACACTTCCACGGGATACTTTATCGGATGCATTTGAAACTGGAAATTCACTCACTCTTTAGTATTTCAGTTTTAAAATTCTAAGTAATATTTAGAAGAGCACTTTCATGTGGATAAATAAAATTTGGTAAAACTGGGTATTTCATATCAATAACTGTTAAACATACCTAATACCAATTGTATACCATCAGGTGAACATAGAAATGATCAGAGGTGATTGAAGAATGAATGAATGAATTATCAAAATATATACACTGTTATTACAGATATCCAAAACCCATTCTCTAAAATATTAATTACTTACCATCTTCCCAAGGGTACTTTACGACAGCTCTAATTAGACGTTTACATTACAAATTCTTAACCAACCGCTATCCGAAGCTATTGTTATTTGTGAAATATTTCATGGTTAATTAATACGGTTCCCTTTCAGATAGAATTTATACTTATTTAGAACATCTTGAATTTCTGTCTTGAAAACTACGTCTTATGGTATTTATACTTAATGCTAACTATCGAAAAGTTATTTATTTAACAGTTATTAGCCCCAATAGTCAAACGGTAAAAGATGCAGTCTGAAAACTGAAAGTTCGACGATCTGACTCCCAACCTTTGCACTATTTTCATACCCACTCCTAACACCAGCTTTCCGCGTCTTTAAATAATTTAATATAAGAAATTATTTTTATATTTTTAAAAAACCGACTTCAAACGGGCCGCGCCACTACAAAGTATATACTTTATTGTTGATATTTTAAGAACCATTCGACCGCCGAACCACCTGGGAAGTATGAAACCCACCCTTTGAAAAAAAAAAAGAATTTTCCAAATCGATTCAGGCGTCTTCAAGTAATCGGCGAACATACATAAATAAAAAAAAAACATTCCGAAAAATTGAGAACCTCTTTTTTCGTTAATTCGGTTAGAAAATACGAAAAATGTGAAATTAGTAGAGAACCGCGAAATCAATGAAATAGAACCCACAAAATCACCTAATTACCGTTTATTAGATACACTTAGCTTCATTGTTTAGTCAATTTACCGCTGGCAAGTTAGCGGGATGGGAGCGATGGAACATTCACTCAATTAGTTAATTTTGTTAAATATCCTTGATTGAGCCAACGGACGGCAATCAGCCATGCAAATTTCGCCCGTCATTTCGTACTACGCGAATGGAATTTTACTATAGAGGGAATTTGCGTTAGCGGAATACGATTGAGTTGTCTTTGCGTACCAAATTCGAAGGCTTTTAGTGGGCAAAAACTTTATTGCAAATGGAATTTCACTAATAGATGGGATTTACTGTGGCTATTAGGAAGTTCTACTTACAGTTCTACTGCAAATGAAAAAATGTGATTATATTATTAGCTTACAGTTATAATATTATAAATTTATTCTGATATTTCCTTAAGTGTAGGTTAACACTTTAATAAAAAATTTAAAATAGCAGCTTACAGTTATTTAAAATTGTAATTATTTAAATAAACTAGTGGTTCGCTCCGAACTGAGACCTCGCGGTAACGGTTTCCCATAATTACTTATTCATTCAATAGATACATGACGATCAAAATTGACATTATTATTATGCCCGTTTTCACCAACCATACCTAAATCATCCCCTTTGTAGAAGTCTCTTTACGTAGGTAGCCCCTAAATACAATCCTAACATCCCAATATCATTTTCACCTTTAGTTGTCCCGTAGAGGTTCGTAATAACAAAGTTGACAGAAAGCGTCAACTAACTTAACATAGGTTGCCCGTAAAGGTTAGGGAACTGTTTCGTGAAATCCTCAAGGCCTCAATCAAACTTAGGTATAGTTTTTTGGAACATTCAAATTAAATTATTTGTACACAGCGTCATCTATCGACACGATCAGAAAACATGTAAAAACAAACTGCAACGTGAAGTTTTATTGATGTTTGATATATGACTAAATAATAATTTTAACTGAATAATATGTTATTAAATGTATTAAGTACTTGTCATACAAAATAATAATAATTTACATATAGCTGCATTTGCTATATGAGATGAGAGCGCCATCTATTGACATCATTGTGAAGTTCTGTTAAAAATACTGCTGCTCATTAAAAGTTAAATAATTTAGTTTCCTTATTACATTTATCTAATTTTAGTATTTGTTGTTCAAGTACATGATATTACGCTAAAATTATGAAACTTTCAAGCCCCGGCTTTCAATGGTTAATCCGTTGTGAGGTCAAATATAATCCCCACTTTGAAAGCCCCCCATTTCGTCAATTTTAAGAAACAAATTAAAAAAAAAATACTTTTGTACTCTGTTCCAAATTATCTTTAAAATGAGGTACTGCAACCCTATGAAACGCAAAAAAATATCTTTTACTACGCATTCGCTTCTATGAGAGCCCCCCTGAAATAAAGATTTTTATAACTTTTTAAGCCATTTGCGGCTGGAGGCCATCAGTTTACATATCATATCTAAAATTGAAGTAATTACGTTCAGTAATTCAGAAGTTATAAGGCTCTGACAGACGGACGGACGGACAAGTGCAAATTCACTCAAGTAAACTCAGAGACCTTCGCTTCGCTCGGTCGATGAGAAACCACACTTGTTTACTCGTTTGCAGGTTTGTCCTTTAATCACTCAGTGACGGAGCAACGGATCGATGTAATTTTTTGTATAGGTATGGTGGAGGACTGAGTTTTTGCCGGCTCTTAGCAGAATCTGCGTCCCGAACCGGTGTTAAAAATCTAGACGTGTCAGGATGGCCTACATGAAATATATAATTTTGAATAAAAATTTAACTTGGTGAGCGACATATGCTACCAATTATTCAGGACAAACGGAGGGTACCCGCGGTATTTTTAAAAACCTAACTCTACGCGGACGAAGTCGCGGGCAAAAGCTAGTTTCTAACGAAATAATTAAATTTAGCTTTATCCCGTGAATTCAAGTTCTGCTTTAACATTAAATTTTGCAAAGTAGTGTAGTGTAGAGAGCTGTGGTAGTAGTGAGTAAAACAGCTCAACTGCTACTTGAGTTCATCGATAAACACCGGGCAAAATTTAGTGAAACTATCGCTACACTTCCAATGCACTTAGCTGCTTAATTATTACTGAATAAGGGGTTTAAAATACCTAATAAACTATTTAAACATGTAACCTGTAAATGCTATAGAGTATCGTTGATACTTGGTCTACATAGGTCTAATATATCTAGCACTAGCGACCCGCCCCGGCTTCGCACGGGTAGTAGAGTATATTACGCCTATGCTTTGCAAACTCCTTGGAATGTTCCGTAAGTTATACCTTGAACAGCATATTGAACAGTACGTAGGCTTATAAAAGAAGTTATTGCTCGGAAGCGCTCGGCTTTATCCCGGGCCGAGCTCGAATTTATTTTGGCGCGCGATCGTTTTTATTTTGCGATAACTCATAATAAGATATTCATTTAAATTTGATGGTGTAAAGGATTATCATAGTATGCATGAAATGATTATGGTAAATAACTTATTTAAAAGTTGATAAGGATTAATACTGTATCTGTCTAAATAGATTTCCACTTACCTCATGGTACGTGACCATTTTTTTAGAAGTTAAAATGGGTATAGTAAGCTATCCTGAAAAGATAGATATATGCCATTCCGGACTTTTCTGTAGAGAGCTATCCCACCATACCACCACCATACATTGTTTTGTCATATCTCAAAGGTAGTAGGCAGCGTTTTCGATTTGCAAGTACAGGCACTGTATTTTTAAAATGATAGCATTATGGAAGTTATTCTGTGTTATAGGAGCTTTAAAAACAAGCATGATGAATAGCATGAAGCATATTAGGTATGCCGGTGGCATCTCTAACAGGACCAGAACTATAGTTGAATTGCAGCCCAAGTATGATTAGTACGACACGTATCTCTCACGCCAGTAAAAGCCGCGAGAAAGCATTTTACCATTTATTTTGATTTGGCTGCTGAAATTGAAATTACATTTTCATTCAACTGTCAAAATCAAAGCTTTGCTGATTCCAAGCACATTACACAAAATTATCCTCTGCCTAGATTGGAAAAGTGTCATGTCATGTCATGCTCAGTGCACACAGATCTATGGTCAGCACGAGCCCATAGAGTAATGTAATTGTGCAAATCGACAATTTCAACAACAGAACCAGTTTATCGTCAGAAGATAATTGCGTTTAAAAAGCCATTGACTTGCTAAGTTTTTCGGTGATATCAACTACTATCGCTTCTGCGTTAGAAGACCCTCATTAAGGTGGATGAAAGCAAGTTGCTAGTAACCGCTGAGATAAGCGGCACAAGATCGTATTCTGTGGAAATCCTTGCGTGTAAGAGACATCCTAGAAGAGTACATGAAAGGTTTATAGCAGTTTTTATTACACGACTGGCCAAAAAAGAGAGTGTAATGTTTTCAGGATTCATGTGAATTTCTTTATTTCATAAAACTTCTAAATGCCTGAAAAGATTTGGATGTTTGAGGTATCGTTAGAAATTAGAATCTTTTGCATCGTCCCGAATGACACTGATGGCTATAATTCAGTTGATATTTTTTAAAACAGATGGGTTTTTTATTCTATTCCAACAATTTATAATTTGCTTGTTATATAGTTGCTATACGCATTAATCGGGTTCTACGCAGCATAGTATTGTAACGCTACATTGCTTGAGTGCATGGCTTTAACAGCCAAGGCTAAAATCTCGCAGACAATACTAGACACAATTAAGTTTTAATTCCCAAATTGGCCCTACAGGGAATCATCCACAGAACCTCTCCCACTCATAAAGTCATAATATCATATAGATCCTGAAACTCAAACTCCCACTTTACTATACAAAGTATTTAATTTATTGTTGATATTTTAAAAACCGCTCGACTGATTTCGATAAAATTTATATGGGACTATCTGGGGAGTATACCCTTTCAAACAAAAAAAGAATTTTCCAAATCGGTTCAGGCGTCTTTGAGTAATCGGTGAACATACATAAAAAAAGATTCCGACGACTTGATAACCTCCTCCTTTTTTGAAGTCGATTAAAAAGTGAACTTCTTTGACTTCAAACCTGTGAGGTGGCTGATAAGCCAATAAATTACTGCATAATAATCACATCAAATTTAAAAGTTTTAACAACCCTGCCGCACGTTCGAAACTAAATTGCCCCACTTGAAGGGTCTTCTAACAAACTCTGTATTCACCACAGAGGATGCCTTATCAACTCAGCCATAATTATGCATCTTAATACCAAGGGCCCCTTTCATTAATTAGAAACTTCATTGTGACAACGCAGAATTCATTCTAAGGCTGTATAATAGAGTGCTATAAATTCTCTTATCTGCATCGCATCAGGTTTTATTGTGACAAAGTTTTGGTTAGGCGACATTGGTTGTGTTTTGTTAAGGACATTGTTAGCTTTGTTAATGTATTGTATTGTGAGATTTACATTGTTTTGGTTTTCATGAAAAAGATTTAGGTTTGTGGTATGATTCGAGTAAATGAATGGACTTTTATTGTATCTACCACAAAACAAAAAGTACACAGAATATAAACATAGCAAGTTTAAAATATGTCTTATAACTATATCTGCTTTCACTGCATCCTCCTTTCTAATAATATGAACGTGAAACTGTGTTTGTTTGTTGGTTTGTCCATCAATCACGCAGAAATAGAGCAACGGATTGACGTCGTGATGTTTTTTATAGTGGAGGACTTGGAGAGTGACATAGGCTTCATTTTATCCCGGAAAAATAAAAGGATTTCGCGGGAGAGTTAGCATATTGCTCAGTCATGAGGAACTACCAAGAATGAGAGGGTAAATTTGGTTAACGTAAAATTTGGCGGATTTATTGTTGCTTAAGTGAACTTTTTCAGCAACCAAAGGCGTAAAGTTATAGCTACAGATTCAAAGTAGGTTGTGCTATATAAACGAGATGCTGTTCAAATGAATGAATACTATGAATATTCAAAACGTCAAATGATGAATATAATTATTATGACGCTGGATAAATGTGAAGAACATTCACAGCCTGCCTCTATTGCGCATTTTGTCAATAAAAGAGGGAGAATTTTCTCTATAACTTCTATGGAAGGTGAACTACTTCACGTCCTCATTACTAGAATAGAATAGAATAGAAATATTTTTTATTCAAATAAACTTTTACAAGTGCTTTTGAATGGTCAATGAATCTACCACTGGTTCGGAATGCCTTTCCTGCCGAGAAGAACCAGCAAGAAACTCGGCGGTTGCTCTTTTCAAAACAGATTTACAATACAGTAAATACTATGCTATATATGCAGTGTTTCCACAATGAGGAAAGTTCCAAAAATGCATACAGACTAACTTCTATCTTAAGATGGGCAGACATAAAGTAGCCCCATTCCCGCCGGTGGCACCCGTTTACGAGCATGACGCATGACCCAGCCATTGCTTCGCTCAACCATATTTGAGGGAACGTAACTGTGTATTACTGTATCGTTATATCTCTTTTTAACCGACTTCAAAAAAGGAGGAGGTTATCAATTCGTCGGAATCTTTTTTTTATGTATTTTCACCTCGAAGACGCCTGAAGCGATTTGGAAAATTTCTTTTTTTGTTTGAAAGGGTATACTTACCCTTTACTTCCTTACTTACTTGTCGGGTTTTTAAAAAGAATTTTTTATTTTAAATTAGAAGATAGTGCACTGAGGCAGTAGCAAACACGATCACTGCTTTAACGTAATCTCGCGGCCTTTTCAATGTTTTATCCAAACAAAACCTGCGAAAAAGAAAAATATGGAAGTGTTTTAAATCCCTCGCGATCAGACAGTTTAAGTAGCAAAACGTCTCACTATATGAAAAGTCTACTGAGCAAGTCTAATTAGCGAAACTTACATCGGAAAACAGTATTATAAGGTAAAACGTATAAAGTTAAACCTCCATTATGCAAGTCAAAAATTTTTTGGAACGTAAGTTCCTTATCGCGCGGTGCGGAAGGGGGCTAGACGGAAAAAATTAAGGAACCGACACTCGACACTTTTATGAAACCGACACTTTTTTGTTGAATGTGAATTTTGCATTGTGTTCGGTATTTTCGCGGTACAATATTGGGTCTCCGTAGCCTAGTGGCTTCGGCAGTCGCTTAACAGTTAAAAGTCGATGGTTCGAATCCCAGCTCGACAGACTGAATTTTCTATTTTCAATTTCATTTTAAATAATTTCTACATGTGGAATTTTTCCCTAATTTTTTATTGTATAATATGTTTTTGTACTACTAACGCCATCTATAAAAAAACCAGAGTAACTCTTTGGTTTTGCAACATTGCTGCAATAGAAATAAACTAAATATAATTCATCGTAGTTAATCAATTTAATACTAGAGTCATCTAGTATTAAATTGATTAACTAGTTTATTACAATACCATAGTTTATTACTTACTAGCTGATGCCCGCGACTTCGTCTGCGTGAACTTAGCCTTTAAAATGCCTTGGGAACTCTGACTTTGCGGGATAAAAAGTAGCCTGTCACTCTCCGTCCTCAACTATAGGTACCCCTGCAAAAAATCACGTCGATCCGTAGCTCTGTTGAGGCGTGATTGAAGGACAAACCAACGCACTTTCGCAGTTTTAATATTTCACCATATAAAGTGTAAGTGCATATAGTATGTGTTGAGGCCAACGGCTTGGCCAACGAGTCAAGGCCTGGAACACGAGGTATAGGGGCCCATCAGCTATAACCTGAGTCCAGAGTCGCTGCCCAAAGCGGCCTTTAACCGCGGTCAGATTTGTTCAGACTTAATGATGGTTGGGTTGCACTGACCTTCCTTTGCAGCATTCAATCCTTGTACGGCCTGAGATGGTATGAGAGTGGTGGTGTGGTGTATTGTGGAGTTGAGTGTAATGTGAACTTCTCAGGCCGCTAGCAGTAGCGGGCAGGCTGCCAGCTATGGCCTGCTGAAGACGCTGGGCTGGCGTGGCACTGTACACTCGGCTTGTCACTAGCTAGGTCCAAAATCCTGATCACACTTCGCCGAGCGCGTTGGCGAACAAAATCGGCGGGTTCCAAGAAATGTTCTTTTTGGTTACGGACAGCACGTTAACAATGATGCTTATAGCTAGGTCGACACAAAGACCGCTTAACGGCGCAACAAAACCGTAAAATAAACCAAATCTAGACACTCAAAACAGCAAAAACGTGCGCGAGACGACCGGAATTTTCGTGAAAACGTGTTGGCTGTCAAAAGCAAAGGAACTTGCCGATTTTGTTCGCCAACGCGCTCGGCGAAGTGTGATCAGGATTTTGGACCTAGCTAGTGACAAGCCGAGTGTACAGTGCCACGCCAGCCCAGCGTCTTCAGCAGGCCATAGCTGGCAGCCTGCCCGCTACTGCTAGCGGCCTGAGAAGTTCACATTACACTCAACTCCACAATACACCACACCACCACTCTCATACCATCTCAGGCCGTACAAGGATTGAATGCTGCAAAGGAAGGTCAGTGCAACCCAACCATCATTAAGTCTGAACAAATCTGACCGCGGTTAAAGGCCGCTTTGGGCAGCGACTCTGGACTCAGGTTATAGCTGATGGGCCCCTATACCTCGTGTTCCAGGCCTTGACTCGTTGGCCAAGCCGTTGGCCTCAACATTTGGTAGCAGAGCGTGGTTAAATTGATTCCGCGGACAGATTTGGCATTACTGTGACTTAACTTGGCCGTTCTAGGGTTAACTCATTTATTGTAAATTAATGGACCTTATAACTTATTAATACACAGGCTTATTGAGTTACTAGTACATAGCCTGCCTTGTCACATGTAGGCCTGTATAATGATTGCAATTATTGAGATTTTGTTTTGTTAATTTTTGTTGATTAATAATTAATAGTATCTAATTGTTGTTTGTGGCCCGTAACTGGCCAACAGTTAGATGTAGATTGTAAATAAATAAACTTAATATTAATATAATTTGATAATTGTAGGGTTCTTACCAAGCCAATTTGTAATTTGCAGTGCCTAGTATGAGTCTAGTGGCTTAGTACGGGTAATTAAAACCTTAATTTTTCTTTTATCTTAATTTATGTTATTGATTGACTTAACATAGATTGTTGATAGCTTAATTTGTATCTTTTGGAATTTTTAACCAACAAATACTTTGTTTGTTTACTAAAACCCCTCGTGGTTAGGTAACAGAGTAGTTTGTTTGATGTATTTAAAATAAATAATTCTTGTTTTAAAGTAAATAATTCTAATTAATAAATAGCATTTAAGTAGTAATTGGTTTGTGTTTAAAGTGGGTAATTCTTGTTTGATTATTAATTTGTTTGGTTGAAGTTGAAACATAACTTGTAACAAATAACTTTGTTTTGATTTTGTTATCTATTTGCGGTAACGACCTTTATTTAAGTTGTTTTGTACCTACCTAAGATGGCAGCCCACAAAAAATTGAGCGTGCAAATTCAATCAGAGCTGCGTTGGGCTGCTACAGCCAACGCCTTGGTAGGCCGGGAGGACCGGGCATCCGCACTGCTCCAGCGGTGCGAGCAGGTGCGGACCAGGCAGGCGGCCGTCGAAGGGGCCTTCCGAGACCTCATGGCATTGGAGCTACCTCCGGAATCGCTGGAGTCCTCAGTGCGGGACTACGAACAGTTTTTTGAGCTGACAGACGGTCTGGTGGAGGAGGCCGCGAGGCTCAAGAAGGAGGCGAGAATGAGCTCTATTCTTGAGTCTCCCACCAGACCCACCACGCAGCCTGTGTTACAGGGCAAGTTGCCAACAATAAACTTGCCCCACTTTTCTGGCAACCTGAGCGAGTGGCTAGGCTTTCTCAGCCTCTTTGATAGCCTGGTGGACGCGAGAAGGGACCTGTCTCCCTGCCAGAAACTGGCCTATCTACTCTCTTCCCTGCAGGGAGAGGCTCTGGGTTTAGTTAGCCACCTAGACCTCTCCGAGGAGAGTTATACCACCGCGCGGGAACTACTGACTCGGCGGTATGCCAACGTGCGCCGGTTAGCAGACACACACGTGGCACAAATTCTAGCGCTGCCACGTGTCTATGGGGTGTCCCATTTAAGAGAATCACTCTTAAACCCACTGATTGTAGCCTGTAACGCTCTTAAGCGTTTAGAGCTTCCCGTGGACCAGTGGTCCTTCCTTTTATTAAACATTGTGTTGTCCCGCCTACCTCCCGAGTTGAAGCTGCGTTTTGAGCAAAGGTATGGTGGGGACCTGCCCCCCTTTTCGGACCTTTTAAAGTTCCTTGAGGAAGAGTGCCGGCAGGCTGATAACTCGGGTATTGCTGGTCCTTCAAGGACCCCAGAGCGGCCTGCCCAGCTGAGGAAGGAAAAGGGTCACACTGGCGTCCCTGGTAAAAGGGCCTCCGACCGGAGACCAAGGCCCGTTTACACTGGACTTGCTGCCACTGAACCCGCCCCCTGTAACTATTGCAGGCGTCCAGGCCACCGGGTGCTTTCTTGCCCCCAGTTTCTCTCTAAGCGGATCAAGGATCGGAGGGGCATTGCAAGAGACCGCCACTGGTGCTATAGCTGTCTGGGAGCTCACATGCAACGGGACTGCCAACAGCAACGGCCATGCCCAATTTGTAGGGGTAACCACCTGGAGATTTTGTGCGCCAACAAGAATGGGGTTGGCCGCCGGGTGGAGAGTGAGGGCGCGCCCCGCACGGGCGGGGGCGCTCTTACCGATCGCTCCCCGGATTACTTGCGTCGGTCTCCTGATCAGGACCATGAATCCCGACGCGTCCGGATTTCGACCCCGCCTATGGGGGCTTCACCCCCCCGTGAGGGGGGCGCCAACCCCCCTCGACGTTCTGATGGGAGATTTGTGGCGGCTCCGTCTACGGTTCGGCCTGCCCGCTATTCACCTCCGCTTCATGAGTGGCCACGCCTCGAACGCCGCCCACCTCGAGCGGGTCGACAGCAGTACTACGGCCTACCGACCTCAGCCCGTATGACTAGGCCCGTGCTGCCGCCACGAGATGACGCATGGGTTTACCCAAATGGAGGTCCGTCCCACTCACCTTTGGAGGTTCCCCCTGAGTCTCAATATGAGATTCCCCGGTTAGAGGACGGGTTTGATGAGGACGACCACCAATAGGTAGTTGCCGCCCTAGCCCCCACCACAGCAACTTCTCCTGAGACCTTGAATCTCCGGCAGTCTGTCTGTCAGACCATTCTTTTGCCGACTGTCTCAGTGAAGGTATTCAACCCGAAGGGTGAATTTTTAATCGTTCGCGCCCTTTTGGATTCGGGTTCACAGCGCTGTATTGCTTCTTCTCGTTTGGTGGGTGAGCTAGGGCTCCCTTGGAGTCCTCGAACAGGACGGGTGATAGGTATCGGGGGTATAGAGCCCTCGACTCCTACCGGGGAAGCGGAATTAATGTTTGGCCCCGTTACGGGCAACCTTAGGGTCTTGGTCAAGGTGTCAGTCCTTGACAATATCTTAGGTCCCCTACCGCAGGTCCGAATAGCTGACGCTGCGGTGTCCTGTGCATCAGGCCTAAACCCAGCTGACCCCCACTGGACTGAACCCGGTCCTACGGACCTTTTGTTGGGTTCCGACGTGTTGGGCCTGGTCTTGTCAGGGGGAATTAGGGTTTTGCAGAAGTACGGCCTATGTGCCATGTCCACTATATTCGGTTCTAGCTTTTTTGGACCCGTGCTATGGTCTTCGGACCTACCGGTGCTGGACCAATTGCAAGCAGCCGGCTTGACGCTGTCGGACGTGGTCCAGCGCTTTTGGGAAGTTGAGGAGCCGCCGCATGCCGCACGAGTTGACCCTCTTGACCTTGAATGTGAGTTGTTTTATCAAAACAACACAGGCCGCCGTGTTGATGGGCGATTTGTAACTCGTTTGCCCTTTCTCGCTTCTCGCCCCCCGCTTGGTCAATCGCGGGCCTTGGCGGAAAAGAGGCTCTTGTCCATGGAACGGCGCATGCGGCGCGACCCCACCTTCCGCTCCAAGTACGTTGAATTTATGCGCGAGTACGAGGGCCTGGGGCATATGTCACCATCCAATTTTGATTGGCGCGCACACGAGCACTACTTCTTACCCCACCATGCCGTCTTGAAGACCCCTGGGGGGAAGATTCGAGTGGTTTTTGACGGTTCCGCGGCCACATCCAACGGGGTGACATTGAACCAATGCTTGCACTCCGGTCCTAAGCTGATCAAGGATATCTCCGATATCCTCACGCATTTCCGCCGGCATCAAATTGTTTTCGTAGCTGACATCAAGATGATGTTTAGACAGTCGGTGGTACATCGCGATGATCGGAGATACCAAATGATTCTGTGGCGCGAAAATCCTAATGAGCCAATGCGTGTCTTTGAATTGAACACCACGACCTATGGACTCAAGTCAAGCCCCTATATTGCTATCAGGACCTTGTTAGAACTAGCTAACCGGGAGCGACTGAATTACCCTCGCGCATCAGCCACCTTGGAATCGTCAGTCTATATGGACGATATTTGCACGGGAGCCTCTAGCGTTGAGGAAGCTCTGACTCTTCGCGATGAATTAATTGCAATACTGAAGTCCGGAGGTTATGAGTTGGGCAAGTGGCTGTCCAACTCCCCTCACGTCTTGAAGGATCTTCCGGGAAAGGATCAGCAGGATCCTCATATTTTTGAAAATCCCGAAAATCCCAATTTGCTGACGGTCCTTGGAATACAGTACCAGCCCGTCCAAGACGTTTTCACCTACCGGGTCAAATTAGACCCACCTCCTAAGGTCTGGACTAAGCGTTCCGTATTGTCTACGGTTGCTCGCACCTTCGATCCCAATGGATGGATCACTCCCGTAAAATTTTTGGCTAAATGTTTCCTCCAGAAGCTTTGGATTGCTGAACTCGGTTGGGACGAACCACTCTCTGGGAAGTTATTGAAGGAGTGGAACTCCCTTGTGTCTTCACTTCCTGAAGTTAACCGAATTTCCATGCCTCGACGCTTCCTACCAACAGGAAGGTGTCATGCCAGTCTCCACGGGTTTTGCGACGCCTCCGAACGAGGATACGCCGCCGTGGTATATTTGAGGACTGTCGATGTCGCCGGTGAGGTCGCGACGCATCTCGTCTTGGCAAAAAGCAAGGTGGCCCCTATTCGGTCACGGTTAACTATCCCGAAATTAGAATTGTCTGGCGCCGCCCTTCTGGTACGTCTCTTGAACCACGTCCGCTCCTCTTTGGCATCTGCGGTCGATCTGACCGACGTTTATGCTTGGACGGACAGTGAGATTGTCCTTTGCTGGCTACGAGCCGCGCCTCACAACTTAGAGGTCTTTGTTGCGAATCGGGTCTCCCAAATTCAGAGCTCTGCAGTACCGGTGATTTGGAGACACGTACCCGGAGAACTGAACCCGGCCGATTGCGCATCCCGCGGCTGTGAGGCCTCTTCACTGGTCCACCATTACCTTTGGTGGGATCCAAGTTGGCTATCCCAATCCGAGACGACTTGGCCTCAAAATAGGTTTTCCGCTCCCGAAGTATTGCCGGGCTTAAGAGTCGGAGTGGTTGAGGATAAACAGATCCCCGACTTGAACTTTCTTTTGAACCGTTACAGTTCCCTTGATAAACTAATTGGTGTTACCGGTTGGATTCGACGTTTTATCCATAATGGGCGGAATTCAGAAAATAAAAATTTGAGTCCTGTGCTTTCCCCTCTTGAACGCCAAGACGCCCGGAACTACTGGGTGCATGTGGTTCAGGTGGAGCATTTTTCATCCGTGATTGACACTCTAAAGAGAGGTTTAGTTTTGAAGAGGTTTAGGCGAGCAAGGGGGGCCCCCTTGCTCGCCTAAACCCTTTTTTGGACAATAACGGAATGCTACGCGTTGGAGGACGCCTCAAGAATTCCAATCTGCCCTATGGTGCTCGCCACCCCCTTTTGCTACCTAAGGACGGCACCTTTGTCAAATTGCTAGTGACACACTACCATCTTAAAAATGCCCACGCTGGTTGTAATGCACTCTCGGCTATTTTACAGCGCGAGTTTTGGATTCTGGCAGGGAGACGCACCATCCGGAACGTCACTTTCAAATGTATTCCGTGTTACCGCTTGAAGGCTAATACTTCACAGCCGATGATGGGTGATCTGCCCTCCGACCGCGTTCTAGCCACTCGACCCTTTGCTGGGGTTGGCACTGATTTTGCTGGCCCGTTTGCCATCAAGAGCTCTAACCTCCGCAACGCCAGATCGCTCAAGGCCTACCTCTGCGTTTTTGTATGTCTCGCTACCAAGGCGGTACATTTAGAACTTGTGAGTGCCTTAAGCACTGAAGCTTTTGTAGCCACGCTAGGTAGATTTGTCTCTCGTCGAGGACTGCCTGACCTGATTCGCACGGATTGCGGCACAAATTATAAGGGCACTGATAGATATTTAAAAGAGATTGTCGAATTCCTGTCTAGCAATAAGATTAGATTAAGTACAGCATTGTCCAAGATGGGGTAACCTGGAAGTTTGACCCCCCAGCTTGCCCTCATTGGGGTGGAATATTCGAAGCTGTGGTTAAGGTGGCCAAAACTCATCTCCGGCGCGTTATAGGCGAAACTGTTTTAACCTTTGAAGAACTCGCCACCGTGTTTTGCAAAATTGAGGCTGTACTCAATTCTCGGCCACTCTGTCCCCTCTCATCTGACCCAAATGACCTGGAGGTCTTAACTCCCGGTCATTTTCTGATTGGTCAGCCCCTTAACGCTCTACCCGAATACCCCTTCAGGGACGTGAAGGTCTCACGTTTGTCCCGATTTGAGCTGCTGCAACAGATGACTCAGAGTTTTTGGCACCGTTGGTCACTAGAGTATTTGCATCTTTTGCAGCAGCGGGTTAAGTGGGCTGACAAATCTGATCCACCCAAAGTTGGTGACCTAGTGTTGATTAAGGAACCTAATTTGTTGCCTTTATACTGGCGCCGTGGGCGCATTCTTAAGCTGATCTACGGGTCTGATGGGGTTCCCAGGGTTGCCGAGGTAATGGTCGGAGACTCTGTCTTGCAGCGAGCCGTTTGCTCCTTATCACGTTTACCCATTTACTAGTAAGTGGACGTAAATCCTTACGACCACGGGCGGGGGGATTGTTCGCGCCATAATTCCTAGTTCCATGGTCGTGACGCTAGCAGTCTCTTTGGCTCGCAATGAATTTGACAGATGACACTTGAAAGGAAAAACTTGCCGCGATTTTGGGTGTGGTTTGCAAGTTCACCTTTTCCTTTTGACAGCTAACACGTTTTCACGAAAATTCGGGTCGCACGCGCACCGTTTGCTGCTTTTGAGTGTCTAGAGTTAGTTTATTTTACGGTTTTGTTGCGCCGTTGAGCGATCTATGTGTCGACCTAGCTATAAGCATCATTGTTAACGTGCTGTCCGTAACAAAAGAACATTTTTTGGAACACCGCTCGGTGAAGTGTGTGTGATCAAGATTTTGGACTTAACTAGTGACAAGCCGAGTGTACAGTGCCACGCCAGCCCAGCGTCTTCAGCAGGCCATAGCTGGCTGCCTGCCTGCCGCTGCTAGCGGCCTGGGCCTAACCCTTTACACCTAACCTACATAACACACCCACATCATCACTCATCACAATCACCATTCTCATATCATCCCAGGCCGTACAAGGATTGAATGCTGCAAGGAAGGTCAGTGCAACCCTACCACATTAAGTCCACACTAAGACGGGAACAAATCTGACCGCGGTTAAAGGCCGCTTTGGGCAGCGACCCTGGACTCAGGTTATAGCTGATGGGCCCCTATACTTCGTGTTCCAGGCCTTGACTCGTTGGCCAAGCCGTTGGCCTCAACAGTATGATATAGTCAACGTGGTTTTTAGGGTTCCAACGGGACTCTATTACTAAGCCTCCGCTGTCCGTCCGTCCGTCTGTCAGCGGCCTGTATCTCGTAAACCGTAATAGACAGTTGAAATTTTCACATATTTTGTATTTCTATTGCCGTTATAACAACAAATAATAAAAATTAAATTAAATTAAAAAAATAAAATTAAATTAAATTATTTCCATGTACCCATGGATTTTTTTTTTTTTTTAACGGAACCCTAAAAGAGCGAGGACCGACTCGCAATTGGCTGATCTTTTTTACACAGGTAAAGTTGACGACCTGGAAAATAACACGGGCTACTTTTTGTCCCGGGAGCATACATTTAAACGCCCGCGCCACTACAAAGTATATAATTTATTGTAGATTTTTTTAAAAACGCTCGACTGATTTCTATAAAATTTAAATGGGACCACCTGGGAAGTGAAACCACCCTTTGAAACAAAAAAAGAATTTTCCAAATCGGTTCAGGCGTCTTCGAGTAATTGGTGAACATACATAAAAAAGTTTCCGTTGAATTGAGATCCTCCTCCCTTTTTCGAAGTCGGTTAAAGTAATAATAAAAATTAGTTCAAAAACGAAGTTATGGAGTATAACAGTCTAAATAGTTCAACCCCTATCTCAGAGAACATACATCCGTCCATCCGTATACGACATCTATACAAACATACATCCGTATACATCCATCACAAACTTTCACATTAATAATATTAGTGGGATAATATGAGTAATAATAAGTAGGATAGGATATAATTAAAGTATTTATTGTTAGTAGGAGGAGGATACAAACATACATAAATACATGCATACACACATACAGTAGTAGTAGATATGTGTGTATGTATGTTCGCATACATGCATGCCTACATACATACATGCATACATGCAAACATGCACACATGTATACATGCATACATACATACATACATGCATACATGCATTCCATACATACACACATACATACATACATTCATACATACCTACTACTACAGTATGTGTGTATGTATGTCTTTTTTCAGGCCCTTAACTTTACCTGCGCTAAAAAATAATCTAAAACTTCAATCTAAAACTCCGTTGGCGCATAATTGAAGGATAAGTATGTGAAAGTAACATACGAATATCCCGCGGGAACTGTTTGTTTTCCCGGGATAAAAAGTAGCCTTTTCACTTTTCAGGTCTTCAACTATGCCTATCAAAAAAACCACGTCAATCTGTAACTTCGTTGGCGCATAATTGAAGGATTAATATGTGAAAAGTAGCATACGAATATCCCGCGGGAACTGTTTGTTTTCCCGGGATTAAAAGTAGCCTTTGTCACTTTTCAAGTCCTCAACTATGCCTATCCAATAAACCACGTCAATCTGTAACTCCGTTGGCGCCTAATTTGAGGATAAATGCGTAAAAAATAGCGATGCTATCCCGCAGGAACTGTTTGCTTTTCCGGGATAAAAAGTAGTCTATGTGCTATTCCAGACTATATTCTATGTCTGTGCCAAATTTCAGCAAAATCGGTTCATTCGTTGTCGCGTTAAAGAGTAACAAACATCCATCCATCCATCCATCCATCCATCGATCCAAACATCCATCCTCACAAACTTTCGCAATAGGAATAATAGGATAGGATAGGAATTAGGATCTACACATGATCAGTCATTATAATATCTAGCAATGTACTCACTATGACTGGACAAATCGATACCTTGTACTATTTGTATAATTTATTTCGTAATCCATCCCTAATCCCTAAGAAATTTTCTATTGATAATGAAAAACTTCAATAACTGTGTTTATCCAACTTGATTGTTGAATTGGAATTTTTTACTTATTCTCGATGCTGCGGATAACGTAAGCGTGATTTAAGTACAATCAGCGCCATCTATCAGTGGTTTTTCAAAATTCCGCGGGAACCTTGCATTTTTCCGGGATAATTTGTAGCCTATGTGTTATTCCAGGGTACAATCTATCTCCATTCCAAATTTCAGCCAAATCCATCCAGTAGTTTTTGCGTGAAGGAGGAACAAACATACACACAAACTTTCGCCTTTATAATATTAGTAGGAAGTAGGACAATTCCTTCACTAATTAATCGAAAGGAACTTCGTTCCATCCGGGTGTCCCTTGACACCTCTCAAGTTTTTATCAATTAAAAACTTCTCGTATGGTGGGCCAAAATGGCTGTGTTTAAATTGTCCAAATCAAATTGCTGTTTATAATACCCAATTATTTTTACGCAATTTTTTAAATTTATTTAACAATATTTTTCATGAGTGATAAATTATATTTATTTTTGTGTGATACATTTTTGATGTTCAATGAGAAAAATAACAAAAAAGACTTGCAAATATATTTTATTCATTATTCTAAACTGTTTATTAATGTTGTACAATCGAATGAGATTGATTATTATTTTCTCGAAATTATCAATCTGGAAAATAACTGCCAAAAGCGCTGATTTAACGTATAAACAATATTTTGAAGGTTTACCTACTTTATAATATACATAGATGGGTAGTTAAAACTTTGTCTTTATCGTGTTTCCGCAATTAATCCTATCTCGAAGATAAGTCTGTTTCCACTCAAGGGCCAGTCGCCGAGATCCAAGCAATCTTCACGGGTGACTTGTCAAAGCGAAAAAGGGTCGAAAGCTCAGGAGACTTTCAACAATGCTTGTTATCTAAGAAATAAGTAAGAAGCTAATGATACCGTTTTGAGTGAGTGCGTCTCACGTTTCGACGGAATTATTGTTATACACAAGAGACGAAAGCTCGTTTATTTCTTTTCGTATAAGCTGTCTTAGGCTCGAAAGAGAAACTTTCTCTGTAAATTATTTAGTATTTTGTATATCTGTTTCTCAGAGTTCGCCTTTTCTTCGAGATCAGTCCGCTTTAATAAAATCTACCTCGAGCACAAAATACTTAATGCCTACCGAAGACCCAAAAGACGCACAACAATTTCAGTAGCGTACTGCGTACCTTATAATATGTAGGCGGACTGAATACCGAAAGGTCGACGGTTTAAAGCCCATTGGCCGTTGCACTATTGTTATCGTGCCCAATCCTTACTTGAACGGAAAGGGAAATATTACTCACGTTCAGCATGGCTAATATTATTTTTTTGTGGAACTTCCACTCATTGTGGAAACACTGCATACATAGCATAGTATCTATTGTATTGTAAACTTGTTTTGAAAAGAGCAACCGCCGAGTTTCTTGCTGGTTCTTCTCGGCAGGAAGGGCATTCCGAACCAGTGGTCGACGATTCAAAATAACTTGTAAAAAAGTTTATTTGAATAAAAAACATTTCTATTCTATTCTATTTTATTAAAAAAAAAAGATTATAAAACATTAAAATTTAACCATAGATTTACAGTTCTCCAAAATTGTTCACAATTCACAAAATCAAGCAATATTTGGTAAGTATATTATCATTTAGGTAAAGGCACAGGGTAGAAATCACAATGTTATACCTACCATGTATTATTTACTGTATGTTATTAGGTAAAGTGATATGCTTGGTACTACACTTTTTTAGGAATAGATATCTATAGATGACCGCAATTTCTTCCGCGTGGATTAAGATTTTTGATTACCGTGGGAACTCTTTAATTTTCCGGGATAATATGTAGCCTATGTATTAATCCTGGGTATGAGCTATCTCTTTTCCAAATACCCAAATCGGTTCATTTATTGTGACCTAAAGGAGTAACAAACAATCATTAATCCATCCTCGCACAACTTTCGAATTGACTATATAAATTCTCCTTGCCCACCAACTAAGCGTTTAGCTTCTGCTAGGAGTATGTACGACAATAGTGGGGGTAAGGGTTTGAACCATCGACCTTTCGATTTTCAGTCCGCGCCCTGACGTTTGCGCTATCGGGGCTTCAAAACTTACCTAACGAGCTGTAGTTAAACTGTGACAACAACTAAAGTTAATACGATCGAGGCTAAGTTCAATAAAGCGATCCGTGTTCGTGACGGATGAGGACAGGGGTTGAGAACATTTGCTCTTATTTTGTCGTGCAAATCGTTTAGCACACACCGACTGACAATCAATCTCAGTCAATATGTACAGGGGTCGTTGTTTCTGAACTATAGAGGCCTAATCGAATTTTTCAGCGACATTTTTGTCCAGTCATACAATGTGTTGGAATACAGCAAAACTTGTTATACTCTGTCAATATCCAGCACGAACATTGGTAACGAAATAAAAAGCTGTATGACAGTACGTTTCTACACGAAGATTTTTTATCTGTACCGTTCCTGATTTTGATTTGTTATTGTAGTGACCATTTTATTTTCAACCTTTTCAAACTGTAGAAGACTAATTAATAATAAATAAGAAAACTTTAAATAATTAAATCGTTTGGGTTATAATCTATATATATAAAAGAAAGTGGTGTTAGTTACACTATTTATAACTCAAGAACGGATGAACCGATTTGGCTGAAAATTGGTGGAGAGGTAGCTTAGAACCAGGAGACGGACATAGGATACTTTTTATCCCGTTCGACCGCGTTTCCGTCAAGTCACTATAAAACGTGGTATAACAAAAACGCACCTGACATGGAATAACAAAACGCAAATGACAGTGGAATAACAAAACGTAAATGACAGCTAAACGTAATTTTGTCTTTGGTTAAGTATGGTAAAAAATTTGACAATTATAAAAAGTGTTATAAATTATAATAAAGCATTACTGATATTATAAATGCGAAAGTGTGTTTGTTTGTTGGTTTGTCCTTCAATCACGTCGCAACAGAACAGCGGATTGATGCGATTTTTTGCATGGGTATAGTAATGGATGTAGTAGTGGTTCCTCAGACCGAGAGAGCTACTTTTTATCTCGGATAATGAAAGAGTTCCCGCGGGATTTTTAAAAACTAAATCCATGCGGACGAAGTCGCGGGCATCAGCTAGTAATATTATAATCAAAAATAGGTCTCAATAAAATACTTATTATATTTATATACTACTAATCCTCTAGGTTCGGCTCAACGGTGAAGGAAAACATCGTGAGGAAACCTGCACACCTGAGAGTTCATAATGTTCTTGAAGGTGTGTGAAGTCCGCCAATTCGCATTGGGCCAGCGTGGTGGACTATGGCCAATAACCCTTCCCTGAGAGGAGACCTGCGCTCAGTAGTGAGCCATTGAAGGGTTGCTTATGATGATGAATCCTCTAGGTGGACCGATGACATCAAACGTGTCCAAGGAGCTGCTGGATTCAGGCGGCGCAGACCAAAGCCTGTGGAAATCCATGCGGGAGACTTTTGTCCAACAGTAGACATCTATAGGTTGATAAAGAAAAAGAAGAAGATATTTATATTATATTACTGATTAATAATTGTTTCCTAACACATTTTTATAGTATTGGGAAATAAATCATTAAAGAAATTACGACCAATTTTACAATCCCCGAGTAGGTAAACTTTAATCGACGAATTTCGACGGATTTTAATACAAAAACTGTCAAAATGTCAAATTTAATCTTCATTTAAAGTTAACTTGGCCATGGTGATATAGAGCATAGGATCTTTCTCTTTAAAATAAAGTTTTAGGTACCTACTTAGATATAAAATTATAACAAATTAAACTACAATTTTAGAACATCTATCATCTTTGTGATTCATTGGTTGACCTCCTATATTTGAATTTTCTATTGTTAATAATAGAATAATAGCTGGGAGATAAAATTTATTAAATTCTAGCTTTCTATGCAATGACATTCCAAAATGTATGGACTTGTTAAACACGTGTGGTCGTTGTCGGAGGTGGGTTTAGTTCACTTTTTATTCTTACTATATGCGGGAGCATTCAAAGTTTCAGTTTTAAAGTGCTTTATAATGGATACAAAGTAGCTTTACCATAACAAAAGGTTCGCTAAAAATGTTTGCCAAAAAGTATGAAACCCTCTTTAATGTGTAAGTTTAAGAGCTTTTTGAAAAAGACAAGATAGGTATAAAATGGGTCGCTACGAATATTTTGAACTTTCATTAAATTCGGTCTTAAATGTATTTGGACCACATCAAAAGAATGAAGCACCTTTGAGTCGAACGGGAGGCAATTTTGCGATTTTGTATTTCAAATGGGACATTGAAAGCACTAGTGTACTTCATACTCGTACGTCGGTACTTTGTTGGCCAAATGACCGGCCCTTGGGCTGAAGAGCTCTTACCAACCCAGCTTAATATTACAGTCTTCTGAGCACGTGGATTTAACAATTAATAACTAAATAAAATACCTAGAAAATACCTGGATAGGTATTTAGATGATTTTTCATTAAAATAATTAAGTCAAAATAATACCTATCACAAACAACTGAATCTAACTACGTTATTTTTAGATAGTTCGAAGAGCTGATGGTCGTTGGGGTCCCAAGGTGCTGGAGTAGCGACCCCGCACCGGTAAGCGCAGTGTTGGCAGACCCCCCACTAGGTGGACCGACGACATCAAACGAGTCGCAGGGAGCCGCTGGATTCAGGCGGCGCAAGACCGAAGCCTGTGGCGGTCCATGCAGGAGACCTATGTCCAGCAGTGGACATCTAAAGGTTGATAATGATGATGATGAATGATGATTTTTAGATAGGTATAGTAAGGGCCTGTCTCACTCTGTTTGTAATATCAAATTATTAGCTTTTTATTATGCATATGAAAGTATATTCGGTACTTACTAGCTACTTAACAAGATAACATAACAAAGCATCAATTTTTAAATTCTTGTCTGTTTGTCTCTTTAGGCTAATCTCGGGAACGGCTGGACTGATTTTGACAGGACTTACAGTGGCAGATAGCTGAAGCTATGAAGAGTTATAAAGGCTACTTTTTAGCCGACTTTAAAAAAAGGAGTTGTGTTTTTCTACCTATGTATATCGATATCTCGGTGATTTATAAACCAATTTGTGTGAATCTTTTTTAATGGATACACAAAACTTCCAATCCAATAAAAACTTCGGGTTCTGACTCCTCTATCCTGATGCTGCAGCGTTTAACTACCCATCTAAACTGTGGTGATGTATTGACTGTCGATTATGAATAGTTGTTTTAGGTACCAATAATTAAATTCCAGGACCCAACTCCGCAATCCTGATACTGTAGGGGTTCTGCCCACGCGGACAAAGTATAATGTAAAAAATTGGACCAACAGAGACCCTGCTCCTTTTTTTGAAAATTAAACGATAAACCAAAAAATAATATTTACCAAAATCTTCATTTAAATAACGTTTGACGTAAGATGATTGCATTTGTGCGTGACAGATAGACATTTTTAGCCGCCTCAAGTCTAAGCAAGCAATTTATTTGAGTAAACAATCTGTATTTTATGCTATATATACCTACAGTAGACCCTCGGTAAGTCGAACTTCAAGGGAGACGCCAAAAAATTCGAGTTATAGAGTTCTCCACATAAGAAGAAATTCTTAACGTCAGTAACTTGTTTTTCATCGAGCTATAGAGGAAATTAGTTTCAATTGTTCGAGTTGTAGAGGTTGTAACATCAGAAATTGCTTGTATGACTCACTGGTTGTTTCGACTTATAGAGGATTGGGTTTTTGAGTAATGGAGGTTTTGGGGCTTGAAGGGAAGGGAACAAAACAATTTTTCGAGTTCTGGAGGTTTTCGACGCATCCAGGTTCGATTTAACGAGGTTGTACTATATTCGAGGTTCGGTTTCTTTCCTGCCGTTATTCATAATAACGTGTTTAAGGCTTAAAACGCTGTCGACCCAAATCCGCCACAATGGTCCGATGTTTTCGGTAACAATGCGTTGCCATCGTTCACTCACTGCAGTTTGTTCAGGTGCTTGGAACATTTTTCGCTTTAAAATTTTTATTACCGAACTGACGCTTTTAAAAGATAAGAATGAAATTCAGACGTGTATAGAATTTGGTGCTCACCGTTTTAGGTATTATGTATGCTCGTTTGAACTTGGAATGTTTTCAAATTCCTTTAACTATTCTACGGAAACATTTAACTATCATTAGTAAAGATGAACAAAAAGTCATTTATTCGTCGCTTAAACGTTACTCGGCAATGAAATTAGTACTTACTATGTTTTTAGGGTTCCGTACCCAAAGGGTACCAACGGGACCCTATTACTAAGCCTACGCTGTCCGTCCGTCCGTCCGTCCGTCCGTCCGTCCGTCTGTCAGCGGGCTGTATCTCGTAAACCGTAATAGATAGACAGATGAAATTTTCACATATTATGTATTTCTATTGCCGCTATAGCAACAAATAATAAAAATTAAATTAAATTAAAAAAATTAAATTAAAATACTTCCATGGGTACATGGAAATATTTTTATTTAATTTTTTTTAACGGAACCCTAAAAGAGCGAGGCCCGACTCGCACTTGGCCGATTTTTTGTTTCTACAACAATAATTTAAAACTTTTATTTCGAGTAAATTGAAGAGATGTTATAGGAACATTTTTGTTTGGTGTACTGTTACTTCGGATTATTTCCTTGGCATGGTAACCTTGAGCTGATGCTGCAGTATCAAGTAGTTTGTGGGATACCCAACTCCTCAGCAATTTTAAAGCAAATATAGTGTGTTTGGGCTCATAAGAATGGTCTTATTGAGGGGGTGTTAGATAGATGATCATCGAGGATCGAGGATTGAGGAGGAGGATCTGATGATGGAGCAGAAAACTGAGTAACAGGGTGTCAGGTATATCGTACATAGTCCGGATAAACTCGCATGTTGGGTGTGTTTTAAATTTTTTACACTTTTCGTATTATTAATATTTTTATGTAACCTGTAAAATCTATTAGTACGTTTTAAACTTCGATTTTAGATACCAATCCATGAAGGCTGTAATTATCATAGTTGAATATAATAACTAATATTTAAACAACATAATATTTGTTAACTAGGAAAATTAATTATGCTTGCTTTTATTGAACCTCTGCTAAACCCATATCACACAGCAGTGGCTCGATGAAATAACTGAATTATTTTAATTATTTACATTATTATATTCAACGGTTTTAATTCATGTATAATTTCATTATCAATTGCGTGCATTGAATAGGAATTACAGCACTATTTTCAATTGCCTTAATATATAGGTAATTCTATTTATATTATAATTAAATTAGGTGTATATCGACACTATACCTATGTATTTATGATAATAATGGAACTACTTTAAAATTATGATTCAAGCGCGCGCTTTTTAGGGTTCCGTAGTAAACAAGGAACCCTTATAGTTTCGCCATGTCCGTCCTTCTGTCTGTCTGTCTGTCTGTCTGTCCGCGGTTTAGCTCAGAGACTATTGGTACTACAAATCTATAATTTGACAAGGGTATAAATATCAATCACGCGACAAAGTCGTGAAATAAAATTCTGAAAAATAATTTTTTTAGGGTACCTCCCCTACATGTAAAGTGGGGATGAATTTTTTTTTCCTCGTCTATCCCATAGTGTGGGGTGTCGTTGAATAGGTCTTTCAAAAATATTGTGGGTGTGAGAACATCATTTTTCAATTCAGGGATCCGTTTGTGAAATATGATATTTTAAATTGCTAAATTTTATTAGAGTCTAGTGTCCCCCCCTCTGCCAGCTAAATGGTTGTATATAGGATACAAGAAAAAATTCACAGCAGTAGTATATATAATGAATTTTAAAGGAAAACTATCACGGCTAAGTAGGGTTCATTAGTTAAGGAGTTATACCTGTTTTGTCTAAGTTAGGTATTACACGTAGTGTAAGTTGCATATTTTGTAGAATATTATAGTATTTAAACCAAAACTTATTCAATATACTCAAACTCAACTCAAACTCAAAATTTATTCAATATTCAAAAATAAAACAAAAGCACTATCCTAGGTCAGCAATAATATTTGAGACTTTCAACTACGGAACCCTACACTGCGCGTGGCTCGACACGCACTTGGCCGGTTTTATTATTCAACTATTTTCGGACACCTTGTTTGCCCATTTATGAGCGACTAACCTGATAATGCCCACGATTTCATCTGCGTTGATTTAGTTATTAAAAATCCCGTGATAACTTATTGATTTTTCCGAATAAGAAGTAGCCTATGTCACTCTCCAGATACTCAGCTATACCCATGGAAAAATCATGTAGCTTTGTTGTCATAGCTTTGATGTGGCGTGATCAAAGGACAAACTAAAAAAACAAAACAAAGGTATGGTATATGGGTAAATTATACTTAAAAGTCTTATTTAAATCGAAACTTAAAGCTCTTTGATTTTCTAAAAGAGTGGTTCTCGAGCGGAATAAATATTACGTGCGCTAACAAGATCTTTTTGGAATACTGTTGAGACTCTTGAAGCAACTGTGAGCGTAGGTAGTGGCTACATCCAGTGGCGCTCGGGTCCAATTAGTTGGGTTTTCACATAACTACTCCTGCGGACATGGCTGACGGGGACCTGAACGCAAAAGAAATATATTAACTAACGTTTTGTGCGTAGTATTGTCCGCTTCAGTCTTAAAAGTACCTACGTAAGTACAATTTAGGTACGTATAAAAAGATACTTTCAACTGACAATCTCTACTTATTATTATTTGCTAAAGTTGCACAATTCATTTTTAGTTGCACAAGCCACTACTACAGAATAGTTACTAAATACTGCTTATCTACTATCTTGTCGCTCGTAACTTTAGGATGTGACGACGATTCGACGAAGGCAAATGAGGACTCGGCAGACTTGAAATTTTTGTGTTTTTAAAATATGACTAGTGGTTCGCCCCGAACTGAGACCTCGCGGTAACGGTATCCCATGATTATTCATTCAATCGATACATGATAACCAAAACTGACATTATTATTATGCCCGTTTTCACCAAACATACCTAAATCATCCCCTAAGTAGGAGTCTCTTAACGTAGGTAGCTCCTAAATACAATCCTAAGTCCTAACATCCGTCCCAATATCCTTTTAGGTGTCCCGTACAGGATCGTGATAAATAAGTTGACAGAAAACATCAATCACCTAACTTATAGGTAGCCCGTAAAGGTTAGGGAACGTTAGTGAAAACATTGAATTATTTATCAAACATTGAATTTAACTCGTAGTTCCATGGGAATAGTTACTGACTGCGCCATCTATTAGCATTATTGTGAAGCTATGTTGATGCTATATGAATTACTGACGCCCATTAAAAATTAAATAATCTCGTTTCTTTATAATATTCATATAATTTTAGTATTTGTTGTTCAAGTACAGGATATAAGTGACCTAAAAACATAAAATCAGTTTGAAAATCCATAGCGGATTTTTCTAGAGAGCGTCTTCAAGCGAGCGTATAAAATCGCCACTTTGAAAGCCCCCCATTTCGTCAATTTTAAGGGAAAAATTAAAAAAAAATTATTTTTGTACTCAGTTCAAAATTATCTTTAAAATGATACGTAACAATTTTATGTAACGCGATATTTTTTTTTTACTTCGCATTCGCTTCTATGAGAGCCCCCCTGAAATAAAGATTTTTATAACTTTTTAAGCCATTTTCGGCTGGAGGCCATCGGTTTACATATTATATCTAAATTTGAAGTAATTACGTTCAGTAATTCAAAAGTTATAAGGCTCTGACAGACGGACGGACGGACGGACGGACGGACGGACGGACAAGTGCAAATCGCCCTAGTTAACTCAAAGACCTTCGCTTCGCTCGGTCGACTATGCTCTTTTGTCCACTTTTGAGTTCTGTTCTGATCTTCCGATCAACCGATAAACGACCACAAAAGTCTCTTGTATAAACTTCCATAATATGCATTGCGATGCATTGTGTGGGCATAGGCCTGTTTTGTGCATTCTTTATATGTATATGTTACCGTTAATTTGCGTAAATCAGTTAGAGTGCAGATTAACGAGGTATTCTGCAGATTATCTGGCTAAGTCAGTTAAAGTGGAAAAAAATAATTGAGTTCCTACATTAACTAGATAATCTGCAGACTTCCTAGGTAATCTGCAGACTAACGACCATGCATACGGTAAATTCCATAAAACAGGTTCATGTTTGAATAAAACATTTTAATTAGTTGTAGGTAATTACTAACCTAACCTAACCTAACATAACCAAACTAAACTCAACAAGTGCTATATACATATTATGGCAAAATCTAAAGTTAGGTTAGGTTGGGTTTATACATGAACAGCCAGGTGCCCGGCCGCTTAACTTAGGTTGTATTGGGTCAATGTACCTAACTTAAGTTTAAAAAACCTGAGGGGTGCGGGAGGAGTGGCTGAGCGAAACAAAAGTATTTCGTTCACTATCTTCCGCAATTTACCGATGTACCATTGGTTATTGTGCAGAACTAGGTAAAGTGCAAATAAGAACTTTTTTAATTCAAATTTTACACTTTAACGAATCGTATGAGAGCATCTGCAGATTACCTAGTTAATGTGCACATTAACGTATTATGCATTCTAACGGTAACATATAAACCTATCCAGGGACTCCCTGCGAATCGTCTTATGTTATTAGTCCACCTTGGGACTCCAAATGACATTCCAACTACCCCGCCCATTGCCATTTAGCTTCGTGACTCGATGAGCTGTGTTGGTGATTCTGCCTCTCCTACAGATCTCCTTAATTCTTCTCATTTCATCTCGCAGGGCTACCTACTCAGAGCATAGCTATCTCATTGCTTACTGAGTGACCCTAACCCTTTTTATAACTAATCAATTTTACCAAATAAATAAAATGCTGATTTCAATTAAAACATTCAGCACTATTTCCAAGTAAGTATTGGACTTATCTTTGTCAATAAGTATTAGATGCTTCACGATTTTGCAGTAACTTGATCGTGCAGCTTATAATTAAACTCCAGTTAGATTCCAGTCGACTTTGCAGTAGTTCGAGTTGTGAGAAACTAGACGTTTAAATTTGTAGTTTTGAGGAAACAGCTCATGGATGTTTTTATAGGCTAATTAAACTATACTGATTTGGTAATAACTATCTTCTGTTCCATATTTAAAAAACCTGTTCCATACTTATAAAACAGTAGGTAACATGACTGGCTAAGTGACAAACAATTCGCAATTCAGTCTTTCTTGAGAATCAGAGAGGTGCACAATACAGATTTCTTTGGAACGAAGTCCCATATACCTGATTCCTTGGACTGTACGTACTTGGCAGCTGGGGGCTAGGCGAAAAAAGTGTAAGAATGTTTTCGTCACGACCTCTGTGTGTTGCTTTCATTATATTACACACGTCACGTCATAGCTTTAGTGGCGTAGCAGCTAAACGATGAAGTGAAACTATCGGTTTGGGGTCCTGACTTCAGATTAATATTTCATATTTTATTTTATTACTATTATTTAGACACTCACGCATTTTTTTATGAAAATAAAAATATCTCTTAAACATAAAACTCTGCAGGCAAATTCATGTGCATCAACCAGTTTCTATAGCATCTGAAAAGCTTACACTTTGCAGAGCAGCCACTCGTACTTTTCAGTAGTTATTGAAAATGAGAGCAGCGTAAGCAGCACAACGCTCAAATACCTATCTACAATTAAAATCAAGCAATAAAAAATGTATTAAGATATCAAGCAAAACAGCTTACCTATACTGCTTACGCAGTTAGATCAGCGGCGTAAGTTATGTTATTTCTCATGCAGTATCGAAACATCTACAGTCTACACATCGTTGTAGGCATAACTTTTTTATCGTCCCGCAAGTCCATGCGAAGGATATAATTTGGTTAATTTTGTTGTACACAGTCTCTAAACTAAATTGTAGGTTTAAATCTCGTACGTCTATCCCTTTCATACTAAATTCTGGGGAAAAGGATAGCACTAGATTTAGATCTGTCAATTAAGGAACGTTTAATAGCAAGTGTTAAGTGTATAGGTTAGGGAACCGCGTTGGTGAAAACGGGCATTGGTTTTCACCAACGTTGCCTAAATTTACCGACTACCTAAGCTAAGTTAGGTGACGCTTTCTGTCAATTTCTTTTTTAACGAATCTTTAGAGAATACCTAAGGGTGGAAATTTCCTACATTGGATAACGATAAGGGGCTTAAAAGACTCCTTCCTACTTATTCAGATGATTTCGGTTGATAAAAAGGGGCATAAGAGGGAGCTACACTCTTTACCTACCTTACTTAGTACTTACCTAAAACTTTGCAAAGCGTGTAATCGTGCCTAGCTCTACTCCCGTAGAGAGCTGTTTACGCTATTTTGACAAATAACTGATAAACAAAGCCGTCTTATCCATAACAAGGTCCCAAGTTTGCGATTGTGCTGGAACTTGAGCTGTGAGCACTCGTCTTATAATTAAACTTCGGTCACGGGTCAAATCCTTCTCGACTTTGGAGTTGATGAAGCTAGAACTTTGTGTTAGTTTAACACCCACTACTGGGTGTCTCACTAGATAATAAATACGTACTTATCGGTTAGTAATTCTTCTTCTTCTTTATCAACCGATAGATGTCCACTGCTGGACAAAGGTCTCTTCCACAGGTCTTGCGCCGCCTGAACCCAGCGGCTCCCTGCGACTTTGATGTCGTCGGTCCACCTGGTGGGGGGTCTACCAACACTGCACTTCCCGGTGCGGGATCGCCACTCCAGTTAGTAATAATGTAGTATGTATTATTATCAGTGATCGGGAAAAAACCGAAATCGGGTTAAAGTGAAAGGAAAAATGATTGAAAAAATGTTTTAGTTCTATGTTATGTTACCAGAAATGTAGGTAAGTAAATTAGCTCCAAACTTAGAAGAAAATTATCGATCTAAATAAAAATAAGCGGTCAAGGACAATTAAAGAGTTATTTGCCTGATGACCATCTTAAAAACATATTTTCAAAGATGATGGTGATGTTGTAAGTGATTGGAGTTGTTGTAAGTTGCGGACGAAGTAGCGGACACAAGCTAGTGAAGAATATAATACTAGTGGCTCTGTGCTTAATTTTCGTCCATAAATATTCCATCGAATGAATCACAAACCGAAATTAAATATTTGCAGTCATTTATTGACTTATCCTCACTTGCGTCGGTGTATTAACATTTTAAACCGCAAATTCACCCATAGCTATTCTTCGGAAGCCCGGAAATTGAACATAACGTGTCGATTAATATTTCACCAAATCCCCAATGATTGAACATTATGTGAAAGCACAACGCAATTTGAATTGTATTTTATAGACACTACGGTGCACTTTTAATTGCAGCAAGCTGAAAGAGATAAAGGATAATTCGAATACAATTTTATTAGCGGGCTTAATTTACTTGTTCATCAAAACATGGTCCTGAAATCAGACAAAGTTATGTTGCTTTTTTAATCTACTGCAGTCATACAATTTAATAGAATAAGAATTAGCTTCTTTCCCAATTTTCCCAAAATTTTATTTTTCATAATTAATATATTTCGTATTTATTGTAGGTACGTAGTTCAAAATTCAAAATTACTTATTTATTTAAGGCCAACCTGTGGTTCTTACTACCACCAAGGTTTTGAAAACAACTAGTAAGAAACTCGGCAGTTGCTCTTTTCAAATTTTATTCACATGAAAAAATTAATATTAACTCTCACAATGCGTATAGTCAACGAACTTAATTGCAATCAACATTTCATTCCAATTAGTTGACACCTTTTACACTCGTAAACGACGTTATCTTAATTAAATTTGTACTAAAATGATGCTTAATAACATACGAGGTAACACGCCAACACAAATTCTGTTGGGAGCGTCCGTGATTTAAATGACCTCTGCTTTTACACCTCTTGTAGAGACAATTTTACACTGAACGACAATTATACGACTTGTACGATAAGTACTAGGTAAGTAGAACAATTTTATTAGCAAAGCAAAAAGCTAGGAAAAGCGGAAACCCGACTTCTTTATAAAAAGAACTATCGTTTAGAACAGAGCGTACACAAAGCATGCCAAACAATTAATAGATACAAATAAATATGCTTGAAAAACTTTCCGTACTAGTAGGGTAAGAGTTGAATTATGAAACGTAAAACAAAGCAAAATTAAATTTGCAAAAGTGTAGTATCTGAAGATGATGAAATTTAGTGATTCGCAGCTATCATGGATGTAATTGCCAAAATAACATCCGCTATTGCTATAGGAATTCAATTCAATTTCTTTTTTTTTCATTCATTTTTGCCCGACTACAGCAAAGCCAAAAGGAAGAGTTCTGATTTTAGCCGTTAAGGTATGTTACCGTAGCGAATAAACTACTGAGCCGATTTTGATGAATGAGATGTCAATCGATTCATTATATGATGTGTGTGTGTTTGTGTGTGTGTTTGTGTGTGTGTGTGTGTGTGTGTGTTTCTTTGTTACACGCAAAAACTACTGAACGGATTTGGCAGAAATTTGAAACGAAGATACATTATTCCCTGGAATAGCATATAAGCTACATTTTATCCCGGAAAATTAAAGGGTTCCCCCGGGAATCAAAACCTTAATCCACGCGGACGAAGTCACGGGCATCATCTAGTGTTCAATATGACGGATGTTACATCCAATTTTCCGTAGTAGTTAGGTAATAATTATAACATTGCATGGTTTTGATAGTTATACTTCTATTTACTTTGAAAACAGTTCCTCTATTGACTACGCGATGTACACTCGATACACACGTAGGTACATCGTTCGCTGCTAATTTCCAATTGCAAAATTCAGTAAAGCTCAATAATGAGTCAAATTGACGCTATAATATCAACATCGTCACGTTGCAATATCGTTGACTGTAAAAGGCTCCTTATGCCAAAATGTATTAAATGGCCAGTGCAGCGTTTGTTGAAAATTGATTGTTGTTGTAATTCATTTGATCGTGTGATTAATAAAATTATAATTTTCCTATATAAATGTTTGTGTATTTGTCTGTCTGTTACGAGTACTTCTTGATGACACAATTGGTGGACCGATCTTGACCATATTCGAGGATAGAACTTTTTATTAAAAACAGCTGTCAGTGAATTCTCAAAGGATTTAAAAAAAAGCTCCATACGAAATAAGTCGCCGGTATTAAAAAAATAAACATTATACTAACCGCAGTTGTTTGCTCAGTACTAAACTAAAACAGTATTAGGTAAGTAAATTTTGTGTGTTAAAAACGCAGCTATTCAACATTTAATTTTAAACCCACAGGAATATGGTTTTTGTGTCGATTTCCATTTCATCTTCACTTGGGAGTTGGGACCAGGACTATTGATAGTGTTGGCAGTTCAGATAGCTCCACTTAATACCCCAACTATTCATGTACTCGATGAAACAAAAGAGAATCCATTGGGAATGGCCACAGAGCGTGAAATTGCCAAAAAAGCTTCGAAATCCATCACGAATCAAATGACACTTTGAAATTGTAAAGCTAACTGAAGAACGAATTGGGTGGACTGGCAAAACAATTAACGGGAGCAGGCGATGCGAAAAATTGGAATAATCAACGGCTACCGGATGGAATAACGTTTAAAAATTTAATAAATGTAATTTTTGAAAGCATTCCGATTTTAAACAATTCTGCATTTTTCCGGTGAAGCGATAGCCCAGTCACAGTACTTACTGTTGTATACCTACACCTACGTTGGAAAAATATGCGATATTTTTTAAATTTTTCCAACTTTTTTCATTAACGCACCTATATATAAGGTTCAATGGAAATAAAGAAAGGAATAAAGCTATAGCAGGTCATGTCTACACTTCTACACTGATATTATTGGAACGTAGTTCCTTATCGCGCTGTGCGGAAGGGGGCTAGACGGAAATAATTAAGATAAAATTGAGCCGACACTTTTTTGAATGTGATTTTTGTATTGTGTTCATTATTTTCACAGTACAATATAAGATCTCGGTAGCCTTGTGGTTTCGACAGTCGCTAAACAGTTAAAAGTCGATGGTTCGAATCCCAGCTCGACAGACTGAATTTTCTATTTTCAATTTTATTTTAAATAATTTCTACATGTGGAATTTTTCCCTAATTTTTATAACTTATTTTTAAGTTATAAAAAATTAGGGAAAGGTTCCAGATGTAGAAATTGTTTAAAATAAAATTGAAAATGGAAAATTCGGTCTGTTACAGATTAATTACATTTTAACAGATTAATTACAGATTATCAATTTAGTACCTACTGAAAAACCCTGCTATTAAGTGGATGAACTCAGGACGATGACAAGTCCGTGTTCTGTTTGAATCCATGCATGTCTATTGAGTTTCTAAAGCTATAATTTAAATCGGTTTCGGTATTTGTGGACCTACTAAAATATAACTAAAATGGTATTTCAGTTTGTATCACTTTAATCTCTTTGATGAATCCATGTTGACGGATTATGCGCTTGGAAAGTGCACAAAACAATTTATTTGTCACCCTTTTGTTAGTTGGGAGCGCTTATTAACAGCTTAATCGTTTAAATGGAGTATTCTCATCTCAGTAAGTCTCTGAAGGATCCAAAGGATATCTACATTTAACGCGGAAAATAAATCCTTTACGCTCTTGGTGTTTTGTTAATTGAGTAATTTTCTATTCATACAATAGACCCTGCGTATAATACTCTCTCTAGAGATTTACGAAGTTTCTATTTTGTTTGATAAAAGCAGCTTTATTTATAAAATGCCTTAAATAAACGATAGTTGTGAACCGATGCGAATTTAGAAATGTGTCTAACATTGAACAATTCAAAAGCACAATTAGTTTATATAAAAACTTTTTATTCTATTATATTCAATTACACAAGTAATAAACTAATTATTCAAAATAACTATATTTTCCTGTTTTCAGTTGCCTGCGAACTCAACCACATTAAATCAATGCTTTTTGAAATTTTATGAAGACTATAGGTACGTATTTTTTGGGTTTAAGATGTTGCCTTTTTGACGATTTCCAAAATGCAAGGTCGTCAACATTGATTCAACTGCTGAACCATGAAAGAGTAATATCACTATTGTATATTATAGAGACCATTCGTACTTCGTAGGTATTTTTTTCCAGGAAACTGGTAAATGCCTTTTTAAATGGATATAAACTTAATATCAGATCCGAGTACAAAACTTTCCAAATCATTGATTAAATTATGCACACTCTAAAAGGCAACACAAAAAAGGAATATACCACAGAAGCGCCCTATGGTTCGCCAGAGGCTGAAAACATTAGCATATTGCGGGTCGGCTCATAATCATCACTTGCTAAGGAAAATTAGCCCCTAAGGTACACTAGTCGACAACTACCACCACTTAATTATCCCTCAAACGTGCTCTCATGCTAATTCCGACCCTTTGAGGTATATGAGTTTCGTAAGAGTATCTGCCGAAATTAATACGGTATTATGATACTTATGAAAAATGGATGGATGATGGTAGCTTGTGTGAGCAAAATTACTTGATACCTGAATAAGTGCTTTTACTTAAAAAAGCAGGTTGATAAAATATAGCATGATTTCCGCGACAATTATACCTGCCATCCATAGACTTATACTGCCATCGAAAACACGATTACTTTGTGACGGAATGTATATTGTATAGAAATAGGAGGTTTTGCCATTATAACAAAATATAAATTGTCTGGTGGGAGGCTTTGGCCGTGGCTAGTTACCACCCTACCGTCAAAGACGTGCCGCTAAGCGATTTAGCGTTCCGGCACGATGGCGTGTAGAAACCAATTAGGGGTATGGGTTGAATGTTCACTGCCATACCCCTTCCAAGTTAGCCCGCTACCATCTTAGATTGCATCGTCACTTACCATCAGGTGAGATCGCTGTCAAGGACTAGTTTGTCATCGAATAAAAAAAAAAAAAAAAAAAAAAAAATAAACGCAAGTTATCGCTAGGTACCTTCGATAAATTGGCGAAAAGGTAAAACTTTTTATTTTCTTTTGTTCGAGTATTAAGCGGTTACATTATCCTTACAAAATACAATTTAAAGTTGCACCTATGGAAATAGCCGAAAGTATGTAGGTATCTATGCAGTTTTCGATGTTCGCATACTCTTTGTATAAAAGTTTCTCAACTTTAAAATGCACCGTTTCCTCGCCACATTTGCCGACTTTTTAATCTGTTGATCAAACAACCGAGCAGCTGACGACAAATTTATTCCCGTACACAAAGATTCTAATCGCGATGTTTGCTTTGATGAGTTCTTTTTTAGATAACACGGTTCCTGATGTGCACTGAAAAGCATCCTATGCCAAATTGCCGTTGATGTTTCTCCGACTAATTTTCATCTCAGCGATACATTATAAAAAATATTTGTCAGACTAAACATTTTGTGTCATAAAAAAGGATGATTTGCTCATTTGCAGGCTCGTGATTACTCAACTAGGCTTCAAGAAAGTTTGAAATTCGTTAGTGGAAATGGGCGTGACGTTCTTTATTAAAATCCTACGGTCAATATGCTACACAGAAAAATAAGTACACTTCATTGAGCTCGATTGCTAATTGAGACTTACAATCTAAACTAGAATGTTTGTTTGTATGGACGTATACAGGAACGTCCTAAGGAAACTTCTCTTCGACCAATATCTATTCGATAGAGTGTGCTCTGACGACTCATCCATGAGACAAAGTTACAACGAGATATAAATATTCCATGTCATAAATCTGTCACATTTTAAAGCCGATGAGTGCGCTATCTTAGATTTCAGGCCTATCTAAGTCTGCACGAAAAACTCTCTCTGCATTTCTCTTTAAATCGCTATACTTACCCGATTTGTGGACATAAAATTCTCAGCCCTTTTGTCTCCTGAAACTTCAAATAATCAGCTTAGAATGAACGCAGTGTCAGTGTTTTGCCAAAATGAGACTAGACGAGCTACAGGTACCTACTAATGAGAGCAGTACATGATACTAACCAGATATTAAAAAGCGATGAAAGATTTTTAAGCTTAAGGGTTATGAATAGAATCTTATTGCTATAACAGAACTGCAACATACGATTAAATAAGACGATTCAGTTATGGTAATGCATCAATTTCATTTTTAACCGACTTCAAAAAAGGAGGAGGTTCTCAATTCGTTGGAATCTTCTTTTCATTATTTTTTTTTTATGTATGTTTACCGATTACTCGAAGACGCCTGAACCGATTTGAAAAATTCTTTTTTGTTTCAAAGGGTATACTTCCCAGGTAGTTTTTCCCATTGAAATTTTATCGAAATCGGTCGAGCGGTTTTTAAAATATCAACAAATAATAATATACTTTGTACTGGCGCGGGCGTTTGAAGTCGGTTTTTAAAAAATAATTTTTTATATTAAATTATTTCATTAATCTTAACCCATCGCCCGACCAACAACTGGTCACTGGTCTCCTCTTGAATGAGAACGATATAGGCGTTGGTAAAGTTAGGATTGGCAGACTTTATAAACCTTTGAGAAAATTATAGAACTCTCAGGCATGCAGGTTTTCTTGTGATATTTTCCTTCACCGTTAGAGCAAGTGATATTTCATTACTTAAAACGTAATTAGTTCTGAAAAATCATAGATGGGATCGAACCCCGGACTTATAAGGGCAATTACCACTATATTATATCAATAGTAATTATTTAGATAGATGGAAGTTCAATATGGAAGCGGCATAAGTTGGAACCCACCTATCACAGTGGCTTTTCAAAAAATAAACATACTGAAATTAAAAACAAGCAAAGCGAAACTTTCATTTGTATTAGGCAAGAATACAAGCGAGATAAACAAGAATATAAAAAAAAAAACCGGTCAAGTGCGAGTCGGACTCGCGCACCGAGGGTTCCATACTCCAAAAGTAAAAGTAAAACGATAATATTATATTAATTTGCATAATTATCGTTAACTTTGTTTGTAGAGGTTTATTGTTAATATAAAAAAACTATGCTAGTTAGAGCGTTGGTTTTATTTTTCCTGTAAAATATACATAAACCTCTATTGAACATAATTATTTCAGATTTTTCGATTGGTAAACTTCGGAGATAAGGGGGGGGGAACGGTATTTTTTTCGACATTTTGGCCGATTACTCAAAAGCTATTATATATAGAAATAAATAAAAAACTGCTTTAGAATGCACAAGTAAAGGCCTTTCATATGATACCCCACTCGGTATAGTTATCTTACTTTGAAATTTCAAACCCCTGATTTTCCCCCTTTTTTAATTAAACTAAAATAATTTTCACGTTGATTTTATTTTTCATGTAAAATATACATAAACCTCTATTGACCATAATTATTTCAGATTTTTCGATTGGTAAACTTCGGAGATAAGGGGGGGGGAACGGTATTTTTTTCGACATTTTGGCCGATTAATCAAAAACTATTATATCTAGAAATAAATAAAAAACTGTTTTAGAATGCACAAGTAAAGGCCTTTCATATGATATCCCACTCGGTATAGTTATCTTACTTTGAAATTTCAAACCCCCGATTTTCCCCCTTTTTTAATCAAACTAAAATAATTTTCGCGTTGCTTTTATTTTTCCTGTAAAATATACATAAACCTCTATTGACCATAATTATTTCAGATTTTTCGATTGGTAAACTTCGGAGATAAGGGGGGGGAACGGTATTTTTTTCGACATTTTGGCCGATTTATCAAAAACTATTATATCTAGAAATAAATAAAAAACTGTTTTAGAATGCACAAGTAAAGGCCTTTCATATGATACCCCACTCGATATAGTTATTTTACTTTTAAATTTCAAATCCCCGATTTTCCCCCTTTTTTTAATAAAACTAAAAATAATTTTCGACTTTTCTTTATTTCAATGCTTTTGGGCCACTACTATACACAACTATGCCAAATTTCATGTCGATAGCTTTAATAGTTACTGAAATAATCGACTGTGACAGACGGACGGACAGATGGACGGAGAAAGTCTCACCATAAGGGTTCCATTTTTACCATTTTGGTATGGAACCCTAATAAATAGAGCAAGTTTATACCGAGATTGTTTTCATGTTTGTACCGTATATTGTGTGAATAGTTCACGTAACTGTGTCACGTGGATTTAATTTTTACTTGGCTATGGTCCAGATTTGCTCATTGGACTGACTATTGGAGGTTGAACTGCATACCCAAAAGTTCTTTGGTTTCAGTCCTATTTGGTAACTAATATGTTATGTACTACTACCACCTATGATTTAGGGAAAAAACGCCCAATTTATTCCTTGGTTAAAAACGTCACTTGATGTTGATGAAATCGGCACTTAATGATTATCCTTACTAATTAATAAGTATTTGTTTGTTGGTTTGTCCTTTGATCATGCAGCAATGGAGCAACAGAGCGACATAATTTTTTGCATGGGGAGAGTGACTTAGGCTAGGTATCTTTTAAACAGTGGGTTTCTGATTCTGAGGGTTTTTTAAGATGGAGTCGCGGGCAAAAGCTAGTCATCGAATAGAAAAAAAAATTACGAAACAGCACAAAAATGCAGTTTGTCTTAGCACAAATTACATAATAATGATTTTAAACGCTTCCATACAGCAACTGTTGCGGGCCTCGGGCATAATTTGCATTTTGAAAATATTATTATTTGTATGCTCACTAATTTGACCGAATTTGCTTAATGCGCTGCAATTTACGAACCCGCATTCAATGTGGTTTAATTTGTGTAAATAAATTTTTCAAACTTTCGTAATTTAGGTTATACCTACTACGTTTTTGAGTAACAAAATAATATTCTGATAGATAGATAGCTGTTGGTGAGTAGCACCAGCACGGACCAGATGTATATGGCGGTTTGTCCATCCACAGAGTTTGCAGTTGTTCGCTGGCCGGAATACACATAGGACTTTCCCAATAGAGAACGCATTATTTTCGAAGTGTTATGAAAAAGCTAGGTTTAAATTTAGGTAAAAGTCAGGGCTAGTCTGCGCGTGAATGCCATTTCGATTTTGTATCTCTTTAGGACTGGTCGACCACAAAATTTCCTGTATAGTTATAGTCCAGTCAAATTACCGAAAGAAATAATCACTAAAATACCTAGTTTGGGAATTATGAAGGATCGATGGGGGGGTGTATTCTGAGCTTATATTCCAATTTGAGGGAATCTAGGGAGGTCAGCTCAAGGTCATTTCGATGAAAATGCGTTTAATTCGATATCTCGAGAACGGTTAGTGTTAGGCAAAAAATTGTAGAGACCTTTTATCTTCTAAATTAAATTTACTAACTTTTTTATCCGAAACTTTTTTTTTATCATCAATATTTTTCAATTTATTGCTTCCGAAAGGCAAAAATTTTACTTTTTTTTCCTCCCTTTTTTTATTTTTCGCCATTTTCTCCCCAACCGTTCAATTTTATTAAATTTTACTCGAATATGAAAGTGTTGCTCTTTTAATTATGAACAACTTCATATATAAACTTTTTTCTGTAACGCCAATACCTTCGGAGTTATATATTACTTTACCGAGCGAAATCCGTGCCACTGTCGCGACGCGTATTCACAGACACACTGTCGCGTGCATTAGTGTGGGTAAGGGACATCTGTTCCTCGACTGATTTCGATTTTGTGGCACGGATTTCGCTCGGTAAAGTAATATATATAACTCCGAAGGTATTGGCATTACAGAAAAAAGTTCATATATAAAGTTGTTCATAATTAAAAGAGCAACACTTTCATATTCGGGTAAAATTTAATAAAATTGAACAGTTGGGGAGAAAATGGCGAAAAATAAAAAAAGGGAGGAAAAAAAGTATAATTTTTGCCTATCGGAAGCAATAAATTGAAAAATATTGATGATAAAAAAAAAAGTTTCGGATAAAAAAGTTAGTAAATTTAATTTAGAAGAGAAAAGGTCTCTACAATTTTTTGCCTAACACTAACCGTTCTCGAGATATCGAATTAAACGCGTTTTCATCGAAATGACCTTGAGCTGACCTCCCTAGATTCCCTCAAATTGGAATATAAGCTCAGAATACACCCCCCGATCGATCCTTCATAATTCCCAAACTAGGTATTTTAGTGATTATTTTTCCCATTCTCAGCCGTAATTTGACTGGACTATTAGTTATGAGTATCAATTATATTATTTATCAGTATTATACCGACCATCGACCCGAAAGCATTGTGACCTATATATACCCTTTGATCCCTTATTTTGTACCTTACGACTTTATTTCAAGATTCCTGTGATTGTACCTATATCATTGTAAAATACAAATAGAAGAAATTCAAGTGACTACAGCGTTTTATTCGCATACTAGTTACGTTTAGATGGTACCGAAACGTACCATATTTAATGGGTGGCCTCCTGGCGGCCGGTCGCAAAAGTTTTAAGTCGAGGTGGAAATGTCAAATGACGCAATAGCCAGGAAACCCGCCCGCCCGAGAATTTGTCTGATGGTGAAGTCACTGCCCACCTCTTTAGCTAATCGTAGGGTAGCTTGAGGCGTTCAGTTGGCGAGTAGCGTCGCCACGGAACCTATTGCCCCAAGGGTCCTAGGTCTTCTTTGGTCCCTACGACCATCCGGTTTGTCCGGTCCAGCTAGATTTTTTTTTTTGAAAAGGTTCCAAAGTCAATGTAAACTAAAAAATCCATAGTCATAAAGATGCTGAAAATATACGAATCGCTAATATTTAAAACAGAAATACGAAACGTGCATGACGATGCAATGTTTTCCATGAAAGAATAAATTCCCGAAAATCCCTGTGTGGTTTTCAGAAAGGCTTTACGTACCAACATCCGCTCTTACGTGTAATCCCCGGATTAAGTGGGAACAAGCGAAAATATTATAAATTGTCCACTTTGAAAACTTTTAACGATCCGGTGTGAATTATAAAATAAAATATTATTATCGTTGGAATTTTATGACAATTTACTGAAACGCAGTTTCAAAATTATATTTTACAGAATTGGTGCTTTAATTTTTTTATCTATATATATAAAAGAAAGTGGTGTTAGTTACACTATTTATAACTCAAGAACGGATGAACCGATTTGGCTGAAAATTGGTGGAGAGGTAGCTTAGAACCAGGAGACGGACATAGGATACTTTTTATCCCGTTCGACCGCGTTTCCGTCATGTCACTATAAAACGTGGTATAACAAAAACGCATCTGACATGGAATAACAAAAACGCAAATGACAGTGGAATAACAAAACGTAAATGACAGCTAAACGTAATTTTGTCTTTGGTTAAGTATGGTAAAAAATTTGACAATTATAAAAAGTGTCATAATAAAGCATCACTGATATTATATTTTGCGAAAGTGTGTTTGTTTGTTGGTTTGTCCTTCAATCAGGTCGGAACAGAACAGCGGATTGATGTGATTTTTTGCATGGGTATAGTAATGGATGTAGTAGTGGTTCCTCAGACCGGGAGAGCTACTTTTTATCTCGGATAATGAAAGAGTTCCCGCGGGATTTTTGAAAACTAAATCCATGCGGACGAAGTCGCGGGCATCAGCTAGTCTGAAATAAATAAACGGCCGACAATGTTGGTCATAATCAGCTGTTAATCCTTACTAATTATAAAAATGCGGAAGTAAGTATGTTTATTAGTTTGCTGGTTTGTTCATCAACCACGCAGCAACGGAGCTACAGATCGACGTGATTTTTTTAATTAATAAATTTCAAAATTCAAAATTATTTATTTCATGTAGGCCAACCTGTGGCTCTTATGACACGTCAAGATTCTACCACCGGTTCGGAAAGCGGATTCTGCTGAGAAGAGCCGGCAAGAAACTCAGCAGTTGCTCTTTTCAAAATAATCATTTTACAATATTAATAAGTAGCTATTACATTGTAATAAGTTTTTATACTATCTTGTGGGCAGCTGGATGCCAAGCTGATTTAACCCGTGCGTTTTTGTTAGAATAGAATATGACATTTCCACAAAACGTACTGCAATTCAATTCATGTCAAAGACGGGCAGACAGAAAGTAGCCCCATTCCCACCGGCGGCACCCGTTCACGAGCATGACGCATGATCCAGCCATTGCTTCGCTCGACCATAATTATTTGAGGGAACGTAACAACCCGCACCACACGACACCACCACAGAAATGTTTAAAGAGAGCGTGACATACTTAGTCTACCCGTATCAAAGCATCGAATTGAATACTAATATTCAAACACTAATTTTAAGATCCCATGCAACTTTGTCATTAAGAAAGTCATTAACTTTGTAATAACCGCGACTCAGTAAGTGAGTTTTTACGCATTGTTTAAAGTGCAGTGTAATGGGTAATGGGTAAGGTTTTTATGTCGGAAAAATGGACGGTCCCTAAAATAACCTAACTCCACTCCAGCTTTACAAAAGCTAGTATTGCATAAAATACATAGCTGCAGATGATGATACTATTTAATGAAAAGCAAAGCTATGTACAAACTAAACCCTATAAGTACTCTGTACTAGTAGAGCAGTCCCCTTTTGTTTTAAGCCTGAACACAACATGGCTTCCTTGTCCCTACACGCAGATTCCATTGTTCAGAGCTACTTAAAAACTAATCCAACCTAGTGCTGCTAAATAAGTGCACTACAAGCCTGGCATTCTCTCATTGGTTGTTGAGATTGTTGAGGGCTCCCTTGCTCACATCACACATTGTTCTACATGGCTAGAGACTCCCTAGGCTTTTATAGATCCATGTTCATTCCTTTATGCCGCACGCCGTGCCGCGCCGCCATTATTGTATTCGTTAACCTTCCAGAAAATTCTAAAGTACCGTAGTTTGCACCTAATATTTACCCTTAGTATGAATTAGCATTTTCGCCAACGTTGATAGATTTCTAGTATTGGAAATCAATGAAGTTTGAGTAAAATTAACCTAGACAATTTTATTTAAAAGTTTGTATTTAGTGCAAAATATTGTTATAATTGTTATGTTCCTTTTTATTAAATATTTAAATTTTTAACTTTTTATACTCACAAATAAAAAATATTTTTATCGTTACATGATTATTTTTTAAGAATAAAATGAATTTCAAAAAGATTATGTTAAGTATGCCGTAGGTATAATAATATTATAAATGTTGCCTGTAGAATGTTCATTAATTAATCCAGTACCACAACTTTAAACAAAACTTAAACATATAAGGAACGAGCACAAGGAAAGCTTAATATTGTAGGTGTTACAAAATAACCCTGTATATTTAAGAAAATGAGAGGCGAAAAGTATATATTTAAATCGATATGTACACGTCGATTCACATTAAGCGACAGGGTATGTAAATAAATAAATACCAAACCACCAATTTCCGTAAAACGATACGATGTTATTTACCGCTGGGGCTCAAAACCGCAAAGGCTTCAGGGCTGTCTGTAAAAATACCAGACAAGTATACAATTTTCTTTACAAAAAATATTATTTATTGAAAACTCACCTTTATATTAAAGTCGCAAGAGTTTATGTATGTACTTTCTATGTTAATTCCGAAGTACCTTGTACGTCTTGCATCGGCTGCCATTTTGGTTAATTGATATCCAGGCTCCATGACCGCAACTTGATATGACTTTGAAAGGGTTGACGCAGCTATTCTCCGGTTTCTGACCAATCAGAGAGCTTTGTGCCGTGTTATTCGACCCTTATTCTTTTGTTTCTAGTGCGTATGTGCATATTATGTATACAGCTAATTTATCACAAAGAAACTTTTGTTATAGATGCAGCTGCAGCTATGCTTTAGAAAATGAAACTAAGAACATACCCACTTAGACTTGATTCTACAGCCTGGTTTGTTGGTTTATCCTTCAATCACGCAGCAATGGAAAAAGGAATTGACGTGATTTTGGGTATAGATGAGGACTTGGAGAGTGGCATACTACCTTTAATCCCGGAATAAACAGAGGGCACCTGCAAGATTTTGAAAAACGAACTCCACGCGGCCATGGGCAAAATCTAATATTATTATAATTTCAACTTTAAATTACTAACAGACTTCAAAAAAAGGAGGAGGTTATCAATTTGTCGGAATCTTTTTTTTATTGTTTTATGTATAAATTTGAAACACGCTACAAAGAACATTTGGCCGCGGTTAGGAACAACCAACCCCAAAAGTCTCATTTTGCTAAACATCTCCTTGATAGTGGACACAAATTATCATCCGATCATTCATATAAAATCTTACATACCTGCGATAAAGGACTTCGACTGAGCATGTTGGAACAATTAGAAATAATAAAACACAATAATAATAAGCAGTTTAAATTACTTAATGAACAAGTGAACGTCTCAAGTTCAAAACTGCTTCGTTTGTTTGAAAAAAGAGAGGGGGAATCCGGGGGGTAGTGGGGGGATCCGGGGAGTAGTGGGGGGGGGTCCCTTTTTTTGTTTGGAAGAGTATACTCTCCAGGTGGTTCCATATAATCAAAAATTTATAAAAATCGGTCGAGCGGTTTTTAAAATATCAACAATAAATTAAATAAAGTATTTAATTAGTATAGTGTGTATACTCGTATGTAATGTAGTAAAGCGGGAGTTTGAAGGCGGTTGCTTATAATTAATTCAAAACTCCATTATTATTATTTACTTTTGTCGCGACACTAATTGCTGATTTACTTACGAAAAACAAGACCAAATCTGTATCGTATTTATGTCAGTGGATTATCTTTGTAAATATCTTGTAATAAATCTTGAAGTAGTTAGTTAAACAGGTACTTGATTTGCCAATCGTCCTTGCTGTATCGCGCTGGTAAAACAACTATCGCTTTTAGTAAAAAGGATACCTTATTCCGGGTTCGATAGCTTATCGTTTAATTGCTAGACAAGGAGAGAAAGGGAATAGCTAAAGGCATTCTCACCTGAGATGTAGAAAGCGTTTTAGAACAATATTTTGGCAATTAGCATTTGGCATAAATGTGACGAGCTGATGTAAAAGAAGGAACGGGCTCCTCCTTTGGGTCTTCCGGCCAAAAGCTTCTTACTCTTTCAAAAGTCGTGTGCTTTTGTTGCGAAAGTGCATTTCAGTGGATTACCCAGCATTGATCCAAGTCAAAAACAGGTGGGTGACCGATTTTGATGTTTCGAATTTGACCTTTTCAATTCGTCCTTCGTCCTACCTTACACTTCTTATACGTCGTACTTATGCTTAAATTTTCATACGAGAGTGGTACCTAGCTTTGTTTAAATGTAGAAACTACAAGGTCGGATAGATAGCATAATAATATGTAGGTACCTATATCAAATTTTGCAAATTCCATAGACGCATTATGGGTTGAAATTAGTTTTAGTGTGAAAAACTGAAGTCGCAAAAGAGCCAGTAAAGTGTCTTATATAAGGTCAATTTCAAACCTCGAAATTATGTTTCACTCTATATTATTAGCAAAGTTTGATAACGCTCCGACATTTAGTTTCTAAATTAAAGTAAAACTACGATTGTATGAAAACTAGAGTTTACTCGAGGTAACGAGGGACTGTAAGCTGTCGCTTGGTGCCGGTTATCATTACACCTAAGTCGAAATACATCTTAAACTCACCTCTTAGTAGAGACATTTACTGAAAGACTATGGAGCACAACTCATTGTTATCCCAAAAGAAAATTATTTTAATTTAATTATAACATTTAATTAAAAAGGGTCGCGACCATTAACGATGAAAAATTTGATGCAAAGAGAGAGAGAATAAAACTAAAATAATTCAATTTCGACCGTATCAGAAAATACCACTAGACATTAAATTTATTTATAATAACAATGACATAGAATGCGTAGATAGCTTAACATTCTTAGGAATTGATATTGACACAAATTTAAATTGGAAGAGCCATATTCAAAAAACAAGAAGTAAATTATCGAAATTTATATATGGCCTCAGGGAGTTAAAAAGGACTACTAACTTAAAAACCGCATTAGCCGCGTATTACGCTTATGGGCACGCATTTTTGCGATACGGTATTATACTCTGGGGAAACAGTACAAATGTCCACGATCTCTTTGTATTACAAAAAAAGTGCATCCGCATTTTAGTAAATATAAAACCTACAGACACGTGCCTACCTCACTTCAAGGAACTGAAAATCTTGACCTTAACTTCTATTTATATATTCGAAATGTGTAAATTCGTAAGGAAAAACATACAATTTTATACTAAAAAAGAAGACAAAACTCGCCGATTCCCCGAGAGACATACAAACAAATTAATTCTCCCACTATCAAAATTAGCACTGCACAGTTCGAGCCCCTACATAATGTCAATAAAAATCTACAATAATCTACCTAACAACATCAGAAACATTGAAAAGGAAATAAAGTTTATAAAAACATTAAAAACGTACCTAATTGAAAAGTGTTACTACGCAATCAATGATTTTTTTAATGATACGGATAAGCATAATATGTAAAATCGGTCTCCCTACCACAATAAATTACACTATTGTTGCTACACCCAAACTGGGTATTCAAAGCTTGTAAATAAATAAATAAATAAATAAATGAGTTCTTAAATTTGTATAATTAAATAATCATTTTCTAGGCAAGCGCGCTCCAACTTATACCTCATCAGTGCCTTCCATCATTGATTGATCTTGATTTAGAGATTTTTGACATTTTATCGTACTCACTGGTAGTCACGTAGTTCCCAAAAGCTTTTCATCAGTTCCCAATTCTATTTGTAGGACTGGCCAAATTGTATTCCACCATCAGGATTATCTATCCAAAACCATTCATGAATATCTAATCAATTGAAACACCGCAGTAATTTGACTACACCACCTGTGACATTCTATTAATAATACTTAATATATCCTTACTAATATTATAAATGCGAAAGTGTGTTTGTTTGTTGGTTTGTTGGTTTGTCCTTCAATCACGCTGCAACAGGGCCACGGATCGACGTGATTTTTTGCATGGGTATAGTTTAGGACCTGGAGAGTGACATAGGCATATTTTTATCCCGGAAAATCAAAGTTCCCGAGGGATTTTAAAAACTAAATCCCCGCGGACGAAGTCGCGGGCATCAGCTAGTATATTATCTAGTAACTAGCTTTTCTAAGTGATGCGGCAGGTTTTCAGAAATCGCACGGGAAACCTGTGCTTTTCTGGTGTAAATAGTAGCCTTTTTATGTCTCTCTCCACGTCCTTAACTATACATACAAAAAATCGCTTCGGTCACTCAGTATAGAGTAATCTATATATTATAGAGCTCATAATACGAGTAATAAGCTCAAAGTAGTTGTAAGGGGACTGGTTAAGGATGATTATACGAGTCTGCCCGCGAAATTCAAATTTAATTTGGTTTTTCGCAATTTGTAAACTACGACTATACGACAAACTAGGCTAATGGCATTCTAATTGCGCCAGTAGAATTATAATCTTCACAGGTTAACATAAAAATCTTTACTTGAAAGTGACCAGTTTAAGAAATTAATCAAAATACTTACTGAGTTGGACGTGAGTTACTCACAAATTAGTGGATATTTTGATTAATTTCTTAAACTGGACACTTTCAAGTAAAGATTTTTATATAAACCTGTGAAGATGATACTGCCATTGTCGCAATTAGAATGCCGTAAGCCTACTTTGTCGTATTAGTTTACAAATTGCGAAAAACCAAATTAAATTTGAATTTCGCGGGCAGAACTGTGTCTTCCACCTTAACAAAATCCAATTAAACAAAACTTTGACAACCTCGTATAATGTGATGCTACTGTAGTAAAATTGGTGGTAGGTATAATATTTACTAACAACGGAAACTGACACTAAGCTTCTAAAGGAACGTTCAGGATGTATACCTAATAATAGTACGTTAAGTTTCCCCCAGCGCCGCATCGACGTTCAGGTATAGCCGCGGAATTACCATGGATATGGGCCTAGTTCATTTAGAGAAGACAGGGGCAAACATCGAGCTAAAGTAAACTTTGTACCTAGATATGCCATCAATTTAGTAGGCAATTTTTTTTATATTATTAGCCAAGCTGAACTTGATTATTACTTACTCTTGCTTCCAAATAAGCGGAAAGCTTGTGTTGTTCCCTCCAAATAAGTGGATACTGGATATGACAGTAGTGCAAACGATGGCTGCTGATGGGTTATATCTGGTCATAGGTTTCTTTATCATAACACAACATTTGTGGTTTGTATTCAACGGCTAATAGCGACTCGCTGGATCCTACAACGTACTTGATGTCCATAATCGTCACCATTTCGTCATGTGAGGCATCCTGATGCCCTGGTAGGGTTCATGATTTCTCGAGCTTATCAATTTCTTGGGTCTCGAGAATTCTCGAGGCTAATTTCTCGGGTCTTCTCGGGTTGTCGAGAAATTTACATTTACGTACGGATTTGCATATATTCTTCGGTTCCAATAATGCGATTAATCTACAAATTCAGTGGTTTCCTCTCAAATAAAAGTACCAAAATAATTATAAGACTTTTATTGACAGTCTTCAACATAATTAGCTTCTTTTTCTTAAAGAAAACTAAAAAAAAATAAGCTATTTCGACATTTGTGACTTATATATACAATTACAGCACAAGCACAGCATTAAAAAGAAAAAAATCAACTTAAAACTTCTAGCTTCTTTCTTTTAAACAAAACAAACAATAAACAAAAATTTCAACATAACGTTAACCTTATCCTAACTTATAATTAAATTACTATCACAGCACCATTTTTGGCATGTTAATTAGAAAAAAAATAAAGATGAAATTTTTGCAAGATAAATGAAACATTACAGGTACGTAACAACTAACAATACAAGCGAGACAGGGTATCACTGCGTTTGGCCCGTGCCGCCCCGCGCCGCTGCGCGTTTAAAACAAACGGCAAACGCAAATAGTTTTATTTTATAATTTCATAGACTCAAATATGATTTCTCGAGTTCTCGAGTTTTCTCGAGCTTGATTTCCCGGGAATTCTCGAGCCGAGAATTCCCGGAAATGAACCCTACCTGAGAGTCTATAGTGTAACATTTCACTGAGCATAAATCTGACATTTATCAAAAAAAAAATACTCGTAGTATGAACGAGAAAGAGACAGAGAATTGTCGCATCCATTTTTGATACATGCTAATTGATAGACTTATGCCTAGTTAATGTAAGCTTGAGAAATTACAAGTTTTGATGTTACAATTTTACGTAAGAACTCTCTTTATATAAGTCTATAGTTTCACTAGCACATCCAGCGATATTATCTAACTTTTATCTACAGAAATGTGGTCTCGCCTTGGGACTTGTCCCGACGCCGTAATTACGAGTATACACCCTCCCCGCAAATAGAAACAAAACCGCACATTCGCATATGTAAATAGAGGGAAGGATCACGGCCGAATTGCGGTAGGCATGGAGCCCACGACAAAAACTCATCGAATACTTTAAACTACTTAAAAAAACATGTAGAGTCTAGACATGTCTTAAGAGCTACAGGTTTGGCCCCTGTAGCTCTAATGGTGGCTTCGGTGGTGGTCATACTTATAACCATATTATCAAGTAAAATATTATGTTTAGGTATCTTCTTCATCTTTCTTCTTTGTCAACCGATAGACGTCCACTGCTAGACAAAGGTCTCTTGCATGGACTTCCACAGGTCTCGGTCTTGCGCCGCCTAAATCTAGCTGCTCCCTGCGACTAGTTTAATGTCGTCGGTTCACCTAGTGGGGGTCTTCCAACACTGCGCTTTCCGGTGCAGGGTCGCCACACCAGCACCTTGGGACCAAAACGACTATCAGCTCTTCGAACTATGTGCTCCGCCCATTTCCACTTCAGATTCGCCACTCGCTGAGCTGTATAAGTATAGATACTCTTAATTTATTTTTATACAGTGACAAGTTAGGCCTTGACTGCCATCACCTGGTGGTACTTTAGATTTAGTTTAAAATGAAATATGGTGTTATTAGATCCATAACCTTAATGGCTAATCGCTAAATTAACTTTTATAAAACCTCACTCTATTTCGAATCCGAGGGCAAAAGCCTGTTTTTAATGCTCTCCTATTATTCAATGAGCATCGTGAAAATAATTTTAGACCTGTGAATTTAACAGAAAACACTATTTTTGACCTGTGAAGAAAACACTATTTTTAGACCTGTGAATTTAGTTTATTTTAAAGTACATATTATTAGTAATAAACACTAATATAAACTCGTTTCATATTATATAAATTCGTTGATTTAGGCTGCTATCAGGGAAGTGCGGTGTCCTATGAAAGTGACCCTACTGAAGACAATTCGCATACATTCCTCGCTACGAATCCTTGCACATTACTCTGGAAAACAGTATTCATAATCAACAGTTTTTGTACTTTTTATGAGGTTTTACCAATGGCTCTTAGGCTACAATGTTTGCAAGAGTAAAAATAATGAGTGTTGTGTGTTATTGGATGGAATGTCTTGGGCCTATTTACAATACAAACATATTTGTATATTAATATTTGCTCTACCCATCTCCCCTACAAAAATAAAACACAATATTTATACCTACCTACTTACTATGATTTCATATAAAATAATATTCAATGAAACATCAAACATCATAAATTGCTTTTGGCTCAGTTTGAATGAAAAATAACACAGTTTTGTGTCTAAAAATTAATGGACAAAATTGTCTTTAGAGAGTTGTAATTTTTATCATACCAAACGATACCAAAAATCGCGTTAATTCGCAACATTTTTGTACCTTAATGTTACTATTGTGGAATGTTTATATTCTAATAATATTATGTACTTTTAATCATATTAATATTATATTAATGCAAAAGTGTGTTTGTTTGTTAGTTTGTTGGTTTATCCTTCCACACCACAACAGACCTACGTATCGACGAGATTTGCATGGGTATAGTTGAGGACCTAGAGAGTGACAAAGGCTTCTTTTTATCCCGGAAAATCAAAAAGACTTTAAAAACTAAATTCACGAGGACAAAGTCGCGGGTATCAGCTACTAATTAAATACATCTAAGTTACTTCCAGTCAAACACTTCTTATAGGTAAATGAAATAAAAGCTTATTAAAGAAACTTTGCTCTCTAGATGTCTAAAGAAACACAATTTCACATAAAACGAATAATCTGAAAAGACGACAAGAAGTCCCTTTTAGTCCTCTGAATTTATTGCAATTTTAATACAAAGAAAGGCGAAAGCTTTCACGTTCCTTGTGTTTATTTAACGGCAACCTGGCGAGATGTGGTCGCTGAGGAATCCGTAATCAGCGGAGAAGCAAACGATAAGGTGCTTGTTTTGTATAATGCAGACCGGCGTTTTTTAAACAATTTCAATGACTTCACTTGCTAGAAGTATATTCTTCAGTCTTCTACGGAGCACTGTGTATCATACTTATATTAATGCGAGTGTGTTTGTTTGTTAGCTTTTCCTTCAATCACACCGCAACAGAGCCACGGATCGGCCTGATTTTTTGCATAAGTAATATGGATAGTTGAGAGAGGAGACCTGGAGAGTGACATAGGCTACTTTTTATCCCGGAAAATAAACGAGTTTCCGAGGAATTTTAAAAACTATATCCGCGTGGACGAAGTAGCGGGTATCAGCTAGTTTTGAAATATAAACTAAATCTATTTAGTGTTCAACTCAAAATCAAATCACCATTCATCGTACGCGATTTATTTACTTCACTTCATTTTACATATTTCCCGAGCTTGCACCATGATTCCGTAGAATGCCACAACTATAAATTTTCCCGGTAACAAAATTTATCAATTCAAAAGCCGCTGTCAAGCGCTAACAAACGCCCGTTTGCATCGCCTAACTAACTCCTCTACATTTTAATATTTAACAAGGGACTACAAATTATTTATTCATACTAAAGGCAAAACAAACAGCCCCCAGTGTTGTAAACTAACCACGGCAAACTAAACAAAATAACCGATGAAGCGGCTATGATTTCAACTATAGCTACTACTTCATTAATAAACAATATCAGCTGGTAACCTAACGTTGGTGGAAAGTCAAACAACGCAAAACACTGGAGTGAAAACTAATATTTACAATAAAATTAATTTCGATTCATTTAAAATAAAGTTTGATTTTTAACCTTCGTACAAATAGGCTTTCAATGTTTACAGTTGAGTTCAAATAGGTAAGTACTTTTTATACCGGTAATAGATTTATTTATTTAGTTTGGTATCGAATTTGAAATAGATATCAAAAATTCCGGGGCTGGCGGTGATCGAACCCACATCTCTCGGGAATGTGTGTTGTCACAGTTAACACTACGGCTACGGGCGAACTACCCGTGACCGCCGAAATTAGTGATATTGTGTCTTCAGCTTACTGTACTTCTACTATTGTTACTTCTTTTACTTTTTCAAATCAGTTTAAGCAACTACTATTGTTGTTTATTTATTATTTGAAAGAAGTTCGAGGTTAGATATTTATTTTCAGCCTCAACCTCGCCTCAACAGAAAATGGGGACTTGATAAAACTTACTATCTTCTTCTTCTTTATCAACCTATAGATGTCCACTGCTGGACAAAGGTCTCCTGCATGGGCTTCCACAGGCTTCGGTCTTGGGAATTTCGAAAAAAGTATTTTATTCTTTATGAGCTCGAACACAATAATATATAATTCATCTGCAGTTTTACGGGGTCTATTAATTTTATTTATTCCATTTAATATTATAAATAAATACAATACCTACATGAAATAATCAAAAAACTTGTACGAAATGTGTTCCGAAAATTCCAGATAGATGTTGGCCGAATCTCAGACCTACCAGATATGCACACAAAATTTCATAAAAATCGGTCCAGCCGTTTCGGAGGAGTTTGATAACAAACACCGCGACATGAGAATTTTATTAAGTTGTAACTACAACTACAAAAACATCGCCGTTGATTTCGCAAGTTAATCAGTATTCTTTAGAAACCTAGATAGTGCACCATACACAGAGCTATTATATATTTTATTTAGTAAACAATGAAACCGCGATATCCTTCTACACGAAAAATACACACACCATAAATAAGATTATAACAAACATTTGGACAACCCTACCGAGGCAGTCACGTGCGAGTTAAATGATCTGAAACGGGAAGCAATAAAGCTACAGTTTTGTCGTTTATCAATTTACGATCAGATAATAATATCCTTACACTACTATCATAATGTGAGAAAGTAATAGTATCCTATTTATATAGGTAGGTATTGAACTTGGACTAAAATACAAAGATAACAAAACGAGTCGTTCGCGAGAAGTTAGGTTTTTAAAAGTTTTGCGTGGTTTTGCAGAACGGATATTCGACCGAGCGAAGCGAAGGTCTTTGAGTTAACTAGAGCGATTTGCACTTGTCCGTCCGTCCGTCCGTCCGTCTGTCAGAGCCTTATAACTTTTGAATTACTGAACGTAATTACTTCAAATTTAGATATAATATGTAAACCGATGGCCTCCAGCCGAAAATGGCTTAAAAAGTTATAAAAATCTTTATTTCAGGGGGGCTCTCATAGAAGCGAATGCGAAGTAAAAAAAAAAATATCGCGTTACATAAAATTGTTACGAATCATTTTAAAGATAATTTTGAACTGAGTACAAAAATATTTTTTTTTTAATTTTTCCCTTAAAATTGACGAAATGGGGGGCTTTCAAAGTGGCGATTTTATACGCTCGCTTGAAGACGCTCTCTAGGAAAATCCGCTATGGATTTTCAAACTGATTTTATGTTTTTAGGTCACTTATATCCTGTACTTGAACAACAAATACTAAAATTATATGAATATTATAAAGAAACGAGATTATTTAATTTTTAATGTACATCAGTAATTCATATAGCATCAACATAGCTTCACAATAATGCTAATAGATGGCGCAGTCAGTAACTATTCCCATGGAACTACGAGTTACGACTAACGACCTATCCCAAAAACAGTTTTGCGTCGACCATTATTATTTAGTTACTTATTATAATACAATAATTGTATTGTAATTTTTTTTGTACCATATTATTCAATTAAAATTATTTTTTAGTTAAATTTTAGTTAAATATTGTATATTTTCTATTCGCGTCGATAGATGACGATTTGTACAGATGCCCGTAACCCGGTTTCACTCGTTAGTACCTACATAATAATTCAATGTTTTCACTAACGTTCCCTAACCTTTACGGGCTACCTATAAGTTAGGTGATTGATGTTTTCTGTCAACTTATTTATCACGATCCTGTACGGGACACCTAAAAGGATATTGGGACGGATGTTAGGACTTAGGATTGTATTTAGGAGCTACCTACGTTAAGAGACTCCTACTTAGGGGATGATTTAGGTATGTTTGGTGAAAACGGGCATAATAATAATGTCAGTTTTGGTTATCATGTATCGATTGAATGAATAATCATGGGATACCGTTACCGCGAGGTCTCAGTTCGGGGCGAACCACTAGTTATATGCTGCGGTAACCCAAAATAAAATAAAAATAATACCTGGTGTTGCTGCGAGGGTCGTCTTCGCTGGCCGTGGCCAGCGGAGGGTACGGGCTTCGAGGCAGGGCCTCATTACCCGGGCGGGGCGCGGGGAAGAGCGCTTCCCCGGTGTTGTGTTTTCAGCCGTCTTGGCAATCCATGGCGGCTGAGGTTCCTGGTCCGTTGGGAGCAGGGGCCTTGCGGAGGGACTTCTTGGGAGAGGGCTCCGCTCGCTGGCGGGCAGGATTGCCGCCGCGAGCGGAGCGGTGTCCAGTATGTGGGCCCACGCTACGGGCGATGGTGTCGCCACCGTGCGATGGGCCGACATCAGTTCAGGGGGTTCCGCTCGCTGGCGGGCAGGATTGCCGCCGCGAGCGGAGCGGTGTCGGGTCCAGTGGGTGGTCCCGCGCTACGGGCGATAGAGTCGCTGCCGTGCGCGGGACCGGTGTCGGTTCGGGGGCCCCGCGTCGCAGGCGACCAAGTCGCCGCCGCGAGCGGATTACACCAAGTCAATTTAATGTAGGTTGCGTGAACTAGACGGCGTTATCTGTCTTTTAGTTCTCGAAGTCGTTGTGACACCGTCGGTTATATAGGCAATTGTATGGCACCTAATAAAGTTTTTGTTGTGAAACAGTGCAGTGTGTAGTTATTTGTGCGGTATTGTACATTGGTCCTTCGAGCCGGATTAATTGTAAGTACCTACATTAAAGTTATAAATGAACAGACTTTGAAAGAATTCGAAAAAAATTGGATTAAATAATTAATAAACATGTCGGACTCAGAAGAAAATAATACCTCCATGTCGGTACTCAACGAGCTTAGTGAATCTATCTTGAGACTTCATACAAATTTTAAGAAAACTTTACAATCGCGATATTCGACAAGCTATTTGGAAACAAGGAAAGATTTACTTGAGGATTATTTTAAGCAAGTTCGGAAGGAGCAAAGAAATATTTTATCACATTCAGATCTGTCAAAATACGACCGAACTAGTGTTAAAGAAATTTACGATAAAATTGAAGATTGCTATTTAGAATTTAAAACCATACTAAAAGAAAAGTTAAATGCATTAAGTATACAAGAAAAGCCAACTATGACGTCACAACCACAAGTAACTAGTTCATCATCAAAATTACCAAAAATAAATATACCTACTTTTTCGGGAAACTACCGAGAATGGATTTATTTTAAAGACATGTTTACCTCACTCGTTGATGATGATCCTACCCTCAGCGACATTCAGAAACACCATTATTTACGCACTAGTTTAAAAGGTGAAGCTGAGCAACTTCTACGTCATTTTGATATCACAGCTTCTAACTACGCTAATGCATGGAAATGCTTACTAAATCGATACAGCAACCCAAGAATTATTGTGAACACTATTTTAAATCGTTTACTTGGTCAGAAAAAACTCACTAAGGAATGCTCTAAAGGCTTAAAGGAGCTTCTTGATACAACTAATGAATGCCTCAACAGTCTTGCCAATTTCGAAATAGATACCACTACTTGGGATCCATTGATTGTGCACCTGCTAGTCTCAAAACTCGATACAGAAACTCACAAGTTTTGGGAGCAATCATTGGGCTCTTCGACTGTGTTACCCACATACGAACAGCTGTCCTCGTATTTAGAAGGCCGCTTTAGAGCAATTGAGATGGTTCAAAGTATCCACAAAAAAGAAGTTATTTCTCCTCCTTTGACACAAACACAAAAGGCCAAGCATATTAAGAGCTTTACTAGTGAATTAAATGCTGAATGCACCTATTGCAAAAAACACCACTACATCTGCCACTGCCCAACTTTCACACAACTCAATGTTGAACAGCGTCGAGATTTTGTCAAGAACAATAACCTTTGCTTTAACTGCATGGTTAAGGGGCACTCAATTAGGAACTGCAAACAAAATTGGAAACGGTGCCGCATCTGTACCAGAAAACATCACACAGTTTTGCATCAGAATGAGCTAGTTGCAAAGCCAGTAATTGAATCAGCTGAAGAAGAAAATGATGAATCATCAACAGGCCCTGAAACTAAAGTTACTAGTATGAAAGTAGCTGTTGACAATAACCTCGTGGTTCTGGCTACTGCTCGCTTGGGAATCAAGAATAAGAATGGAGAAATTACTTACCTTCGAGCTTTAGTCGATCAAGGATCCATGGCCACTTTCATAACCGAATCAGCCGTTCAACTTCTAGGCTTGACAAAGAAACACTTTGAAGTACAGGTGACTGGCATAGGACACAGCGCTGTCAAATCACAAAATACAGTCCTCTTAGATATTTATTCACCGATTGATGCACGACATGTTATGCAAATTAATGCTCACGCTCTCACCAAGTTAACCACATTGTTACCCACAAGACAATTTGACACAGAGAAATGGCCAGGTATCACTTGTATCCCACTATCTGACCCTCACTTCAACCGACCTGGACAAATCGACGTGTTACTAGGAGCTGATGCATATGCTGCAATCTTACTAGAAGGTTTACACAGACACGGATCTCTCATTGCACAAAACACACGATTAGGCTGGCTAGTCTCTGGCAGCACTAAATCATCAGATGATCTTCCCGATTACCATATCACAGTTAGCACTTCACTCATAGAGGTAGATCATTTACTTAGAAGATTTTGGGAGATCGAAGAACTTTCACCTAAAGATAAACCTTTAACACTACTAGATCAGAAATGCGAAAATCACTATAAAGAAACACACAGACTTAAAGAAGATGGTAGATATGAAGTCCACTTACCGTTCAAAGATGAAAATACACCAAACCTCGGAGATTCCAAACCTCTTGCTGTCAGACGCTTATTTCAGATGGAGAAGAAATTCGCACGTGATCCTGATTTTAAGGATAAATATTGCCAGTTTATGAGACAATATAAATCATTAGGTCACATGGAAATAATCCCTGAAGAAGAAGACTCGACACCTGAAAAGAAAGAAAAAATTGAGACACATGAAAAAGAAAGAAACAAAAAGAAATATTACCTACCTCATCACGCCGTGGTTAGAGAATCCAGTGTTAGTACAAAGCTCAGAGTTGTTTTTGACGGGAGCGCTCGCCCTGTAAATGGAAATTCCCTAAATGATGAGGTTTGATTGGTCCTCCACTTCAACAAGATTTAAGAGATCTCGTCACTAGATGGCGAAGACACAAAATATGTCTAGTTGCTGATGTTCAAAACATGTACAGACAAATACAAGTAGCAATTCAAGACACGGATTACCAGAGAATTCTATGGAGAGAAGATCCCAAAGACATGATACGTGAATATAGATTACTCACCGTCACCTATGGCACATCTTGTGCACCGTATCTTGCCATAAAAACATTGCATCAGTTGGCAGAAGATGAAAGCCAAAACTTTCCTGATGAATCGCACATTCTAAAAACTGATGTCTACATGGATGATTTGCTCACTGGTACTTGTGATGAAATGAAAGCTGTAGCTTTACAAGAACGTCTTACTGAAATATTCGCACGTGGCGGTTTTCCGTTACATAAATAGTCTTCCAATAGTAATTTGGTTTTGAGTAAAATTCCACAAACGCTTAAGGTATCACAGAACAGTGTTAATATAAAATTAGATGAATCTGTTAAAGCTCTCGGAGTCACTTGGAAACCACAACTGGATGTTTTCGAACTGAAGCTTCTGGTAGATTGTAAATCTGACTCGACTTTTACTAAACGAAAAGTTCTGTCTGTGATAGCTAAAACGTTCGATCCATTAGGTTGGCTTGCACCTATTATCATTGTTTTAAAAATTTTCATGCAGAAACTATGGCAAGCTGGCTTAGACTGGGATCAGGAACTTCCAGATGATTTGAAACTGGAATGGCTCTCTTACCTGAATTGTTTAAACACGATGAGTTTTATCCATTTACCGCGTTGGCTAGGGATAACAAATACAAATTCAAAAATTGAGCTGCATGGATTTAGCGATGCCTCGTGTGCCGCATACGCTGGAGTCGTGTACCTCAGAGTTGTAGACGGGGATCAGATTAAAGTCAGTTTGGTTTCTGCTCGTACGAAAGTAGCACCCGTAAAACAAATTTCAGTACCACGCCTAGAACTCTGTGGGGCACTCTTATTAGCAAAATTATTGACAGATGTCAAATCTAGTTTAAATATTCCTGTTAATTGTATCTTTGCCTGGACAGATTCGACCATAGTTTTGGCCTGGTTGCGTAAGTCACCCAACATTTGGAAAACATTCGTAGCTAATCGCACCACAGAAATTTTGAATGTTCTTAATAGTAACCAGTGGCATCACATAAATTCTCAAGACAATCCCGCGGATTGCGCTTCACGTGGAATAACTCCTGAACAGTTACAGAATCTTGAACTATGGTGGAATGGCCCAGACTTTTTGCGAAACTCTGTGAACATAGAATTTAAAAATTGTAACTTACCTGATGTGATTCTCGAACGCAAAGTACAACCTGTAAAAGTAGTTGCTACAAATTTAACTGAAAATTATTCAGAATGTTATTTGAACAGGTACTCCAAACTATCTAACTTAATTCGTGTAACAGCTTATGTGTTAAGATTTGTTCAGAAATGTAAAGATAAAATTAATTTGAGAAAAAAATACAATTAATACTTACTCTTTTCCTCAGTATTTAACTGTGGCCGAATTGAGAAAGGCACGTACCATTTGCATTCACCTCTCACAGGAGCTCTATTTTGCAAAAGAAATAGAAATACTGCGAAAAGGAGTCATGATTCCAAAAAGTAGTGTTCTGAAACAACTTGTAGCTTTTCTCGATAAGGATAACATTTTACGTGTAACCGGACGCCTACATAATGCATCAATAAGTATCGATCAAAAGACACCAATTTTACTTTCTGCTCATTGTCATTTCACATCGTTGATTGTGCAAGACGCTCATCTTCATGCATTACATGGTGGTCCTCAATTAACTCTTAATATATTAAACTGTAAATATTGGATAATCGGCGCTAAAGCTTTAGTTAAAAAGATTATTCGCAAATGTCTTACCTGTTTTAAGCATTCCTCGTCACCTTTGCATCAATTGATGGGACAGTTACCCACTTCTCGGGTCCGGCCTTGTAAACCTGTCCGCTGTAGTGGAGTGGACTATGCTGGTCCAGTCACTTTAAAGTTATATCCGGGACGATGTCGGAAAACAAGTAAGGCATTTAGCTGTTTATTTGTTTGCAGTCACTAAAGCGAATCCCTCAAATTCTCTCGAACGAATACTCTTGGACACTTCCTGATTGGGGAAGCTCCTATAGCGGTTCCGGAGATCAACTTAGAGGAAATCTCTCTCTCTCATTTAGATAGTTGGCAATTGCTACAAAATTTGTGGTCACGCTGGAGTGCAGAATACCTTTCCACTTTACAAAATCGTTATAAATGGTCAGATAAGGTGGCCGAACCAGACGTTGGTACTGTAGTTCTTGTAAAAGATGAGAGACTTCCTCCCGGAAAATGGCTCTTAGCTAGAATTATTGAGAAGCACCCTGGCAAGGATGGTCTAACACGTGTCGTAACTTTAAAAATGAAAGGTCATATTTTCAAACGCCCAATTACTAAAATTTGCCCTTTAGATACACAGTAAAATTGTTTAGACCTAGTCTTATAATGGTTCATTATGAATGTTAGTTCTTAAAATGTTTTACTAATTATCTTTCAACATTGTTTGTAATTGTTTGTAATTTTGTCACTATCGCAACTGAATTGTTTTACGCGAATTTAGATTAGCCTTTAAAGGACCATTCGTCCTTTGGGGGCCGGAATGTTTACACCAAGTCAATTTAATGTAGGTTGCGTGAAGTAGACGGCGTTATCTGTCTTTTAGTTCTCGAAGTCGTTGTGACACCGTCGGTTATATAGGCAATTGTATGGCACCTAATAAAGTTTTTGTTGTAAAAACAGTGCAGTGTGTAGTTATTTGTGCGGTAGTGTACACCTGGAATAAAAAGTAGCTTAGGTCTCTCTTCAAGTGTACTTTACTAATGCAATATCACGTCGTTGCTACGTGATTAAAAAGAAAAACAAATCAATAAACAAACACACTTTCACATTTATAATATATTAGTAGTAGAAAGTTGGATAATATTTTGTCTCACAGATTGTTTTCGCAATATAAATACTTAAGAATTGAAGTAGGTATTATGAAAGCTAAATTGGTTTACAGTTGAAAGAAACCTATGATAAATAATATAAGGCGCAAAAAATATTTTATAAATATTGCTACAAAATTTCATTCATCTCCAATATTAATAAAAGACGCCTAAAATTCCGAGGCATATTTTCCATCAAAAGAAAATCGCAAATACTTTACTACTCAATAAAATTAAAATAAAGAATGACGATTCCGTACAAAGGGAGCGCCTTAATCGTATTTCTGACAAAATCCCAGGATTTCATCCTCTTGTTTTTCTGTATCGAATTTTGTTCAATTTATTAAAGCTTTTTCTTTTGGTTGTAACAGAGATTAGTAAAAAGAAATAGATTGCTTACTCTTTGTATAAATCAAATAACGCTAAAAATTATCCTATATGGCGTTACTAGGATTTGTAGTTTTACATTTTAACATTAAAATCGATGAAATATTATGTAATTTTAATATTCGGGTTTGACACGTCTTTAGTTATAATTATAGTATTAAATAGGGACCAAATACAAAGCTTTCATACAATCATATACAATTAGCAAAATTTTAGTGTTTTAAATGTTCTACGTGTAGTAGTCGCGTGTAGCGCCCCGATGGTTTAACATCAGGGTACCAATTGTATTCGTGTAAAGGTTATTCTATCGATCGCACTCGCACTTGATGGCATTAGCGTCAAAGCAAAATAACCTTGCTTGATTGTATTGATTTAGTCACAAATTCAGTACAACCGATTTTAACATGGAGCGTTATGGAGCGTATATTACATACATAAACTTATAAGAATGCATACACGAAATTGAGTTCTAATTCAATACTGTTATGGTTTTTGTTACTGTTATGGTATTTTACTTTGACGGTAATGCCATGAAATGAATGTTTTGATCGTCAACTTTTAGACAATCGGGGGCTGAAAGACATTAAATCACTAGATTTACGTAAGCTTTGTTCTTATATATCAATCTATTAATTTTACCAGACCTTCCTCCTCCTCTTCCCTCCTTCTCCCTTGTACCTTTTTAGATCTCCTTGACATTGCCAAAGTGCATTGCACTAATAAAAACCGTTATCTAAAAAAAAGAAAGAAGAAAGGAAAGACGATTAGCAATCTATACCCACTTCTTTAACTAATCTCTGGCTCTACTTAGAAATCAATCCAGTCCCGGGGCTCGTTTCAATCAATCACAGTCCGATTGAAAATTCAATCGCAATAAAGATGACTGAAGAAGGATTACGTGACTACATTACGGGATATCTTAAAACAGGTTGAGCGAAATAACCTTTTTTATTATTTTTATTAAGGTTAAATTTGTTCCTTTCAAATTGATTATTATTGAGTATTATCATGAAAGTATGCGTACTTTCCTAAAAAAATAACTCTGCGGAGTTATTTTTTTAGGATTATTCAGCCTAAGATTATTTTTTTAAGATTCTTCAATCTACGATTTGGACTTTATTATTGAAGCATTTCAAGTCAGCGATACTAAAAAAGAGGAAAATTATTTATTTAATCGTATGGCGTTTTATGATTTAAGAAAGCGTATTTTACAAGCTTTTATTTAGTTTCACCTGTCCCGATGTTTGTCATCAAATCTTGCAAATTAAATTTGACCCACTTCCCGATTGAGCTGAAATTTTGCATACATGTGTAAATCGCGTGACAATGCAATATTATGATGACATGGTGCTGATTTGATGATGGAGCTGGAAGGTGGCCATAGGAACTTCGCAATGAAACGACACAACCTCATCGAATTTGGGCACGTTTGAATCGTCTTGACGAGTAGTTTGTCTTTCAATGGTAACCATAGTCAGATGATGGAGCTGGAGGGTGGTCATAGGAACTCTGTAATGAAACGACGCAACCCCATCGAGTTTCGGCTCGTTTGATTCGTCTGGACGAGTACTTTGTGTTTAGATGGTTACCAGGGTCTGATGACGAAACCGGAAGGTGGTTTTGGTAACTCTGTAATAAAGTTTTTAATTTACACTTGTTTATTATTATTCTAATGTCATAATTTCAATGTCAATTGTATAATATCAAAAATATGTAAAGTTATAAGTCAATGTCCAAATTCCCCAGCCAGGTAACAAACTCAGGGGGGAGGTCAAAAAGTTCTTTAGCTGATCCTTGGTAGAAATGAGTAGGGTAGCGCCGAACGATATGCTCCATCGTTTGAACCTCCTCACCACAATCACATAGCGGAAGGTCTCCACCCCCATTTATGCAAAAGGTAGTTGCAGCGGCCATGCCCTGTTCGTAGTCTGTTCCGGCGGCCGCGGCACCACACCTTACGAGGCAGATGGAAACCTTTCGGTTTCATTGTAGGATCGGGGATATGCGCTGCCGGCTCTCCAGATGTCCTCCATTCCTCTTTCCAGCTCTCAAAGAGGAAAATAGTACCTAGTTCAGTATGACCGTGTTTCTTTAGCACAGTTGATCATCCAAATACGAAGGTACGACTTTAGAATATCGGCATTGTGCTATCGCATTGCTGATGCACGCGACCTTGTCTGCATTTACTTTGGTTTTTAAACTCTCAAAGATTTCTTTGATTTTTAATGGTTGAGGTGTGGCAGGCGGATACGACACACATTCACATTTATGAAGCCCATGTAACATCTGGGATTTTTAAATACCTCCAGACACTTAAATTTACCAGGATAATGCAAGGATCTTTACCTATGTACCAAACATCAAAATCGATTCAGTAGTTAAGGAGTGAAAAGGCATCAGACAGACACATAGACATATTACTTTCACATTTATTTTACAATATTATTGTTGGATAGAAATGCCAATTATTATCGGAATCAAGCTATCGTACTTGACGTGCTACACATTTTTCGTTACTACAAATTAAACCCATTACATAACACGCACACGTATACTCGCGCGTTTAGTGTGTCACTAGTTTTCATGCACGTTGTGCCTTTTCGAGCCTATAGAATTTCGTTATGATACTCAGAAGCCAAAGGATACGACGTAATAGGCTCGCCAGACCGCATACCTATACTTGCGCTGCATTTAGAGACAGGTTCTGAATTCTATAAATTACGATCCATCTCGAACTAGAATCAGTTGCGATTGTAGTCGAACGCGAACCTGTTAACGACAAAAACATCGATTCTGCCGCTTCAACAACAAGTAATAGTGTACGTTGCACTTAGAAAAATATATCCTATGAAAAAGGTTTCGAAGTAAAACATTTTACGAAAAGATGAAATCTATATTTTTATATATAATTGCGAAGGTAAAAGAGTTATGACTGTGCGAACTTTTTATCTGTTTGTTTCCATTGTTCTATTTTCAACGTCATTATCATCAGATGGAACTACAACATTTCATATAGCAAAAACAATTATAGTCGACTGGCAATGCTATTGATTGATTTATAACTCTTCTGAGCATTCTTTAGATTTGGATTAGTTTTGATATACTTACTCAAAATTGAATTCGAGTTATTCAATTTTATCGTTAAATTCTAATTTAATACAACTAACTGCCATAATTTTGATGATGGGTCAAATGACTTTACTAGTTTCCAATAACTGAATGTAATTAAATTTTTCATGAATATGTCACTGCCCCTTGGTTCTTCCAGAATAATGCATTTTAAAGTATAATGAATCACCTAATTAGAATGCAATTAAAAATAATTACCAGCTTTTCATGAATGACACGCCTATAGCTTTTTTAAGAGATAATATTTCTTTGGTGTGTTTAAACTTTAATATTTGTGTTTTTATTTTGCTTTTTTGATGTAAAATAAGAAATAAATAAGTAGAAATTACTTTAAACTAACTTTAATTTCAAATAATAATACTTAGGCACCCACTTGTTTACACACATGACAGTCAACGTAAAAAAGTCACGACAAGTTTATTCGTACGAAAATAAAATCGTTGCGTATTGAAGAATGGTAACATACTGAGTACGATACGTATCTACTTGAAAGCGCGTGCAACTCTCTCGTGTAGTGCACACGATAGCCATCTTAGCCCGATATATGCAGTTAATAATGTAACGCGATAAATAATGCAGGTGGAATACCACTCAACTCCTACGATCTTCGAGGACGCGCACATTACGGTCGGAATAGTTGCCTTCCTAGGGTGCCACTTCCAATGGAGGTTGATGATCATTGCGCCTTTCATGCGTCATGCGTCATTCTCGTGAACGGGTGCCACCGCCGGGAATGGGGCTACTTTATGTGTGCCCATCTTGAGATATACTGCATTGTTAGTACTTGGTAGGTAATAGGTATGCATTTTTGGAACTTCCCTCATTGTGGAAACACTGCATGAATAGCGTAGTATTTATTTTATTGTAAACTTGTTTTCTCGGCAAAAAGGGCGTTCCGAACCAGAGTTAGGCGATTCAAAAGCACTTGTAAAAAGTTTATTTGAATAAAAATATTTCTATTCTATTCTATTCTGTTGCAATGAACATGAGCAGAACGAAAGTTATGTGCTCATGCTCCGATCCACCCAGTAACCGTTGAGAACTTTTTCAACGTCTTTCATAGACTATACGACATCTTTATGGTGGGAGGCATTGGCCAATGGTCGGACCATTTATAATTGTGGTAACTAGCGTCAAAGGTGCCATCAAGCGATTTAGCATTCCGGTACGATGGCATGTAGACTGTAGAAGCCGATTAGGAGTATGGGTTTAATATTTACACTGCCATACCCCTTCCAAATTTAGCCCGCTATCACCTTAGACTGCGTCACTTTTCATAAGTTGCAATCCCTGTCAAGGGCTATCTTATCATCAATTTAAAAAAAAGCTTTAGGCCGTGAAGATAATATTCAGCAGAGGATGTTCATCAATTAAAACAACTGACTCACCACAATTTTATACAAACGTTGCAGTAATGTTAAGCATAACAATTTTATGGATTGCCTTACGACTATTTTGTCTACCATGTACGCACGTATTTAGTGGTTAAGTATTAAACGCAATGCACTTCCTAAACATTAAGTAATGGTTGTATTAGAAATTGAATTAAGATAAATTGCCGTGTGGGTACATTGTTAGGGGTCTTTCTCAGTGTCAGTTAGAAACTAGAGTTATGGGGACTTCCTTAATAATATATATTTATTTGTTAGTTTTAAAACTTTAATTTATGAATTGATTACGGCATTAATTAGGCGAAATACTGCTGGTAGCTATTGCTTGCGGGCTGTGGTTTTGATGATTATAAATAGTCGTCAAATGGGAGGCAATCTCACACCTAAGTTTCTATATAATATTCTCTCTCCCCTCCAAATAAGCGGAAAGCTTGTTTTAGAAGTAGGTACGAAATTAGTGCAACGGCTGGGGATCGAACCGTGAACCTTTCAGTTTTCAGTCCTCGCCTTTAACTGTTGAGCCCTTGAGGTTTTTTTGAGTTGCGGGCAAAAGCTAATTCAAACTCAAATTCAAATGATTTATAATTACAAGATTGAGTAATATTAAGAACTTAAACAATTAGGAATGTATTACGCGCTTCAATCTGCCACAAAATAGCATGCATAAGAACATTCAGATAAGGCGTCACTTCAAAAAGGCGGTTTTTGTTAATCATTATAAATAATAATTAATCGAATTATAATTAATTAAACATGAATTTGCATTTAGCGTTTGACGCTGCCGTAGGTAACGTCATCATACTATTATTTTATAATTTTTCAATATGAGAATTTCTTTTTCATGATTTATGTAAGAGCGGAATCTATTGTTTCAGTTCTGAGTCCATTCCCCGATTTGAATATCAAAGCTCTTCAAGGAATGTCTAATAGAAGTTTTTGCATTCGTAACGAACCGCGGGAATCAATGAGAGTTAAATGAAGCGAGTTTGAGTGGCGGGGAGCTCAAACTTAAGAAGTCTAAAATAAGAGTCAGTTTTAAGTAGGTATAATATTCAAGGCTGTCTGTTTAATGACATTATCCTGTTTTGATAAAGTTTTCCACTCTAAAGGCCGAAAACTGAAACATTATATTCCTAAAGCTTTAATTGACTATTTTGAATTTTGACTTAAAAGCGACAAAAGTGTTAGGTAACTACCGTACTCAGTCTAATAATTGAATTATGTCGCCAGGCTGTAGGTAGTGTCACTAACTTTTGCCCGCGGCATCGTCCGCGCTGACTTTGGTTTTCTAACAATCCCGTCAGAAACTAAAGCTTTAATTCCGGGATAAAAATACCTTAATTAACCAGGTCATTAACTATACCCACGGAAAAATCATGTAGATCCGTTGCTGTGCGATCAAATGACAAACTAATAATAATAAATAAACACACTTTCGCATTTATAATATTAGTAAAGGAAGTAAAGATGGGTCAATAACAAATTAATATTAATAAACTCAGATAAAAATGTATTAACGAAGCGTTTAATTGACTCTGAACTTTTAAAATCTATACGTACTAAGGAGATCCTACTAGAAGATAATGATTAAAGACTCTATCTATATAAAACGATATGCCAATTAACGGACGCAGCTTTTGGATCACTCATAGTCATAAGTATTAAAGTACTAGATGATGTTTCATCAAAATCTGCCCAGTAGTTTTTGCGTGAAAGAGTAACAAACATTCATCCATCTATCCTCACAAACTTTCCCATTTATAATAGTAGTAAGACAGGATAGGATTAAAATGCATTGTAAGTATGTTTTTCCTAGCTGGTAAAAATTACACTTTTCAGCATTAATAAGTCGGAATTCATTTGCCAGATTCAACAATAGTACCACTCATAACATATTAAGTATAACCGACTGCGGAGTAACGCACTTACTGGCACAATACAGTGCCATAATAATTATTTTTATGAGCGACAATTTACTTTCAATCACAACTGGGTCATTTGGCTGAGATGAATATTCCATTAATGTCTGTAACAGTTTCAAAATATGCTTTTGTAGCCAACTAAAATTTAATAAACACTGAATAATTTAATTTAGTGCATCGCTCGTGCGTGGATGATGGCCAATAAAAGCGATTTTATGGTGTTTTTATTATGATGCACAAACGTGAATCGCCTATAATGGGTCTAGCAAACGAGAAAAATTATTCCCACCACTTCGGCGAATATGAAATTTTTGCAAACATTATTAAATATTCAATACTAATTAGAGATGTAACGACTAAGTAGTCGGTAAAGCCGATTATCTGGCCACTTTTGTATTCGGCGACTTGTCGGCAAAGAGCACCGACTATCCGGCTTCTTACTTTGTATGTATTTCTCAACAAAATATATATAGGAGAAACTTAATTTACTTACTAAATTAATAATAAAAACCTTGATTGTTAATTAATATTTTTATTTTAGGCTCAATCTTACACATTTTGAAATGAAATCAATCATTTGTCTCAAGAAACAAAACACGCTCACATGCGGCGGCGGCGGCTGTGACTTGTGCGCGAATCGGCTGTAAACGAAGCGATACGGAAATTGCCGAATACCGCCAAAACCATGATCGGCTTGGCCGATTAGTCGGCCTCTTTACAACCGGCTAGTCGGCCAAAGTCAATCGGCACATCACTAATACTAATGTTGCCCGGCGCCCGCGACTTCATCCGCATGGAGGTTGTAACAAGTGCGTAAATTAAAAATTTAAAACACCCCTGACATGTGAATCTATGGACGGACTATGTACGATATATTATCTGATCTTCTCAATTGCATTATTATAATTACTTAACAGCAGATCTTCATAAATAATAGCTGGATCTTACCTCGATTACTGAAAAAACAGAAAAAACGAGAAATCGGTCCATTGGGTAGGCTGCTACGAGGGAACATACAGACACACAGATAGACACATACACAGATTAAACACACACACGTTAAACTTATAACACCTCTCTTTTGACGTCGGGGTATAAAAATACCTTGCCCGGGTCTTCACGTGGAGATAGTTTCCGGAATAAAAAGGAACCTATGAGGTCACTCTCCAGGCTCTCAATAATTATACCCACGCAAAAAACCATTTCAATCTGTTGCTTCGTTGCTGTGTGCCAACAAACCAACAAATAAACAAACACACTTTCCCATTTATGATATAAGCAAGCATTAACAAGACAAAAGTTTAAAAACTGTAACCTGTCTACGAAAAGTTGGATGTAACATACTTCATATTAATTTGTACATATTATAAAATGTAGCCTATATCACCAGGATATGCATCAAAATCGGCTCAATAGCTTAGGCGCTAAGGTGAAAAACACGTAAATTAGACGGAAATTTTTTTCCAACTTTCACTTTTCATTTTGAGGTATCCTGAAAAGTATTTTTTTTTCAAACGATGCCTGATGCATGCCTCTGTCGCTTCAACAAGTTTCTAAAACTGTAGCAAAAAACTTTCTAGCTTTAATAGTTTTAGAAACAATAATATGACTGTGACTGTGACAAAAACGAACAACTGAATGAAAGTAGATACCTATATAAGTATTTCTTGTTTTACCATGAACCCCTAAAAATATAATAAATAAATGGATCAATGGCTTGACGCTAACATCCAATCACAAATTCCACAGTAGGAAACCCGCAGGAACCATAGCTAGACATTACGTTGGCAAAGCTGTATTATTAACAGAGAGTTGTTATACTGCTAGAGCAGCAATATCTTGCAATATTGACCCGACCTGAATGGTAGTTGTTGAGTCGTGATTGGCACCCTACCAGACCAGTCTTTTTAGCAAGAAACCTGTGAATAGCACATTGCTGCAATCGAAATTGTTGTAATTGGCTGAATTTATGGTATTTTTGCCACAAGGCAATAGTGAGAGAGTGTCAGCCCATTCAAGGTGCTTGCGATGATCAGACTGTTGCCGTCTAATGACTACAGTAAGTTATTAATACTACAGCAAGTAGTATTAATAACGCGTTAAGAGCGCTGCTGGGGCTGCCATGGCGGTGTTAGGTGTAGCGCATCTGGTATGTTCGCGATGTACAGGGTCGACGATTTTTATGCAATAATGCGTAAGGCTAGAATAGGATTTTTATTAAGAGTTAATAATACTAATAATAATGTTATAAAGACTTTGAAATATTACCATAATAATACGCCACAATTTTTCCACATATAATTTTAATTTAATTTTATCCTATTTTTAATGTTGTAATTGTATTTCGATACCTAACTATGGACAATTTACTGTCTGAAATAAAATATTTTTATTTTATTTATTTTTTTAATAATTTTTTTACTAAGCCATGTACGGACTCCACGGTTCTTGTTCAATCACCATTATCTATCTATATATCTATCTATCTATATATTATATAATATATTATATATATATATATATATATATATATATATATATATATATATATATATATATATATATATATATATATATATATATATATATATATATATATATATATATATATATCTATACCTTCTTAAAAATTATGTCGATTATGTCTTTGAAATCATGAGGTGCACGTTTTTGACGCCTGTTGTATGAGGTTTCCTACTCCGTGCTCTTACTCCATGATTATTATTTACTAAGGCTTCCAGCCATGAAGTAGCCAGTTCCCTTATAAGACAGATTTATTCGTCTGCCCTCGGGTCTTCGCCCACGTTTACCCAGAAATGATTTGACAAGACAAGGTTTTAGGAGTAACAAGTCTGTTTACGATGAGGTTTGAAACTACAACAAATAATATTAATTTAGGCGTTGGCAGGTTTATGTTTACTACTAGCTGTTTATTACGAGCAATTAAAGTGTCTACGTAATAAATGGTATTAAATGTAGAGTTGTTTCTTCAATGCCATTCCCACTCCTCCTTCATAACTATAGATACAGTAGCAAGAGTAGAACTAAAAACTCGAACCCTACAAAGTGACAATCATCCAAACTCGGTTTAGTAGAGTGTCGTCTCTGTCACTCACTCGTCGTATATGTGCCGTTACAGTTTTGTGCAACAGAAACGAAACTACGAAGCCGAAACATGTCGATTATCTCTGTCCAAAGTTCAATGTGTAATCAATGATAATATTCATAGTGTACATAATTAATATAAAAATATATCATTATGTGTAATATAAGCTGCTGAGAAATGTCGATATAATGTAGACACCTACATCTGGTTGACAGAAAACTCAAATATGTAATTCAAAACGGAATTTTGTTTACGGAATATAATAAAGAGTGTATTTTGTTAGAAAATGAGCAGAGTTAAGAGCGCGTATAACGCCAAAAAAAAATCAGATTTCGCGATGAGATAAAACATAGCCGTAACCTCATGTGAGGCGCGACAAAAGAAAGCGTTTTGCGCGGAATAGGAGTGTAGTAAGCCCCAAATACTTTGTAACTCGTAAAATATTCATTTTCTTTTCAATTCACTAGGCTACTCTCTTGATAATATCAATCGGAATTTAATGTAAAAATTTTGGCTCTGTAATATGCAACACATTAAAAATAAATGAATATTGGTTAAAAATTAGACCTAACTTCGCGATTTTTTATTATCGAACAAATTTCATCATTTTATGTTTTTGCCCAAGCACGTCCCTTGGCAGTATGATGTTATTTTTGCGTGTTTTTTTCGGATAGTTGAAACTTGATCTACTACTGTAAAAATCATATCTGTTTACTGTTAACGAGCGCACACGAACAGTGCTTTCATCGAAAGAAAAATTCATAAATCAAATAAAATAAATATTCAAAATAACGAGCATATTAGAAAAAAAACAAAAAACGAAAACTTAACTGCATAAAAAATTTCAAATCTCAAATAGATTCTTAGGATTCTATAGTATTTTTTCGCAGACGCCTTATTTACATTTTATACTTACCCCATCTAATGACCTCGTAATATAATAATTAGAGGCTTATATTTTAATTAAATAGGAAAATTAAAGCTTATACGAATATTACTAAGAATATTATTGTTCATTCTTGGGCATAATAAAAATAACCGAAAGTAATAAAGGAAAGGAAATATTACAACGCACTGCCTTTTAGTAATATCAATTTAAAACCATCGGAGGTAGCTAAAGGCTCGATAAATATCGTGTTGCTTCCTTAAAACCTCACGGTAATGGTCGACCGTCATTTGTTTTTATTCCCTTTCATGCTCCGCAAGATATTAGAACAACGCTAAACTTTTCCTGTTTTTGGGGTCTTCATCAGAAAACGGGTTCTGATTTCTGAGTTCTGACGGGGTCGTCAGAACTCAGAAATCAGAACCCGTATGAGTCAGAACATTGAAGAAATTAAAAAATGCGTATCGTGAAACACTCGGCTGGAACGAAGTTCAGAATCAACGCCATCTCTCGCCACATGTTAGAACCATCTCGCAAAAAACAGACATTAAATCAAGTTCGAGCAAGTTCAGACCACAATAGATTTTGCCACAAATATTTCGTTCGGGATTTCTCTTCTATAAAATTTTGTCGCAAATATTTTGTTCGGAATTTCACTTCTACAAAACTTCGTTCCGAAAAAAAAAAACAAAGACATGATCTGAAGTCAGGATTCGAACCCACGAACCGATAGTCGCGATCGCTCCTTCATTTAACCGCTGTGCCATCAAAGCATTGATGGAACGTGTAATATTAAACGAAGGCAACAAGGGCCGTGACGGAAAATTCTTACGCCTAGCAACAAGGGTCGTGACGGAACATTATTACAAATTTTTTTGTCTAGCTCCCATGCGCCAAACCGTCCGAAAAGCTACTTAGTTCCAATAAAAACTATCATGGGCATTCAATTTTATTTATTGTAGCATTTATCCAGGCTTTAAGTTTTTTTATTTATGACGTCGATGGTCAACTCATGGAACAAGGATTTTTTTTTTAAAAAACAGCTTCATTCCTAGTCGTCGGTAAAGGATTAAATAGTTAGTATATTTTATTGAATGAAAAATCAATTCTTAAATATTACACATTACAACACTATCAATACAGATTTATAAGCGCCAATCAGTACAACTTATAGAGGTAGGTAATATAAACAAAGCAACATTTATAAAAATAATCTCGTAAGACTTAGCTGACGTAAATTATAAGTACCTATGTACTTATCTATAAATCGCTTACAGATTACGCAGAATTGTATAATAACAAAGTATTAAAAAGTTACATCGACAAAGGTATGTTGATGTCACGTGTACCTACTGAGCTTAAATTCGTCGTTTTGACATACTAAAAAACAGACAACACAGAGGCTATTACTGCAGTTAATTTTGATACATTAATATTATCTAAATATGATTTCATAAATTGAAGCCATCTGGTTAAAACTGTCACACTTATGCCATTTTCTTACACGATCGCAGAGCTGGTTAGAAGCCAGGACATCACGAACGTGCGGACGGACGATTAGTTATACCTACATTACATAATTATATAATATTACTAGGAACTGTATGGAGCATGATAAACAGTCCAGGCTTGCCATGTCACAGATGGCATGGACTAAAAGTGACGCGCTTTGTTTAGTTGATACTTTTTAAAATTATTCTTCTATAGCAAAAATAGTTACAAGTATGTTACTTTCTGTACAAGTATGTGACAGCCTGACTGAAACTGAAAAGTCGGCGGTTCAATCCCCACCCGTTGCGTTATTATTATATCAAATTCAAAATTATTTATTAAACGTAGGCCAACCTGTGGCTCTTATGACAATTCATGACTCTACCACCGGTTCGGAAAGCGGATTCTGCTGAGAAGAGCCGGCAAGAAACTCAGCAGTTGCTCTTTTTCAAATAATCATTTTACAATATTATTATGAAGCTATTAATTACATTGTAATAAGTTTTTTATGCTATCTTGTGGGCAGCTGGATGCCAAGCCGATTTTAACCTATGCAACTTTCAACTTATCAACGCCTAGCATAAGCTTTCTGCTTATTTGTAGGGGACAGGAGAACATGAGTCAAGTTTAGCGTAGCTAATAATGTATTCTTTGTTAAAAAAAGTATTTTAAGATACCATTTTCCGGTAGATACTCTCTTGCCCCGAACCGTTCCCACCAGGCTTTAGTGTGCTCAGTGTTTTAATAGAAAGTAGGTACTTTTGCTTCCTGTTCTTCGTCCCCGGTACAAATAATTCCACAAAGTGCGGTCACCATTGTTTTCCGGAAATAATTGAACGACGATACCCATAATGCTAATTTATTAATGATAAGGATTCGAGGAAACCATAAGATGGGCAACGCGGTTACCACATTCAGGATAGGGGATGCTTACGAGTATAACTATGTAGTTAAGTACCTATGTGTAATAGAAAAACTTAATGAAAATATTCAAAGTTGTGTTGTGATGTCACCAAGACCCACTGTGGGATCGTAAAATTGATTGCATGAGTGTTATGACGAATGGGATGATCTCCGATTCTGTGGTACTCTGTCTGTTGCTGTTGGTCAAAATGCACCGATGCAGCAAAAACGCTATAAATTCAGCCAATCCGAGGTACTTCCAATCGTCACATTGATCCAATCATTTTTAGGGTTCCGTGCCCAAAGGGTGCCAACGGGACCCTATTACTAAACCTCCGCTGTCCGACCGTCCGTCTGTCCGTCTGTCAGCGGGCTGTATCTCGGTAGCCGTAATAGGTATACAGTTGAAATTTTATTTCTATTTCCGCTACAGCAACAAAATAATAATAAAAATTAAATTAAATTAAAACAAAAATAAACGGGGCTGGGGAGCCCCCTTTATTTTTGTTTTAATATAAAATTTTATTTCGACTCCTTTTTCATGAAACCCCATACATGAAAAAGGAGTCGAAATAAAATTTTATTTTTTTACCCTGGCATGTGGGGTGTTATTGTCTAGAACTTATTAGGTGGAGTTCAAATATATTTTTTTATTATTTTTAGCTTCAAAAATGAGGAAATGGGGGACCATCAAAGTTGTCGATTTTAGACCATATTTGTTACGGGGTCTATCTCAAAAACTAAACTAGTAAGGAATTTAAAATTTCTGTATATATGCAATTTTTATATGCGATTTTTAGGTAAGCAAACAGCCGATTCTGTTAACATCATCAAAAATCACTTAACATCAGGTGTAACAGCAGTAAGCGCTATTAAAAAAATTGATGGCTTGATGCGAAAAAGTATGTAAAAATTGTCATATAAAACAAAATAATGAAACAGCAGCATCATTATAGCATAAAATTTTATTAAACTCATAAAAATAAAAATTTCATCAAGCTGAAAACATTAAATCAATTCCGGCAAACGTTATAAAAGTGGGGCCCACACACGATCAAAGGAAGGGAATAAATGAACTGCAATAAAAGTTCTGTTTTTAGGAATAGCATTCGATTCTTCTGTTTTCCACCGTTGCGTTGTGATAATAAATATATCAACGGGGTAATGCGTTCGCCTTACTGGACGATTCTTGGAACACTCACTTTAGATAATAGGCGGAGACGAGACTTAAATAGATTACTACTAAACCTATAAGAACATAGACGAATATATCCCTACTAATATTATAAACAAAACTAGCCGATGCCCGCGCCTTTATGAACCAGGATTTAGTTTTTAAAAATCCCATGAGAACTCGTTGATTTTCCGCGATAAAAATCACACTAAATAAAAAAAAGTAAAGCATATCGTTTGCCATTTTAGGTTCTACTATATCCTTGCAAAATTACGTCAATCCGTTGCTCTATTGCGGCGTGATTGAAGGACAAACCAACAAACTAACGTTACGCATTTTATTAAGTAAGAATATTTTCGAATAGCTTATATTTAAGTCAATGTACCTACACGAATTCTAGTGAAACTCTTTAGAATCGTAACATTTTCGAGAATAGGAGTGGACGTGATTAATTTATGTGTAAAACCTTCATTTACATACAACAAAAGATTCTTTACGTGGTTCAGCTATATATTTTACTTGACGTTTCTGCGGGACTTTTTGTCTGTTCGAGAAACGATGGTACGGTGCGAATCCGTTCACATTATCATTGACCGAATTTTCACAATCCGCAAAAATTTAATACGAACCAACTTTAGAACGGATAAAATAAATATTGCGTTACTAGGTTCTGTCTACGACTACATCCGAGTGGAGGTACGATTTCAAAAATTCCGCGGTAATTTTTCGTTTTCCCCGGATGACGGATTAAAAGTTTCATATGTCACTCTCTGAGTCTTTAAATAAAATATATAAAACAAGTGGCTCTGTACACACACCACCACACAAACACACTGTTACATTTGCCTCACATCATAAAATTTGGCGGACACTATGATTTTTTTAGTTACAAAAATGTTTCAATTGGGTTTCATTCGCGTCGTACCTATAGCGTTAGATGGCGTGCTAGAAATATGTTTCCAAATAGGATAAATTTGGACCAGTCAAATGGAGAAAGTTAGGTACTTAAAAAATAACAAATTGCAATTTACTCAGATCCAATCTGGTTAAATTGAATCGGTTTATACGTAATCCGGTTCGCCCGAGCAGCCGTCTGATTACAATGGAAACAAAGTCGAAGGCGACAGGAAATAAGGTCCACTGTCCCCACCCCTACAGCGCTGAGATTAATTCACTGAATAAATAAAAGTCAGCGGATTAGGCCAAAGTCGTTTCCTCCCTCTTAAGCTGACCTCGCGTGCTTTTGTGGAAAAATGCCCTTCACATAAATAAAATCTGTACGAATCAAAGCCTGCCCAATGAATAATTCGGTAAGACTAACTAGATGTTGGTGATAAGCTCGTAACAAGGTTGAATTACTATGTTTTCGTATGTCAGTGAGGATTTATAAAAACAAGCTGTCACCCGTGACTTCGTCCGCGGGGGTAAAAGGTTTATAAAAATTTCAGCGGAACCCTTTGTTTTCTGAAATAAAATGTAATCTTTGCCCGTCTAGGGGATCCAATTGTTCCCAATATTAATAGAATTATTATTTTGTGATAATGTACTCCCGACAGATTCAGGCCACGGCGGCCTGCAGCTGCAGGGATTAGCCATCTAATATTATTATTGTTATAAAAAGTACGCTACTACCTGCCACTTCATTTAGTCAAAATCGCTTCGCCTGTTCCAAATATTATAATAAGCCCGAACAAACAGACAGACAGACAAATAATTAAAAAAAATTAAGTGGCACTCGGGGACTGCCGCGGTAAAGCTATTGCATAGCATTTTTTATCAACTTATGCAATTATAATATTTATGCAATATTTTTTTTGCATAATAAAAATTATGCAAAAAAAAATATTAAAAAACAAACAAACAAGAAAAGCGAACTGTCACTACTTCGCGAGTGAGATTAGAACCTGCGACATCATATTAAGAAAGCGGCCGCTCGCCCACTGCGCCAAATAGAGCTACTTGAGAACCTCTATAATGTTAAACGCTTACTGAACGACGGTGTTAGGTTTTTTTTCGTTACGAAATTTCTTGATTCGGTCGCCGCGCTCAAATTGTTTGTCCTAATTCAAAGCCCGCGATAAAAGCTATGCAATAGCTTAAAACGTATATAATAATATTTTTGAGTTGCTGTAAATAAATGATCATAGAATTCATAGAGAGAAACTTTTTCATTATTAATTATTTGTATAGATTCCTTTAATGTTTGAAAATGTATTTACTCTTATTGTAAGTACCTATTCAGTTTACTGAAATGATTTTAATGTAAATATGCAGTTGTTAAAACCATACATTATGGCTAATTATATAAAATAACAATAATTAATAGAATGTAAATTTCAAACAACAATACGGCCTATGTAGTTATAAAACCCCTTTGAGTTAGAAAGAAGTTTAGAAAAAAAGGTAACATCGTTGTAATTAGAAGTGCAGGCCTCACGAGAGCGGTATTGTATCTAACATGCTTACCTCTATGAAAATCCCGCTTATGATAAATATTTTATGCTGTAGTTTAAGAGACAGCTGTAAAATCTTGCAAGTATCAAAACATATTATACAAATAATGATAGACCTACTACTGTGGTTTTGACATTTGTTCATCAGAGCCTTATAGACATAAGTATAAACCTAAATTTTAATATTAGATATTAATCAGAGACACTTGAAGACAAGAGTTATACCAACAGACGCTAGTATTAATAAATCGAGCATTTTTTATGTTGTACCTACTCGTAAGTACGTACCTACCTGCACAAAAAAGACATATTTTCTGTAGGATTTTAATTGACTTATAATTTCTATTATCAGCTGCTAACCAATCACTTTTGATTAAAACGTTTAAGAATAATAATCATGAATCGTAATTTTTCTTCTTCTTCAAAAAAATGTAGGTATACATTGCTTCCTTAATCTGATCACAGCCTCTGGGACTATCATATTTTATATGAAATGCACTAAGCATGGTACATAAATGGTTAGCTTACAATATCTACCCATGTTACGCAAATCTCCGTTAATATTAGCTCATAGCTAATATTTAATGCGTACGGTTCAAAGAGTATTGTACGTTTAGCAGAGGATCTAAGATTGAACATGTTAATAAATCAGTGCGCGTAGACTTGATTTTACTGTGACATTTAAAATTGCAACAAGGTCCTGTTCCTTATAGTTAATACAAAATAATGACTGCTTTGTGCAAAATATTTAACCCGGCATGATTCAGTAATAAAATACATTTTATATTATTAGTGGCTTTTTTAATGATTTTTATACTAAGTACTGATTTTGCCAAAAGTCTAGTGACGTTTAACTGAGGAATAAATTGGGCGTTCTGATAGTTTTTGTCTTGAAAATCTAATATTTTTTTCAGTCGTTTGGAGCCTCTCAAATTCTTTATTGAAAATGTCACCAACACAGTAAAACATCGGTGTCTATGTTTCATTAATGTGCACAAGAATCTTTTTACGTTGCTCGAATCGCAAGCTTTGGTTTTTTACTCATTAGGGAGTTGAAGAGAAGAATAACGGATTAAAAAAAGGTTTTTAAAAATTCTACAACATCCGACACAGCAACGGCATCATTAAGTTTTCAGCACAAGGCATGTATGCTGAAACAATGGAGCTTTCACTTTGAACGTTAAACTTTTAATTATTCAAAATGTTTATTAAATGTTCGTCTAATTTTATAACTTAGATTAAAAACTAGCTGATGCCCACGACTTCGTCCACGTGGATTTAGTTTTTTAAATCCCTCTGGAACTCTTTAACTTTCCGGTATAAAAAGTAGTCGCTGTCACTCGCCAGGTCCTCAAGAAATCACGTCCAAATGCTCTGTTGTGGCTTTATTGAAGGACAAACCAACAAACTATCACAGCAAGGGAGCAAGATCGGCGTGACTTTTGTATGCGTAAAATTTAAGAACCTGGAGAAATAAAGGGTTTCCGCAGGATTTTTAAAAAAACCCAAGTAAACGTGGACTAGAAAATATTATCGGCATTATATTAAAGCTAGTTTAATATAATGCCGATAATATTTTCTTGGAATTAGTAGGAAGCGTAAATTGGCGAACATCAAATGATGTTATTACCGCACTAGATGATAGCAAACGTAATTCCTATATATTTTAGAGTAGTGAACGGCAAATTGTTGTGACGTGGTCTGTCGGCACGCAGTCGTATCGCGGTGGTCTGGCCGTTGCATTAACACAAATTGCATTAGGGCTTTAGCGATCGCTTGCAGTAGATATAATATGAAAAATTTGCGATAAAATTTTTAGGCAATACTGATCTTTTTCAGAAAATTTTTCATAAAATATAGTACCTAGCTAGTCTTTGTAGCGTCTCAGACTGATGATCATAATTAATGATAAAGCTTACACTTATGGAAAGTTTAATTTATTGCAATAGAATTGCAACACCTAAAATTATATCCATCATCCAGCTGCCTACAAGATAGTATAAAAAACTTATTACAATGTAATAGCGTCATAATAATATTGTAAAATGATTATTTTGAAAAGAGAAACTGCTGAGTTTCTTGCCGGCTCTTCACAGCAGAATCCTCTTTCCGAACCGGTGGTAGAATCATGACTTGTCATAAGAGCCACAGGTTGGCCTACGTAAAATAAATAATTTTGAATTTTGAATTTTTTTTTATAGAGATAGGTACTCTCTAGTCAAGACATAAACTTTTGCTCAGACAGCGAATTCTTTTAATTAGTAATAGGGTCCTGGTAAAAGCTACACGAAACACGTCATGTAACGAAAAAATACGCAGCAAAAAAACGAACAAATTATACCTTCTAAATAAAAGTAAGTAAACGAAATGAATTTATTATGTTAGCCAAGAAAAATAACATTGTTTGTTAGACAAATCTACAAAGGTTCCATTAAAGTAATGTTTCTAGCAAAACTGAAAACAAGACCCAAACTTCTTTATTTAATGTTTGTATGTCATTACTTAGATGTTGGGGACACGATGAAGAAAGTAAAGGTAAGTATATAAAACCAGACTCCAAAGGATCACACATAGCCGTAAGATTCACAAGAGACGTAAGGCTGAGATTAATAAATGGTACTCTGGCGATAGAGTTAAAATGAGACATATTCATGTCGGAACATATATATTATATTTTCTAAAGTAGAAACCTGAGCGTAACGAGGAATTCAATATACCGTACGCCGTCCGATAAAAAAATATTTTGGTTTCTAGTGACACACACTGACGATGACCGCTATGTACATTTTTGCATAGAAAAAAATATTTAAAACATTTTTCAGCTATTTTAACTAACACATATCAAACTTAATTTAATCGTATATTAATTGTTAACTACTAATTCCTAATAGCAGCAATCAGAAGCAGATCCAGAAGCAGTAATAGCCTAGTGGTCAGGACTGTGGTCTCCTATTCGGGGGGTCGTAGGTTCGATCCCGGGTACGCAACTCTGACTTTTCGGAGTCAAGTGCGTTTAAGCAATTAAATATCACTTGCTTCAACGGTGAAGGAAAACATCGTGAGGAAACCTGCACACCTGAGAGTTTTTCATAATGTTCTCGAAGGTGTGTGAAGTCCGCCAATTCGCACTGGGCCAGCGTGGTGGACGATGGCCTAAAACCATTCTCTGACAGGAGACCTGCGCTCAGAAGTGAGCCGTTAATGGGTTGCTAATGATGATGATGATGAATTCCTATAAAAAGTTTTCTTATGCATGTGACGGGAATTTTAGTGTTACTAGCTCCCGGTATCAAACTGGACTTTGTTTGGTTGAAAACCTAGAAATAAACTACTTATTATTCTAGAAAAACAAACCCCGAAAATTAAAAAAAAAATCCCGCGCTCTTCTTCACCGAAACTCTAAAAAATCCGTGTAAAAGCTATTCACAAATTAACGTTTAAAAATCTTTGAGAAATCTTTGATTAGACATCTTTATATTTTGCTACATACAACATAAGGATATACGATCAAAGAAGTCGAACCGATCATAAAACGCACGTCGCTCTGAAGACAAGCCTCTTCAATCAATCACAGACTAATCGAAAATTCCGACGCAATAAGCGAAGACGGCGATCGCGGGAGGCTTATGTGTCTCATTACTAGATATTACCCGGATCAATACAAGAGCTCAAGTATATCCCTATTTCTGTTCGATCAAAGGCAACTACAATGGAATAAATTAAAGCAGCTAAGGGTTTTCATGCACTTGTATAACCTACATTTTAAGGATGATTATACGGGTCTGCCAGCGAAATTCAATTTGGTTTTTCGCAATTTGTAAACTAATACGACAAACTAGGCTAATGGCATTCTAATTGCGCCAGTAGAATTTTCATCTTCACAGGTTTACATAAAAATCTATACTTGAAAGTGACCAGTTTAAGAAATTAATCAAAATACTGACTAATTTGTGAGTAACTCACGTCCAACTCAGTATTTTGATTAATTTCTTAAACTGGTCACATTCAAGTAAAGATTTTTATGTAAACCTGTGAAGATGATAATTCTACTGGCGCAATTTTATTGCCATAAGCCTACTTTGTCGTATTAGTTTACAAAATGGGAAAAACCAATTAAATTTGAATTTCGCGGGCAGACTCGTATAATCCACCTTAAGTCCAAGTCAAAACCATTAAAATCTAATAAATATTATTATTAAATGCGTATTAAAAATTGCGGGGCTAACGGAGATCGAACGCACGTGTCTTTGGAAACGCGCTCTGAGTGTGTTGATCATTTTACACTACGACCAAAGTTCAAAAGTACATGACGTGACCCGTCAAACTGTCCGTCATAAAATTAGTGATAATAACATACAAGTGTAAATATATATCTACTTAATACTACATTAAAATTAAATTTATTCTAAAATTAAAACTAAAATAAAAATTAAATAAAATCTAAAACCCCATCGAAGTCACTGCTGTGTGGCATGGTACCCAGGATGCTGGCAGCATTACCCCTTTGGATGGCCAAGCTAATCCTTTGGCCAAGGTAGCTGCCAGCTCTTGGATCCCCGGTAGACTCGATCACCTTTTTAGACAGCTCTACAAAAAGCGCTCGAGCCTCCGGGCCCCACGGCCCCAGGGTCTCTACACCAAAAGGCACAAATATGAAACCACTGTCAAGTTTTTTCATATTTGCGCCTCTTAGCCTGTTCGGCGCTCGTAGCCGCTGCACCCGCCACAGAGGAGGTCGCATGGATGTGGGATGCAGCTAGAGTATCTACACAGGTGGCATCCCACACAAGCGACCTCCCTGTCCTCCAAGGAACAAAAGTGTAAATTAAAAATGTTATTTTTAAATGCAAGCTTTTAGTAGCTACATCCTACATCATTAGACTCTGGATATCATCTAGGATCAGAGTACTTGTTATGACGAATCAAACGAACCCAAACTCGATGGGGTTACGTCGTTTTATTACAGAGTTCCGATAGCCATCTTCCATCTCCATCATCAGATCAGCTCCATGTCACAATAATATTGCATTGTCATCCGATTTACACATACATGCAAAATTTCAGCTCGATCGGAAACCGATCAGAAAGTGGGTCTAATTCATCTTGCAAGATTTGACCCAAACAAACATTGCAAGTTAAATAAAAGCTTGTAAAAATGACTTATCTACAATGATTTTAAGCATCTGTTAATCGCAATTTATTTAATATATTTATAAAAAACTTACATAAAAATATAAAATTTTAGGATCTGTATTGGACCCGTTGCCCAATGCATTCTATTTATCTGATTAGGTAGGTTGTGGGCGAATACCCCTAACGTAACGATCGCATTTACAGAACAGGATTGTCTTTCACGATGTGGATTGAAAACTTTATGTTCCATTTCGCGATTGCAAACGGAGAAATATATCGCACTAATCCAATGTTCAAAAGTGCTAAGTAAACATTGTGAACAGGTACTTCTTTATCTCGCTCGATACATCTTCTTGGATAGACTTGGAATGAATGTACCTACATTTATTAGTGGTGTCGTTATTTGCGTTGTTTTGTGATTTACGATTGATTTTTAAATAGCATTTGAATGTTTTACGTCCATCGCCGACGGCCGATAATAGTCGAGCCGACAAAGTTGGTGCAAAAACTCAAGGCATTTCGCTCATTTGCTGCAACAATGTTTTATCTCGAAAAAGTACCTAGTGATTTAACTATTTATGTAGAAAAAATGCCATGTAGTGTAGTTGAAAAATAAACTCACATACATAATATTTAAGACTGCGTACTTGCTTGCTACTTACGTAACTTCCAAAAATTAACATTTGACTTAATTTAAACCTTTTAGTGCCAATTTCACCAACGTTGAGTGGCGTTTAACCGAGGAATAAAATTTCAGTTTTTGACTGTCAAACATAAGCTACAACGAATGATAGAATGAATTGAGTCAGCGTAAAATGGTTTTCGCGGTCTAAATTCGGCTGTTGTTAAATAGCTTTCAGACAAAATGCGGCTGTCTGCGTTAGATTTTCTATACTTTAACTTGTTTTGAGATCTTTATTACTTTATGATACCTATTTCGTATACTGGAGTGAATGTGGTATTTTTAGGGTTCCGTACCTCATAATGGAAAAAGGAATCCTTATAGAATCACTCGGTTGTCCATCTGTCCTTGTTTAAGTGTGTAAGCCCTTTTTTCTCAAGAGCGAAGTGTCAAGTTGAAATGTTAAAGGTATAGATGAGGACTTGGAAAACGACAGGCTACTTTTAATACCGGAACAACAAATTGCTTCAATTTTTTTTAATAATCTTACTCCATGTGGAAAGTTGCGAGAAAAAGCTTGGAAGTAAAACGATGTCTGCAAAAAGCAATATCTTAGAAATCAGCTTTTAGGGAGAGGGCAGACTGGCTACTTTTAGCGGCAGCGATCACGGGTTCTTGGCCTGGTGATTAGCGATGGCCTTTAGCGATTTTATAGCCTTTTGCGTGCATAGCGTTTCGCACGCGCAAAAATTGCGAACCAACGCGTTTGCGTTTTTATGGCTTCCGATCGCAGAATAGCGAAATTGCGCAAATCGAGCGAAACGCGATGCACGGGAGGGGCCATAATAACGCCGCGATCGCTGCCGCTGAAATTAGCCAGTCTGCCCTCTCCCTTAGCCTTTAAACTTGAAAACTTGTTATGCCGTCTCGTAAAAGGGATTTGTTTTTGATTTTAATTTGATCAAATATAATTATTTATTACCTACCAAATAATTATATGTACATACCTTTTGTTCCAAGATGCAGAACCCTCGTTGCGCGAGTTTGACTTACACTTTACCGGAATTTTAATCGTGATTCAAATAATACCTACCTACTGATAGCTTAATTTATTTTGCTTTTAAATTTTTAATTTTGCCCTAAGGCATAAAAAGCTGTTATTTTAATACAAATGTTATGAACATCAGCTGTGTTAAAAAAGTTAATAGGAACGTATTTTTAACTATGTGAGCTATTTATATTAGCTGGCATATTACTTATACCTAAATAATAGCTAGCTGTAGTCGGCGACTTCGTCCACGTGGTACGTGATCATATTTTTTGGAGTTTACTCCTTAAGAATCGATTTTAGGCGCCCGGTATGAGAAAAATCCGAGCAGTAAAATCAATTTATCAATAACCTCGTTACGTTTTTCACAACGTTGAAATTTCTACCCTAACTTTGAGTAAATAAGGTTGGTTTTCGTGCGAAATCCAATCGAATCCAGCCATTGCTTCGCTCAAATATGGTTGAGCGAAGCAATGGCTGGATCATGCGTCATGCTCGTGAACGGGTGCCACCGTCGGAAGCGGGGCTGCTGGTCTGCCAGTCTTGACATGTATTGAATATTGTACTTATGTATTTTTGAAGTTGTTCTATAAATATTATATCATCGTATTGTTGGAAATATTCTATTCTAACAAGTTGCATGGGGTAAATCGGCATGGCATCCAGCTGCCCACAAGATATTATAAAAGTTATTAAAATGTAAATACATATTACCTACAAAAAATATTGTAAAATGTGTAATTTTGAAAAGAGCAACTGCTGAGTTTCTTGCCGGCTCTTCTCAGCAGAATCCGCTTTCCGAACCGGTGGTAGAGTCATGACTTGTCATAAGCGCCACAGGTTGGCCTACATGAAATAAATGATTTTGAATTTGAATTTGAAAGAGCTTTCCGAGGGAAGCCGTGACCTTGTTACGTTTTTCACAATGATGCAAATTTCTACCCTAACGTTGAGTAAATAAGGTTGGTTTTCGTGCGAAAGAGCTTTCGCTTCGGGTAGCCGAGCGCGTAGCGATCGGGTCCCTGAAGCGAAAGTCGGTCGGGGCGCGCTCGGACCCGAGTCGCGCGCATAGAGAAGGATATAACGTCGCGCGTAAACTCCAGTCGTGCGTCGGAGCTGACACACACTTTTTTTTTAAATCCGATGGGTACTCCTTGATCATCCGGGATGAAAATTATCCTATCTTCTTCCGGAGCATACAAACGAGTCGTAATTGGTTCAACGATTAGATTAGGTATGAAAAGTAACAGATAGAGAAAGACAGACTTATTGTACACTAGCTGATGCCCGCGACTTCGTCCGCGTGAATTAAGTTTTTTTTTTTTTTTGTATTAAAACCTTCCGTGGAACTTAAGGAACATACAAAAAAATAAATTAACCGAATTGGTCCATCCATTCTTGAGTTATGCGCTTACCAACATTCATTTTTATTTATATAGATTTGGTAAATAATTATGGATTACCTACTTAGAATGGAATAGAAACATCAGTTGCTAATAATTATTAAAGCTGTTATAGAAAAATTATCTTATTTCAATAGTACCTAGGTACTAGTTAAAATAGTAAGTATCCACTAGTAGTGCAAGTTTGCCGCTAATTTGGAAGGTAGAGGTTCTCCTCTAATGATAATAAGTAAAACATACCTATTATCATAGGTGTAATAACAATATTTTACCTATTTAACTTAAAGGTATTATTATGGTATTATTATGGTATATACGTTTCGTATAACGGCCCGTGGATGTTTCTCGAAGATATTCCTCTAATACCAGTAATACGCGGTATCAAGGGTGCGAGCTGGAAGGAACACGGGGGTGACATTTTATTGAATAACGACCCCGCCGCGCGGTTGAGAAAGATAAGCGGCTACCGGCATCTCTCTACCTTTTGTTGGATACTAGTTTAACTTCCGAGGTTTGTTTGTAAGGGAATTTGTTAATTATTTAGTTTGTGATCAGTGACGTAAGTATCCGTGTAGTCATCATCATCATCATCAGCAACCCATCAACGGCTCACTACATAACTAAGCACAGGTCTCCTTTCAGAGAAGGGTTATAGGCGATAGTCCATCACACTGGCCCCATGCGAATTGGCAGACTTCACACACCTTTGAGAATATTATGGGGAACTCTCAGGTTTCCTCACGATGTTTTCCTTCACCGTTGAAGCATGTCGTATATAATTTCTATATCACACATAACTCCGAAAAGTCATAAGTGCGTGCCCGGGATCGAACCTGCGACCCTTCGAATAAGAGATCACAGTCCTAACCACTAGGATATAGGTACACTGCTAAACTCATAAGTTCATAATCCTTTCTTTTGGCTTTGCTTTGGGTAAAAAACAAATGATCACTTCTAAAGGCCTCAGCAATAACATGGAAAGTTTTAACAATAATTTAATCCGGACCTAAATAATTTTAAATGACTAATTTATAATACAAAATGGCGGTGCCTAGAGGTGTGTTAGACATTAGTACGTGTCACGAACAGTTAGTTCGACACCATTGACCGAAAATGTTACGTTTGTTATATTGATTAAATGAATACTTAATGGCCACGTTTGTTATTAATTAGGCGTATTTATTACTGCTATCTTTTGATTTATACTTCTTTCGTAGTAACTTTCAATTAAGTTGGATTAAGTCTGGATAATGTATGTTCTGATAAAATGATTTTTTTAGTATGGCTAGTTTGGTAACTATAACTACCGTCAAAGAAGTAGCGATTCAGCGTTCCTCTTATGTATGTTTGTTTGACTTGTGTAACTTGAGAAAACCTGTAAGCCTGAGAGCTCTCTATAATGTCTCAAAATTTTGTGAATTTGGCTGATCTGTATTGGGCCAACGTGTGGACTATTTTTCATTTGAGACGAGATCTGAGCCTATTATTGGGTCAACAATGAGCTGTGATGAATTAGTTAATCAAGGGAGGGTTGAGCGAGCATAAGCACATCAGATCATTTTTATAATAGAATATTAGCCATGCTGAACTAAACAAATAGGTATTAGTTAAGTTAGGGGAAATATTTCCCTCTCCCCACCAAATAAACGAAAAAAAAAATTATCGGCATAATTATGTGCCCAGTAGTGAGCCGGCGATGGGTTCAGATGACTATAAAAGTCGTTATAAGTACTAGTAATTTTAGAGGTTCAGTGAATACTAATCATAATCATAGCGAGGAAGTGCGCATTAGCGTCATTTAAATAATTATAATCTTCCGCTCCGGCGAGTCGACACAAAAGAAGAATTTACATATTTCTTTATGCAACGTGAACGTCTATTGTCCCAGAAAATTAGATATTGAGAGAGCTTAATCGTTAGGGCTAAATTGCTCTAAAATTTGAATGAAGTCTCGAGTCATCCATGCTTACTAATATTATAAAATGCGAAAGTGTGTTTGTTTGTTGGTTTGTTTGTTCGTTTGTTGATTACTTCTTCAATCACAACGCATCAGAGCTACGGATTGACGTGCTTTTTGCATGGTTATAGTTGAGGATCTGGAGAGTGACATAAGCTACTTTTTAACCCGGAAAATCAAAGAGTCCCTGAGGGAGTTTTAAAACTAAATCCACACGTACGAAGTCACGGGCATCAGCTAGTTTGACATAGAATGGGTTCCGTATTCCGCAGGAGAACTAAAGTCACCGACATAGCTCAGCGAGTCGCGAAACTGAAGTGGAAATGGGCGGGGCACATAGTTCGAAGAGCTGATGGTCGTTGGGGTCCCAAGGTGTTGGAGTGGCGACCCCGCACCGGTAAACGCAGTGTTGGCAGACCCCCCACTAGGTGGACCGACGACATCAAACGAGTCGCAGGGAGCCGCTGGATTCAGGCGGCGCAAGACCGAAGCCTGTGGAGGTCCATGCAGGAGACCTATGTCCAGCAGTGGACATCTAAAGGTTGATAATGATGATGATGATGGGTTCCGTATGGACGAGATTTGATTTGTTGATAACTTAACGAAGATATCAGAGGAATCTAAACGGATATTATGATGATTCCAGTGATAACAGTTAAATTCAGAATAAAGAGGATGGAGGAGGAAGCCAAAAATATAACAGAAAATGTGAAAATGATCTGTCTGTATTTCAATAACTTTAAAGATAAATTTTTTGTCAAAAAATTTCAATTTATGACGACCTCCCTGGCGCAGTGGTGAGCGCTGTTGCCTTATAACTGGGAGGTCTCGGGTTCGATTCCTGGCGGGGTCAATTTGGGAATTTATAATTTCTGAATTGTCTCTGGTCTGGTCTGGTGGGAGGCTTTGGCCGTGGCTAGTTACCACCCTACCGTCAAAGACGTGCCGCCAAGCGATTTAGCGTTCCGGCACGATGGCGTGTAGAAACCGATTAGGGGTATGGGTTGAATGTTCTCTGCCATACCCCTTCCAAGTTAGCCCGCTACCATCTTAGACTGCATCGTCACTTACCATTAGGTGAGAGCGCAGTCAAGGACTAGCTTGTCATTAAATAAAAAAATAAATTTAGATCTTCAACGTACGTATGAAGTACGCAGGTAGTCTATCTATCACTATCAAGCTTATAGTAGTACTATTATCTTAATATATATAAATTACGTGTCACGTTGTTTGTCCGCGATGGACTCCTAAACTACTTAACCGATTTTGATCAAACTTCGTAACTATCTGTAATTTGGTCCAACTTGAAAGATAGAATAGTTTTTTTTGGATTAGGATAGTTTATTTCTTTTATTTATATAGATAAGGTGGCGCTACGAGGTTCGCCGGGTCAGCTAGTATAGTATATATTCTGTGCTTATAGTACTGCTATACAAAATTAAAACTATAATAATTCATAGCGACAAAATTATCCCTACTAAATCAGAGCCAACCCTAAAAATAACAAAATAATAGCTGTATATTCGCAGAATTTTCTGTTCTTGTATTAAACTAATATTAAACAGTCGTAAAGTATATTAATGTGGAACGATTTAGAGTGAATCAAATTTTATTTATCCTCGGGACAATTTCCTCTCGTCAAGTGGCGGCCACCCGGCGTTTATTATAATGAGAAAACGACAAAATCAACGCGGACTGAATTAGACCTAAGTATTGCATGGCTTACATGACACACTGTTAATATCCTTAATACTAGTGGTTCGCCCCGAACTGAGACCTCGCGGTAACGGTTTCCCATAATTGACGATCAAAATTGACATTATTATTATGCCCGTTTTCACCAACCATACCTAAATCATCCCATTTGCAGAAGTCTCTTTACATAGGTAGCCCCTAAATACAATTCTAACATCCCAATGTCATTTTCACCTTTAGTTGTCCCGTAGAGGTTCGTAATAACAAAGTTGACAGAAAGTGTCAACTAACTTAACATAGGTAGCCCGTAAAGGTTAGGGAACTGTTATAGTGAAATCCTCAAGGCCTCAATCAAACTTAGGTATAGTTTTTTGGAACATTCAAATTAAATTACTTGTACACAGCGTCAACTATTGACACGATCAGAAATATGTAAAAACAAACTGCAACGTGAAGTTTTATTGATGTTTGCTAAATGACTAAATAATAATCTTAATTGAATAATAGGTATGTTACATAAAGCTGCATTTGCTATATGAGATGAGAGCGCCATCTATTGACATCATTGTGAAGTTCTGTGGTTATTCTTTCAATGGTTATTCCGTTCTGAGGTCAAATATAATCTCCACTTTGAAAGCCCCCCATTTCGTCAATTTTAGGAAAAAAATTTAAAAAAAAATACTTTTGTACTCTGTTCCAAATTATCTTTAAAATGAGGTACTGTAAACCTATGAAACGCAAAATTTTTTTTTTTTCTTCGCATTCGCTTCTATGAGAGCCCCCCTGAAATAAAGATTTTTATAACTTTTTAAGCCATTTTCGGCTGGAGGCCATCGGTTTACATATTATATCTAAAATTGAAGTAATTTCGTTCAGTAATTCAGAAGTTATAAGGCTCTGACAGACGGACGGACGGACGGACGGACGGACGGACAAGTGCAAATTCACTCAAGTAGACTCAAAGACCTTCGCTTCGCTCGGTCGAATATTTAGTATTATAAATGTGAAAGTGTGCGTGTTTGTTGGTTTGTCTTTCAATCACGCAGCAACGTAGCAGCAATGGAACGCGACGACGCGACGTGATATTTTGCATTGGTATAGTTGAGGATCTGAAATGTGGCATAGATTTATGTATTTAGGTGGCATAATATAATATTCTTTTCCCTGAGAATCAAAATGGGATCTTCAGCTTTGTCCAATTCATTCTAATTATTTTATTATAATGCTTAATAGCTACTATTTTTTGTACAAGAATAAGTAATAAAAATAAAATAAATAAATAAAAAATTTAAAAAGACCTTAATGCTTATGAAAAATGAACTTAAAAATGAATAATGAACATACATTTCCAATTAAGCAATACAAGGCTGTTTCAATTGGGTAGGCAAAGTTGTAATGAGGCACACTAAAATTGTATAGGTGCCTTAATTAAACATATAACGACGTACCGGCTCGAAGCAAACAAAGGTATGTAATTAATTACTACCAATTATTTGTTCTTCATATGTACGATAATGACTGTTTTACGACATTGATAAATTTGAATGACCCTCCAATTGATAGCACTAATTATACTACACTTAGACGCACCCCTTTTAATTTGCTTCCTCTGTTAAATCGTCCATGTCTTGAATCAATAAAACTGTGTTACGAAAGTTTACTTGAATTGGGGCGATTAGCTAAGTATCTTAATAAAATGTAAGAGCACTAAAATAATGAAATAATTATTACATTTAGGATTCATTAAAATAAATTCAAATAAAGCTTTAAAATAACAAGAGGACCGTTGGTAGAAGAATAATGTCGTATTACAAGCATCCCCAAAATAATATCCAGGAGTTTTTATATAATCGAATAATAAAAATTAAAGTAATACTTTAATTTTCATTTCGATTGCAAGAAAACCTGGTGGATAGTGACGATGCATTCTAAGTTACAAGGGGGCTAATTTAGAAGGGGTTTGAACGAAGTTTTAATTAAACTTATGCCCCTAATAAGTTACAATGCAACATATTATATACACTGGAATAGTAGCGCTTGTTGATACGTCTTTTACTGGTAGGGTGGGAACTTGTCTTACTCGATCTCTTCCCCAGGAGCTCTGGTCTTAAGAAGATCTCCCCCTCTTTAACTAGCCTCGGCAAAATATTCCCATCAGACGTAATCTTCTTCTTCTTCTAAATATATAAAAGGAAAGGGTGACATATACAACTCACACCACTGGACGGATCAGGCTGAAATTTTGCATACAGATAGCTATTTTGACGTAGGCATCCGCTAAGAAAGGAATTTTTGAGAATTCAGGGAACTCCCCTAAGGGAGTCAAATAGGGGTTTGAAAATCAAAATTAACCTGAGCAAAGCCACGGGCAAAAGCTAAAAATCTATAAATATATAAAAGAAAAAGGTAACTGACTGACTGAGTGATCTATCAACATACAGCTCAAACCACTGGACGGATCTGGCTGAAATTACCGATAGCTATTAATTAATATGATTTATGAAAAGTCAACCCATTTAGGGTAAAATAGGGACAAGCCAAACTTAATTGGCAAATTAAAAATTGAAAAATAAATCTTTGAAGTTAATTTTATTAAAACTTCTCGGAAAAATCAACATATTTTTTGGGCCATGTAAGCTGATGCGAAACTCGCCTACACTTGAAGATGAAACGTTGCATTAGCGCCACGTACAATTAAAATCATGATCAGTATCTGTTCGTCGAAATCCACCCTTAAGTTTCAGAATGTCACCAACATTGAGTTAGTTCCATGAAACTATAGAGTAGCAAACCTCTAATTAATTTTAACCTGTAAGTAATTCAGGTGTCAAAAAACAACTTTACAAAGACGTATTTGATCAGGAGACATTTAGTAGAAGTAGAACTACCGACGCGACGTACCGAAGCTTACCTTACTCACTAACTTGCACAATGTACCTACAACTGTCACACTCAGTAACTAGCTCAAGAAATGGCAGTGGGCAGCTCACATAAAGCAAAGCAAATATTCTAGAAGGTAAGTAATACTATAGAATCTAGATCACTTTTGTTTGGGATACTTACGTCTCCTTTAGTTAATATTTTATACTAGGTACATTTAAATTTTTACGAAAGCGTTGGCAGACCCTCTATTGTGTGGATGGGCGACATCAAGCGAAGCAAAATACTTTCTATGGTGATCCTCGACATGATCTTAGACATAATTTCAACAGTGGATTGTTGAGACTTGAACGTCGATCGATAAGATGATGACAACGAAGCGTGCACTGTACACAGACAAAAAATTATAAGATCAATTTTACACGCACAATCATTGATCAAAAGTCTTCAAGACTACGCGCCAGAACCTCGGGCCTATTAAACGCCAATCCACTTACGATAAAACTGGTGCACTTGTCCACTATGAAAGTTATTTCCATGTTGCTCTCGGAATGTGACAACTCTCTTTCACCCGACGAAAATAATTGTTGACGGGGTACGACGAACGACACCAAAAGTTGAGAGGTTTCTTAAACAATAATGACGGTTCGGAGTAAGCTGGAACGTGGAAACGTTACGGCAATTGTACTGTACTGCTTAAAATGAGATCGTTTTATGTCGAACGCTTATGCTTTATTTTTGGAAGATGCTTTTTTATAAAAAAGTAGGAGCCATTAAAAACTGTCAGGACGATTACTTTGACTGTTGTAATTATTTTTATTTTACTGTACTGTACTATTTAGCAGTAAGGTGGTAAAAGCATGGGACAGGCGATTTTCGGTGAGCTCTGTGAGGTTTACAAATTGAAAACTATAATTCCAATTTGAATAATTTCAATGCAATATGTAATTTGGGTATCTTAACTAAATTCGCTTATTTATTTCATGTAGGCCAACTTGGGGCTCTTATGACACGTCAAGATTCTACCACCGGTTCGGAAAGCGGATTCTGCTGAGAAGAGCCGGCAAGAAACTCAGCAGTTGCTCTTTTCAAAATAATTATTTTACAATATTAATAAGTAGCTATTACATTGTAATAAGTTTTTATACTAGGTATCTTGTGGGCAGCTGGATGCCAAGCTCATTTAACCCGTGCATCTTTGTTAGAATAGAATATGACATTTCCACAAAACGTACTAGGTACAATACTTAGAGATAGAAACACGATTGAAAAAAAAAATCTCGATAGAAAGTTTTCCCAAACTTTGATCCAATAATCTCCTTTTTTAGGTTTAAACCTTGTTTAAACAGAAACGGTAGGTTTTTTCCTGCTATTTTTTTTGTTTGTGTTGATATAAATAATTACTAGGTAAAAGCGGTGAGAAAAATTCTTTGATTATTGGCATCCATAATTTTTTAAATCAATTTTAAAGATTTTTTCAATTCCCGACCCCTGAATCCATAATTTCCATCTCTTTCCTAGCACTGCAAAATATATAGCTCTATCCCACTCGTACGACCCAAACAATTTAGGATCGTTATAGCCCCTTGTTTAAAGTAACGTAGAGGATGAAACTTCTCAGTCTAAGTATGAAATCATACTTGTCAGCGTTTTGTACACACATAAACCTACGCATCATGAGTAAAGGCTGTTAGATATGTAGGTATCACATAATTTCAGCTTCGATTGAACACTATCGTGTCCTATAAGATATAACATTAAAGTGACTAAAATATAATTATATTAAAGTGCGAGTTTCCAAAACGGTCATGCCGTCACATAGCAGCTAGCAGCTGCTATATTATAGAGTCGAATGACGTCACTGAGAATTCTCCTAAGGATATCGCTATTTATAGGGTTCCTGACTACTTATGTATGTATTTATGTTGGCAGAAGCGTTTTGTTGAATGCTGACACTGAACGTCGCGTCGTCGTCAATGGTGGAAAAGGTGACAGAAAGTAGTTACAGACTGAAGGTAGTTACAGTGCCACAAGTATAAGTTGGCGGTGGCGTTTTGAGGAACTAATTCGGTCATCCAATTTTTATACTCCATGGGCATCTTGAAAATTCACTATTGGATTTCGTTGTATGCTGTTGCGTTTATTGTGTAAATTAAAAATGTTTTTTTCTCAAATTTAGTCTCATGTTCTATACAATGGCAATAGTAATGTTTAGGATGTTGAGCACAGTGGCGCACAGCCGCGCCAAGTTATACTTGTCGCACTGTACATCGGTCGGTTGCTAGGTATGACAGCAAAACTAGCCTTGAAAGCCATTGTCTATCAGCGGCCCTTCCACCAACGCAGTATTATTTCAATAATATTGTTTTGACATTATGTCATACAATGACGACTTTCAAGTGTTGGTGGTAGTGCCCTAGTGGCACTTTTGATAAATTAACCTTCTTATCTTACTCGAAGGGTACTTTTCAGAATATTAGAAAGAACAAAAAGTTATGGTCATATTATCTTATCTAAAAGCTTTTAGAATAACAATACAAAAAATTAATTGATGCGCCTCTACGTGTTCTTTAATCTTCAACACCAATTTGTCATTGGATGAGTGACATCGTGCAATTAGGACCACCCAAGAACCAGTTAAAAAAACTACGATAACGTTACCTGCTTTAATCGTAGGAATATTAATAACCTGTGGTATGGTACACAAATACCTACCAAGCTTTTCATGCTACAATCAGCTAATAGCATTATCTCTTGTGTGTTGCTTTTCGTGAAATAAGATTCCTAAAATAGAGATAATTTATGAAAATTTATTTTTTGATCTATCCTGGGAAATTCTTTGGGAATTAAACCTGGAACATCTTGGTTGCAGTACATCGCTCTATTCAAGTTTTAATGACTGATGACTTAATTATCATAACATAATAAAAATATAAGTTTTAACCATAGACACAGAATAATAACTAGTAACTAGCGGTACAGAAGCTTTACTTCGCAATGGTTTTCAAAGAAATATGTACTCAATCTGATAAACAATATGATTTAATTTAGCTCGCGTTCCAGTCGAGCACGTGTTCATTTACATACCTACCAAATTTTTTTTGAGGGAATATGGGTCTTAGCTCACTGGACTACGGTTCTTAATAAGTTATACGTGGTTATACGCATTGAAAGAGCCGCGGACTAGGGTTGCCTACTTCGAGAAACTACTTACGCCATCTAGCGCACAGCACGAGCGTTTACTCCTACTTGTGGCGGGCAACGCGCAGCAGTGAGCAGGCAGCGCCGAGTACGTTCATGCAGTCTAAGAGCTAGCTGCATAATTGTATGTATATGCTATACGATTATTGCCAAAGATTTAATTTAATGAAGTAATAAAATAAAAGACATTTTGTTCATTATACTTAAATAGACAAAGGAATAGTAGATGTTATGTATGTGTAAAAATATCTGGAATTGTTTTTGTTTCGGACGAAACATAATAATTGTATCATTGTTAATTTATTACTTAACTGATCTCTTTTGAAATAATCCTACTAATATTATAAAGGCGAAAGTTTGTGAGTGTGTATGGATGTATGTATGGATGTATGGATGTATGTATGTATGGATGGATGGATGTATGAATGATGTATGAATAAAATACAAAAAAGTATCTACGTATTATATCAGTTGTCTAGCAGTACAAGCTTTGCTTAGTTTGGGGCTAGATGACGCTGTGTGGATTGTCCCATGATATATATTTATTTATAAATTTAGAAGTACGATTTCATTTATTTGAAGTAAAATAGGTATCTAGGTACCTAAAACATTTCATTCAGTCAAAACATGTTTTTTTTTTTCATAATATTGAGATGAAATTGATCATGATATTATTTTGGGTTAGTTTCGTTGAGCACTAATCCCACTCAGCGCATATTTTATAATCGATTCATTAATAAATTTTGAGGTTAGTTGTGTCTGTAAATTTAATACTTTAACGAAAAAAATAATTGCAACAGGCAAGAAATGAACGATACAAGACCATTTTTTTAATAATTTTTATTTTCTTGTCCGTCTAGTTACTATATTGAATGAATTTGAACGATATTCGGCATTATAACTATATGTATATTATTATAATTACAACGTCATTACTGGCGCTGGTTGCATATCTTGAAATTTTGTGAAAACTACTACATCTATGAAAATTATTCTTCAGTTAAAAACTAAAATCAAAAACTAAGGCGCGAGCAAACCCGCGGGTATCAGCTAGTACCAGCTATGAGCTAGTACCTAAATGTGTGCTGAGTGTGAATAGTGCTCACCGAAACTAACTCAATATTTTTTATCTTGCACCTACAGTTTTACTGCAATATTGCAAAATATTATTTTATTTTTAAAACTATTTATTTATTTATTTCCAAGCAAGAAATTCGCAATATGGATTCGCAAACTTCCTTTAAGTTGAAAAGAATTCCATAGGTATCACCTATAGTATCACCGTAAATATTTTGCGTTGGGCTCTTAGTCTAAGTTTGTAAATGAATACGACAAATGAAATGCAACTCGAGTGAAACGACTAAAATGTCTTTTTATTGTACTTTTAAATACTTTTAGGGTATTGGAATAGTACTTTGTTCAACAAGGGGAGAAAGGGTTTGTAGTTTGAATTAATTTCATTTCAAATAGGAACATAATGTAATCCAATCAAAGTAGATTTTACCTGTCAGCGTCTTTAGGCAACCAAAAAAAAGTTAAATTTCGATCACCATCCGTATTTAAACAATTAAATACTGCACAGTATCTTTTTGCTTTTTTTCGTTTTGTGTCCATCTTGCAATTATTGAGAAAATTGAACGTGGTCGAACAAATAGCGCGCGCGCGTGTGTCTTTTTTCGTTTGCGGCAGCCTACTAGATTGGCCCTTGCGCGAGGGCCGCCGCCTGTAGGTATGTTTTTAATACCTACAGGCGGAGTGACACAGGCCTGCCATAGATTGAAAGGATTGGTAGCTGAGGTTCGAAGCGACTACCAATCCGAAATCTATGGTTTTAAAAAAATATGTTTGGACATGGTAATAAAATAGTAAATTAATTAAATTAATTTTTGACGTCCTCAGAAACATTCCGTCCGATAAAAGCCGCTAAATAGGAAACTCACAATAATATCTCATCATTTAATCTTATTCTTTTGTTTTACGCAAAAGAAAAAGTCCTCACAAAGAACCGGAATACAAGATAAACGTTATATATCTTAAAAGAAGTCGTACAAACTTTCGAGATTATGTCAAAGCAGGAAACTAGCGTCACAAAGGAAAAAAATGCTTACAAAAGTACAACGCAAATCCCCTATATCCAGAGCAGATGTTATCTGTGACCGGGAATAATATCCCATGAGCGATTTTCTTAATTTCGTGAGGCGAATCAAGAGATCGATCCGCCCCGATCTTTAGTTACCGATAGCTCTATGGCCAGTGCCGGCTTGCGAACACCGATCTTTCTTTCGATCACGACCCTGTGTGGTATTCGTGTCTGGATGTCAATTGGCAATAAGCTTTCGAACTTTTCCGAGATACGAGCTCTCTTTATTGGTCTGCGTCGTATTGTAAATGTCTGACGCGATAAATGCGTGAGCGTTGTAAATAATGCGTTCGGTGTTCATAACGTAGCTATTAAAAAAAACTTTTAATATTATTATTTGGATGGATTCTTTGAGTATACCAATTTATTAACCTTTTTATTGTTTTTATTGACGTGATAACGTTTTATAAATCGATGAACACCGGCTGCACACACGAAAAAGTGTCACGTTCCGCCTGAGCCTGCGCGTGCAAGCGAGAGCGCGGAACAAGCGATAGAGAGGCACGATCGGCCCAAGCATTGGCTTGTGACTAGAGAAAATTGTAATTTTCAATTAACTCCTTCTTTGTATTATACAAAATAATGATAATTCAGTGATAATAATTCAATTCAATTCATAAAAGTATGCAATTTTTTATCAATGTTTCTTTATGACGTTATCATGTAAAACTATTGTCCGTTAACCGACTTTAAAGACAACCAATTTTTTTTATTATAATACTATTTTTCGTTATTTAGATTCGTAATATAGTTTTATACGAACATTGATGCCTACAGCTTTTTTTTCGGCTAACAATTAGTACCTAGGCCAGGCGCTCATTGTGATTTTCGTCGCCGTGACTTTTTGTCGCTGTCACCTACTATCGCCCACGATACGCCCACTATTTTAGGCCAGCCGCATGTCACTGGGCGACGAAACGCGCTCATTCTTGAAATGGATTTCCAGTGTCGTCAGTTGCTGGAACTATTTGTCGCCGTATTGTCTCGTCCGTGAGCGCACTTAAATATATCTTCATAGCACTCCGACGACAAAAATTCACAATGAGCGCCTGGCCTATATGTATTTTGTGTGTATGTGTTAATATACATTAACATACGCATAGGTATACACTCACACACACACAAACACACCCACACACACTAGTACATATATACACACATACACACACATTTGTAATTATAATAATTATTTAATAAACGTGTACCTACCCTCACGGGGCAAAGCCTTTGTTGTTATTATTCCTACATTGTTTTAAAATAATTAATGTATCAAGGTCAAGGGGAGTAAGAGAAACGGTGGGGTAAGAGAAACACAAAGCTTTATCTAGCAAACTATGCAGTTTATCGAAATTTGCTATCAGCCGATAAAACAATATTGTCGAAGTGGTTCAAATTTTTTTAAAGAGATGTCGCTGCGATAATTCTTCAAGGTTATATTAAAGAAAGAAATTTGCAATTTTTCAAAACTCAAAACACGAGTTAGACACGGTTTTATTTATTGCTTGTTTTAAAGTGATTTTATAGAGTTTTCAACAGTTTTTTGTGGTAAGTACTTAGAGTAATGTATAGATTTAATGTTCCAATTGTTTTTTCTGTCTTAAACGTTCAGTTAATTAATTTAAGACATGTTAAAAATTCTAGTCACTAAAAGTTCCGAGTGGGAAAGTGAAACAGAGATGAGCGGGGAAGAGAAACATATGTTTCACTTCCCCCATTTTCAGAGATTACCAACCTTCTTTAAATTATGTGTTATATAAAAAAAACTAATATTTGATTATAGGTAGGTCATCTTGTGTCTGCCACACCAAATTTATTAATTTTATTGGTGAAAGCAAAAATAGGGAAAGACGTAAAAATATTGTAAACACGGTGTTAGCTATGTTATTGAACTAAAAAATTAATAAATTTAGAACTTACTCAAAATTTGCTTTGGTTTACTACCCCTGACTTGGCGACTATGTTTCACTTACCCCATTTTCAGTTTTTTCCATTTATTTAAGAAATTAGACCATATAGCCATGCACTGAGACTCGTTATCGATTGAGGCAATTAAAGATGCCATTTTAGTTGTTGAAATAGTTCTATAGGCCTCATATTTATAGAGTTCTGATCATAGTTTCACTTACCCCATTTCGGGGGTAAGTGAAACAAAACCATAGTCTACTTTTAATGAATAAATTCGTCGTTTTATGCACGACTAGAGGGCTTGAAAATCATGTCATAAGAAAGCCGATTTAATGAAGAGTATATCTATAGCATTTATTGTTATTCAAATTGACAATCTTTTTACTGGCTTACAGGTCATTTTCTAGAAAAAACAGTAAAGTATGTTTCACTTACTCCCCGGCCAGCCGCATGTCACTGGGCGACGAAACGCGCTCATTCTTGAAATGGATTTCCAGTGTCGTCAGTTGCTGGAACTATTTGTCGCCGTATTGTCTCGTCCGTGAGCGCACTTAAATATATCTTCATAGCACTCCGACGACAAAAATTCACAATGAGCGCCTGGCCTATATGTATTTTGTGTGTATGTGTTAATATACATTAACATACGCATAGGTATACACTCACACACACACAAACACACCCACACACACTAGTACATATATACACACATACACACACATTTGTAATTATAATAATTATTTAATAAACGTGTACCTACCCTCACGGGGCAAAGCCCTTGTTGTTATTATTCCTACATTGTTTTAAAATAATTAATGTATCATATGTTATTGTTTAGCATTATTGTATTATTGAGAGAATAGTATGCGTTGAAGCTTTGATATTATTAAGGACGGGCAATAAAACTGCGACACAGTGTTTCACTAATGCAGCTTTATCGATATGAACTGGTTTTACTTGAAGGAAATTTTCCTCGAATACCTCAGAGATGCAAAAAGGATTATTTCTATCGCTAAATGGAAGTGGTAAAGTATAATTATATTAAAAAAAAAAAAACACTTTTTTTAACTTAAATCCACACGGACAAAGTCGTAGCAATCAGTTAGTTATACAAAATTATACATAATAAAAATTATTATTGTGGTGACTACGTCCCACATAACGCATATCAAGTACCTAAGTGTAAATAATTTGTTTAATTTTGAGCTCGTAATTTAGCTGTGTTTTGTTACTTAATTTCTCACGCCTATGTTTTATTATAAGGCCGTAGCCATTAAGTAAGAAAATATTTTTACTTCGGGTTTTTACCATTTCCGTTTTGCCATAATTAGCAATTATTTTAGCTTGTATTCCGTTCTTTGTAATGCCGACTATTCGTCTTAATTAATATTTTAAAGTTTATTTCTTATAACTCTGTTCCCCTGTACCATTACTGTCTTTTAAGTAAGCCGACACCGACCGCTATATTATTTTTGATTTTACATTATATATTAATATATTATTTTTAACAGCTCCGAATTCTCGGGCAGTACACACGCAACCACGGTCCGAGTCGGTTCGCTTATACCACTCAGTGTATTATTTTGCGTAACCATAGTCCATATCACTCAGTCTACGGATTTATCATTACTCTCCGCACAAACCCTACACGTAAGCCACAGCGCCGACATTATATTGTGTAAAAATAGTATCCTCTGGACTTTATAGTATTGTTAAATATTTTCCGTGAGCCTGAGTAAAAACACAGCGAATAGTCGTGCGATCCAAGCTTTGATTCAAGTGCGTTGAAATCCTCTACAAAAAAGACTGGGGAGAGTCGCCCAATCAGCTTTGAGCAGTCTGAGCTTAAGGGGAGGCCTGGCACACGTGACGTCCATTTCACTATTTCATTTCGGAAAAAATTCAGTTTTACAACTGGAGTTACGAGTAGGCATTGTGAAACTGCTTTCATTGAGAACAGTAGCTGTCCTCCACTGTTGTGCAATAATTCAGATAGGCAGGTGTTGATCTACGGATAAAAGACTTGCTTATATGTGGCGACCCCGCACCGGGAAGCGCAGTGTTGGCAGCCCCCACTAGGTAGACCGACGACATCAAACGAGTCGCAGGGAGCTGCTGGATTCTCTAAAACTCCGTGCAAGAGACCTTTGTCAAATAAGAAGAAGAAGAATCTTAAGTCTGATAGGAACTGTAGAATAGAGTTGGTTACACATGTAACTTCTAAAACTATTTACCTACCTAACATAAATTAATAGCATTAAATTAGTTTTAAGTGATGCCGAACTCTTTTCAAATAAGAAAATGTGGTGGGTTTTATTCCACTCGAATGATTCTATATGCAATGGGCGTAGGGTTGTGACTTGTGAGTCCTACGCGGTTACTGGTGTTGGAATAGTAATTTGTGAACTGTATTTGGGTTTTAATTCGATAGTTCCTATTTCTGGGCGAACCTCCAACGTCAATAAGCTAGCACGAAATTAAGGAATCCACTCACCTTCCGATGTCTTCAATTCGCCGGGCCGATGCAGGTAGGTAGGGTCGGCCTTTTTTCTGCTAGATTTCTCACCAGAGTTCTATTTTACAACACACGACACTAGGCAGCTGCCGTTTTTCGAGTTCAAGTTCGAGGAGCACGACACTGGGTTGACACGGTGAAAGACGAATTTTCTTGATAATTCTTCGAACGGCACTCGAGGCGATCGAGCGTTAGTTATGTACGCCGGTTGCAAAGCTTGTGTGACATGCGAATGACAGACGAAAAAGATCGAGTAAGTAGGGTGGTTCGATAAAATCTTACCCACAAAATTGCATTGACAGTGACGGTTACCCAGATTATGTAGATCAACTGAATCAAAACCTTATTATTTCTAAACAAAATTAATGAGAAAAGTTTAGGCCACTCTGACAAATTACGAACTGGCAGACAAATGTGTATGATGCGCAGTAAAATTATTTAAACTTTTGTTTGGAATTGTCGCATGTCCTTTCCTAAGAACATGAAAGCGGGAAACAATTTGCGACATGCATTCAAACACTTAAACATTCGCTGCGAGCAATTCCCCAACTACGCAACACTGAAGCAGCGAGAATGTACGCGACAGTTGGCTGCATTTCCATCCGCCTAAGCAAGAACAGAGCAAACAGCCGTGCTATTCGAATGAAATCCTATATAGCTAAAAAGAACTGGGGTGAGTCAGCCAATCAGCTCCGAGCTGCAGGCTTATACGGGAATAGAGGGGAAAGGGGGATTAACGCACGTGTCATATCGCAGAGAACTAGCTAACAGTTTTAAATTGAATCCTTGTTTTCTTTGGGTACGAATGAAATATATTTTTAGAAAAAGCTGAATTCCTAACTGGAAATTCGCTCGGCACGTTCTACGTATGACGCTAGGAGCTAGGAATGAGTTTTTAAAATTGGATTAATTCCAATTTTTGGTTAGGCTTTCTTTCCTAGATGCACCGAATTCTGAAAATATTTGTTCGTATTTTGCAGCAGCTTCTTTGTATAAAGATCTTACACGTGGCACGACATACGACTGGTGCAGCGTCAGTAAGACTTGGGATGTTGCAAACAAATCAGACCTTATCAAACCGGCAAGTTTTTATCATCAAAGAGAGGTTTAGGGTTGTTTCACACTTACCGAGCGTTACCAAAATAATTGTTTTTAAAACAGTAAATTGGGGTATTGGCTTGGGGTAAATTAGGTGTTAAACGCATACAATTTATAATAAGATGACTACATATTTATAATATAACTAGCTGATGCCCGCGACTTCGTCCTTGTGTCCAGGATAAAAGTAGCCTATATCACTCTCCAGGTGCTCAACTATGCTCATGCAAAATATCACGTTTATCCGTTGCTCCGTTCTTGCGTGATTGAAGGACAAACCAACAAACGAACAAAATTTCGCATTTATAAATGTATTATAATATTTACTAGCTGATGCCCGCGACTTCGTCTGCGTGGATTAATTTTTTTTAAATCCCGCGGGAACTCCTTAATTTTCCGGGATAAAAAGTTGCCTATGTCACTCTCCACGTCCTCAACTATGCCCTTGCAAAAAATCAAGTCAATCCAACCAGAGCAACCTCTGTTGCGGCATGATTGAAGGACAAACCAACATACAAAAAACACACTTTCGCATTTATAATATTAGTAAGGATAAATATAGGTAAATAAATTAATATTATTAAATATTAAGTAGGATTAGCTACCAATATAATATTTTTATTAATTAGTTATAACATAACATAAATAACCATGTTACAGTTACGTACAGAAATAATCAATACGGCAATTAAAATTAACATTCCGCGTAGCAATTACCGTCCCGCGATAAACGTCAATGGCTGACATTGTCAAAGGGACCGTGATGCTTAATAATTCCGTCTAGTCTAAGAGACGGTTGAAAAAAAATATGACTTATTTTTACGAATCACACGTTTGCGCTTGAATATGAACCGATATGATGTTATCACATAAAACTATGGATTTTTCATCTGTCTGGAATGTCTGGATCCTTATGTACGATTGTCTAACTTATTCATGGATGAATATTATATACGATATGTCTTTGATCGTAAAAACCAAATTCGAATTGTGTAAAACTGACGATGCAATGAAGACTTAAAAGTGACCGGTCGTTTCTAAACGTATCATAAAATTGCGTTTTATTGATATTGCGATGATTATTTTTTCGTTTTAGCATGGTGTGGGGGACAGGTCAATAGAACGTAACTTATTTTGTACTATACTGTTGCAGTTTAACGATCAAATTCACACCATATTGAAATGCTACAATAAAAAACTGTAACCTTATCAGTTTCAGCTAAGCACTTAAGCAGCATGCAAGTGATGCGGATAATATCACCACAGAGTAAGGATAGTCCTTATACTGTGATATCACTATTTACAAAATCTCACAGGCGATCGAGCATCCGTCTCTCAGAAGCTGTCATTTTGAAAATGCGGCCACCCACAGTTATTCTCGGAGGCTGCCGTGACAAGCAGAGGATTGTAATTGTGGGGTAATACGAGTTTACAATGCAAACAATGAGTAAGAGTCCATGCACACTGTATTACAGTTTTTTTTATACATGTAGTTAATGAGTAGGGTCAGGGTCACTTAGCGGATGATAGTGAGAGACATGCTCGGAGTATATCTGCGAGATCAAATTAGAAATGAAGAGATACTTTTGAAAAACCCGAGTTACGCTGAGGTGACAAAGGGGTCATTGGGGTCCTAATGTGCTGACTACCTCGCGCCAGAAAGCGCAGTGTTCTGTGTTGGCAGACTCCTACTATGTGGACCGACGACATCAGATGAGTCGCAAGGCTCCGTGCACGGCTCTAAACCGAGGATGCTACGTATTGTAACACTTTTGTTTTGCAAAAAGCATCCGCTGAGTTACTCGCCGGCTCTTCTCAGCAGAATTGCTGCTTTCCGAACCGATGGTAGAGTCATGTACAAGTTGGCCTACATGAAATAAATAATATTGAATTTGATGTGGAATTCCATATCCACACAATGGATGTCTATGTGTTTATAAAAAAGAAGATAAAAATATATAGTTTGTTTGTTAGAATAATAATGGCTATTTTAAATTGTTCATAATATTTTATAAATATTAGTATTTTTAAAAAGTATTAGTGCAGCGGCAATAACAACCACATTTAATTGGAATTTGTATTCTTGTAAAAAACTTAGATAGGCACCTATTAAACCGTTAGTTTAAGTTTCTTGTTTTAATTCATTCATAATGTAATTTCGCAACAATGTTACCCCTATAAAACTATTTTCATCATTGAAAGTTTCGTGCGGTCTTAAACTGTGAAAACTTAAGATTACTTTCGAAGTTATCAAAATGCCACCGCGAATTATTGTTCTTATTTGGTTCGATTGAGCACTTTATTGTAAGTTTTTAAAATTATCCTTATTTTTACCCGAGTAACTGCAAAGCTATAATTTAATATAAAAAAATATTTTTAAACAACCGACTTCAAACTCCCGCTTACACACACACTATACAAAGTATTTAATTTATTGTTGATATTTTAAAATTCGATTGAATTTTTGAGATTCGAATTTGATGATTTCGATAAAACTTATATGGGACCACCTGGGGAGTATTCCCTTTCAAACAAAAAAAGAATTTTCCAAATCGGTTCAGGCGTCTTCGAGTAATCGGTGGACATACATTAAAAAAAGATTTCGACTAACCTCCTCCTTTTTTAAAGTCAATTAAGAAGGAAGGTAACGCCTACACTACTGAGCCGATTTTGATAAATGAGGTGTCAATTGTTATTATTATTATTATATACTAGCTGCCCGGACAGACTTCGTTCTGTCAAAAGTTAAAAGTAAAAATTAAATTTTTTTTGTTTGTTTTTTGTTTTTTTTTTATTTATTTAAAACCTTCCGTGGACCTTAAGGAACATACATAAAAATAAATTAACCGAATTGGTCCATCCATTCTTGAGTTATGCGCTTATCAACATTCATTTTTATTTATATATATAGAAGATTATAAATGCGCAAGTTTGTGAGGATGGATGTATGGATTGAGGTATAGGTTGATTGATGAATGTTTTTTACTCTTTCACGCCACAACGAATGAACCGATTTGAATGTTTGGAATAGTGATAGCTCATACCCAGGATTAACACATAGGATGTATCCTATTTTTATCCCGGAAAGTTAAGGAGTTCCCGCGGGAATTAAAAACCTTAATTAACGTGGACGAAGTCGCGGGCAACATCTAGTGCTATTATAAGTTAGGACGACATACTAGACTCCATTAACAAAATTAATATGAAGAATGTTATATGTATCCAATTTTTTCTATATTCAGTTTACAGTTTTTAAGAGTGGGTGTGCGCTCGTTAACAGTAAACAGATTTGATTTTTACAGTAGTAGATCAAGTTTCAATTATCCGAAAAAAAAACACGCAAAAATTACATCATACTGCCAAGGGACGTGCTTGGGCAAAAACATAAAATGATGAAATTTGTTCGATAGCAAAAAAATCGCGAAGTTAGGTCTAATTTTTAACCAATATTCATTTATTTTCAATGTGTTGCATATTACAGAGCCAAAATTTTTACATTAAATTCCAATTGATATTATCAAGAGACTAGCCTAGTGAATTGAAAAGAAAATGAATATTTTACGAGTTACAAAGTATTTGGCGCTTACTACACTCCTATTCCACGCAAAACGCTTTCTTTTGTCGCGCCTCACATGAGGTTGCGGCTATGTTTTATCTCATCGCGTTATACGCGTTCTTAACATCTCGATGTACTTATCTGGAATTCTACAGGTCTTGTTCAACAAAATAGTTGCCAGGAAACTAAAACGAGATTGGCGAATTCCATAGAGTTTCTGACCCAGACGAACTGAACTGAACACTGAACGCCCACGTTCACGAATCATACTTCTCATACTTGTTCTAGTAAACCAAACTAAAAAAAAATTAATCAAAGTCTGTCAAATAAAGTTGGGAGAAAAAAGATATTCACTTGTGTTGCCATGTAACGGTTATTTATAATGTTTACTTGTGAATAATTATATTTTTGATCCCTGTCTTCTAAAAATATGGGGTTTACACAGAAAATACTCTGAAAAATATTAATTAAAATAAAATGTTTTCTGAATCTGAATGGTTTTTAAAAATGCTGGTTCAAATTCGCCAACCTCCTTTATAGAACTATTCATAATTAAAGTCTAACGGCCAGTTTCTTCATGAACAACTAAAGTAATGAGTAAAAGTGATAACTTTTACTAGCCCATTGCTGAAACTCTGGCAAATATGTTTCTTCATTCAAGAAACAGCTAAAGTAAAAGTCAAAGTAGTTGCCAGTACAAACACGACGACATTTCCCCAAAAAACCGTGGGGAGATTTATTTACACATGGCAGCACGGCCATATCACTGTCAAAGTAGTGCCAGATGTCAATCAATGTCAAAGTGAAAGTTCGGTGTCGTAGTTTAGCATAAATTTTTATTCCGTTCTTCTGTTTTTAAATACTAAAATTATGGAGCCTTTCGAAGTTTATGAAGAAAACCTGGATATAATAAACCCTAGTATTGTCCTTACGTAAGTTTGTTCTTATTTTAATGTTCATTTTATGTAGCCGGAGTTCTATGGTTATATTATTAAAATTACCACAGTACTCAGTTTGCATCATGTTTGGTACAGCTACAATTTATTGCTTTTTCATTGGAATATAACTAAGTACATTATCTAAAAAAGATCCCTAAACTTTTTCTAGCTTGAATTAAGTTTAAATAGAGCTGAAGAGTTCAGTTCAACAATGATTACTAACTAACTCTACCAAGATAGGTGATGGCTATGTTTGTGAAAGGTTAATAATAGGTAATGTTTTTTTATTTTCAGTGAAAGATCTTCTAACTTCACTAATAGTGAAATAGAAAAATTTAAGAAACTGATCAATAAATATTCAAAAGTCATTCTAAATAAAAAAAACTAATGGATTAACAATAAAGCAAAAGGATCAAACGTGGGATATTATTGCTAAAGAATTTAATGCCTCAAGTGACACTTATCGCAGTGTAAAACAATTAAAATGTAAGTGGGAGTATATGAAGAAAAGTGCAAGAAAGGAGGCTGGGAAAGCTAATCGCATGCGACGGCAGACAGGTGGAGGCCCACCTCCACCTTCATTATCTACAACGAATGAATGGATCTCTGGGATCCTTAAAGAATCTGTTACTGGGATTGACTCCCAATATGATGGAGATGCGAGCCCAGTAGTTGTTGAACCACCCCCAACATCAATTCAGGCCACCGTTAATGTGAAGGAGTTACATACAGATTTAATTGAAGTAAATGATGTGGTCATTGAAAATATAGAAGATCCCACTACTCCTGTTAAAACTACAACTAATAATAGACCAGTAAGAAAAATATTAAATGCAACGCCACATCATACAAGACAATCCTTTTTGGAATTGGCCAAAATGAAAAAGGAGTTAGTAAAACTAAAAACAAAAAAAATTGAGAGCAAAGATGAAAACAGTTTAGTCTCTCTCAGAGAAGACAAATATCGTTTAGAAATGGAATTATTAAAAAAAACTTATGAAAATGATGAAAAACGAAAACAAGAACTTCATGAATTGCAAGTTCAAAAATTGAAGTTGGAAATAGCAATATTAAGTAAAAAAATAGAATAATTTTCAATAAATTTTATTATTAAGTATCTTATTTTATATGGTTTTTATTTAACATTTTTTTGAACATTGCTTTTTTAAAATTTATTTAATCATAATAAAAAAGGTTCTTAACATAGTGGTGGGCCAGTTTGCTGACAGAAGGCACTTTTAATAATAATATTTACATAACTTAATAATACTTAACACTAACAGTGCACACATAACTATAATATACTATACTATTTACTTAATGCTACCAACTAACAAAGACAAACATAAAATTCTTTTTAACCCAACTTCAAACTCCTGTGCTACTGTACTAAGTATATAATTTATTGTTGATATTTTAAAAACTGCTTGACCGATTTCGATAAAATTTATATGGGACCACCTGGGGAGTATATACTATATAATATATACCCTTTCAAACAAAAAAGAATTTTCCAACTCGGTTCAGGCATCTTCGAGTAATCGGTGAACATACATTAAAAAGAAAAAAAAATATTCCGACAAATTGATAACCTCCTCCTTCTTTGAATTCAGTTAAAAACAAATTAAACATGAATATCAATTACCCAACAACAATAAATATTAGAAAAATTCTCTATGTTAATACATTAGAAACATAAATATTTGGTTTATCATCTCATCTTCAATCTGCAGCTAATCTGGAAATAATAATAAGCAATACTCAAACTGCTTATGTATTTACAATTTCATGACCTTTAGAAAAGATTTTGATTCTGATCTAGTGGCTAAGGTTAGTACTTCAGCCTCCTAATCAGGGGTTTGTATGCACCGGTTAAACCTGTGTTAAAATGGAAATTTCCTTCACTTTAATGGTGAAGGAAAACAGCGAAGAAACCTGCATACCAAGTCAATTGTGTTAAATTTTCTAATCCAAATTGACAGTTACAGTATGGGTATATAGTGCATTATTTACTGACCTGTCAAAATAGTTGTGGATTAAATTACTTATAATAGTTTGCCCATTGATGTTTTCCATAAAGTGAGGCACATAACTATCATCATTACTTATTTCTATATGGATTGGCAAATCTGGTTCAGGATCATTCCTGTCCCTACATATGTTATGCAACACAGCGGTGGCTACAACTACAGCTTCAATACGGTTTTGTTTTAATCTCAGCTTTGTACCAATACATGGGAATCGTCGTTTCCACACCCCGTATGAGCGTTCTACTGTATTCCTTGTCTTAATATGACTTTTATTATACAACATTTCTCCAGGGGTTGTAGCATTTCTAAGTGGTGTCAACAAATATGTTTCTGCTGGATACCCGGAGTCTCCTAACAAAACATAATCTCCATACTGACCACGTTCAAAAGACTCTTTAACATTACTGTTGTTAAAAATTGTACTGTCATGTGATCCACCAGGCCAACGACAAACTATGTTTCTTATTTTTAACTTTGCATCACATATAGTTTGGACATTGTATGAAAATACACTTTTCCTATTCCTATATAGCTCTGCCCTTTCACCTCCTGAAACAGATTTTTTTATTAATAACAGGCTGTCTCCTACTATGAAGTATTATAAATGTGAAAGTTTGTGAAGATTTAATGTATAATATTTTACTCAAACTCAATTAATTAAAGCCACACACCTAAACCATGTCCTGGATTAACACATGATAGGTTTTATCAAGAGTAGGTTTACTATTTATCTTTGTAGATGATGCCCTAGGATATATTATTTTACATACCTGGTGATACAATTGCTATGTGTGTACAGTCAATAGCTCCAATAACTTTTGGAAATCTAGCTATGTCATAAAATTGACAAGCTATGCTTTCCACTTCTTCATTCCTTGGCATTTGTATAAACATTCCTGCTAAAGAAGCAATAGCAGATGACACTTTGTAAACACATTTACATACTGTACTTTTGTGTACACCCGCTATATCTCCAACAACTTGTTGCATTGACCCAGTTGCATAAAATCGTAAAGCCAGTAACAGTTGTTCTTTCACAGATAGAGCTTTATTCCTGTAAAATATAATTGTCCTTTTAGCACTTAGCAGGTAATAAGTAAGAGATACCAATGCATAGCTATCAGTATCAGTAACTTTTTAATAATATGTATAATAGGGACTTTTTTGTATAACTCTATTTGAATGAAAAACTATTTATTCTATTCTATTCTATAGTTAAGTAACAACCGGTAGGAGTAGGTTTATCTCAGTATGTATTTGATACCTACTCCTCGGTATAAAAAATAATAATTAATGAAGATAAACTTACTTTGAAGTGGTTGGCGTCAATTTATCGTGCAACAATATACTGAGGTATGTAACTGTTTCCTTTGATATTCTGTATCGGAAAAGAAAATCAGCCTCGGCCCATAAATAATGATCTTTTCGTATACTAAATCTTTTACGCCTATGCGTTAAATAACTCACAATAAGTTCATCGTCTGATGAACTTGAACTTTCACTGGACGAATTTCTTGACAACAATGATAACATTTTAATACAATAAAGTCTATATAAACGTGATAATGCAATAGGTAATAATGCAGTGATATTTTAATTATTCAATTATTAAAAACGAAGTGATTAGTTAGGTAGACACGGCATTGAAGATTGAATTTTGAAAAATCCACCAATATAACCTATAACCTTGACAAAATGTCAAAATGACAATTAGAATTAACCAATAAAGTCGGCGCTTTAGCTTTTACAGCAGCTTACATGAGCAGTAAAGGTTAGAGGTAAAAGTAAGGGTAAAAGCTAGAGCTAAAATTGTGAAGAACCAAACATAGCCGTTACTTTTACTTTTAGACGTTACTTTAACTGTTACTTCCGATGAAGAAACTGGCCGATAATCATTAATAATTAAAGACAATTGATAGTTAAAGTCTGAAAACTTAAAAATTCTTTAGAATTATCAAATCTACATTGGAATACACATCTCAGTTGTTTATTTGAAAATTTACACCTATAAATTTTTACATCTTGTTCAATAAAAAGCTGTAAAAAAGTAACAGCAAAAAAGACTTATCAACAGTGTTAGAGCGTATTACAAGCGAAGTAGAGAGCAGATTACGGTTTTTGCGAGATTGGATTGGAATACGAAATGCACTCTAGAGCTACGAATGTGTTATCATGACATCAGCTTATACCTCCAATGCGGCCATTTTTTTAGTAGGTAAAGTAAAAGTGATAAATATTTCATTGTTTTTACCCGACTACAGGGTAATCCGTATCGATGGAACCCTGACTTTACCCTACCCTGTAGGGTAAATTTAAGCAATTAAATATCACTTGCTTCAACGGTGAAGGAAAATAACGTGAGGAAACCTGCACATCTGAGAATTCTTCATAATGTTCTCGAAGGTGTGTGAAGTCCGCAAATTCGCATTGGGCCAGCGTGGTGGACTATGGCCTATAACCCTTCTCTGAGAGGAGACCTGCGCTCAGTAGTGAGCCGTTGATGGGTTGCTAATGATGATGATGAATGTAGGGTAAAGTCAGGGTATGTTCCATCGATACGGAGCCGGTTTTGATAAATGAGGGGTCGATTTTGTCGATCGATTAGTTATGTATTGTGTACTGACGTATGGTAACGTTTTGGTATGGTCCGCCGTCCGGGTAACATAGGCCACATTTTATAGGAACAAAATTAATAAGACAGATGCTATGCTATATCTAATTATTCGTGATCGGGGTTAGTTATCTTGTCTCTAGAAAACGTTAATCTATACTTATAAAAAGACTTGTCCTGACTGACTGACTGACTGACTGATCTATCAACGCACAGCCTAAACTACTGAAGCTAGAAACTTGAAATTTTGACAGTAGGTTCCTTTTATTACGTAGGTGAGCACTAAGAAAGGATTTTTTGAAATTCCACCCCCAAGGGGGTGAAATGAGGGTTTAAAGTTTGTATGAAAGTCCGTCATTTTTAAAGTTATTCCCATGAAACTCGGTATTTGGGCTTTACATTAAAAATAAAGGATTACGTGTTTCATACTTTTTGAAAATTATACCCCCAAAGGGGTTAAATAGGGGTTGAATATTTGTATAATTGTCCTTCATTTTTCAAGTTATTTTTCAAGATATCTTTATGAAACTTATATTTTGGCTCTTAATTAAAAATAAAGAAGTACGTATTTTATATTTTCTGAAAATTCTACCCCCGAAAGGGTAAAATAGGGGTTCATAGTTTGTATGAAAGTCCGGCATTTTTCAAGTTATACCCATAAAATTCGGTATTTGGACTTTCAATTAAAAATAAAGAATTACGTGTTTCACACTTTTTGAAAATTTTACCCGCAAAGGGGTTAAATAGGGGTTGAATGTTTGTATGATCGTCCTTCATTTTTCAAATTATGTTTATGAAACTTAGCATTTTGGCTCTAAATTAAAAATAAAGAAGTACGTATTTTATATTTTTTGAAAATTCTACCCCCGAAGGGGTAAAATAGGGGTTCATGAAACTTAGTATTTTGGCTCTTAATCTATTTATATCTATACTTATAATAAAACTGTAACAGGTCCAATTCTGTACATTGAAGATATTTTGAAATTTTTTTTTGAGGGCACTCTATAATCGATACTGAAGCCAAAACATTTTATTTTTTATTTTTTGTCTGTCTGTCTGTCTGTCTGTCTGTCTGTCTGTCTGTCTGTATCTTGGCCGCGCATCACGCCGAAACTACTTGACGGATTTGAATGAAACTTGGCAGGATTTAAGTTCATACTACGAGGTATAATATAGGATAATTTTTATCCCGAAATTCAGCACGGTTTCTTTGGGAGAGGGGATGAAAGTCAAAATGAGCATTTAGTTATAATTCATTAAGGCGTTTTCCGATTTCATTCATTCATTTCATTCATTCATTTTTTTGTTAGAAAGAAGGTACTTTAGAGATTGTCCTGCAAATATTTCAAGGTCGTCGGTTTAGTAGTTCAGAAATTATAGACATCACAATCTCACATCTATGGTGTCTTGAACCCCGGAATGTACAGGATACTTTGAAGTTTGAATGTACGGCTCATCTTAAGCTGGCACGTACACTTTATTGTATAGCCATCATGGATAGCCCTATTTTGTCAAAGTCAAACTACTCCAAAGGCGTCAGATATTGTCAAACGATCATTACATTCAACCATCATGTAATACCTACATCGTATGGAAGTAATATTACAGTGTTTTCCTATGCAATTCGATGTTCTAATCATCAGGTTAATCAATCAAAAATCAATATCTATACTTATAATAAAACTGTAACTGGAAGATTTCTGTACATTTAAAATATTTTGAAAATTTTAACTGGGGGATGCTTTATTATCGATACTGAGCCCAAAACAGATTTTTATTTAATTTTTGTCTGTCTGTCTGTTCGCGCATCACGCGAAAACTACTGAACGGATTTAAATGAAATTAGGTATAGCGGTAGCTGATACTCCGGGTCAACTTAAAGGATAGTTTTTGTCGATTTCACTCCATAACTCAGTTAAATATGAACCGATTTTAATATATTTTTTTTCTTTATAAGAAAGTGTGTACCATTACGTAAACTTCGCTAAATTTTAATAAAGATCTGATAAATATTATCGGAGATAGAGGACAAAACTACTCAACGGATAACAGCAATTCATTCAATTAGTACTTAATGATCTATAATATAATAAAACTGTAACAGGTCCAATTCTGTACATTGAAGATATTTTGAAAATTTTTGTTTGAGGGCACTCTATAATCGATACTGAAGCCAAAACAATTTTTTTTTAATTTTTTGTCTGTCTGTCTGTCTGTCTGTCTGTCTGTCTGTCTGTCTGTCTGTCTGTATCTTGGCCGCGCATCACACCGAAACTACTGGAAGGATTTAAATGAAACTTGGCACGATTTAAGTTAATACTACGAGGTATAATATAGGATACTTTTTATCCCGAAATTCAGCACGGTTCCCTTGGGAGAGGGGATGAAAGTCAAAATGTGTATTTCACTGTAATTCATTAAGGCGTATTCCGATTTAATCCATTCTTTTTTTGTTAGAAAGCAGGTTCTTTAGAGATTGTCCTGTAATTATTTCAAGGTCGTCAATTTCGTAGTTCAGAAATTATAGACATCACAATCTTCAGTATAGGTCCAAATAACTTGAACCCCGGTATCTAGAGGATACTTTGAATGAACGGCTCATCTTAAGCTGGCATGTGTAATTTATCGTATATAGCCATCGTGGATACTATTTTGTCAAAGTCAAACTACTCCAAAGGCGTCAGATTTTGCCAAACGATCATTATACCTACATACTACATAGTAGGTATGGATGTAATACATCGTATGGACGTAATATTACAGTGTTTTCCTATGTAATTTAATATTCTAATCATACTTACTAATATTATAAATGCGAAAGTGTGTTTGTTTGTTGGTTTGTCCTTCAATCACGCCGCAACAGAGCCACGGATCTTCGTGATTTTTGCATGGGTATAATTGAGGACCTGGAGAGTGACATAGGCTACTTTTATCCCGGAAAATCAAAGTGTTCCCGAGGGATTTTAAAAACTAAATCCACGCGGACGAAGTCGCGGGCATCAGCTAGTTCTTAATATAATGATAACTTATCGTTTAAACTAGTGGTTCGCCCCGAACTGAGACCTCGCGGTAACGGTATCCCATGATTATTCATTCAATCGATACATGATAACCAAAACTGACATTATTATTATGCCCGTTTTCACCAAACATACCTAAATCATCCCCTAAGTAGGAGTCTCTTAACGTAGGTAGCTCCTAAATACAATCCTAAGTCCTAACATCCGTCCCAATATCCTTTTAGGTGTCCCGTACAGGATCGTGATAAATAAGTTGACAGAAAACATCAATCACCTAACTTATAGGTAGCCCGTAAAGGTTAGGGAACGTTAGTGAAAACATTGAATTATTATGTAGCTACTAACGAGTGAAACCGGGTTACGGGCATCTGTACAAATCGTCATCTATCGACGCGAATAGAAAATATACAATATTTAACTAAAATTTAACTAAAAAATAATTTTAATTGAATAATATGGTACAAAAAAAATTACAATACAATTATTGTATTATAATAAGTAACTAAATAATAATGGTCGACGCAAAACTGTTTTTGGGATAGGTCGTTAGTCGTAACTCGTAGTTCCATGGGAATAGTTACTGACTGCGCCATCTATTAGCATTATTGTGAAGCTATGTTGATGCGATATGAATTACTGATGTACATTAAAAATTAAATAATCTCGTTTCTTTATAATATTCATATAATTTTAGTATTTTTTGTTCAAGTACAGGATATAAGTGACCTAAAAACATAAAATCAGTTTGAAAATCCATAGCGGATTTTCCTAGAGAGCGTCTTCAAGCGAGCGTATAAAATCGCCACTTTGAAAGCCCCCCATTTCGTCAATTTTAAAGGAAAAATTAAAAAAAAAATATTTTTGTACTCAGTTCAAAATTATCTTTAAAATGATACGTAACAATTTTATGTAACGCGATATTTTTTTTTTTACTTCGCATTCGCTTCTATGAGAGCCCCCCTGAAATAAAGATTTTTATAACTTTTTAAGCCATTTTCGGCTGGAGGCCATCGGTTTACATATTATATCTAAATTTGAAGTAATTACGTTCAGTAATTCAAAAGTTATAAGGCTCTGACAGACGGACGGACGGACGGACGGACAAGTGCAAATCGCTCTAGTTAACTCAGAGACCTCGCTTCGCTCGGTCAATAAACCACGCACGCTTCACTCGCGAAAATGTTGCTCTCGCTTCGCTTCCCTCACGAAATTTTTTTCTTAATCGTTGTTGTGTGAACCAAGTATGGAGTGCGACACAGTTATGTAGTGCAGTTCTAAAAAAATTCACGCTTGCTTCGCTCGCGTTATAGGTGCTAAGTAGGTATGATATACATAGTGGCGTAGTGAAATCGTAAAAATTTCCGCGCTCGCTTCGCTCGCGAAAATTTTTCCTTCATTGTTGTTGTATGAACCAAGTATGGAGTGCGAAACAGTTAAGTAGTGCAGTTTTAAAAAATTTCATGCTCGCTTCGCTCGCAAAAATGTTAGTTTTGCTTTGCTATTGTAGGTGCTAAGTATGAACTACATAGTGGCGTAGTACAATCGTAAAAATTTTCGCGCTCGCTTCGCTCGCGAAAATGTTGTTTCTTCGTTGGTATTGTATGAACCAAGTATGGAGTGCTACACAGTTAAGTAGTGCAGTTCTTGAAAATTTCACGCTCACTTCGCTCGCCTTGTAGGTGCTAAGTATGAACTACATAGTGGCGTAGTGCAATCGTAAAAATTTTCGCGCTCGCTTCGCTCGCGAAAATGTTATTGCTTCGTTGGTATTGTATGAACCAAGTATGGAGTGCGACACAGTTAGGTTGTGCAGTTCTAAAAAATTTCACGCTCGCTTCACTCGCAAAAATGTTGCGTTTACTTTGCTATTGTAGGTGCTAAGTATGAACTACATAGTGGCGTAGTGCAATCGTAAAAATTTTCGCGCTCGCCGCGCTCGCGAAAATGTTTTTTCTTCATTAGTATTGTATGCACCAAGTATGGAGTGCTACACAGTTAGGTTGTGCAGTTCTACAAAATTTCACGCTCGCTTCGCTCGCAAAAATGTTCGGTTTACTTTGCTATTGTAGGTGCTAAGTATGAACTACATAGTGGCGTAGTGCAATTGTAAAAATTTTCGCGCTCGCTTTGCTCGCGAAAATGTTATTTCTTCGTTGGTATTGTATAAACCAAGTATGGAGTGCTGCACAGTTAACTAGTGCAGTTCTTGAAAATTTCACGCTCGCTTAGCTCGCGTTGAAGGTGCTAAGTTTGACCTACATAGTGTCGTACTGAAATCGTAAAAATTTTCGCGCTCGCTTCGCTCGCGAGAATGTTTTTTCTTCATTGGTATTGTATGTACCAAGAATGGAGTGCAACACAGTTAAGAAATCCAGTTCTAAAAAATTTCACGCTCGCTTCGCTCGCGAAAATGTTCGGTTTGCTTTGCTATTGTAGGTGCTAAATATTAACTACATAGTAGCGTAGTGCAATCTTAAAAATTTTCGTACAGAATACATAGCGGCGTAGTGTAATCGTAAAAACATCGCGATTAACACAAAGTAATTTTTTAATTTATTACCACGCGGACGAAGTCGCGGGCATCAGCTAGTACGATATATAAAACTCTGTTAGATGGGCAGGTACGTTTGAGTCGGAGGTACACGTCTTAGGTTTATTATAAAACTATAATAAAAAATTGGTTGTCTGTAAAGTCGGTTTACGGACGATAGTTTTAACGTGATAACGTCATAAAGAAACATTGACGATGACTGGCGGGCGGCACAAGCCAACGCTTGGACCGATCGTGCCTCTCTATAGCTTCTTCCGCGCTCTCGCTTGCACCCTCAGACTTAAGCGGAACGTGACACTTTTTCGTGCGTGCAGCCGGTGTTCATCGATTTATAAGACATTATCACGTCAAAAATGTGTGTAAGGTACGAGTATTACGCGAAAAGCAAGACTATTGGGTAAATACTAAATGCATGCAAAAACATACCTTATTTAAATAGTAAACAACAAAACAAAAGACGGCCTTATTGCTAAGACTAAGGCAAGCTTCCTATCGCTGGCTTGTGATTTGTATTCTGAGAATTTTAGTAGTAGGTAGATATTTCATACGTAAGAAGAGTTTTACGTTGTCACGAATTGTCAGCCCGAATAAACTCCCGAATCGGTTCAGCCGCTGGCAGTGACACTCTGGCGGGCGGCGAGCTTTTTATGGGCGGGATTTGCATGAAGAAAACACTTGGGTATAACGAATAAATAAATGAAATTCCCTGTTCTCTAACAAATATACCAGTTGCCTGAAACTAAGATCCACGGGGTTTCATCAGAAACCCCAGTTTTCAAGTTAAAATGTTCCTTTGTAGTTTTTAGTGAAATACATATAATATACGGAATGTAGTTTTTTTAATAGCACAAAGAACCAGAAAGTCATTAAAAATTAGCTAGAATTCACTGCTATTTTTAGGGTTCCGTACCAAAGTTGTAAAAATGGAACTCTATGGTGCGACTTTCTCCGTCCGTCCGTTAGTCCGTCTGTCACAGTCGATTATTTTAGTAAATATTAACGGAACCCTCGCGGCCTCGCGGCGAAAAGCTATTTCAAGATTTGTCCAAAAAAATGTAAGTATGGAATATTCAGTAAGAGTTCCTCGCTATTCAAAAAGGTACAGATGTCAACAAAAACTACAGAAAATTTAAAAATTAAACACATAAAAAACCATTATAATTTAGTTTAAGCGAATAAATAAAGCCCGTTATGCCTGTTAAATAACAACATAAAACTGGAGTAATAATGGAGTCAACAATTGGCAAACTAGGATCGATTTTATTATTATTATTATTCTTTGTGAAATTTATTAAAAACAGCAGCTTAGACCGTATACGAGCACATATTGAAGACACAGAATAGATTGCGAGCTTGACGCTTCCGTGGGTTGTCAGCCTGAATAAACTTCCAAATCGATTCCGCAGCTGAAACTGACGTCCCAGGATACGGCGTACACGCTCAGCTCAGAGATTTGCATTCGAGAATGTAGATTGAATTGAATAAATAAATGGAAAAATACCTTTTCATAGTTCTGGAAAAAGGGGTCATATGGCTTTAGGAGACCGACGGTCCCTACGTACATAAAGTCATGTCAAAAATGGCATTTTTTTTTTATCGCATAATTGGCTTTAGATTTTCCTTATGCACATACCTATATAAGATTTTTTTTTAAATATTATGTATTTAACTTCATTTACAATACGTATAAGAGAACAAGTATTATAATTACAATGAATAAATGTCGTAGATGCGGGTATCTATACGTATCGTTTTGTACGGTGTTTTAAAATGCGCGCCACTAGGTGCGGGCGCGGTTTTGTCTGACTTAACGTCATTCACTTGGAGAGAGCTAATCAGGGTAAGTAATAATTCAAATAAGTAAACATTAAACGCTCAAAAATATACAAAACCTATAACAATATTTTTATTGCTTTTCTAACCGATCGCAGTGTAAAAGCGGACAAATCAGATATATCCGCTTATACTATGATATACACTAGCGGCACGCTATGATGGCCGGTTTGACGTTTGTCCGCTCATGAAGTTCCGTATTAATTGATAACGACTTTGAAGGAAATAATTGTATTACTTTATTGACGATAGTGATGTGCAGAGATTCATAAATTTTATCGAATGTAGTTTTAGGTTTAGGACTCAAAATTTATTTATTAAATTGATTTCTAAAATGTATACAAGTGTAGAAAAATCAGTTTGCACCATTTAAGGGGTGAATGTACTTGTGAATATGAACAATTTTCACTATGTGGACAAACCTCTGAAATCGCAAAAAAATATCAGCTGTTTCATACAAAAGGTAAAATTTTTATTTTTATATGATATATACCACAACTCGGCATTTGGTTTTCTAAATTGAAAATTTTTAAAAATGGAATCTAATACGATCGTCACATAGGATCGCTGGCTAGCACAACTACTACCTCCGGCAAACTCGCGTCAATGCTCAATGCAAAACAAAGCAGTTTCGAATTGACGTTGCTTCGAAAAGTATAAACTGTCAGTGCAATGCGATTGTGATATAGTTTTGACCTGGCTTTGGATTTCAAATATTGATACTGCATTACTGTTGACCCTTGCTCGTTAATTTGGACTCTGTTCAAGCCCTTTGTTGTGGATTTCGTCGATATGACCGAACGTACGCAGAGAACTGTTCTAAATAGTCAGACACGTGAGTTCGTAATACGCCTTCGTAACTATTTCGATCGTGAAGCTCAAAATGGAGGGCCAATTTTACCTATAACGTCAGTGGTTGAACGCGTAGCTGATGCGCTTAATATTGGACAACGAACTGTTAGACGGATAACTAAAAAAAAATATGGCGAGACTGGCACAGAAGAAAATAAACTTCACACACCAAAAAAGAGAAAACGAGCAAAACCTGTCGTAGGCATCGATAGCTTTGATGCCGATGCTATCCGAAGACATGTTTACGGCTACTATTTACAGAAGGAGTATCCAACAAGAAAAAAGTTGGTGCATTCACTGAAGGAAGCTGGATTATTCTTCGGTGGGGAAAGTTCTTTAATGAAGATTTTGAAGACCATTGGATTTCGATACAAAAAATATAACAAACGCAAAATATTGATGGAAAGATTTGATATAGCGATGGCAAGGTATACTTTTTTACGGCAAGTGAAAGAAATCAAAAATTGGCAAAATGTTGTGTTCTTGGATGAAACATGGCTTAATGCTAACAGAACCCCCATTTACCACAAAAAAAATGCTAAAATTATTAGAAGAAGCTTGTGAACATGTGACTAAAGGAGACTGGGAAAAGGTTGTGAATAGAACTGTTAAATTAATAAGGGAAGATTATGAAAGAGATGTGAAAATAGATAATATTATAGAAAACGAACATATAATTATTAATGTAGGTGATGATAGCAGTGACGACAGTGAAAATAGTAGTATGGACGAATCTGATTAATTATGGCCTTTTGTGGCACCTTTTTTGGTATCTTTTGTATTCATATGTTTCTTGTGTGCATATAAAGTATGTATATTCATTTTCATTCAAATATTCAGTTCGTTCAAATAAATTAAATAAACATATACATTTTTGTTTTATTAAACCTATTTAATCAGGTACAAAAACAAAACTTAATTGTTTTTTGTTCGAGAATAAATTGACATTCCACATCACTATTGTAATGTGTCAAACCGGCCATCATAGCGTGCCGCTAGTGTAGTCATTAAAATATCATTATTGCACAAATAATTATAATAAGTTACATGCTTCTTTAAAATATGATTTCCTAAATAATTATTACAAAGAAAACAAAGTTTTTATTGTTATCGAAGTATATAAAGTCATGTCCTACATGTTTGTATATACGTGTAACTAGTACATTTATTTAAGGATTTGTTTTCATTTACGTTTATTGTTGTGTAATAAACATACCTATTACTTTTATTTTTATTTTAGATACACGTGTATGTTCCGAAAAAGATGTTTCAATAGATCTTGAGGATCGGGTTTTGGATGTTTCTATCGACGAAAGACAAGCTGCCGAAGCATATAGTGATGGAGAACAAAATCATACTATATCAGCTAATATACTATCGCAAAGTGATTTAAATTATATAATTGATACGGTAGGGGAAATTTCGAATGATGAAATTGAAAATTACTATCTCACCACGCCCATTTGTGAAAATGAAACACCTCAACAAATATCTGAAAATGATATTAATGAAGAATCTTTGGTTTCAACACCAATGCCAAGTCCATGCATGTTTTTTGGGGACACTGTAAACGAATGTTACTATTCAAGCGAAAGTACTGTTATTGTATTATTAACAGCAGTGATAGCCTACTGGTTAGGACTGTGGTCTCATATTCGAGGGGTCGCAGGTTCGATCCCGGGTACGCACCTCTCACTTTTCGGAGTCAAGTGCGTTTAAGCAATTAAATATCACTTGCTTCAACGGTGAAGGAAAACATCGTGAGGAAACCTGCACACCTGAGAGTTCTTCATAATGTTCTTGAAGATGTGTGAAGTCCACCAATTCGCATTGGGCCAGCGTGGTGGACTATGGCCTAAAACCCTTCTCTGTGAGGAGACCTGCGCTCAGTAGTGAGCCGTTGATGGGTTGCTAATGATGATGATGATGATGACTGTTATTGTATCTGATGCAACCTTAAGATCAAGCCCGTTAGGATCCAGCGAAATATCTGGTTCATCAACACCGCACCAACGAAAAAAAAGCGTCAGTATGTGAAAAAAGCAATAACAAGGAACAGAATTACTGAATTATCATGACTTCTACAATAATCTTAAGCATAGTAAGGAAGAACAGGGTAATGACGAAGACGATTGTTAAAAATTTAACTATGCTTACATTAATTTTTTTCTATAAATTTTATTTTGTTATTGCCATAGACTTAGAATTTTTTCAAGCCTATGGTTATTGCACTACTAAGAAAACTTTAATAGTAATAAGATGAATCAGACTTCAGTCACTATCAGACTTCAGTTTCAGCTTTATTATTATCATCACAGCTTTAATAATAAAGCTGTGATGATTATTAAATATTACCAATTAGGTAGGTAGAATATGAGACAAATACTTAAATAATGCTGTGATTTTGATTAAATATTACTAATTAGGTAGATAGTTAATTAAGGTAAGGCACATACTTAAATAAAGATGTGATGAATATTAAATTTTACCAATTACAAAAATAAAACTTGCTTAAATAAAAATTGTATAATGATTAAACTTAAACAACTGTGATTTTAATGTTTAAATTCCTACTGCAATGAAACTACAAGTACCTATTGTTTAGATGCTAAGAAGATTGTTACTTAACAATAAATAATTTTCGATTATAAACCTTGTTTAATTAATAAAACACAATCCTGATAATTTTATTTAAGGACATGTCTTTGTTTACTTTACAAGAAATATAGTCCTACCTCGATTGAATTTTGCCGCGTATAAAGCGTTATGTCTTCATTGATGTATATTTTATATCCATGCGTGGCGATCTTAGGATGTTTTACGTATCCGTTAGAAAACAATAACATAATTCTACATTTTCATAAAACAATTTTCTGTAATTCTATTTTAGACACGGTTTTATTCTTTCCTGCGTATATAAAGGTATCATAGACATGTCTGACATGCTTTTATTTTAATATCAGCGTAGAAACAGTCATCTATCAGTTTTTCTAAGAAAATATAAAAAAATTAAATATGTATAAATACCATTATAAAGTTCATAAAGCTAGTAAAACATTATAGAAAAAAAGTATTTATATTTGTACATAGAATTATTTCTAGGGCAGTTTGAACATTAATTACGCTCTCCTGTAAACCTCGGTTTTTGACATGTCTCTATGTACGTAGGGACCGTCGAGACAATGTTTATACGTACCTATTGAGGTTTGTTAATAACTAAATAACTAACTAAACTGAAGTGGAAATGGGTGGGCACATAGTTCGAAGAGCTGATGGTCGTTGGGGTCCCAAAGTGCTGGAGTGGCGGCCCACAGTGTTGGTAGACCCCCCACTAGATGGACCGACGTCAACAAACGAGTTGCAGGGAGCAGCTGGATTCAGGCGGCGCAAGGCTGAGACCTATGGAAGTCCATGCAGGAGAACTTTGCCCCGCAGTGGACGTCTATAGGTTGATAAAGAAGAAGAATAACTAAATAGAAAGAGAGTTTACTTCTCTTTTTCTTTATCAAAAGATAGACGTCCACTGCCAGTGCTATCTGCCAATCAGCCAGCACATAGCCAGCAAGGTGGGCTATAGCCTAAGCTCTTCTCATTATGAGAGAAGACTGCCTAGTAGTGGGCCGGTGATAGGTTGGGATGAATGAAAAAGACGTTCACTAGTGGAAAGCTGGACATGGGTTTCTTGTATACTTCTGCTGAATCCAGCGGCTCCCTGCGACTTGTCTGATGTCGTTGGTCATCCTAGTGGAGTCTACAAATACAGCGCTTTTCGGTGTAGAAGTTGCCACTCTAGAAAGAATAATATGCTTGAAAGTGGTAGTCTCATAATTCTAGGATATCAGTCGCGTAATTTTAAAGATTTTTTTATACGAGACTAGCTTTTGTAGTTATAGTTATAGGTTTTTGAAATCCCGCGGGGACCCCTTATCTGAGATAAAATTTAGCCTGTCACTGTGCAAGTCCTCAAGTATACCCATGCAAAATGACTTCCATTTATTCGCTTTTGTTTGTTGTTGAAGGACAAACCAAAAACAAACACACTTTTTCATTGATAAAATTCCTGATGCCTGCGACTTTGTTCGCGTGGTTTTAGTATTTATACAATCCTGCGGGAACTCTTTGATATTCCGGGATAAAAAAGTAGCCTAACTATGTCACTCTTCAGGTCCTCAACTATACCCATGCAAATCACGGCGATCCATTGCTCTGTTGCAGCGTGATTAAAGGACAAACCAACAAACAAACACACTTTCGCATTTAATATATTACTAGCTGATGCTCGCGACTTCGTCCGCGTGCATTTAATTTTTAAAATCCCTCGGAATTCTTTGATTTTCCGGGATAAAAAGTAGCCTATGTCACTCTCCAGGTGCTCAAGTATACCCATGCAAAAAATCACGTCGATCCGTGGCTCGGTTGCGGCGTAATTGCAGGACAAACCAACAAACACACTTTCGCATTTATAATATTAGTATGATTAATAAGATTATTAGGAAAGAAGGAATAAATCCTATACTACCCACTATTATAATACATATAGTGGAAACCTTGTGGGAAGCCATGAAAGTTTGTTGACTTTCGTGGGTGATAATTATTTCGGTAAATATTGTTCTTTTAGCGACGCCGCCGCATATCGATCAAGCAGCTGGTCGCAAGGCCGCGTAATTTGATACACATTGGAATGTGGACACAAATAAAATCACTTAGTCGCGGAGTGGCGTCCCGGGGAGAAAATCTACCGCTCGCGGCTACACGTACCTTCACTGACATCGCGTCGGGTTGTCTAAGGCAGATTTCTATGGAAGTACAAAATGATTAGGCGTTTACAGATTTTATTAGATACGTATATTATATTAGGTACTAGCTGTTTTAACCGACTTCAAAAAAAGGAGGAGGTTATAAAAATCGTCGGAATCCTTTTTTTTTTAATGTATGTCCACCGATTACTCGAAGACGCCTGAAACGATTTGGAAAATTCTTTTTGTTTGAAAGGGTATACTTCCCAGGTGGTCTCATATAAATTTCATCGAAATCGGTCGAGCGGTTTTTAAAACATCAACAATAAATTATATATTTTGTATAGTGTGTGTGTAATTTAGCATAGCGGGAGTTTGAAGACGGTTGTTTAAAAAGAATTTTTTTAATATTAAATTAAATCGCGCTGCAACAGTGAAATGGATCGACGTGATTTTTACATAGTATAAGTAGTCGAGGACCTGCAGAGTGAAATTAAGCTACTTTACGTACGTACTTTATCCCGGATATTCAAAGATTTCCACGGGTTCTTTGAAAACTAAATCCACGCGGACGAAGTCGTGGGCATCATCCTTAGACCATCCAAAAATCTAAGCCATCAGCTAGTTGTATAAATAGGTTTTTATCAGTTTTATTTTTTCAATAAAAAGCCGAGAGCGACATTCGCAAGTGACATCTTAAGCTTGTTAGCGTTGACCTGGACGAAGTTTGTAGTTCGTTATAATATTTCTAGGACAGCTGATGTTTTAAAATTGAAGTAATAATTTTACTTCTTCAGCTTAGATTTACAGGTAAAACTTAATATTGTACACCAATTGATGTATAAATTTTCAAGGATTCGTATTTGCCATTGACCAATATGACTATTAAAATTTTAATATTTTCAGTACCAATTTAAGTACTATATTATTATATTACCTTTGTTTATTTAGAAAGAAAGAAGTGAAGTGTGTTTTGTTTGAAAATAAACTGTTGTATTGAATGCAATGCAACGATTAATGTATGTATAGGATATTGGTTTTAAATGATTGTGTGAGATGCCATCTGCTATCAATTTTTCGCGTAAGTTTTCAAACATGAAAGGAAGCTGTACATAACATGTTTGTAGTCTATGGTGGCATTTATCGTGGATACTAATCTCAGTGTCTGTGTAGTTATGTGGATCTGTGGGTAGCATTCAGTGTTCGTTCATTCTAGTGTTTGTGGTCTATGATTCGCATTAGGTATGGTATAGTCGAAATTTAATCGACCGAGCGAAGCGAAGGTCTGAGTCTACTTGAGTGAATTTGCACGTCTTGTCCGTCCGTCCGTCTGTCAGAGCTTTATAACTTCTGAATTACTGAACGTAATTACTTCAGTTTTAGATATAATATGTAAACCAATGGCCTCCAGCCGAAAATGGCTTAAAAAGTTAAGTATAAAAATCTTTATTTCAGGGGGGCTCTCATAGAAGCGAATGCGAAGTAAAATATATTTTTTTGTGTTTCATAAGGTTGCAGTACCTCATTTTAAAGATAATTTGGAACAGAGTACAAAAGTTTTTTTTGTTAATTTTTTTCCTAAAATTGACGAAATTAGGGGCTTTCAAAGTGGAGATTATATTTGACCTCACAACCGATTAACCATTGAAAGCCGGGGCTTGAAAGTTTTATAATTTTAGAGTAATATCATGTAATTTAACAACAAATACTAAAATTAGATAAATGTAATAAGGAAACTAAATTATTTAACTTTTAATGAGCAGCAGTATTTTTAACAGAACTTCACAATGATGTCAATAGATGGTGCTCTCATCTCATATAGCAAATGCAGCTATATGTAAATTATTATTATTTTGTATGACAAGTACTAATACATATAATAACATATTATTCAATTAAAATTATTATTTAGTCATTTAGCAAACATCAATAAAACTTCACGTTGCAGTTTGTTTTTACATGTTTCTGATCGTGTCGATAGTTGACGCTGTGTACAAGTAATTTAATTTGAATGTTCCAAAAAACTATACCTACCTAAGTTTGATTGAGGCCTTGAGGATTTCACTATAACAGTTCCCTAACCTTTACGGGTTACCGATGTTAAGTTAGTGGACACTTTCTGTCAACTTTGTTATTAGTATTACGAACCTCTACGGGACAACTAAAGGTGAAAATGACATTGGGATGTTAGGATTGTATTTAGGGTCTACCTACGTAAAGAGACTTCTACACAGGGGATGATTTAGGTATGGTTGGTGAAAACGGGCATAATAATAATGTCAATTTTGATCGTCATGTATCTATTGAATGAATAAGTAATTATGGGAAACCGTTACCGCGAGGTCTCAGTTCGGGGCGAACCACTAGTATTATGGTGATGACATTATTTAGTAGGTTCACTGTCATGGTCGTAGGCTTTTGGTGCGGTGCAGGTGTGAAGTTTTGTCACTTTTGCGTTAGATTCAGGATATGGAGTGGTTGATTGCGTAACTGGTGATGTTGTAGAAGGATTAATCAATCGTTGTTGAGGGAGTAATACTGAGTTATATGGTGAATTCGTTCCAATGTATATATAGATGTTACTATGATAGTGTTTTCTTGCCTTATGACAGGCCATAGGTGAGTTAGAAAGGAGATTTGCTAGGGTCTTCTTGGTGGAGATGGACGACTAGAAGGTGGTGGTTGGAGGCCGTACCTAGGCTAGTTAGCCGGGTTGTCTAGTTAGACATGGAAATATTGTGTTCCACACTTGTTACGTAACGATTACGATGTAACTTAATGTGGTAGGTATTTATTTTAATAATGTTCTGTTCTGAGATAGTTTGTGATTTTATTAGATGCTCGGCGAGGTCTGCATGTTTATAATGTTTATTAATTTGTACACCCATTTTTCAACATCTACAACAACGTTTGGCACCGCGACAATATTGAATAAAGAATGACGATAATAATTTATCAACAATAAACTAAAATAGTCGGCAATAAAACCCGAAATACAAAGGCCCTGACGCTTTTACGGTCGATTTTCAATTGTGAAAATTCGTAGGAATAAAATAGGGCGTGAAATTGTACCGCGAATAGCTTGAATTTGTTTGCAAAAGCCGCTCTGCGAAATTTTGATGTGATATTTCCTTCCCTCTTATGTGTAGTGTGGTACAATAGTGTTCCATTTATCTTGGTAAGCGACACTCTGTGGCACTCCTTGAATTTGTACTGCTGAGATGAATAATATGAGTTATTAAGTGCCCATCTCAACAAAAGATTTTCTATACAAAAAAACGGCCAAGTGCAAGTCGGGCCTCGCTCTTTTAGGGTTCCGTTAAAAAAATTAAATAAAATTTAATTTAATTTTTATTATTTGTTGTTATAGCGGCAATAGAAATACATAATATGTGAAAATTTCATCTGTCTATCTATTACGGTTTACGAGATACAGCCCGCTGACAGACGGACGGACGGACGGACGGACGGACGGACGGACGGACGGACGGACGGACGGGCGGACAGCGTAGGCTTAGTAATAGGGTCCCGTTAGTACCCTTTGGGTACGGAACCCTAATAGCAGAACTTCAAACTAATTCCCCGGTTAAACGATAGTTTAATATTCATAAAAATAAAATCAGGCTTATGTTTTATGGAAAATACCCAGTAAGTAGGTATAAAAAACAAATGAAATCAATTTCATTTTATTAATTTGTTTCTAGGTGGACCGATGACATCAGACGAGTTGCAAGGAACAACTGGATACAGGCGGCGCAAGATCAAGACTTGTGGAAGTCCATGCCCAAGATCCAGCTGTGGACATCTATCGGTTAATAAAAAGAATAAATTTTGTTTCACCAATCGGATTCACACAACTGATATAAATTGTAATATTATTATTTATTGTTATCGATCAAGTTCGGCAAACTGCAAACACGTTAATTCTGTAACACAGAATTCTAAAAATTTCAAACACTGCAAATATACGTAGTAATCGAAATAGATTGTGAAATAGTTCTGCAAATAGTTTGCGAAAATTGCTGAAAATTCAAATTCTACACCAATATTCTGTTATAGTGGGTCATAATGACCTCATATTGCGTTTGCGACTGTTTGTGGCATACATCTGGAATTAGTTTCTACATAAAACTTTCGCAGAAATGATTTTATTTCTCGTAATTAAAAATAGTGATTCCTAGTGATACTTAGCTTTACCTACACTGCATATAAAATACAAATATCAAGTTTTAATTAATTAAATTGAGGGTTCTTCTTTAATATTGAAACAAAGAACTTAGATTTAAGTTAAGGAATAAGGCGTATCTATTTCTACATAAAACCACGCCAACCACGTTGTATGAAAAATGAAAATATTGTTTCTAACTCCCTCTTGAATGTAGTCCTCTTTCCTTTATTAATTTCCTAGCTTTTATATCTTTTGTAAAATTAGGAATTGTGTAGGTAATATTGCATTTTTATGAGGTACTAGAACTAGAAGATGCCCGCGACTTCGTCCGCGTGCATTAAGATTTTTTAATTCCCACGGGAACTCTAATTTTCCGGGATAAAATATATCCTATGGACTAATCCTGGGTATGAGCCATCTACATCCCAAATTTCAGCCAAATCGATTTATTCGTTGGGGCGTGCGGCGTGCCATCCATCCATCCATCCTCACAAACTTTCGCATTTATAATAATATTTATAATATTATTAGGATTAGTAGGAATATTTTTCATTTATTCATTTGGAAACTATTGCGCATTTTGCAATATAATGCAAATTATTGGCATGCATGTCCCGCCTGATATTTTCGTTCTAACTTGATATAATATTTCTGTGGATATACCTGTAGCTAAAAAAAGCCTCATTTCAATGCAGCCGCAAGCATTCAAATTGTAGGAAGCGTGTTACTACGAAATCCACTTAGAATCTTCAGAATACAGATGCACTTTGATAAATAGCCGTAGTTGCTTCCAAACAAAGTGGCTTAAATGTCTTTCCCACAGCGGACGCTTATTGAATAAATAAGCAGGATTTTATAAAGTGAGGCAGTACCACTAGGTGATGTCACTTTATTCGTATTCTTCTTATTTAGGTTCAACGAATATACTAGATAATACTACTCTCTGACGAGTGGTTAGATGGGTTTGTCAAAAAAAACCGTGCAAGCCTTCATTTACATTAGTTCTAGTGCCTTTTACGGCAAGCGTTGTATTTGAAAAAAAAAAAAATTTAAACAACTTAAGTACTAAAACATACCTAATTAAAATTGAGATGGAGTCTAACACAAAGGTGGAATTTTATCCCCATTTTGTATTAAGACTGCCAGCGACGGTCAATTTATTAATGATTACTTAGTTTTGTCAATTTGAAAACACCAACCTGACCGGACTACCTAACTTCAAGAAGCATCTTCTTCTTTTTCTTTTTCATCAACCGATAGCCGTCCACTGTTAAACAATGGTCGCTTGCATAGACATCAACAGTTTTCAGTCTTGCGCCGCCTGTATACAGCGACCCCTTGCGACTTGTCTGGTGTCGCTGGAAAAAATAAATAAGATAGAAGCATAAAATTGCCGTTTCCTGTAAAACGATTGTGATGTATTTATTACAGTTTATTTGGATTAAGTATAAAAATAAAAACCAGAAATTCTTTACCGGGACTCTTAAAAGGCTCAATTTCACCAACATAAATATGTCTTCGCTCGTAAATAAATTAGCACTTATTCTAAGAACAAACAACTATACACATTACGTAGTAGGTACTATTGTAATATATTCTGTGATTAGGCTATGGTGTAACGTAAATATTTAAGCTACACCAAAGCTTAATGTGTGATTAAAATTGCTAGGTACTTGCAAGCAAATCACTAGTATTTTTCAGGAGTAACTAGTAAGTATAGTAGAGAGACTTTAAAATAATAAAATGTAACCGGGTATAATATTCTCGGGAATAAGAAAGTTTGACTTCCTAAATTCGACTTTACCATAACATAAGGTGAAGTTGAAAGTTTGGATCCACAAGGAACACTAATATGCAACGGTAAATCATGAAATGAATCATGATATTCCCCATTGAATTATTATGTATTAAAGCACATATTCGCGATAAGAATCTACAACGAGTAATGAATAGGCTTTCAACATATTTTATTCATAAGTAACTGCTTTTCATACAATATACATATTATAATATTCTTATTTTCTATCATGTCACGTTTCATTTCTAACAAAGTTGCTACATATTTGTCAAAATAATAACAGAATATGTATTCAACCGAAGCACACCGAAGTGCTTAGTCCAACTCATTTCTACAAACATTAAATGATTTTAATTTGTTTTTATTTCCAACCTTATAACCGTCGCATAAAGTTGAATATGAATGCATTTATTAAGTTTGCGAAGGAATCAAAATGTTCTCACGTCCTTGCTAGTGGCGCCGCGTGGTGGTGGATCCTAACAACTCCCTCTATGGCTGAACTTCCTCGTTATAGCATAAAACAATGTTGATAGAGAATATAATTTATCATAGACATCTTTTTTTTTTAATTATGACGTTGCCTATATTTGTATCAGAAGTTTTTTATACGAGTATGTTTAATGTTACGGGTCTGCTTAGTAACGGAAGAACTTGTAAGTAAGATCCCTTTTTTATTCTTACTGTGTGTAAATAAATGAGTTATAGAGGAAGTATTATAGAGTCCATAAAGGTTCTGATATATTATTAGCAAGATCACTTACAAAAGCCTATCCGTGATCAATAAAAAAAAATTAAGTGGCACTCGGGGACTGCCGCGGTGAAGCTATTGCATAGCATTTTTTATCAACTTATGCAATTATAATATTTATGCAATATTTTTTTTTGCATACTAAAAATTATGCAAAAAAAAAAAAAACAAACAAACAAGAAAAGCGCACTGTCACTACTTCGCGAGTGAGATTCGAACCTGCGACATCATAAGAAAGCGGCCGCTCGCCCACTGCGCCAAACAGAGCTATTTGTGAACTTCTAAAATGTTGAACGCTTACTGAACGACGGTGTTAGGTTTATTTTCGTTACGGAATTTCTTGATTCGGTCGCCGCGCTCAAACTGTTTGTCCTAGTTCAAAGCCCGCGATAAAAGCTATGCAATAGCTTAAAAAATCTTCTGAAAATAATAGGTAAAATAATAGTTTCTCTGTAGCTATGCAGGTATTACGAATGCAACGACAATTATATGCTTACATCCTTCCTAAGTGGCTTCTAATGCAGTTGTTTTCTGTATTATGAGCATTTCATTAGGAAGTGTTGCTGATTTATGTTATTAAGCTATTGCATAGCTTTTATCGCGGGCTTTGAACTAGGACAAACAGTTTGAGCGCGGCGACCGAATCAAGAAATTCCGTAACGAATAAAAACCTAACACCGTCGTTCAGTAAGCGTTCATCTATTTTAGAGGTTCTCAAGTAGCTCTATTTAGCGCAGTTGGCGAGCGGCCGCTTTCTTTACCGTATGGTGTATGATGTCGCAGGTTCGAATCTCACTCGCGAAGTAGTGACAGTTCGCTTTTCTTGTTTGTTTGTATTTTAATTTTCTTCTTTGCATAATTTTTACTATGCAAAAAAAAATTGCATAAATATTAAAATTGCATAAGTTGATAAAAAATGCTATGCAATACTTTACTGCGGCAGTCCCCGAGTTTTGTTTTTATGTTCAATTCAATATTTCATTCATTGATTCATTCAAAAGGTATATTCATAGCCAGGGTAAGTCGGTTAGTTTAGTTCTCCAAATGTGTCTTATTTTTTTTTCATTTCCTTTTTCATTATAACATTGTGTAGCCTAATAATTTAGCGAATGAGCAATAATTTTACTTTGACCTAAACTTATGGATTAGCTTTTAAATAGCCTTTAATCTGATTGAAGACACTTTGTTCTTCCTTCAATCACACGCGAATTATTATTAATACACTTTTTACAATATCCGTGACTTCAAAAACAAACCCAGCCGTCAAATATTAATAACACTTACGCAGCCCGGTTTATCCGAAGCGACAGGCATTAAATAAGTCGTCGCCAGTGCTGATGTTGCGATTATCATCCCGGCGTATCTCCGCTAACAATGAGAGACAACCTGCTAAATGTTCACATCTTAATATCCGAGGGTTATGTCGGCACAGCATGACGCACGCCCAACAACCGTAATTATTTTTCATCCAAGTGACACCTCTCGGAAACTTTGGGGGCATTCGGATTTAAGGGCGCATTTATCAACTTGTTACTTTGGGAAGTAGGTAAGCATTTACGTATCAACGTGTTAAGTGTATTCTATATCGATCTTAACTAAAGTGTAAAGTAAACCTACAGACCAACGAAGAATGGGTTTGAGATGTTTGATTTACCTACACCAATGTATTGTACAACCTTAACTACGAAGTACGAACTAAATAAATGAAAAATTGTTAGGCAAAATAGCTTCTTTTCTTTTGAATGAAATACTTCAATATTGATCGTAGGTATTGAACTAGATAATCGAGCAAACTTATCGTGAAAATTAGACAGACCTTGAGTTCCCCGCTTTAATAAAAAAAGGTCTATGGCCGCTGGGACATCACAAGGTTACATTGCGAGAAACTTTTTGTAACACAATATCGTATCACATGTCTTCCCTTTCCTTTAAGTTTAATAGAACATATCGATAGCCTTTTAAATTCCCCGTACGTGTCCCACAGTTCGTCGAGACGACATTGACAGGTCCTCAAGTTTAACGTAATTTAACCGGGCGGCAACGTCACGTCGATGCGCGTAAAAAGTCAACCTTTACGACGGTCGAGTGAACAAAACAAAACAAGTAAGACATGTCAATGCCCACGCCTTTGGTACAGTAACCTGATACAAGCAGACGGATACATTTAACACCAACGAGAGGTTCGCAAGCGGTCGGATCGCGTGAGACCAGGGCATTAAGAGCAGCGATGAGCGATGCGCGGCCCAACGACACCGATTCCACTCACGTAGCTCTATGCACACTAGTTGAAGCTCAGGGGTTTATTTGCTTAAGAAATATTGAAGTAGGTAAAGTTAGTTTTAGTTATATTGTACAAATTACGAGTAGCATCAAAATCTTGATTTGTTTCTAGGACTGGTAGGGTTACTGCTATAGACTGAATCCAAAACATATTGTAAGGCCAAGAAGGATCATCATGACCAAGAAGTCGTGGGTTTAAGCGGTTACGTTAACTTAAGGTCAAGAAGTTTGACAGTCGAAGTGTCAGCGTTGAGCGGCAAAAACAAAAATGTTCTTGCCTAAAACGCTACAAATAGCGCTACGAATTGTAAAGACGCTGTCAAAGCTAGTTGCGGCTCGTGGTTTTCAGGTAAAAGATTGACCAAGAGCCCACTGAAAAGCGGTTAGATGCTTCTGCAAGCAACTTATTAACGCTCTATAGGTAGGTATATTAATACATTTTGCACCAGACAATACGCGGTAAATTCGCTCATTCTAGACAAGTTAAGTGAGACATTAAAGCTGTGTATGGAGACATTTGAATCATTTTTTATTTTGGTTCCGTTCTGCTAGGAAAAGATTTATTCGCAAGACTAGATGATGCCCGCGACTTCGTCCGCGTGTGTTAAGGTTTTTTGATTCCCGCGGAAACTCTGTAATTTTCCGGGATAAAAATAGCCTTTACTTTAATGCTGGGTATATAAGCTATCTCCATTCCAAATTTCAGCCAAATGGGTTCATTCGTTGTGGCATTAAAGAGTAACAAAGATCCATCCATCCATCCATACATCCACCCTCACAAACTTTCGTATTTATAATAATATATAGTAGAATAGTAGGATTTAAGATAAGGAAGATGCATTTACTTATCTTAAAAGTCCATAAAATCACTTTACATACAAACTATATTTTGTATTCGTATCTTAAAGGCTACTAGACGTCAAGCGTTTTGTCCGCTCTCCGATAGTAAGTCGATAGATAATAATTTATTGTGCAATTATCAAGTAATCCGATTGAAATATATTCTCGAGCCCATGAAAGATCTACATGATAAATTTATTGGGTGCCAATATTTATAACTTTATGCATATTACCCTACAGATGTGAGCGCTAAAACTATTTCATGACAAATCTTTATTTATGTTTGTGAGTTGCAAATCGTTGACAATAATTTTGATGCGCAGGTACCTACATATTTCTTGAACGGTATTTAATTAGTCTTTATTAATGTGTAACGTAGGATGTTTAACTAAATGATAGTTGAAGCTCTTGTTCTATAATATCAGTTATAGTCACATAGTCGTCGCCATTATAGCATCGATTGACGTCTCTGAAAAGTTTTCCATTGCTACAAGATGTCTTCAATGAGAGGGGATAGCTGTATTTGAGCTTCTTGGCCGTGGTTGTGATGTGAAATTCTCAATTGCTGTTTTAGTCTATATATATATGTATGTATACCTAATGTAATATACCGGGAGCCGGTAATTAAGGAATGGCTAAGTAAAACCTAGTCCGGGAGCCGGTAACATTGAAAGTACCCTCATGCGGATTCAAAAATTTTGTATTCGAATTGATAGTTAAACATTTTACGTTTATAATAAGCTCGGTATGCGTTAATTTGTAAAGCAGAAACAATGTTTAAAAAAATTTTATTTTTTCAAAATTTAAAAAATGTTTTGCCGTCATCACCGATGATAATTTTTTTTTTCAGTGCATTCGATAGAAAATTTCCTTCCTCCTTGAAGTATGGTATCGGTATGGTACTAGACTCTTCAAGCCAAAAAAAGTGGTTTTCGTATTTTTTCCTGAAAGAGTAAATAATTTTTTATCGAATGCACTGAAAAAAATCAACATCCGCGATGATGATGAGGTAAAACTTTTTATAATTTTTGAAAAAAAAAATTTTTAACAGTGTACAGCTTTTCAAAAGAACGCATACCGAGCTTATTAAAAATGTTCAACTCTCAATTCGAATACAAAATTTTTGAAACCGCTATGAAGGGACTTTCTATGTTACCGGCTCCCGGACTAGGTTTTACTTAGCCATTCCTAAATTAATCGATTGATGGACGAATGCGGAACATCAAATATTATTACAATAGGTGTCAGATTTTTGGTATTTTTCCATTAAAAAATGTCAAAACGCGTCTCCTAGCGTTCAGAAAACGTTTCATTATTCGACTCGATACCTAACGGTATTACGGTGCGTATTGACTTTATAAATATTAAGCAGTGCTGACAAAACCAATTATAAAAGTAGGTACGCTAAAATAATATACAGTTAAAATCTAGATTGAATGTAGATTGTATGTGTTCAAACATCCATAAAATATTATAAAGGTATGGATTCTGTCACCGTGCCCTCTACCTTATCATCCCATCCGCTCGCCCGTGTCATGAAAGGAGATACTTTAATATCCGATTCATTGTTCTGTTACAAATTTGTCAGTGATCTTTACATTAAACTTTTTCCCTTTCAAAACTCGAGATGCTCATAATCCCTCAGTCGGCCTTCGAGTGTAAGTGAATATTCTAACAGACCACACAAATAAAAACACATGATATCTTTTTAGTGTTCCGGCATGAAATACTTGTAGTTGTGAACTCTTGAGTGACAATCAATCTATCTCGAGTTATATTGCTTGGATTAAGTACTGGGAAACCTGATTAATTTATTTACCAAACCATTGTAAACACAGGGAAGGAAAAGTACTTCAATATTGGTCCACCATCGGCAACATAAAATATTAAAAGACCAGTTATTAGCCAATTTTGAAGTACAAAAAATGTATGTAAGTAGGTATGTAGTAACCTATTCAAAGCTTGCATACATCATAATATGTATACAAGCTTTGAATAGGAAAATATGAAATATGTAATTGTAACATTAAATATTATTTAACTAGCTGATGGCCGCGACTTCGTCCGCGTGGATTTAGTTTTGTTTTTAAAATCCATCATGAACTCTTTGATTTTCCGGGATAAAAATAGGCCTATGTCACTCTCCAGGTCCTCAACTATACCAGTGCAAAAAATCACATCGATCCGTAGCTCTGTTGCGGCGTGATTGAAGGACAAACTAAAAAACCGACAAACACACTTTCGCATTTATTATATTAGTACGATTAGTATTAGTAAATATGATATATTTCATTAAACATCAAAAAACAAATTCAAACTCTACCTTTGATTAAATATAATTTTTTTCATTTCCATTCAAATTGTTTCTCAATTTACCAACGTAATATACAACGGATTAACGTTACGCATAACGGAACACCAGAGCCAGACTCCCGTTCACGGGTGACCAAATCATAATGAACATTAGATGTCTCGTTGTCTAATACGTAAGCATTATTTCGCTTCACGGCACACGTATGACATATCGGCGGTTTCCCGTTTCCCTTTTGTGGGTTAATCTTACGTTGACGTGTAAACAAACATGTCTGTCTCCACCATTGTTGTTGTTCGTAGAATGTAACAAAATCTTGCTAACTAAATGGTTATACTTGGTACAACGGGTTAAGGTCCGGAAGCTTCTGATGGTGCCAGCTGTTCTTGTATTAACACTAATATATTAACACATCATGGAAACTTTATATCAGTTTATAAACTATTAAGTACTAGCTCTGGCTCGCGACTTCGCCCGCGTGGAGTAAGTCCCTTAAATTAAGACTGAATAGGCATATTCTAGGCAAGCGCGCTCTATCTTTCGCTTCATCTTCACTTATTATCAGGTGAGATTGCAGTCAAGAGCTAGTTAAAAAAACGTTTTATTATGGCCTTATAGGCTTTTAGATTCTAAGTGGATGGTCTACATTTGCCCTGCAAGCCGTTATGTAAACTACAATAAAACTGCATCTCAACAGCAAGTCTAGTCTAGTCAAGAGCTTGTTAAAAAAACGTTTTATTATGGCCTTATAGGCTTTTAGATTCTAAGTCGATGGTCTACATTTGCCCTGCAAGCCGTTATGTAAACTACAATAAAACTGCATCTCAACTGCAATAGTGTAGTCGACCTGCAGTTCACAAACAGATCTTCTGTCTAGACTCTAGACACATAAGGTGAGTCTAAGAATTAAGATCATAAAATAAAGATTACGCACCCACTCATTTTCATATTTTTTAAATCATTGTGTTTTCGACCGAGCGAAGCGAAGGTCTTTGAGTTAACTAGGGCGATTTGCACTTGTCCGTCCGTCCGTCCGTCCGTCCGTCCGTCTGTCAGAGCCTTATAACTTTTGAATTACTGAACGTAATTACTTCAAATTTAGATATAATATGTAAACCGATGGCCTCCAGCCGAAAATGGCTTAAAAAGTTATAAAAATCTTTATTTCAGGGGGGCTCTCATAGAAGCGAATGCGAAGTAAAAAAAAAAAAATCGCGTTACATAAAATTGTTACGTATCATTTTAAAGATAATTTTGAACTGAGTACAAAAATATTTTTTTTTTAATTTTTCCCTTAAAATTGACGAAATGGGGGGCTTTCAAAGTGGCGATTTTATACGCTCGCTTGAAGACGCTCTCTAGAAAAATCCGCTATGGATTTTCAAACTGATTTTATGTTTTTAGGTCACTTATATCCTGTACTTGAACAACAAATACTAAAATTATATGAATATTATAAAGAAACGAGATTATTTAATTTTTAATGGGCGTCAGTAATTCATATAGCATCAACATAGCTTCACAATAATGCTAATAGATGGCGCAGTCAGTAACTATTCCCATGGAACTACGAGTTAAATTCAATGTTTGATAAATAATTCAATGTTTTCACTAACGTTCCCTAACCTTTACGGGCTACCTATAAGTTAGGTGATTGATGTTTTCTGTCAACTTATTTATCACGATCCTGTACGGGACACCTAAAAGGATATTGGGACGGATGTTAGGACTTAGGATTGTATTTAGGAGCTACCTACGTTAAGAGACTCCTACTTAGGGGATGATTTAGGTATGTTTGGTGAAAACGGGCATAATAATAATGTCAGTTTTGGTTATCATGTATCGATTGAATGAATAATCATGGGATACCGTTACCGCGAGGTCTCAGTTCGGGGCGAACCACTAGTATGTTATAAAAAATAAGAACTTCCCACTACTACCTTTCATAAAATGGCGGCTATAAAAAGAAGTTAATATAAGATAGAGATTTATTTCGTGCAAAACTCAGAGGCACAGCAATTACTTATTATAATTATTAATACCCTGTCACGCGAGGTAAGCCCGCGGCAACTCATAATGTTCCACCGACGATGAGCAGGCAGCAGTCAGAATCTCCGATAATTTGAGATAATTCACGTAATTTCTCACAATTTTCATTCGAAGTGCATGTTATGCTCAAGTTAACTTCATTATAAGTTTTCGGGAATACGCTCCCGATCCTATGTTTTATACCCGGAGGCGAAATCCGGATGATTTGCAAAACTTTCTATGTTTTTATAGAAATTATATTTATTAACGAGGAATGTAAATTAGGAATTTTTTTGTAATATAGAAACAAGCAAAAAATAAGGTTTTTCTACATCGAACCCGTAGCGTAATGAGTTATTATTAGCCTGATGGTAATGAGTAGAAGCAGTGATAGCCTAGTGGTTAGTACTGCGGTCTCCTATTCGGGGGTCGCAGGTTCGATCCCGGGCACGCACCTCTGGCTTTTCTATGTTATGTACGTTTAAGAAATTAAATATCACAAGCTTCAACGGTGAAGGAAAACATCGTGAGGAAACCTGCACACCTGAGAGTTCTTCAAAGGTGTGTGAAATCTGCCTTATTTGCATTGGGCCAGCATGGTGGACTATAAACATTTTCTGAGAGGAGATCTGTGCTCAGTAGTGAGCCGTTGATGGATTGCTGATGATGATGATGAATGAGTAGAATGTTTGAAAGGTCGACTGGATGGTTTAAAACACACCATTGTAGACTCCTAGGATACGCTGAAAAAAAACAGAGCTCTCAGTCACTTAAATTAAATAAATAATTATAGTCTTAAAAAGAGGGTAAAGGGGAATATTAGTATAATATATTATTAAACACGGTAATGTTCATAGCTGTTCGAAAAAGCGATGGTCAGGTCGTTGGGGTCCCAAGGTGCTGGAGTAGCGAATAGGCAATGGGAAGTGCAGTGTTGGCAGACCCCCACTAGTTAGAGTCCGACGACATCAGACGATTCGCAGGAAGCTGCTGGACACAGGCAGTGCCATAATACATAATATAACTTTGTCCAGCTGATAACGACTATCGGTTGATAAAGGGGAATATTCTTAAACAGACTTAGAAAAAATGTTAAATGAAATCGAGCTTAAATAAATATATGTTACCTCCATAATATATTTAAACAAAGTTAACCCTACATCTGTGAGGAATCTGCAAGATTTGTGGTTAAATTATTTGTGATTGAATTATTATGCGTGGTTACTCGAATATTAGCTTCATCAACACTGTCTTTGATTAAACGTATCGTGCATGACTGCTATAAATAAGCATACACGCTAAAAACCTTATTTAAATACGCGTTTAATTTACAATTGTAGTCGCGTTTTACCTCAGAAGAAACGAAGTTGTAAAAGGTTGTTTACAAGTGTTTTATGCATACTCATTCAAGATGAACTAATGATATCAGTGTCCGTATATTGGCTAACAAAATCATTTAAAGAGCAATCTGGTTCACGAATCGCTTCACGTCACGCAAAGGGCGCAAAGTAATTACGCCCGTGGGCCTCACTATGCGATTCCAATCGCTGGACCGATATATTATTTACAAGTATTTCATGATTTGTTGATTCGAATTTTTATTGCATAGGTAAATTTTAAATGCGCGTTGTTTTTTTTTTCAATGATAAGTTTCTCTCGACATTGTACACTAATTGTAAACTAATTGTAATATGCATAATATAATATTATCTGTAAAAACTTGCAATAATTTTGCAATGTTTCATCGATACAACAGCTGCGAGAAAGATTTACCTATCGCAAAGATTGTGCTTGGACTCAGTAGTAAATTAAAAGTAGGTTTGCTGGAAGGTTCGCTACTGGCCATGATCTTATGCCGCTTGTGTCCCACGATTCCTACCAATTAAATTTCCAAACGTCGAGTAGCTACTGAATTCAGGTTCCTTTGGTAATAATGTGACGAATTGCACTGCTGCATCTAGTTTTTTCATGATTCTTAAACAAGATTTCTTTTGCCGTTCCTGTATCACTTTGAAGGTCGTTGATCTATTGTGATCGCCACTATCTATAGTTTCAATACAGGCAGCCGCTAGGTACAGCAGTATTTCCTTTCCTGGGATATTTCTCTCCTACTCTGGAGTCTGGACGTACTTTTGTACCCCTTATTCTCCAACGTAGTCTCCATAACTGGGTTTATCACGGTAATAGCATAGAATGTGCATAGGTATTTCCGCTACTTAAAGCAGAGCGAGCATCCTTGTTCTGGAGATGAAAGATGAATGATTATTATAACTGTTAAGTCCAAAAACCATTACACATACTCATTCTATAGGTGGTACACAGCAAAAAGGACATAAATTTATTTAGCTCCTTTATTAACAAGAACATTCTCTCAGTTGTACTTGCAAGTCTTGTAACTTGTAAGTATTGGTGGATCTATATGTTTAGATAGTCCGCCCAACGGAGTACCTCGCAAAGTTCATCAGATAATGACTACATTTGTTGCGTGTGAAACTAGAATTCCATTTTGCACGAAGCAACATTTTCGCGTAAGCATCAAAGGCGAATACTCTTAAATCGAGCCGACTCGATAAATCATTGTACAAGAGTAAGAGACAAATTAATGAAACTGAAGGTAATTAATGAAATGGTGTAAAAATACAAAAGTTACAAAGGAAGTATAGTCCTTGTGTTCTAATAAAGCGAAACTTACACGGAAAAAAGGATAAATTGAATCAAGCAAATGAAATTTCTTGTAATTTTTTGTAAATTCAAGTGAATATGTTTTAGCGTGAGAAAATGAAACTCAAATTTAAATAGACCAAATCTTGATTGAAATCTTTTAAGTTTAGCGTCAGGAGAAAAATATTTGATTTGAGCATAATTATTTTTACTCCGATTAATGTGTTGGTTTGTTATCTGATATCTTAGTTTGAGAAAATATACATAAGAGCATTTATTTTTCTATTGGCAAGAAAATATTGTCTCACGTCTATAGGGAGAAAATGTTTCTTGGATTAACAAAAATCGCTTTGATTTAACTAAATATATCTCATAATATTTAGAAATCTGTTTTTATGTGTAGAAAGAATTATTTTAATAACATAATCAATTTAAGTTAACACTTAAATAAAATTTACAAAATATAATTGTTATTATCAATTTGAAGATTGCACGTAAAAACGTCGAGAAAAGTAAGAAAAAAATACATATTACTATATATTCAGTAATTGTGTCATCTGAAAATAATTATATTAATGTACAGCTTTATTGTTAGCTAAGTAGCTGGATACACTAGACAGTTGAAGTGTACCTAGTGGATAGCACATTAGACGCTAAAGTTTTTAAAAGACCTTTAAATCTACGGGAAATGACGTTTCCACCGGCTCCGACGCTATTCGTTTAAAACATTCTAACGCTTCATTTTACAGATTCAACCCTCCGATGCCGTCTCCGTACCTAAAGTACTTTCTTAACAGCTCTTTTGTAATAAATCTCAGGGAATGTTGCGTTACAACCGCAATAATACGAATCAGATTAAGGCGAAGCTATATTACCTTTTGTTTATCGCCCGCTGTGCTCTCTTTGGAGCAATTAACGTCAGAGAGGTACCCACGCTAATTGTAAGGAGTAATGACGAACATTGCATTGAGAACTTCATTACAGATGAGCGAAACCCAGTAATTGAATACGCGGTTTCAATTTCAAACGGAGATAATAAAAGGGTTTAAAAGAGCTATGAAGCTGTGTATTGCTTACATGACTACCTTTAATTCTCTTAGCTTTACTGTTCTAGATTATATTGGGTGAGACGGTAATGATAGGCTGAGTGAATAATGTAGTATGCGATAACATCTCGAATAGCTGGTATCCTGTACATAAGGACTATAGGTACTAGGTAGTTAAATATAGTCCATTCAAATGAGAATTATGTCTAACAATCGGATGTATTTAAAAGGCTATTTACGATAAATTCCATTAATTTCTTTTGAACTGATAGAAAAAATAATAATTGTCATAGTATGCTATAGTATTTAGTACATGTTTTTGAAAACCTTTGTGTTATATTCTTAATAGTTTTTGATACAGGAAGTGCATAAAGTATTAGTGTGTATTTTTACACACATTTTTTTAAGTGAAAATAATCTCTATTCGAGGCAACTGCTGCACAAAGTTCCGCAATAAGTTTTAAGTTTTATAAATTTAATACAAATAAATAAAAAATGCATAAAGTTTGCCATGAAAACTGCATTAAATCAAAACTGCGTTGCAGTTATCAGACCTTCCACTTACTTAATGGTCCAAATACACATTACGATACATTGTATGTTCACAATGTAAAAGATTCTTATTTAAGTTGAATTTATTTAGATGTTTATTAAAAGCTTCATCAATTTAATAAAATATAAACCGACCCAAATGAAGATGTCACATTTATGTATCTAATAAGGTAGCGTTAAAGTTTTATGAAACATAGTGATCTCTATTCTGACGCCTATTAACTGGGTTTATCATGGAATCGCGTCGTAAAAATTAGGAGGAAGGGCTAAATAGATAGGCAATAAAAGCGTATATTACTTCAAGAATTACGTGCATGGCATTTTTACGACACCGACTTCCAAAAACATTCGCTAGTAGGCGAGCGAACGGCTAATAAATAACCTCTAAAACCATCACGCTTGCGTTCCGATATAGGCACGCGAACGGACAATTTAAGGTGAATACCTTCTTATTTCTCTAACGGCCGAATACTTTTTTCATTCGATGACAACATAACCCTTGACTGCGATGATCATGATGGTAAGTGACGATGTAGTCAAAGATGATGATGATAGCGTGCTACTTTGGAAGGCAGTTTTAATTAAATCTATACCCCTAATCGGTTTTACCATGCTTGGCGGCAGGTCTCTGATGGTAGGGAAATAGCCACAAGTTTCGATAAACCTTCGATTAATTGCATTTCATTTAGCATTTCGATGATATATTTAGTAGCGATTCTGGTGATATATGCACCTAAATTATGGAAAACTTCAAATAACCTATTATGAATCCTTAGCTTTTTCTCTCAGATCATCTACTAATGGTGTGGCTACATTATCGTGCGAACATTCGTGTCGAGTTATCGCAATAAACAGCTGTCTCAGTCTATCACCGCGGCTAAATAATCGTGCTAGTTCACCCGAACTCATTCGCGACGAAACGAACTACCCGACTACACTTGTCGAGATTCGCCCAATCCCGCTAATGTAGCCGCAGCGTAAGCACCGATTTCACCAACGGGAACGTAAAATAACTCTTATCCGAGCGTAAGTTTAATATTTTGACAGTATTTTCAATACAAAAACTGACAAAACGCTATCGATAGCTATAGTAGCTAGCCCGCTGATTTGTACATTTCTATTTTTAGGGTTCCGTAGTAAACAAGGAACCCTTATAGTTTCGCCATGTCCGTCCGTCTGTCCGTCTGTCCGTCCGCGGTTTAGCTCAGAGACTATTGGTACTAGAAATCTGTAATTTGGCAAGGGTATATATATCAATCACGCCGACAAAGTGGTGAAATAAAATTGTGAAAAATATTTTTTTTTAGGGTACCTCCCCTACATGTAAAGTGGGGATGAATTTTTTTTTCTCGTCTATCCCATGGTGTGGGGTGTCGTTGAATAGGTCTTTCAAAAATATTGTGGGTGTGGGAACACCACTTTTCAATTCAGGGATCCGTTTGTGAAATATAATATTTTAAAGTGCTAAATTTTGTTAGAGTCAAGTGTCCCCCCCCCCCTCTGCCAGCTAAATGGTTGTATAAAGAATACAAGAAAAAAATCACAGCAGTAGTATATATAGTGAATTTTAAAGGAAAACTATCACGGCTAAGTAGGGTTCAATAGTTAAAGAGTTATATCTTTTTTTCCTAAGTTAGGTATTACACGTAGTGTAAGTTGCATATTTTGTAATATATTATAGTATTTAAACCATGGAACTCAAAATGTATTCATATAAATAAAATAAAAGCACTATTCTAGGTCAGCAATAATATTTGAGATTATATTAATTTTAGTGTAGGGTTCCGTAGTTGAAAGCAACTACGGAACCCTACACTGCGCGTGGCCCGACACGCACTTGGCCGGTTTTATTTTTAAGTTTATTTTCTCTGAAAAGGTTGTGGATGTGGTATAGATTCGTTTCATACTTGCCTGTTAACTTATTTTTTAAGCAATTCAAGACAGAAAGGGCGGTGAGTTACTGAATGGATAGACAAAAAGTAGTGTAGTCTGTAGTGATTCCAAAGAGTTTTGAATACAGTCCAACACTATTTCGGTCGTCGAATGCTGATCTCTAACTCGTGCTTTGTTTTGCTCTGCAAAAGCTCGCAGATGGAATTTCGATTCACTAGAAACGCTTTGAATAGACTATTTTTTAAATCTCTACAATGCAACATTTTTTTAAGAAAAAGGAATTAATTTTAGGTTCTATTTTACGATTTAAAATTTAAATTAAGCAAATCAACAAATTAACAAACAAATACACTTTCTCATTTATAATACTAGTAATAATTTGTTTTTAATTTTATAGTAAATGTAAAGACCCAACAAAAAATACTAAAATCGGATATTACGATGCACGATGACCTTTAATATTAAAGGTCAGCTGATATTTTGTTAATAGTAGGTATTTATTATTGTTTATGATTTCTGTTCAGTAACCTTTAGCTCTTAAAATACTTCGAACTCAAGTCAGTGCAAACGTTTATTGACATCTAAAGTCAAAAGTTAAAACACTTTGGCTGCGGCAAGTAAAATCTTAAACCTTCGTCTGGTGCGGCGGCGGGCCAAATTGTGACCCCAATGATTTTTTCGTCAGTTCGTGGTAGGTCTTTTTCGACCTGTCAGCAAAAGGTTAGATTAAATTGCTATAACTTTGCGAAAACATAATGTAGGTGAGCAGTTTTTGGACTGTTGGAACAACCTTGAACTCAACTTCTTTAGATTTGATTCGCCCCGGGATCTGCCGACCAGAAAATGAGAAATAAACCAGGGAAAGTGGCGGGTCGATATCGACCAGAACCGCACTAGAAAGTATTTTTAGTAGTGATGGGAAAGACAAAAATAAGGGGATATCGAAAATAAAACAGATTTATAGTAAGGAAATGAAAAATAGTTTATTTAATTATTTATTAATGCCTGTCTTTAAAACATTTCGCACAAAGATTATGTTTGCACATTCTGCAGTATGTTTTAATTTTTTTTACTTTTTTTTTTTGCTTCTGAACTCCTCATGGTTTCCCGCAGTTTCTCATAGCACCCTGCACAATTTCGCCGTTTAGCGCTCATCTCAAGGATATGATCGGCCGTAGGTGTTACTCGTTTTCCTGAAATGATTTTTTAAATATATTTATCTTTCTTTTGTTGCCTGACATCGTGCCTTTAATTTTAAGGAAAAAAAAACGCGACGTACGTCAGTTACGATAGCTTGCCCAACACTAACTGGCGAGGCGGGTGCTCTGTGCGGTATCGGGCCGCCAACTGCCTGTTCGGACGGCGGGCCACAATAGGCCCCCTCCCGCACCGACGTTGATATTTTTACCGTCAGTGCGTGATAGGCCGATAAAAGCCTGCCGTGATGTTTTTATAGGGAACACCTATAATTTTGACCTCAATCTCAAATATATATTTGTCTTTGTCATACCTTTTCAAATACCTGAGATAATCGTTCCGCACCAGCGAGAGGGACATAGTTTTCTTCGTCCGCACCAGTTGAAATTCTGCGGCAGGCTGATTTGGGCCTGATCCGCAGTGAACGTGGTACTTAATCCATGCTTTGCAAATGTTGAAGATTTATTTTTACTTGAATCATTTTAATTATAGTGTAGTAATTCACCTTGAAGCAGTGATAGATATAGATAGTGGTTATTAATTAGGACTGTGGTCTCCCATTTGGGGGGTCGCAGGTTCGATCCTGGGTACGCATCTCTGAGTTTTCGGAGTCATGTGCGTTTAAGCAATTAAATATCACTTGCTTCAACGGTGAAGGAAAACATCGTGAGGAAACCTGAGAGTTCTCTATAATGTTCTCAAAGATGTGTGAAGTCCGCCGATTCGCATTGGGCCAGCGTGGTGGACTATGGCCTTATAACCCCTCTCTGAGAGGAGACCTGCGCTCAGTAGTGAGCCGTAGATAGTTTGCTAATAATGATGATGACGATGATGGTGATATTCGCCTTAAACATTGAGAATTTATATATTTCTAATAACTGTTGAAATTTCTCTAGCAATAGATTACGGAGAGGCGTTGACTTACTGAATGGACGTAGACAACAAATAGTCCAGTGATTCCAAAGAGTTTTGAATACTCTCCAATACTATTTCGGTCCTCGAATCTATAACTCTTATTTTGTTTTGTTCTGCAATGGCTCGCAGATGGAATGGCGATTCACTATAGGTGCTTTAGATAAAGGAAATTGTTACAATGCATTTCTTGGGCATAATAATTTGAAGCTGTATCAAACTGAAATCCTTACTAATATTATAAATGCAAAAGTGTGTTCGTTTGTAGGTGGGTCCATCAATCATGCAGCAACGGATAACAGATCGACGTGATTTTTGCACGAGTATAGTTGATGACTTTGCTAGTGACGTAAGCTACATTTAATCCCGGAAAATGGAAGATTTCCCACGGGATTTTTTAAAATTAAATCCACGCGGAATTCACGTAGATTTAATCAGCTAGTAATATAATTTAGTACTTTTTGACCGAGCGAAGCGAGGTCTCTGAGTTAACTAGAGCGATTTGCACTTGTCCGTCCGTCCGTCCGTCCGTCTGTCAGAGCCTTATAACTTTTGAATTACTGAACGTAATTACTTCAAATTTAGATATAATATGTAAACCGATGGCCTCCAGCCGAAAATGGCTTAAAAAGTTATAAAAATCTTTATTTCAGGGGGGCTCTCATAGAAGCGAATGCGAAGTAAAAAAAAAAAATATCGCGTTACATAAAATTGTTACGTATCATTTTAAAGATAATTTTGAACTGAGTACAAAAATATATTTTTTTTAATTTTTCCCTTAAAATTGACGAAATGGGGGGCTTTCAAAGTGGCGATTTTATACGCTCGCTTGAAGACGCTCTCTAGGAAAATCCGCTATGGATTTTCAAACTGATTTTATTTTTTTAGGTCACTTATATCCTGTACTTGAACAACAAATACTAAAATTATATGAATATTATAAAGAAACGAGATTATTTAATTTTTAATGGGCATCAGTAATTCATATAGCATCAACATAGCTTTACAATAATGCTAATAGATGGCGCAGTCAGTAACTATTCCCATGGAACTACGAGTTACGACTACGACCTATCCCAAAAACAGTTTTGCGTCGACCATTATTATTTAGTTACTTATTATAATACAATAATTGTATTGTAATTTTTTTTGTACCATATTATTCAATTAAAATTATTTTTTAGTTAAATTTTAGTTAAATTTTAGTTAAATATTGTATATTTTCTATTCGCGTCGATAGATGACAATTTGTACAGATGCCCGTAACCCGGTTTCACTCGTTAGTACCTACATAATAATTCAATGTTTTCACTAACGTTCCCTAACCTTTACGGGCTACCTATAAGTTAGGTGATTGATGTTTTCTGTCAACTTATTTATCACGATCCTGTACGGGACACCTAAAAGGATATTGGGACGGATGTTAGGATTTAGGATTGTATTTAGGAGCTACCTACGTTAAGAGACTCCTACTTAGGGGATGATTTAGGTATGTTTGGTGAAAACGGGCATAATAATAATGTCAGTTTTGGTTATCATGTATCGATTGAATGAATAATCATGAGATACCGTTACCGCGAGGTCTCAGTTCGGGGCGAACCACTAGTGTAATAGGAGACAGATTACCGCACGTAAATGTACTTGTGGTGTAAATAAATTTAAAAGAAGGCTCTATTCTAAACTTTCACACATTTTAAAACGAAAAGCTGAAAATGAAAAACCTTTCTGGTGAAAATCAACGTATTAAAAAAATAGAAAAGAAAAATCGGCCAAGTGCGAGTCGGGCCTCACTCTTTTAGGGTTCCGTTAAAAAAATTAAATAAAAATATTTCCATGTACCCATGGAAATATTTTAATTTAATTTTTTTAATTTAATTTAATTTTTATTATTTGTTGTTATAGCCGCAATAGAAATACATAATATGTGAAAATTTCATCTGTCTATCTATTACGGTTTACGAGATACAGCCCGCTGACAGACGGACGGACGGACGGACGGACGGACGGACGGACGGACGGACAACGTAGGCTTAGTAATAGGGTCCCGTTGGTACCCTTTGGGTACGGAACCCTAAAAATGAATCAATCAATACCTCACGAACTAGTGCACCTTTGCTACGGCAAATCTTTTTTCTTCTAAACAGTGGATTCCGAAATTCCGAATATTGGTGCAGCTTTAATGAAATCGCACGTTCTACCGAACGTTCTCTTAAATAAAATCGCACGTTCTACCGAACGTTCTCTTAAATCCGCATAAAGCTATGCATATATTTCCGTAGTCACGTTTTTTACAACCGCTACCAAATGGTTTGTTGCACGCTCGTGTTATAAAATTATCATTGACACTTATTTTTCTCTGAGATTTCGTCCGCCTGGACTTTTTTAAAAATCCCACGAGTTGTTAGTTTTTTTGGAATAAAAAGCAGCCTATATTACTCTCCAAATTCTAAACCATACCATCTTGTGTTGTGTGAAAAGCAGCTTATAATAGTCACAATTATTGTTTTCACTCGTTTGCTCATGGCTTTTTTTACTACTGACTTAATCTCATCAGATCTTCAGATAGTCGATGATAATTGTTCGCGCCATAATTCCTAGTTCCATGGTCGTGACGCTAGCAACCTCTTTGGCTCGAAATGAAATTGACAGATGACACTTGAAAGGAAAAACTTCCCGCCGTTTTTGGGCGTGAGTTGGCAGGCTCCTTTTGCTTTTGACAGCTAATACGTAATCACGAAAATTCGGGTCGTCTCGCGCACGTTTTGCTATTTTAAGTGTCTAGACTTAATTGATTTTACGCTTTTGTTGCGCCGTTAAGCGGCCTAGGTGTCGACCTAGCTATAAGCACCATTGTTAACGTGTTGTCCGTAACAAAAGAACCTTTGGAACCCGCCGGTTTTCGCTCGCCAACGCGATCGGCGGAAGTGTAAGATTTTGGACCAAACTAGTGACAAGCCGAGTGTACAGTGCCACGCCAGCCCAGCGCCTTCAGCAGGCCATAGCTGGCTCCCCGCCTGCTGCGCCGTAGCGGTCTGAGAAGTTCACAGCACACTTAACCCCACAACACACCCCACATAATCACCACTAATCATACCAATCTCAGGCCCTATACAAGGAGGAGGACTGCGGCATGTAAGGTCAGTGCAACCCTACCATTAAGTTACGTCGAGAACAAATCTGACCGCGGAGAAAGGCCCTTAGGGCAGCGACCCTGGACTCAGGTTATAGCTGATGGGCCCCTATATCTCGTGTTCCAGGCCTTGACTCGCTGGCCAAGCCGTTGGCCTCAACATTTGGTAGCAGAGCGTGGTTAAATTGATTCCGCGGACAGATTTGGCATTACTGTGACTTAACTTGGCCGTTCTAGGGTTAACTCATTTATTGTAAATTAATGGACCTTATAACTTATTAATACACAGGCTTATTGAGTTACTAGTACATAGCCTACCTTGTCACATGTAGGCCTGTATAGTGATTGCAATTATTGAGATTTTGTTTTGTTAATTTTTGTTGATTAATAATTAATAGTATCTAATTGTTGTTTGTGGCCCGTAACTGGCCAACAGTTAGATGCAGATTGTAATAAATAAACTTAATGTTAATATAATTTGATAATTGTAGGTCCTTACCAAGCCAATTTGTAATTTGCAGTGCCTAGTATGAGTCTAGTGGCTTAGTACGGGTAATTAAAAACTTAATTTTTCTTTTATCTTAATTTATGTTATTGTTTGACTTAACATAAATTATTGATAGCTTAAATTGTATCTTTTGGAACTTTTAACCAACAAATACTTTGTTTGTTTACTAGAACCCCTCGTGGTAAGGTAACAAAGTAGTTTGTTTGATGTATTTAAAATAAATAATTCTTGTTTTAAAGTAAATAATTCTAATTAATAAATAGTATTTAAGTAGTAATTTGTTTGTGTTTAAAGTGGGTAATTCTTGTTTGATTATTAATTTGTTTGGTTGAAGTTGAAACATAACTTGTAACAAATAACTTTGTTTTGATTTTGTTATCTATTTGTTGTAACTACCTTTATTTAAGTTGTTTTGTACCTACCTAAGATGGCAGCCCACAAAAAATTGAGTGTGCAAATTCAATCAGAGCTGCGTTGGGCTGCTACAGCCAACGCCTTGGTAGGCCGGGAGGACCGGGCATCCGCACTGCTCCAGCGGTGCGAGCAGGTGCGGACCAGGCAGGCAGTCGTCGAAGGGGCCTTCCGAGACCTCATGGCATTGGAGCTACCTCCGGAATCGCTGGAGTCCTCAGTGCGGGACTACGAACAGTTTTTTGAGCTGACAGACGGTCTGGTGGAGGAGGCCGCGAGGCTCAAGAAGGAGGCGAGAATGAGCTCTATTCTTGAGTCTCCCACCAGACCCACCACGCAGCCTGCGTTACAGGGCAAGTTGCCAACAATAAACTTGCCCCACTTTTCTGGCAACCTGAGCGAGTGGCTAGGCTTTCTCAGCCTCTTTGATAGCCTGGTGGACGCGAGAAGAGACCTGTCTCCCTGCCAGAAACTGGCCTATCTACTCTCTTCCCTGCAGGGAGAGGCTCTGGGTTTAGTTAGCCACCTAGACCTCTCCGAGGAGAGTTATACCACCGCGCGGGAACTACTGACTCGGCGGTATGCCAACGTGCGCCGGTTAGCAGACACACACGTGGCACAAATTCTAGCGCTGCCACGTGTCTATGGGGTGTCTCATTTAAGAGAATCGCTCTTAAATCCACTGATTGTAGCCTGCAACGCTCTTAAGCGTTTAGAGCTTCCCGTGGACCAGTGGTCCTTCCTTTTATTACACATTGTGTTGTCCCGCCTACCTCCCGAGTTGAAACTGCGTTTTGAGCAAAGGTATGGTGGGGACGGGGCCAGCTACCTGCCCCCCTTTTCGGACCTTTTAAAGTTCCTTGAGGAAGAGTGCCGGCAGGCTGATAACTCCGGTATTGCTGGTCCTTCAAGGACCCCAGAGCGGCCTGCCCAGCTGAGGAAGGAAAAGGGTCACACTGGCGTCCCTGGTAAAAGGGCCTCCGACCGGAGACCAATGCCCGTTTACACTGGACTTGCTGCCACTGAACCTGCCCCCTGTAACTATTGCAGGCGTCCAGGCCACCGGGTGCTTTCTTGCCCCCAGTTTCTCTCTAAGCGGATCAAGGATCGGAGGGGCATTGCAAGAGACCGCCACTGGTGCTATAGCTGTCTGGGAGCTCACATGCAACGGGACTGCCAACAGCAACGGCCATGCCCAATTTGTAGGGGTAACCACCTGGAGATTTTGTGCGCCAACAAGAATGGTGTTGGCCGCCGGGTGGAGAGTGAGGGCGCGCCCCGCACGGGCGGGGGCGCTCTTACCGATCGCTCCCCGGATTACTTGCGTCGGTCTCCCGATCAGGGCCATGAATCCCGACGCGTCCGGATTTCGACCCCGCCTATGGAGGCTTCACCCCCCCGTGAGGGGGGCGCCAACCCCCCTCGACGTTCTGATGGGAGATTTGTGGCGGCCCCGTCTACGGTTCGACCTACCCGCTATTCACCTCCGCTTCATGAGTGGCCACGCCTCGAACGCCGCCCACCTCGAGCGGGTCGACAGCAGTACTACGACCTACCGACCTCAGCCCGTATGACTAGGCCCGTGCTGCCGCCACGAGATGACGCATGGGTTTACCCCAATGGAGGTCCGTCCCCCTCACCTTGGGAGGTCCCCCCTGAGTCTCAATATGAGATTCCCCGGTTAGAGGACGGGTTTGATGAGGACGACCACCAATAGGTAGTTGCCGCCCTAGCCCCCACCACAGCAACTTCTCCTGAGACCTTGAATCTCCGGCAGTCAGACCATTCTTTTGCCGACTGTCTCAGTGAAGGTATTCAACCCGAAGGGTGAATTTTTAATCGTTCGCGCCCTTTTGGATTCGGGTTCACAGCGCTGTATTGCTTCTTCTCGTTTGGTGGGTGAGCTAGGGCTCCCTTGGAGCCCTCGAACAGGACGGGTGATAGGTATCGGGGGTATAGAGCCCTCGACTCCTACCGGGGAAGCGGAATTAATGTTTGGCCCCATTACGGGCAATCTTAGGGTCTTGGTCAAGGTGTCAGTCCTTGACAATATCTTAGGTCCCCTACCGCAGGTCCGAATAACTGACGCTGCGGTGTCCTGTGCATCAGGCCTAAACCCAGCTGACCCCCACTGGACTGAACCCGGTCCTACGGACCTTTTGTTGGGTTCCGACGTGTTGGGCCTGGTCTTGTCAGGGGAAATTAGGGTTTTGCAGAAGGACGGCCTATGTGCCATGTCCACTATATTCGGCTCTAGCTTTTTTGGACCCGTGCTACGGTCTTCGGACCTACCGGTGCTGGACCAATTGCAAGCAGCCGGCTTGACGCTGTCGGACGTGGTCCAGCGCTTTTGGGAAGTTGAGGAGCCGCCGCATGCCGCACGAGTTGACCCTCTTGACCTTGAATGTGAGTTGTTTTATCAAAACAACACAGGCCGCCGTGTTGATGGGCGATTTGTAACTCGCTTGCCCTTTCTCGCTTCTCGCCCCCCGCTTGGTCAATCGCGGGCCTTGGCGGAAAAGAGGCTCTTGTCTATGGAACGGCGCATGCGGCGCGACTCCACCTTCCGCTCCAAGTACGTTGAATTTATGCGCGAGTACGAGGGCCTGGGGCATATGTCACCATCCAATTTTGATTGGCGCGCACACGAGCACTACTTCTTACCCCACCATGCCGTCTTGAAGACCCCTGGGGGGAAGATTCGAGTGGTTTTTGACGGCTCCGCGGCCACATCCAACGGGGTGACATTGAACCAATGCTTGCACTCCGGTCCTAAGCTGATCAAGGATATCTCCAATATCCTCACGCATTTCCGCCGGCATCAAATTGTTTTCGTAGCTGACATCAAGATGATGTTTAGACAGTCGATGGTACATCGCGATGATCGGAGATACCAAATGATTCTGTGGCGCGAAAATCCTAATGAGCCAATGCGTGTCTTTGAATTGAACACCACGACCTATGGACTCAAGTCAAGCCCCTATATTGCTATCAGGACCTTGTTAGAACTAGCTAACCGGGAGCGACTGAATTACCCTCGCGCATCAGCCACCTTGGAATCGTCAGTCTATATGGACGATATTTGCACGGGAGCCTCGAGCGTTGAGGAAGCTCTGACTCTTCGCGATGAATTGATTGCAATACTGAAGTCCGGAGGTTATGAGTTGGGCAAGTGGCTGTCCAACTCCCCTCATGTCTTGAAGGATCTTCCGGGAAAGGATCAGCAGGATCCTCATGTTTTTGAAAATCCCGAAAATCCCAATTTGCTGACGGTCCTTGGAATACAGTACCAGCCCGTCCAAGACGTTTTCACCTACCGGGTCAAATTAGACCCACCTCCTAAGGTCTGGACTAAGCGTTCCGTATTGTCTACGGTTGCTCGCACCTTCGATCCCAATGGATGGATCACTCCCGTAATATTTTTGGCTAAATGTTTCCTCCAGAAGCTTTGGATTGCTGAACTCGGTTGGGACGAACCACTCTCTGGGAAGTTATTGAAGGAGTGGAACTCCCTTGTGTCTTCACTTCCTGAAGTTAACCGAATTTCCATGCCTCGACGCTTCCTACCAACAGGAAGGTGTCATGCCAGTCTCCACGGGTTTTCCGACGCCTCCGAACGAGGATACGCCGCCGTGGTATATTTGAGGACTGTCGATGTCGCCGGTGAGGTCGCGACGCATCTCGTCTTGGCAAAAAGCAAGGTGGCCCCTATTCGGTCACGGTTAACTATCCCGAAATTAGAATTGTCTGGCGCCGCCCTTCTGGTACGCCTCTTGAACCACGTCCGCTCCTCTTTGGCATCTGCGGTCGATCTGACCGACGTTTATGCTTGGACGGACAGTGAGATTGTCCTTTGCTGGCTACGAGCCGCGCCTCACAACTTAGAGGTCTTTGTTGCGAATCGGGTCTCCCAAATTCAGAGCTCTGCAGTACCGGTGATTTGGAGACACGTACCCGGAGAACTGAACCCGGCCGATTGCGCCTCCCGCGGCTGTGAGGCCTCTTCACTGGTCCACCATCACCTTTGGTGGGATCCAAGTTGGCTATCCCGATCCGAGACGACTTGGCCTCAAAATAGGTTTTCCGCTCCCGAAGTATTGCCGGGCTTAAGAGTCGGAGTGGTTGAGGATAAACAGATCCCCGACTTGAACTTTCTTTTGAACCGTTACAGTTCCCTTGATAAACTAATTGGTGTTACCGGTTGGATTCGACGTTTTATCCATAATGGGCGGAATTCAGAAAATAAAAATTTGAGTCCTGTGCTTTCCCCTCTTGAACGCCAAGACGCCCGGAACTACTGGGTGCGTGTGGTTCAGGTGGAGCATTTTTCCTCCATGATTGACACTCTAAAGAGAGGTTTAGTTTTGAAGGGCCCCCTTGCTCGCCTAAGCCCTTTTTTGGACAATAACGGAATGCTACGCGTTGGAGGACGCCTCAAGAATTCCAATCTGCCCTATGGTGCTCGCCACCCCCTTTTGCTACCTAAGGACGGCACCTTTGTCAAATTGCTAGTGACACACTACCATCTTAAAAATGCCCACGCTGGTTGTAATGCACTCTCGGCTATTTTACAGCGCGAGTTTTGGATTCTGGCAGGGAGACGCACCATCCGGAACGTCACTTTCAAATGTATTCCGTGTTACCGCTTGAAGGCTAATACTTCACAGCCGATGATGGGTGATCTGCCCTCCGACCGCGTTCTAGCCACTCGACCCTTTGCTGGGGTTGGCACTGATTTTGCTGGCCCGTTTGCCATCAAGAGCTCTAACCTCCGCAACGCCAGATCGCTCAAGGCCTACCTCTGCGTTTTTGTATGTCTCGCGACCAAGGCGGTACATTTAGAACTTGTGAGTGCCTTAAGCACTGAAGCCTTTGTAGCCACGCTAGGTAGATTTGTCTCTCGTCGAGGATTGCCTGACCTGATTCGCACGGATTGCGGCACCAATTATAAGGGCACTGATAGATATTTAAAAGAGATTGTCGAATTCCTGTCTAGCAATAAGATTAGATTAAGTACAGCATTGTCCAAGATGGGGGTAACCTGGAAGTTTGACCCCCCAGCTTGCCCTCATTGGGGTGGAATATTCGAAGCTGCGGTTAAGGTGGCCAAGACTCATCTCCGGCGCGTTATAGGCGAAACTGTTTAAACCTTTGAAGAACTCGCCACCGTGTTTTGCAAAATTGAGGCTGTACTCAATTCTCGGCCACTCTGTCCCCTCTCATCTGACCCAAATGACCTAGAGGTCTTAACTCCCGGTCATTTTCTGATTGGTCAGCCCCTTAACGCTCTACCCGAATACCCCTTCAGGGACGTGAAGGTCTCACGTTTGTCCCGGTTTGAGCTGCTGCAACAGATGACTCAGAGTTTTTGGCACCATTGGTCACTAGAGTATTTGCATCTTTTGCAGCAGCGGGTTAAGTGGGCTGACAAATCTGATCCACCCAAAGTTGGTGACCTAGTGCTGATTAAGGAACCTAATTTGTTGCCTTTATACTGGCGCCGTGGGCGCATTCTTAAGCTGATCTACGGGTCTGATGGGGTTCCCAGGGTTGCCGAGGTAATGGTCGGAGACTCTGTCTTGCAGCGAGCCGTTTGCTCCTTATCACGTTTACCCATTTACTAGTAAGTGGACGTAAATCCTTACGACCACGGGCGGGGGGATTGTTCGCGCCATAATTCCTAGTTCCATGGTCGTGACGCTAGCAACCTCTTTGGCTCGAAATGAAATTGACAGATGACACTTGAAAGGAAAAACTTCCCGCCGTTTTTGGGCGTGAGTTGGCAGGCTCCTTTTGCTTTTGACAGCTAATACGTAATCACGAAAATTCGGGTCGTCTCGCGCACGTTTTGCTATTTTAAGTGTCTAGACTTAATTGATTTTACGCTTTTGTTGCGCCGTTAAGCGGCCTAGGTGTCGACCTAGCTATAAGCACCATTGTTAACGTGTTGTCCGTAACAAAAGAACCTTTGGAACCCGCCGGTTTTCGCTCGCCAACGCGATCGGCGGAAGTGTAAGATTTTGGACCAAACTAGTGACAAGCCGAGTGTACAGTGCCACGCCAGTCCAGCGCCTTCAGCAGGCCATAGCTGGCTCCCCGCCTGCTGCGCCGTAGCGGTCTGAGAAGTTCACAGCACACTTAACCCCACAACACACCCCACATAATCACCACTAATCATACCAATCTCAGGCCCTATACAAGGAGGAGGACTGCGGCAAGTAAGGTCAGTGCAACCCTACCATTAAGTTACGTCGAGAACAAATCTGACCGCGGAGAAAGGCCCTTAGGGCAGCGACCCTGGACTCAGGTTATAGCTGATGGGCCCCTATATCTCGTGTTCCAGGCCTTGACTCGCTGGCCAAGCCGTTGGCCTCAACAATAATATATTATTATCTTGTCTTAAATCTGAGAAACAACTGAGGACAGGAGTATCATAGCAGCTCTCTTATAGCGGGCGGACATCGCCTACAAACAATTCCTAGGAAGAACAAGAAGAGGAGTGTCATAGTGAGTCGTCTTTATAACAGCGAATATTCCTAGAGAGTTTAGAATTATACCATCTCTCCTTTTGGAAAAATGTTAGGTGAATGGGGAAAAAAGTAATCGTTTGGATTCATTCTGGCGAGTGGGGAATAATCGTTAACAGAAAGCCGCTTGCAGGCTGGTATCTAGGCGCACAGACGCGCGTGTATCTCAATAATGAATGCATTGTCCATCACTACGTACTGATTGCACTGACGACTATTTTTACTCAAACCTGTCCACGTCTGTTACGGTTAAAAGGTAATGAAGTGGCTATTGTTATTTAAAAATACTTATGCCCCTTTGTTTAAATTTTAGTTAAAAATTGGTCGTCACCCTATTAATTTTGTAAATGCAAATTTGTGTTTATTAGTTGGTTTGTCCTTCAATCACACAGAAATAGAACAATAAAGCGTTTGGAAAAAGGAATATTGATTATGTTCAACATGGCTAAAGAAAAGAGAATATCAGAAACAGGATGCCAATATAATTTTTGTAACTCCAAAATATACTCACCATGTGGAGGAGTTAAGCTTGACAATGTGACAAATTGTCGTGCCGTTTGTGGATCCTATCCATACTGATATTCCAAACTCTATCTGTCTGTTGCCTTTCCAAGCCTAAGTCACCGAATGGATTTCTACTAAAGGCAAGGAGATAATCTCTTATCTCCTTGCATCCTGCGAAAGGACATAGGATACTTTTTATCGCGGAATATCAAGAAATACTCACGGGATTATTAAAAAATCGGCCAAGTGCGAGTCGGGCCTCGCTCTTTTAGGGTTCCGTTAAAAAAAAAAAAAAAAATATTTCCATGTACTCATGGAAATATTTTAATTTAATTTTTTTAATTTAATTTAATTTTTATTATTTGTTGTTATAGCGGCAATAGAAATACATAATATGTGAAAATTTCATCTGTCTATCTATTACGGTTTACGAGATACAGCCCGCTGACAGACGGACGGACGGACGGACGGACAGCGTAGGCTTAGTAATAGGGTCCCGTTGGTACCCTTTGGGTACGGAACCCTAAAAACACAACTTCCAAAACATCTACGTGGATGAATCCATAGCTGGCATCACTTTGCTAAATATGTCTTCCTCTCTCTCTGTCGCTATCTGTATCGTATTCCTCACTACTGAGGGTCGTGACCCCTTTCCATTATTCATATATAATAATAGAAGTTGCCAAATAAATATCGAAACATCGATCGATTTAGGATTAGATAATTGGCCACTCCATAGTTTTCCAGTGCGGTGTGACGCCAACATGAATGAAGACGCATTTGCCAACGACGGCAAATCAAGCGGAGTTATTTGATTTATACCGTGCGCAGAATTGAAAACTTGCATCAGGACGGGAACCTTTTTATTTAGGTATAAGATCTAATCAACTTGCTGCCAAATGTATACTAAAGATAATGTATAAGATAAACTTGTACATGTACCAAGATTTATCGTTCCGTAGGGCTTGACTTATAGTTGTTGTATTAGTTCATGAGTTTCAGAACTAATTTTTCATTCTTGCCGAGTTATGATAGATGAAAGCCAGGAGCAGTAAATTTTCGTTACTTTCTGCGAGTTAAGTAAAGAATGGAATTAGTAAAATTACTTCTCATTAAGTTGAGAGTTTCGTTTTAGTAAGTACGAGGCTGTTAGCACATCTACACCAAGGTATTTTTATGTAATAGGTAATATGCTCTACAATCGATATGGTATAAATATGGTAAGTTCAAATGAAAATCTAATATATAAAATTCAAAAAAGCAATGATAGCCTAGTGGTTAGGACTGTGGTCTCCTATTCGGGGGGTCGCAGGTTCGATCCCGGGTACGCACCTCTGACTTTTCGGAGTCAAGTGCGTTTAAACAATTAAATATCACTTGCTTCAACGGTGAAGGAAAATATATCGTGAGTAAACCTGCACACCTGAGAGTTCTTCATAATGTTCTTGAAGGTGTGTGAGGTCCGCCAATTCGCATTGAGCCAGCGTGGTGGACTATGGCCTATAACCCTTCTCTGAGAGGAGACCTGCGCCCAGCTGTAGTGAGCCGTTGATGGGTTGTTAATGATGATGATGATATAAAATTCTCATGTCGCGTTGTTTGTTACCCAACTCCTCCGAAACGGCTGGACCGATTTTTATGAAATTTTGTGTGCATATCGGGTAGGTCTGAGAATCGGCCAATATCTATTTTTCATACCCCTAAATGATAAGGGTGATCCACCCCTAAATATCTTTGTTGGCGGTACGAAGTACGCTGGGTCAGCTATATTATAAGTTATAAGTTATAACATAATTCATCGAATAATTGATATGATTTTTAACATCTTATCAAGAAGTAAGTTACGGATAACAGAAAAGAATATTTATTTTGTTCATAATATTACTAGTGGTTCGCCCCGAACTGAGACCTCGCGGTAACGGTTTCCCATAATTGACGATCAAAATTGACATTATTATTATGCCCGTTTTCACCAACCATACCTAAATCATCCCATTTGTAGAAGTCTCTTTACGTAGGTAGCCCCTAAATACAATCCTAACATCCCAATGTCATTTTCACCTTTAGTTGTCCCGTAGAGGTTCGTAATAACAAAGTTGACAGAAAGTGTCAACTAACTTAACATAGGTAGCCCGTAAAGGTTAGGGAACTGTTATAGTGAAATCCTCAAGGCCTCAATCAAACTTAGGTATAGTTTTTTGGAACATTCAAATTAAATTACTTGTACACAGCGTCAACTATCGACACGATCAGAAACATGTAAAAACAAACTGCAACGTGAAGTTTTATTGAAGTTTGCTAAATGACTAAATAATAATTTTAATTGAATAATATGTTACATATAGCTGCATTTGCTATATGGGGTGAGAGCGCCATCTATTGACATCATTGTGAAGTTCTGTTGTTGCTGCTCATTAAAAGTTAAATAATTTAGTTTCCTTATTACATTTATCTAATTTTAGTATTTGTTGTTCAAGTACATGATATTACGCTAAAATTGTAAAACTTTCAAGCCCCAGCTTTCAATGGTTATTCCGTTGTGAGGTCAAATATAATCTCCACTTTGAAAGCCCCCCATTTCGTCAATTTTAGGAAAAAAATTAAAAAAAAAATACTTTTGTACTCTGTTCCAAATTATCTTTAAAATGAGGTACTGTAACCCTATGAAACGCAAAATTTTTTTTTTTCTTCGCATTCGCTTCTATGAGAGCCCCCCTGAAATAAAGATTTTTATAACTTTTTAAGCCATTTTCGGCTGGAGGCCATCGGTTTACATATTATATCTAAAATTGAAGTAATTACGTTCAGTAATTCAGAAGTTATAAGGCTCTGACAGACGGACGGACGGACGGACGGACGGACGGACGGACGGACGGACAAGTGCAAATTCACTCAAGTAGACTCAAAGACCTTCGCTTCGCTCGGTCGATTATAATCTAAAACGTGATTTACTGCGTACTTTGTGAGAGTAAATATTGGACAATAAATCGTTCGTTTTACGTTAAATTATGATCCTAGTTTGCGCAGGAAGAATATTCTTATAACTTTTTGTAAAATCAAAGAGGTACTTAAGTACTTAAGGTAAAGTAAATAACTTTACCTACTAAAGTACCTCTTTGATCTGTACTCAATATTGGGCCGGCCGCGGCGATGAGTTGAGATGAATCCTTACTAATATTATTAATGCGAAAATGTGTTTGTTTGTTGGTTTTAGGAACAGATAGACGTGATTTTTTTGCATGGGTGTAGTTGGGGACTTTGAGAGTGACATAGGTTACCACCTTACTGCGCGAAAAGACAAAGTTTCCGTGGGATTTTCAAAAACCTAACACCACCCGACGAAGTCGCGGGCAAAAGCTAGTACGACATTTTTAAATTTAAACGAAAAATGGTCCATAATATTGTATACAAATTACAAACACATCAAACACAGCTCATTGAGTCTTTGGCTGGATCATGCGTCATGCTCGTGAACGGGTTCCACCAGCGGAAATGGGGCTACTTTCTGTCTGCCCGTCTTAACATGTGTTGAATTATAATTAGGTATGCTTTCGTGGAACTTCCCCTCATTGTGAAAGCACTGCATACAGAGCATATAGTATCTATTATATTGTAAACTTGTTTTGAAAAGAGCAACTGCTGGGTTTCTTGCTGGTTCTTCTCAGCAGGAACGGCATTCCGAACCAGTGGTAGACTCATCGACGATTCAAAAGCACTTGTAAAAAGTTTATTTGAATAAAAACATTTCTATTATGTTCTATTCTATAGTCGTGAAGCTGAAGTGGCAATGGGCGGGGGCACATTATTCGAAGAATCTATGGTCATTGGGGTCCCAAGGTACTGGAATGGCGACCTCCAACTGAAAGGCGCAGTGTTGTCAGACCCCCCAGGTAGGAAGGCGACATCAGACGAGTCACAGCCCACAGGGAACATGTAAATGTCTAGACAGACGGACAGCTTTTGAACTACACACCCATTGCAAAATCGCAGTTTTGATGCAGTTCTATTGCAGTTGACATCGTTGCATCGCAACTGCCATTTTGCAGTCCGTGTGCGGTTCAAAAGCAGTCCGTCTGTCTAGACACTAAGTACTTAACCACAATATGTCTGTATCAACCAAAGACCTTACACTGTTAGTAAGTGTAAGGTCTTTGGTATCAACATAACATTGTTTTGTGTGGTACATTTCCGTCAGGAATTGTAAAAGGCTTTTTAGGCAATTACGGGGTAAACCACTTTCCCGGGAATCGATCTATCGACGTTACCGACGTCGTGAGGTCGCGTCGCGTCGCCGGAACAATCTTGCAATTTGTAAAATATTTGGAATAGTCTCGTCTGCGCCCACCAACGAACCGCCGAACATACAGCCGATACGATTATAAAGCTTACTTACTTTCTCTCAAATCATAATTAATATCCTCTGCAACATGGTTGTCTTGCAGAGATCGCTTCTATCGTTCGTTCATTCATTCATTTATTCGTTCGTTCGTTCAAAGCTTTTTTTATTTTTTTTATTAGAATTTAGAGTAGTAGTAGGTAGTAGAGAGGAGTAACTAGTGGTTCGCCCCGAACTGAGACCTCGCGGTAACGGTTTCCCATTATTACTTATTCATTCAATAGATACATGACGATCAAAATTATTATTATTATGCCCGTTTTCACCAACCATACCTAAATCATCCCCTTTGTAGAAGTCTCTTTACGTAGGTAGCCCTTAAATACAATCCTAACATCCCAATGTCATTTTCACCTTTAGTTGTCCCGTAGAGGTTCGTAATAACAAAGTTGACAGAAAGTGTCAACTAACTTAACATAGGTAGCCCGTAAAGGTTAGGGAACTGTTATAGTGAAATCCTCAAGGCCTCAATCAAACTTAGGTATAGTTTTTTGGAACATTCAAATTAAATTACTTGTACACAGCGTCAACTATCGACACGATCAGAAAACATGTAAAAACAAACTGCAACGTGAAGTTTTATTGATGTTTGCTAAATGACTAAATAATAATTTTAATTGAATGATAATATGTTACATTTTGCTATAAATGAGATGAGAGCGCCATCTATTGACATCATTGTGAAGTTCTGTTGTTGCTGCTCATTAAAAGTTAAATAATTTAGTTTCCTTATTACATTTATCTAATTTTAGTATTTGTTGTTCAAGTACATGATATTACGCTAAAATTATAAAACTTTCAAGGAACAGCTCTCAATGGTTATTCCGTTGTGAGGTCAAATATAATCTCCACTTTGAAAGCCCCCCATTTCGTCAATTTTAGGAAAAAAATTAAAAAAAAAATACTTTTGTACTCTGTTCCAAATTATCTTTAAAATGAGGTACTGTAACCCTATGAAATGCAAAAAAATTTTTTTTTCTTCGCATTCGCTTCTATGAGAGCCCCCCTGAAATAAAGATTTTTATAACTTTTTAAGCCATTTTCGGCTGGAGGCCATCGGTTTACATATTATATCTGAAATTGAAGTAATTACGTTCAGTAATTCAGAAGTTATAAGGCTCTGACAGACGGACGGACGGACGGACGGACAGACGGACGGACAAGTGCAAATTCACTCAAGTAGACTCAAAGACCTTCGCTTCGCTCGGTCGATTAAAGTAGTTTTTTATTCATATAAAAAATTAACAAAGTGACTACCTCTGATTCGGAATGCCGTTGAAACCAAAAAGGATTCCGTGATTGACATCTGACTAACCATCGAACTTTAAATCTCATTTGGCCGTTTGACCGTGACTTCATCCGCGTAGGCGTAGGCTATTTAAAAATCTCGTGGTTACTATTTACTTCCCGGGATAAAAGTATTCTCTATCTTAGTTGAGACTTTAATCTAATACCTTTAAACGAGAAATTCTTGTATCTGTATCTGAATCGCGGAAACGGCTCGAATGATTTTTATGAAATTTAGTATGCAGGGGGTTTCGGGGGTGATAAATCGATCTAGCTAGGTTTCATTTTTAGAAAACGTCGTTTTATCCATGTTTTCAGGCAATGCATAAACCCTACAAAATCATTAGAATACAAAGGTAAATATTCGCCCTCATCTATAAAGTTCCATCCAACCAACCAGAAGACCCCGGTTCGAGTCCAGACGATTATTTTTTAAATTTTATTATTACTATTATCAATTTTATTTTATTATTATTTTTCTAATTTTTTTTTTTTGAGTTAATCAAATATTTATTAATGGTGACTAAATACATATATACAATTAAAAACTTAAATTTACTCTAAAATTAAAACTAATTAAAATCTAAAACCCCATCCAAGCCACCGCAGTGTGGCATAGTACCCAAGATGCTGGCAGCATTACCCCTTTGGATGGCCAAGCTAATCCTTTGGCCAAGGTAGCTGCCAGCTCTTGGATCCCCGGTAGACTCGATCACTCTTTTCGATATCTCTAAAAAAAGTGCGCGAGCCTCCGGGCCCCACGGCCCCAGGGTCTCTACACCAAAAGGCGCAAATTTTTCTAAATATATAATTTCCAAAAAACACGATTTACCAAAAAAAAAAACGAGCAGAGCTTGGTCACCCAGGTACTAAAATTAATAAAAAAATGACAAATAGGTATAGCCGGAAAAGAGACGGCATTGAAATTGACATTAGTCATAAAATGATAATAATATTATTTTTAAGTAGCAATAGGACAAAAATGTATGAGTGAGTCATGGATTAGCAATCTAAAAGCTGCTTATCTTTTGTGGTCATGTGTATGCGTTCGGATTACCGCAAAAAATGCTTTCTCAACTACTTATCTGTATGTCGCGGGTGGTCTCAAAAGCTCAGACATTTCAATAATGACGGTCTCCTGGCGCAATGTAGACGCTCTTTACGGCAGGGACGAGAAAAAATGAATTGCAGGAATCGGTTTAAACACAATAAAAGCCAAAGTCGAGCAAATGCTTTAGCTATTACTTCCTTGAAATTAGTTACGTAATCCTATTGTAGCTGTATAGTCGGGAATCATAAACATTATTGCTTTGAAATGATAAACATGCCGACTATGGGAATATCCCAGGTAGCTTAAATACGGGTTGAACTTAAAAGCCGCCGCTCTGTCAATAATAAAATAGGCCAAAATGGGGAAAAGGCCCGGAGTAGGGATATGTGGAAATGTTGGGACAAAGGGTCTTTGCCCAGTTGTGGGATAGTACTGGCTAATTTAGCTAAATTGGATTAGGTCAATATGATCCAAATCGTTTAACGGCCGGTTTCAAAAACCTTTATCGAAGGTTGAAATTCAGATATGTAGTAAAGAGATTTTTGGTAAAACAGATTACAATCTAAAGTTTTCATTGTAACTTTCATTGTAACGTTGATTTTGGATTGGATGGGATTTATTAAAATACTAGATGACGCAACTTTGTCCGCGTGGATTAAGGTTTTTGATTCCGCGGGACGTCTTTAATTTTCCGGGATAAAATATAGCATATGTGTTAATCCTGGGTATGAGCTATCTTCATTCCTTTCAGCCAAATCAGTTCGGTCGTTGTGGCGTGAAAGAGTTACAAACATCCATCCATCCATACATCCCTCCATCCTCACAAATTTTCGCATTTATAATATTAGTAGGATTAAACCGTCCATTAATCAGTATGAAAATTAATCAATCACGGTAGACGGTAGTTATCAACTTTTCCCACTTATCTCTACAAGTATTCATATAAATACAATGTAGAAACTTTGTGGTTACTACTAAGCAAAATAATATTTTTAGATTAGCTTATTATGAAAATTAACTAAGAAATTTTATTATTTTTATTCCTTATTCTTTGACATTTATACCTAAAATTCACTCTGCGGTAGGTATCAGCTACAATATTTACATAAACGGCTCTTTGAAACCATGAAATTGACAGATGTACAAAATAATAGCTTAAAGTTGCTACAGTTCATAAACATAATGTAGCAATTGGTTTGCCACTGCTATTCTATTTTAAACAACTCTTTTGTTATTTAAATAACAGTACCAAAATTGTTTTTGTAAAAGGATTAATTATGTTAAGTAGCTTTTCGAGTTGTCTTAAGTTTTTGTTTTCTTAAAAATACAAATTTTTCAATGTAGTATTTTTACTTCTCTTGTATTTGTTTATAGTAATTTGTAAACTGTATCAATTTTCTGAAGTATTTCTTCAACGCGAACGTAAGCAAGAAAAGCTTTGCTGCAAAATACTAATAAAAACTAAATGCTGGACTGACTATCTCAAAAACTCAAAAACTACTAATAGCTCTTTATAAGATAATACTAGTAGTATTATAAGTTATAAGTTAAAGTTATTAGAAACCACGCTCCGCCAAAATAGCTAGAAGCAATTTTATTGTTTTGCGTTATTTTGCTCTTATTTTCAACCCTTTTGATAATATCTTTGATATTGTTTGTGGTTTTGGAAGAGCTTAGCGTGAGCAGAGTGGCGCAGTGGAAGCGTGCTGGGCCCATAACCCAGAGGTCCGTGGATCGAAACCACGCTCTGCTAAAATAGCTAGAAGCAATTTTATTGTTTTGCGTTATTATGCTCTTATTTTCAACCCTTTTGATAATATCTTTGGTATTGTTTGTGGTTTTCGAAGAGCTTAGCGTGAGCAGAGTGGCGCAGTGGAAGCGTGCTGGGCCCATAACCCAGAGGTCCGTGGATCGAAACCACGCTCTGCTAAAATAGCTAGAAGCAATTTTATTGTTTTGCGTTATTATGCTCTTATTTTCAACCCTTTTGATAATATCTTTGATATTGTTTGTGGTTTTCGAAGAGCTTAGCGTGAGCAGAGTGGCGCAGTGGAAGCGTGCTGGGCCCATAACCCAGAGGTCCGTGGATCGAAACCACGCTCTGCTAAAATAGCTAGAAGCAATTTTATTGTTTTGCGTTATTATGCTCTTATTTTCAACCCTTTTGATAATATCTTTGATATTGTTTGTGGTTTTCGAAGAGCTTAGCGTGAGCAGAGTGGCGCAGTGGAAGCGTGCTGGGCCCATAACCCAGAGGTCCGTGGATCGAAACCACGCTCTGCTAAAATAGCTAGAAGCAATTTTATTGTTTTGCGTTATTATGCTCTTATTTTCAACCCTTTTGATAATATCTTTGATATTGTTTGTGGTTTTCGAAGAGCTTAGCGTGAGCAGAGTGGCGCAGTGGAAGCGTGCTGGGCCCATAACCCAGAGGTCCGTGGATCGAAACCACGCTCTGCTAAAATAGCTAGAAGCAATTTTATTGTTTTGCGTTATTATGCTCTTATTTTCAACCCTTTTGATAATATCTTTGATATTGTTTGTGGTTTTCGAAGAGCTTAGCGTGAGCAGAGTGGCGCAGTGGAAGCGTGCTGGGCCCATAACCCAGAGGTCCGTGGATCGAAACCACGCTCCGCTAAAATAGCTAGAAGCAATTTTATTGTTTTGCGTTATTATGCTCTTATTTTCAACCCTTTTGATAATATCTTTGATATTGTTTGTGGTTTTCGAAGAGCTTAGCGTGAGCAGAGTGGCGCAGTGGAAGCGTGCTGGGCCCATAACCCAGAGGTCCGTGGATCGAAACCACGCTCTGCTAAAATAGCTAGAAGCAATTTTATTGTTTTGCGTTATTATGCTCTTATTTTCAACCCTTTTGATAATATCTTTGATATTGTTTGTGGTTTTCGAAGAGCTTAGCGTGAGCAGAGTGGCGCAGTGGAAGCGTGCTGGGCCCATAACCCAGAGGTCCGTGGATCGAAACCACGCTCTGCTAAAATAGCTAGAAGCAATTTTATTGTTTTGCGTTATTATGCTCTTATTTTCAACCCTTTTGATAATATCTTTGATATTGTTTGTGGTTTTCGAAGAGCTTAGCGTGAGCAGAGTGGCGCAGTGGAAGCGTGCTGGGCCCATAACCCAGAGGTCCGTGGATCGAAACCACGCTCTGCTAAAATAGCTAGAAGCAATTTTATTGTTTTGCGTTATTATGCTCTTATTTTCAACCCTTTTGATAATATCTTTGATATTGTTTGTGGTTTTCGAAGAGCTTAGCGTGAGCAGAGTGGCGCAGTGGAAGCGTGCTGGGCCCATAACCCAGAGGTCCGTGGATCGAAACCACGCTCTGCTAAAATAGCTAGAAGCAATTTTATTGTTTTGCGTTATTATGCTCTTATTTTCAACCCTTTTGATAATATCTTTGATATTGTTTGTGGTTTTCGAAGAGCTTAGCGTGAGCAGAGTGGCGCAGTGGAAGCGTGCTGGGCCCATAACCCAGAGGTCCGTGGATCGAAACCACGCTCTGCTAAAATAGCTAGAAGCAATTTTATTGTTTTGCGTTATTATGCTCTTATTTTCAACCCTTTTGATAATATCTTTGATATTGTTTGTGGTTTTCGAAGAGCTTAGCGTGAGCAGAGTGGCGCAGTGGAAGCGTGCTGGGCCCATAACCCAGAGGTCCGTGGATCGAAACCACGCTCTGCTAAAATAGCTAGAAGCAATTTTATTGTTTTGCGTTATTATGCTCTTATTTTCAACCCTTTTGATAATATCTTTGATATTGTTTGTGGTTTTCGAAGAGCTTAGCGTGAGCAGAGTGGCGCAGTGGAAGCGTGCTGGGCCCATAACCCAGAGGTCCGTGGATCGAAACCACGCTCTGCTAAAATAGCTAGAAGCAATTTTATTGTTTTGCGTTATTATGCTCTTATTTTCAACCCTTTTGATAATATCTTTGATATTGTTTGTGGTTTTCGAAGAGCTTAGCGTGAGCAGAGTGGCGCAGTGGAAGCGTGCTGGGCCCATAACCCAGAGGTCCGTGGATCGAAACCACGCTCTGCTAAAATAGCTAGAAGCAATTTTATTGTTTTGCGTTATTATGCTCTTATTTTCAACCCTTTTGATAATATCTTTGATATTGTTTGTGGTTTTCGAAGAGCTTAGCGTGAGCAGAGTGGCGCAGTGGAAGCGTGCTGGGCCCATAACCCAGAGGTCCGTGGATCGAAACCACGCTCTGCTAAAATAGCTAGAAGCAATTTTATTGTTTTGCGTTATTATGCTCTTATTTTCAACCCTTTTGATAATATCTTTGATATTGTTTGTGGTTTTCGAAGAGCTTAGCGTGAGCAGAGTGGCGCAGTGGAAGCGTGCTGGGCCCATAACCCAGAGGTCCGTGGATCGAAACCACGCTCTGCTAAAATAGCTAGAAGCAATTTTATTGTTTTGCGTTATTATGCTCTTATTTTCAACCCTTTTGATAATATCTTTGATATTGTTTGTGGTTTTCGAAGAGCTTAGCGTGAGCAGAGTGGCGCAGTGGAAGCGTGCTGGGCCCATAACCCAGAGGTCCGTGGATCGAAACCACGCTCTGCTAAAATAGCTAGAAGCAATTTTATTGTTTTGCGTTATTATGCTCTTATTTTCAACCCTTTTGATAATATCTTTGATATTGTTTGTGGTTTTCGAAGAGCTTAGCGTGAGCAGAGTGGCGCAGTGGAAGCGTGCTGGGCCCATAACCCAGAGGTCCGTGGATCGAAAACACGCTCTGCTAAAATAGCTAGAAGCAATTTTATTGTTTTGCGTTATTTTAATATTTTATTTTCAACCCTTTTAAAAATAGCTTTCATGTTGTTTGTAGTTTTGGAAGAGACTAGTGTGAGCAGAGTGGCGCAGTGGAAGCGTGCTGGGCCCATAACCCAGAGGTCCGTGGATCGAAACCACGCTCAGCTAAAATTGCTAGACGCAATCTCTTGTTTGTTTTTTGATGTTGTTTGTAATTTTTCAAGAGTCCAGCAAGAGCAGAATGGCACAGTGGAAGCGTGCTGGGCCCATAACCCAGAGGTCTGTGGATCGAAACCACGCCCTGCTAAGCAATTATTTTGCTTTATTTTTCCAAGGTAATTTGGAACTACGCAATGACTATTGTATGCATTGGTAGTTTGTTCAAGATTTGATGTAAGCAGAGTGCGTAGTGGAAGAGTGCTGGACCCATAACCCAGAGGTCCATGGATCGAAAACACGCCCTGCTAAGTGATTACTTTGTTTTTCTACAGTAATTTGGAACTATTTTAAATCTTTGATGTTGTCAATAGTTTTTCAATGAAAGTACTTTAATATATAATATAAGCTCTATTCGTTGGTAACTATCTGGTTTAAGAATATCAATATCAATCGTTAATTATTAAATAGAATTATTTATCTACAATTACTATTTCATTGCCCTAGAATAACAATTTATAGTCTACATTGGAAAATTATCACATAAAATATGTAGTTTATTATTTCAATATTTAGGTCCATGTTATACACCGTAATATTACGCTAATAAAATAGAGTGATCTAATTTATTGATAAGTTCATAAATAACTCCGATTTATACAGTGAATTTACAATCCAGCTTTCTAAAATAATGAAATTATCACATTGAATACACATTTCAAAGACCTACCTAATTTAGAAACCCCGAATTCATTATCAAAGGAGTTACAGCTACCATAATCATCTAAAGGATTCTAATATCCAGAATTACCTAACTCTGATGACTGTTTTCCGTCTGAGACCAATTTTTTACCAACAAAGGCCATCTTCAAATATTTAAATGTGATCGATTTAACACCGATTAAGCGTACACTTTTGCTTACTTGATTAGCTTAATAGTAATACTATATTATGTTCTTCAATCTCTTCCTCAAAATCGGAATGATTCGGTAGTAAATATCCATTATTTTCGCCAACTTAATCGAACCGATCGGTCACATGCATTACCTCTGAAATAAAATTTTATTCTTATGTATGAAAGGTTTTTTTTCCATTTCACAAAAGCGAGCATAATGTTTAATATTTAAGTTTCTTTTTTAAAAAATAAACACATAACTCACAAATCCCATTTCACAACTCACTTCCCGTCAAAAATATTACACGTGCAAATATTTTGGCGTCGCATATAATATAAATCATGACCGATTTTATTCACAATTTAGCATCTTATGCAGCTAGCTGTCTTTTCGATGCTGGATTAAAACTACACTACATAATGAATAATAAATATTTTGCTTGCATAATATACTGTGTATACTGTGTAGCAAAGGTTTGGGAGTGTTATGGTGCCTGTCCGATGGAGTAGAGAGAAGAGGAAGAAATTCGTGCATAGTTTCGAAAATATAAACCCACAGAACTGAAAAAAATAAATTGTCTACCTTCTGCCTAGTTTGGTGCCCACACATCGCTCAAGCAACGAGATTTGTATCAACTCTCTGGAACCATGTAAGGTTGGATCGTAGAGCGAAGTTGTGTTGCTAGGTTGTGGAGCCAGGTAACAAGCCCACGTATGGTGGTGGCCGGGTAATCGTAAGGGGAAAGGAGTTTCAGGGCCATGCGGCTCTCTCCAATTTCTCTCTGCACTACACCGGGATTACTTATCACCAGTTACGCACACAACAAACTTCGATGTTTCTTTAGAAAAGCTGTTCAGATCGATTTGGGCCTTAACACGTTTTTAAGCTTGTTTGTCGTAAAACTAAAATATCATACCCATCCAGCTTTTATTATTAAGACATGAAAGGATGTTTTAGTACCAAACAAAACTTTTATGGCAAATCCATGATTTTTGTCCCAAAAATAGATCTGAAGATGTTTTCTTATGAATTTTCCTATCTGTTTTAATTTACGTAATGAGCAATAAAATATAATAACGCAACATTTTTACTAACAAAATATTAACTCAGAATATTTTACATCATACCGACTTTATTCTTAGCTCAGTAACTTATAATTTGGAGGCTATCAAGCTAGATGGCGTTTTTGGTTCATGGATCTCTAGGGACATACTGGTTTTAATAACCTATCTTTTCCAAAATCAACATATTGAAGGTCAAAAATATTATCCAGAGTATATTACATATATAGCAAATCGTAACAGCAGTTTTTTTTTCTTTTAAACACATACATTACATATTAGTCATACTCATCATATTATTAGTCTCCATGTCAATCACACAATTTTAATAAAATATACTAATACATAATATACATGCGAAAGCGTGTTTATTTTTAAATTTTTTCCTTTAATCACGCAGAAAAACACATCGACATGATTTATTGCATGGGTATACCTAGTTGAGAACTTGGAGAGTGACATAGTCTACCTTTTATCCTGGAAGAACAGAAGTTCCCACGGCATTTTTAAAAACCGGCCAAGTGCGAGTCGTACTCGCGCACCGAGGGTTCCCTAATCGATATTATATTAATTGGCTTATTAATCGTTAACTTTGTTCGTAGAGATTTATAGTAAATATAAAAAAAACTATGCTAGTTAGAGCGTTGGTTTTATTTTTCCTGTAAAATATACAGAAACTTCTATTGACCATACTTATTTCTAATTTTTCGAATGATAAACTTCGGATAAATGAGGGGGGGGGGGGGGGCGGTATTTTTTTCGACTAATCAAAAATCGATTTTGCCCGATTAATCAAAAAATGTTATATTTAAAAATAATTAAAAATCTGTTTTAGAATTTACAGGTGAAGGCTTTTCATATGATACCCCACTCGGTACACAACTATTCCAAATTTCATGTCGATAGCTTTAATAGTTACTAAAATAATCGACTGTGACAGACGGATGGACGGACGGAGAAAGTCTCACCATAAGGGTTTTATTTTTACCATTTTGGTACGGAACCCTAAGAACAAGGCAAAAGCTAGTAGGTACTTAAAGTATCATTGATTTTACATAGTAAATACATATAATAAAAAGTACTTTAAGAGTAATAATTACAATTACTCCTACGAGCAGTCGGATTTTAACACGGGATGTAGGATAGATACAAGTCAACACAACATGAAGTTTGCGTAGCTTTCCACTGACTATGTACCTAACGGGTATTGTGTGTTCCAATAAGAATGGGAAGATTTAATACCGGATAAGTGAAAGGTGTGGTAATTAACAGTAACTAGTAAAGCAAACTGATTTCAACTTAAGTTTATTAATCCTATTAGTACTTTAAAACCCAAAGCGGTGAGAATGTTGTATGCTAGTACGATTTATTTATTTTATTAATAACTAGCTCTCCCGATACACCCCGATACATTGTCCTCAATACATTTGTTTGTGATCGTTTCGTGAATTTGTAAAAACATAATTATATAAAATCAATCAAATAAATCGGTCCAGCTGTTCTCAAAATCTCAAGTGATGCGCTTATATTATTTTTAGTAATTTTTAAAAAAAATTTATTAATATTATTAATTTATAAATATTATTAGATGATGCCCGCGACTTCGTCCGAGTGAATTGAGGTTTTTAATTACCGCGGGAACTCTGTAATTTTCCGGGATAAAAAGTATGAGCTATCCCCATTCCAAATCAGCCAAATCGGTTCATTCGCTGTGGCGTGAAAGAGTAACAAACATCCATCCATCCATCCATACAACCATCCTCACAAACTTTCACATTTATAACTTTAAGAAGTAGGAAGTAGGATTAGTTGTTACAGTGATGAAGAATTTTATTTTTAAAAAGGGCAAAACATTTATTAAGAGCGTTAAAAATTTATTAAGGTTTATTTTATGTAACCGAGTTTTATTTTAAAAATAATAATTAGCAGAGCGTGGTTTCGATCCACGGACCTCTGGGTTATGGGCCCAGCACGCTTCCACTGCGCCACTCTGCTCACGCTGAGCTCTTCCAAAACCACAAACAACATCAAAGCTATTATTAAAAGGGTTGAAAATAAGACATTAAAATAACGCAAAACAATAAAATTGCTTCTAGCAATTTTAGCAGAGCGTGGTTTCGATCCACGGACCTCTGGGTTATGGGCCCAGCACGCTTCCACTGCGCCACTCTGCTCACGTTAAGCCCTTCCAAAACCACAAACAACATCAAAGCTATTATTAAAAGGGTTGAAAATAAGACATTAAAATAACGCAAAACAATAAAATTGCTTCTAGCTATTTTAGCAGAGCATGGTTTCTAACCACGCACCTCTGGGTTATGGGCCCAGCACGCTTCCACTGCGCCACTCTGCTCACGCTAGTCTCTTCCAAAACTACAAACAACATGAAAGCTATAAATAAAATAGTAAAATAACGCAAAACAATAAAATTGCTTCTAGCTATTTTAGCAGAGCGTGGTTTCGATCCACGGACCTCTGGGTTATGGGCCCAGCACGCTTCCACTGCGCCACTCTGCTCACGTTAAGCCCTTCCAAAACCACAAACAACATCAAAGCTATTATTAAAGGGGTTGAAAATTTATAGCAACATAAGACAAAACATTTACATCTAGCAACTTAAGCAGAGCAGGGTTCGAACTACGACGGCCCAGGAAACTGCGCCACTCTGCTTGTATCAGATCCTTGCAAAATCACATAACGAAATTCCTTTCAACCCATCGCCGGCCTTTACAGGACACAGGTCTGCTCTCGGATGAGAACTGCGAAGGCGCTTTGGCAGACTTTACACAGTTTTGACAACATTATGGAGAACTCTCAGGCATGCATACTTAATATTACATTAAAATAATGCGAATATAGCCCTTTTCCCACAACTTCGTCAGTATTTAAATCCCGCAGGAACCTTTTGTTTTCCTGGATAAAAAGCCATGTCACTTTCCGGGTTCCTTAATTATACCTATATAAAAAAATTACGTCGTACTGCGTGATTGGAGAACAAATCAAGCAACGAACACACTTATACATTTCTGTTATAAGTAGGGAATTTTGGATGTTCGCTTAAGTCCTCGTCAATTTAAGTTATTTTGAACTCTGTAAAAAAACTTTTTCGTAGCCTGACCGTTATCAAACCCAAATCTTAAAAGTTCCATCCCCGGAATTAGGTTCCCAGAGCTCGCACACCCGGATCCAAAATCGTATTACATAAGTTCAGTGAAGTAATTTAGTTTTTCTTTAAGAACGGATTAAAGTGTGGTAGTCGGGGCCATAAATCTGTGGATTAAACTAACCCAACGGAGATTGCAAGCCGCCGTCCGCAAGCCATCGATAATTGTAACGATATAGATAATCAAGGAAACGGAGAAAAACGTTAAGGATGGTCCAGATAAAATGTAATTGAATTTAAAGTTGGAGATATGCATTTGTTTTTGAACAGAGAAGCACCTTTTTTACTCGACGGCAAGTAGGTCTTGGACTGCGAACTAATTCAGTTGTAACTTGTAATTGTGACGATACAATCTTATGATTAGGCTAGTTGTTTTGGAATGAATAATATAGAATACTTCTTAGGTTTTTAGGGAACGCTGTATATATGATAGCAAGGAAATTTTATAATATTTATTAATTTTACTAACCCCCGACGCAAAAAGAGGGGTGTTATAAGTTTGACGTCAATGACTGTCTGTGTGTGTGTGTGTGTGTGTGTGTGTGTGTGTGTGTGCGCGTGTGTGCGTGTGCGTGTGTGTGTACGTGTGCGTATGCGTGCGCGTGCGCGTGCGCGTGCCCGTGTGTGTGTGTGTGTGTGTGTGTGTGTGTGTGTGTGTGTGTGTGTGTGTGTGTGTGTGTGTGTGTGTGTGTGTGTGTGTGTGTGTGTCTATTCTGTGGCCTCGTCGTAGCTCTCAAACGATTGACGACGACCGATTTCGATGCAGTTTTTTCATTTGAAAGCCGTGGTTCGTACCTATGTTTGGTTAATATCGGTAGAGCAGTGTAAGAGTATCAGCTCTTTTCCAAAACGATGTAAGGTATTTTTGGCATATGATTACTCGTGTAGTGCTTCACGCGTGCCAGCTTAATCGTTAAATGACAATTAATTGATAACTTCGACCTGATGCTGCAACCAGAATGGTCTCCAGAGAACCCGACTCTTCGAAAACTCACAGCAGACATATCGTATTTGGGTTCAATAGATTAGTTTCAATGAGTAGGTTAACTTTGCAATATGGTCACGTTGACCTGGTGCTGCAACCAGGATGGTCTCCAGAAAACTCGACTCGACTCGACTTTACACTAGAATATCGTGAAATCACTTTACCGATAGGTAACTAGTAACGTCCAAAGCCTTCCATTCCACCAGACCACACAAAAAAGAATGCAGAATAGAGATTGGCGAATTCCATAGAGTTTCTGACCCAGACGAACTGAACTGAACACTGAACGCCCACGTTCACGAATCAAACTTCTCATACTTGTTCTAGTGAACCAGAGTAACAAAAAGTTAATCAAAGTCTATCAAATAAAGTTGGGAGAAAAAAGATATTCACTTGTATTGCCATGTAACGGTTATTTATAATGTGTACTTGTTAATAATTATATTTTTGGTCCCCATCTTTTAAAAATATGGGTAAAATATTACACAGAAAATACTCTGAAAAATATTAATTAAAATTAAACGTTTTCTGAATCTGAACGGTTTTTAAAAATGCTGGGTCAAATTTCGCCAACCTCCTTTCAAAAATCCAAAATGCTCCTTTTGGGAATCGAACTTGGGACCTCTCAGTTATATGATTATGGTGCTCATAACTGCGTCATCATCAGGGAGATAGTAAAAGAATAATTTGTGGGCAAGTAGACAAAGACTTTATTGCACATAAGAATATAAATAAATTATAAAGAATAGAAGGCCTTATTGCAATCAGAGCAATCTCTACCAAGCAACCTTCTCCTTTGGATAAGTATGAAGCTATTATTAAAACTGATATTTTTTTCAGCAAACAGGTGTTCCATTTTTTAGACTCCATTTAATAACTTTATATTAAGAGTAAAACTGTCTAGACAGATAAAGTGCATTTAAAAAAGCTGAAACCGCATTTAGATATTTAGAAAAGAGATTGTCTAAAATGTATTTAAGTATAAAACATACGAAAAATATTTTTTTGAAATAAAACCTACTTTAGTAGACACAGTCAAATAAATATTGCAGGTACTCTACGGTATAATTGTGAACGAAAATTAAAGAGTTATTTAAGTGTTTAATTTTCAAGATCAATAAATACACAAACACAGTTTTCGTTTCAAAAATATGAAATATTATTTGACTCCCGTTGAAGGAGATTGCAAACAAAACAAAACACATAAAACCTATAAAATATGCTCCTTAAAATGTTGAGTGCTGTTCGTAAATTCAATTGCCATATTGAAATAAATTGCTTGTAATCTTATACCCAAACAGCCGGAAAACAACCGAATGAGCAATATCAAGTTTCACCCAAGAATGGTCTCACTCTTGCTTTTTTTTGTGTGAGCTCTGTCAAACGATTTCTTTAGAAATTTGAGCATATAGACAACCGATAATATCTCTGAGCCCGACCCGAATACAACCTTTGTTTGTGCTCATAAATTATTAGCCAACACACAAAACCGACTAATTAATTTAAAATGGTAAATTGATATTTTGACTGTCAGAAGAAACATTTTACGATTCCATATTCTGTATAGAAGTCAATTACCGATATTAGTTACATTAATTACGATATTTTACAGCTGCAATTTAGCTTTATTGCCATTAGAGCATTTTCTATTTGAAAACTGAAACACAGTACCGGCGTATCGTAAAGGAATTATTACGGTATCCCATAATTTCACGTTATAAAACGTAAGGTAAAATTAAAAGTTTGGATAGACTTAGTTTTCTGTAATAAATAATAGAAAGCAAACAAAAATGCATCACTTTCGACCTTTGCGTGTTTAATTTCGATTCGATTTTAAATTTTGGTGGCACTTTTGTATTTTGAACTACTCGTAATGTTTCGATCTTAGAATAGTCCGATTACATATTTTGCTGTTTTATAAATGCTCATAGGAATTTGCAGCAACTTTGAAATGTACCTATTTACAGGTTATTTGACTTCATTTAAAAACGTGCGAAAATAAATTTGTACAACTAAGTAATTTTGCTACTCAAAAAATGTAAATTTTTAATTTATTTTCACTTGTTTTAATTATTTATGTATTAATATTAAGCCCTAATAGTACTTAATAATTGTAAATTTAAACCAGTTTAACAATAGGATTGTTAATATAATAATAAAATATAAAGGAAAAATAAATATAATAATTAAAAACATCCGTCATTGAATTATTATGTTTTCTTCTTTATCAACCTTTAGACGTCCACAGCTGGACAAAGGTCTCCTGCATGGACCTCTACAGGCTTCGGTCTTGCGCCGCCTGAATCCAGCGGCTCCCTGCGACTCGTTTGATGACGTCGGTCCACCTAGTGGGGGGACTGCAAACACTGCGCTTCCCGGTGCGGGGTCGACACTCCAGCACCTTGGGAGAGCATATTTGAGAGTATTATTAATAAATTCTCTTTTTAAATTATTCAGTTTTAAGATAGGTCATAATTATGTATTATGTATACTATGAAATATGTTTTCGCTTCGAAGGACGATATAATTCACGATATTATCGTCGAGCTAAAATTTCATACTCAAAACAGAGGCTGTTTCATTGCCGACTCGCAAATATTTAAATAAAAACACTTCGAAATCTTTGAATAAGGTAAACCGTGGGCGTTCCGACAATGAGCACGTCACAAAGTGCCTTTTGAGCTGTCAGCCTCTTGAAGGAAGCGGGGCAATTATATTGAAAACTCCCGCAATGCTATCTTTTAGAAAAATAATACTGGTCCTGCGTTAACTGACGTAAGGAGCTTATTAGCACGCCGGCCGTGACGGACAGTGGGCCTTTCTTTTGTTTTAACGCACAATAAGCTATACAAAGTTTAGGTCTTTGAATGTAACTAATTTATCTCTTTTTGTTCATCTTATATTACTTTGTAATCAAAGTCAAGATGCTCGTAATGTCGAGATTTCATCAACGTCGCATCGTCGGCAACGGGCAATCATCTGCATTTCTTTGGAAAATTGCCATTTTGAAAGTACTTATACAAACTAACATAGATACTACTATTAAATACTTGGCTAGGCTGGTACTATGGGATCAATAAATTAATAACAATAATATATACCTAATTCTGTTAGGTATTAATTTTTGATAGTGAACTTTTACATTTACTAATCCTTGACTTTGAAACTTTCCGAATCTTGGAAGTTGGAAGTGTCGGGAAAGTTGCTAATTTTTAGTTTATTTTTGTTATTTTGAACTTAACATGAATTACTATTATAATATGATTTTCATAACATAAATTCATATTTCGACACGCCAGTTAAATGACTTTTGGCAATATCTATTAGAGAAAGGAATTGAAATCTTTTAACTAAGATTTGGTTTAAATTAAATCCTATTAATTTATTATAGTGTTAAGGGACATGAAATAGATCTCGCACAGTCGTAAAGTAGTGAATCACAACAAGTGGCTCATATAATATGATGAGTCAGTGAAGCCATCAACGTGAAATGCTTTCCAACGCGATTGGCCAGACCAGAGTAGGAGGTATACAAATCCGACGTAAACCCATTACGATATCAAATTACCCTCTACGCCCAAACCACGAATTGTGTGACTAATTGGTATTAAAGGTGCTGTTATGTCTTAATTAAATTAAACTCATAATTCCCGAGGAACTCTGTTGCGGTCCAAGAATTTTAGTACGTTACAAATTTCATACAATAGAGCAATTTCTGAGGCGAATGGGAAATAGTACGTTAATTAAGGGTGTTACACAAGAGATTAAGCTTTAACCGGTCTCGACTAAGTTGCGCCGTCTGAGCAGTGTTTTCAAAGTGCTAAGCTTCTTTTGTGTAAGCTTGCTTGTGAAAATTAACAGGACAAAATCACGCCACTTGATGACTGACGACCGTTGTATTATGTTTCCACATACTTTGTTGTCCCTTTGCATATTTTAATAATTTATATTTAAACAGACAATCTTCATCCGAAATATTAGATTTTTCTAGAAATATAACTAGACTGCTTTAATAAAGAGCTTTAGGTTATTAGGTTTATTTAAGGGGGGCACATAGTTCTAAAAATTTCTAATTTCGCGAGGTCCCAAGGTGCTTGAGCTGCGACCTCGCACCGAAAAATTCAGTTTTGGCAGACCTTTGTCTAAGATAGAACGATGACATCAGACGAATCGCAGGGAGCCGCTGGATACAGACGACAAACGACTGAGGCGTGTGGAAGTCCATACAAGAGATCGGGAGAACCACTAAAGCTTCAAATAGTATTATTTAATATTGTTTTGAAATATCATAATATAATGACAACTTTGAAGTAATTATTTTAAGGTTGAAATTGTTGGTGCAATTGAAAATTTTGATTGCAGTATAGACGTCTATCAGTTGATAAAGAAGAAGAAGAATGTCCCATGATAAGCAATCATATCACAATGAAAATTGCCAGCGAGGAAAAGATTAAGTTCGTTATGTATGTTTAATTGGTATTTGACTGATATTTTTTTATTTTTTTAAATAACATTATTAAATACGTATTATAACACAATGCCATTTTTCTTTTTTTTAATATCTTTACTAGTCTCGGAATTATAAGCTATTTTACTGTGACTGTATCTGTTTCTTTCTAAAACGAAATTTTCTATGGAGCGTGTATGGAGCTGCTGAATTGTGACATCACACTTCAGTAACGCTCTCTCTGCATATCAGGAAAGTTTAAAGTTCTATCATTTATTTGTTTTTGGACCGATTTATTTTCTGTTTTTACAAATGTTATTCTTACATGTACTATTTTCGATTATGAGTACCTAATGAACTAATGAATGTTAACATTTTGACTGCAGTCAAATACCCAATTATTATTTTGTAAACTTCACTTATTTTCTTTAAAATGAACTCGATTATATCTAGAATGTGGCGTGACTTTCATTAACATTTTTTCCCTGTCTCGATTACAATCGGAAATGCCTGATAGTGATCTTTAGCACTATTAATTAGTTTTGCTTGATATTAGATTTTTTATCATAAAATAGGGTTGATTAAACCTCTTTTTAAAGTCACTTTTTATAAAGTTTCCGTGTATTTATTTAATTACAGTTGCAAAAATACATATTTGTAAATTTTTATGTTGCTTTTAAACCACCATTTGTTTTTTAGTTGAGTAAATATAAATTATTTGAAAATTATGTTATTATATTATTATATCAGAAAGTTCATCCTATGCTTCATTTAAACAGGTAGTTTATTTACTGATAAAACTTTGTAAAAGTATCTTTTCTATTTTGTTCTAAAAAAATGGGAGGTGATATTATATCAAAACAGAAAAGCTTAGGTATAATAATTATGAGGTGTTGCCAAAGTAATATAAAACTTACGCGTGGAAAAAAGTAAAATGATACTGTTTGTCATAAACAGGGATAGTTTGCTAACACGATCGCGCGAAGCCGGGGGAAATAAGGATTTCTTCGACCGTTAAATTTACGACTTGTCCCAAGGAAAGCCTTGTCTCCCACCCGAGATCTCTTTTTATAATTTATTTGGTTTGTTACGACCGCACGTCCTTGTTGCTTCCATGAAAATAATGTATGTGTTCGCGGAGGGCCGGTAGAAATTTTCTCTATGGAAACAATTTTATTTTACTGTGGCGTTGTAAATCCCTACTTCCATACTCTTATATTATAAATGCGAAAGTATGTTTGTTGTGTTGGTTCATCCTTCAATCGCGGTGTTACGGAGCTTTGGATTGAAGTGATTTTTTGCATAGTCAAAGCTGAGGACCTGCTAGCATGCGCGCAACGAGAAAATTTTGTCTACCATTAATTTATTCGTGAATCTTTGAGATATCATGAGCTGACGGGTAGACAACGTGGGTGCATCATACCTACTGGAAAGTGGCATAGGCTATATATACTAGGGGAAATAAACAATTCCCAATTTTTTAAAATGTAACTCCACACGGATGAAATCACAGGTAAAAGCTACCTAAACATATTATTATAGTCGCGCCCTGCTCTCACAGAGAAGATGAGTTAGAACTCATCTTCTCTAATCTAACTTCAACTGTGTTACATACATAATATTACCGTATTTCAAAGACCTCAATTGCCCCACAAATCTCTATATTGTGCTTTCTTGAAACACTACAAAATATCTCACCGACGACGTCGTTGGTTTTGTCCGGTGGCTGCAAGACCGATAACCGCATTTTGGAAGGAATGGTGGAAGGTTTGACCTGATTTAAGGCCAAATTCAGTGCTCTGTGACAAACCTATCGCACCTTCAGTAGAAAGAGGGCATAATTGCACACCTGTCTTGAAAAAGAAATTAATTAAAAAGTAAAGGTTCATAATTGTTGGAAATAACATACCTCAAATGTTTGAAGATTAAAGTTTATTTCAAACAAAAGAGAATTATTTAAGAGCAACATCAACAGAACAAGACGATGTTACCAAAAAAATCTTAAAATGGCTCTCCTGTAAAATTGCAAAACCTGCAATAATTACGCCCTTGTTCTACCGAAGGAGCGCTATGTCATGAAGAAAATTTCATATCGATATTAAAACGGAAACTAACTATTTAATTCAGAAATAATAAAAACTTTGACGGTAGAGTGGTAGCTAGCCACGAATAAAGTCTCCCATCAGACCATTTCAGAAATTATAAATTACCTATTTTTCTCGCTGGAAATCGAACCTAATACCTCACACTTTAAGACAGCGCACGACACTGTGCCAGGGAGGTCGTAATAAATTATCAAGTTATATTATAGGAAAACAGTGACATCTGACTTTGGGACTGGTAACGAGAAGATATGAGGGTACCTAACAAAAGACGGCAATCTTCGTCACGTGGTCACGTCCAATCTTTTCGGACGGGGGCTGTGCTCACGGCGTGTGAAATTTATGGAAATTGCATTTCCGCATTATGTCCGCCAGGAGGGTGAGGCATTACGAAAGCTTTGTGGAAATATGACAGCCACTGAATTAGGAATAGGCAGAGAAATGGTGATGGTGGTGCTAAGTCTGTCTTCCATTTGGCCGCAGCCTAAACCCTTCTCTGAGCGGAGGCATGCACTAGTAGTGAGCCGTTGATTACTTGATTTTTTTTATCATAATGAAGATCATAATATTGTGGTCTGTATTGCCATATCTAAGTGGTTAAAAGAAATCAGCATCAAGAGCAACTATTATAATTTTGCCACTTTTTAATTAGATTTAATACCAGATACCTATATATCAAAAGGATATTTCCTTAAATCTTTATCCTATTTTAAATGTTCTTTTCCTACAAGCACTATTACTAGTTATTAAAGTTAAGTACCGACTTTAAAAAAGTAAATGCATTAAACTTAAAACGAGTTCGGTTTACTTACTCTTATTATGAGAGGAAAGTTAGCTACTTATTAAATTTTTCCTAAGAACGCGAACCGCTTTGGATCCAAAAAAAAACGCTCTTTGCAATCTTTTTAAACTTATAACGGAATCGTAAACACAAAGATCCTTTAGGTTAAGTCTTGAGTAATAAAAGGAAACTCATTTAAGTTAGCCGAAGATACTCTGGCAAGTTATACTACGGAAAGCCAGTGAAGTTTAAACCGTTTACTAAAGATCAGGGTTTTGCTGTATACATATTATAAGCCATTATTTTTATAGCTAAAGAGTTGGTGACAAACGAGTATTTCATTTGTTCGTCAATGAGATTGATAGAAAGATAATGAGGTGACAATCAATTATTTATTAGAGTTAGCTGATTATTATTATTAACTATGAAAAAAGAAGTTTTTTTCAAGTAAATTATTTATGGGCCTTGTAATTCGTTTTTAGAGGTATTAATTTCAGACGATTTGTCATATCTACCATTGTTTGGCAAATGTTATATCCCTGAAATTATGCAATAAAACAACTGTGTGGTGTGTAAAATTCAAAACTTCATTCACGCAGAGACATAGAGCTTTGATGAGGAGATTTAGGTAAGTACTAAGTACCTATAGATTAGGCCGTTTTGTCAAAGGGCGTCAAAGAGCATAAGTCAAAATAGTGCCAGACGCGGTTGTTTGATTAAGACCAGATGTTTTTAACTTATTTAAGTAAAAACACAGCATTAGTATCTAGTAGGTATGCAATTCTAGCACTCGGGCTAACTAAAGATTTAATTTTAGCACGCGAGCTCACTATAAACATTTAATTTTTTCAGCCATCAACTCTTTATCTATTATCTAATCGTCAATACAACTGACTCAACCAAAACTTTGCTAGCGAAGTTGAACGGGAATTACTTAAAAAAATTAGTTGAGTATCTCGCCCGATTTGCAGTATAAGATGATGGCGGAACAACTTGGAAAGGAGTATGACAGTATTTTTAATTAGGCACATACCCATAATCGCTACCTACTACACTCACCATTCACCATCACGCTGGAACGCTAAAGCGCTTTGGCGGCACGTCTTTGATGGTAGGCTAAAATCTGTCAACACACAAAAATGAAAAAATCCGAAAAATAACGAAGAGACGCCATAAAAAGGTCTAAGGGTTTTCGTCATCTGTTTCTTGGGTATCGATAAGTACTTTTAGATAAGGAAACAAAAAAAAGTTGCAACACTGTCAACTTTACTGTTTGAAACCAAATTATAATTAACAGTATCATGTACAAAATATCTCAAATTTTTTACAACAGTGACCCATTTTATATACCTTTTCGAGCAACATTTGACGCTATTACTTTGTATTTAAGATTGAAAATAGCATGATAAAGTGCTGACTGGCTTGGCGATGCTGGTCAAACTTATCTAGACCAGACTCACAAAGTTCTAATCGAAGTAACGACGCGCGCTCATAGCCTTTATACCAGAAACTCTTATATATCTTCAAACAATGGTAAGTTGGCGGTGAAACTCGTAAAGTTCGAAACACGGGAAGTTAATTTTTACGGTCGTGAATTCTAGCCTGTACTTTTATTTTGGTAGTATCTATGTCGCAGTAAGATAATTGAAGCCATGTTATAGCTATAAACTTAGGTTTATAGCTGTATGCCGGAATATAGCTATACGAAAGCGATTCATAGCTACCTTACTAAGAATATAGCTATAATACGAACGCGATCTAGTAATATAGCTATCTGACTAGACTAATCTAGTAAAATGGTTATAGAAGTACTGTGTTTGCCAAAATCTAAAGTTAGGTTAGGTTGGGGTTCGATATGAACAGTGGAACAGTAGGTTCCATTTGGTATAATCAGATATACGTGCATACTTAACTTAATATTGACCAAATGGAACCTGACTGTTCATGTCAAACCCCAACCTAACCTAACTTTAGATTTTGGCAAACATAGTACTTGTTAGGCAAGATTCGGTAATCAGGTTCTTGGGAATTGCGTGAGCTGATGATCTGCAAACGCCTGAACAGATCTTCATAAATTATAGCTAAGATCAAAATAATTTCAAACAGGAAAAATCGCATCAAAACATTAAACACGCCTTCTTTTTTATCGGGGCTTTAAAACGAGTAAACAGTTGTGCAAATCAAGGAAACTGTATTACTATACTTCTATAACCATTTTACTAGATTAGTCTAGTCAGATAGCTATTACTAGATCGCGTTCGTATTATAGCTATATTCCGACATATAGCTATAAACCTAGGTTTAGAGCTATAACACGACTTCAACTATCTTGCTGCGAAATCTACATTATAATATTATATAATTCATATGTTTTACCGAACATCAGTATGAATAGCGCTACGTTCTTGGTATTTTTGTCTTTTTAGGGTTCCGTACCCAAAGGGTAACAACGGGACCCTATTACTAAGCCTACGCTGTCCGTCCGTCCGTCCGTCTGTCAGCGGGCTGTATCTCGTAAACCGTAATAGATAGACAGATGAAATTTTCACATATTATGTATTTCTATTGCCGCTATAACAACAAATAATAAAAATTAAATTAAATTAAAAAAATGAAATTAAAATATTTCCATGGGTACATGGAAATATTAGGGTTCCGTACCCAAAGGGTACCAACGGGACCCTATTACTAAGCCTACGCTGTCCGTCCGTCCGTCTGTCAGCGGGCTGTATCTCGTAAACCGTAATAGATAGACAGATGAAATTTTCACATATTATGTATTTCTATTGCCGCTATAACAACAAATAATAAAAATTAAATTAAATTAAAAAAATTAAATTAAAATGGGTAGGTGGGTAGATGGAAATCTTTTAATTTAATTTTTTTAACGGAACCCTAAAAGAGCGAGGCCCGACTCGCACTTGGCCGATTTTTTTTTAACGGAACCCTAAAAGAGCGAGGCCCGACTCGCACTTGACCGATTTTTTATTTTTTCAAGAACCCTACGTTCAGAAATAATTTAATATTATCTAACCCAAGTATTCTCTTATTATAATATTGTCAACTTTATGTATTTCATTGGCATTATCCAATCTTAGTATTTTTGCAATAAAAGTTAGGTCTATTATTGCAACATATTGAATACACGTTATTTGCGTAGTATTTAATTTCAGGAATTTAAATGTAAATTACTATTTTATAGCCGTCCTTTTAAACGATACAAGGTTTCTAGGAGTATAACCGCTAGAATGTTGCTTTACAAAACAAAATGTAGGTACCTACGTTAAAAACGCTAGTTGGTATTGTCTCTAAATGCACAAACAACAAAACTATTAAGAAACTTTGCAAGCTTGCCAACATTAATAGTTTAGTAAACTGTATTTTATTTGCCAATAAATACAAACATTGTTTCAATAGAACAAAGTTTCACTTAAGAAGCGAAACAAATTTGAAAAAATAACACAGTAAAAAAACTAACAAAATAGGAAAGCTCCCGTTGTTTAACGGGATAAACTATTTGTAAAACTAAACTCTGTTTATGGTATATGATTTGCAAAAAGGCACAATAAAATAATAAAAGCTTTCAAGGCTAGCAACTAAAGGCATAAGACGGTCTGTTTTGTTTTTAACTATGCGTATAAAAAATGCAAACTCATCTCAGTAAAAAATAATAGCATAAAAAATGTTAAATAAGGAGATGGCTGTGTCCTTCCCTTAGTGTTACGGTTCCATCTTTTCAGCTGAAGGTACGTATAAGATACAGAGTAAAATAAAATAGATAACTAATATTATAAGTGCAAAATTGTGTTGTTTAGTACTCGTATGTTAGTTCGTCCTTCAATCACTCAGCAACGGAGCAACGGATCGATATGGGTATAGTTGAGGACTCGGAGAGTGACGATAGGATAAGATTAGAATTTTATGTTCAGCAGGGATGCACTTACACATAATTATTATAGATGTTCATTGGAGCTGTCTAAAGAAGTTTTACTAACTTCTGAAATAATTATGTTTACTAAATTTAACTAAATTATGCTTTCGAAAACGTGTCAAGAAGGAGGCATGTGCAATGACTCTTAAATCAAAATTTTTGTGACGTATGCCATTAGAAGGCTCACTGCTTTGTCGAATGATGGCTCAAAATACAAAGCTTCCAAGACTAACAAAGGGAACACAAACAATCTTTACAAAAAGTGACTTTTGTACTTCCGCCTAAATACGTTCCGGAGTTCTATGCGGCATACTAATTAAAACGCACGTCAAACTACCACATATATAAACAAACCTACTCATAAATGATTAGCTTTTATGCTGCCTCTGTCATTTCAGACGTCTGTGCTTGCATAGCATAAAGAACGAGTAAAATAAAAATGCCGAGACTGAAGAAATAAACGAAAGTATGCATTATTATGATGACGATTCCAGACAGGGACGCTGCAGAGAATCCTTGTCACGAGAATTTTTGACGGAGACATTTACAAATAATTTTGAATGCCTCTTTAGCTCATGAATTGGGTACAACAGGTTTGCAACCTAGTCCGTATTATGAGAACTATACCTATTTCCTTGTAATGATTGATCCATTTGAACTAATGGAATGCCTTATGTTCGTTGAGTTCCCAAGGTGCTGGAGTAGCGACCTCGCACCGAGAACCGCAGTATTGGCACAGCCCTTACTAAGTAAACGCTGGGAGCTGGATACAAGAGGCACAAGACCTAGATATGTGGAAATCAATACAGGAGTCCTGTGTCCAGAAGTTGACGTCTATCAGTTTATAAAGAAGGAAGAATATGCCTGCGATTTTTTTCACGTAGATTTAGATTATAAATACCACACGTGAAGTTATTGTGTATTGTGGACTATTATTATATTCTCATCAGCGCTCCCTGTCGATCACATATGTGTGACATGCTTATGGTAGTAAATATAACATGTCTCTGGTGACATGCCTTCGTGACATGAAACGGCTATATATTCTATAGTGATAAGCTTAAAATGTTCTCGAATCTATTTCGTCTCCAAAACTTTATTTAAAATGGCCTTATAGTCCACACCTATTTGACTTATTTACTAATTGTTGATAATCATTTGGACATCAGTTCGATGTTAAAGTTTTTCTTAAGTTTTTTTAAGAAACCTATGGGAACTGGAAATTAATTTTGCGGTTTAAAAAGTATAGAAACACCTACATCCGTCTCCAGAATACAAACTATTTCTGTGCCAAATTTCAAGATCACAGTCACAGAGGCTTCAGACGGGGATTTGAGCAATGTGTTGGCACCTGTACCCTGTGAATTCAAAACACTATTATGTATACATATATACAATATTTTGAGTTAATAAGGTTCATTCGATGCCTTTTAGTCAGTTTCTCTGGTTCTTATTCTGGTTTGTTGGTACCAAACACTAAATAGTTTTTAAAGAAAATTTTGGAGTACCTAGTTAGGTTTAGGAACAACTGTAAAAAAAATTACGATAATTTTCTGAAAATAAGTTTTTCGTAGTTACAGAAATTCGATTTACAGACCTCTAGTAGTGTAAACACCCACTGAGTGGACGGATGACAGCAAACGAGTCGCCGCTGGATACAAGCCGTGCAAGACCGCAGGGTGTGGTATCCCTAACAAGGGATACAACACCAGTCTCCAGCTGTTCAAGTCATTTGTGTCTGTGTTGGTGTCGTGTGGTGCAGGTTGTTACGTTCCCTCAAATATTATGGTTGAGCGAAGCAACGTCTGGATCATGCGTCAGGCTCGTGAACGAGTTCCACCGGCGGGAATGGGGCTACTTTCTGACTGCCCGTCTTAACATGTATTGAAATGTACGTATGCATTTTTTGGAACTTCCCCTCATTGTGGAAACACTGCATACATATTGTAAACTTGTTTTGAAAAGAGCAGCCGCTAAGTTTCTTGCTGGTTCTTCTCGGCAGGAAGGGCATTCCAAACCAGTGGTAGACTCACCGACGATTCAAAAGCACTTATAAAACTTTATTTGAATAAAAAATAATTTTATTCTATTCTATTTCGTTGACGGTTTATTGTATACATATTTACATTATAATTTGTTTATATAATACATAATTTATAATTTTTTTTTAGGCATAAAGGCTACCCTACAGGCTTAACCTGGACTCCATATTTTCAGTGAACAAAAAGAACGGTCATTGGGGTTTGTGCTTTCTCCATCCTTTGTATACTAACCGCACAGGTAATGTTCTAGTTTATTCTCTTTTTCCTTTTTCAATCTCTTCAAATGTATTCCGGAAAACTTTTTCCAGCGGTGGTGGTGGTAAGGGTATATTCAGTTAACGAAAACACCGCCTAATTTTATTTAATAATCTTTTTTAAACAAAATATATCTAATCTAAAAAATTCTCATGTCGCGGTGTTTGTTACCAAACTCCTCCGAAACGGCTGGACCGATTTTTATGAAATTTTGTTTGCATACCGGGTAGGTCTGAGAATCGGCCAACATCTATTTTTCATACCCCTAAATGATAAGGTGACCCCCCCCCCCCCCCACTAGGTGGACCGACGACATCAAACGAGTCGCAGGGAGCCGCTGGATTCAGACGGCGCAAAGCCTGTGGAGGTCCATGCAGAAGACCTTTGTCCAGCAGTGGACGTCTAAAGGTCTAAAGATTTATAAAGAAGAAGAAGATGTATACTTAATATAATTTTATTATTATTAAAGTGTTAACCTACACTTAAGGAAATATCTCTCATGTATAACATACTTTGCAATAGGTATGATTATGTCGCGTTGTATTTATATTTAACTAGTTGATGCCCATACTTCGTCTTAAAAATATTTTATTGTCAAAATGAGGTACTAACGAATTATAAACACTCATAATTTCGTATATTATGAGTTTCGATTAATAATAATAATTATTAAATAAATTACGCAGCATAAATGACTACTAAGTTATTAATAATACGACATTTAGTAGTACTTATTCTTGGGTAATTTTCTCTTTGTTTCTTTGAAGAGAATTCTTAACATTTCCAACATAATAACAGGCTAATTATCTCTCAAACAAGCCGTTATAAAAAATGTAAAACAATCGGATTTGAGAAAGGCAATTTGTTTCAGAGGACAACCTAATTAGCAGTAAGAGAACGAACTAGCGTTAGGAGATTACAACATAAATACCTACCTGTACCTACTAATACTTCAGGGCAACTACAAAGGGATGTATTGTAGTTAAAACTGACTTCATTTTTTTGTAGTCTTTTATTTGAATTTATATTTCAGAGTAAAAATAACTCCTACTTGAGGATCAAAACTTCAATTACGTTAATTAGCAATGCTGAGTTTAAAGACTTTATATTTTGTTACTAGGTGAGGCCTGGGACTTCGTCCGCTTGGATTTATTTTTTAAAATTCCGTTGGAACTCTTTGATTTTCCCGGATAAAATGTGGCCTATGTCACTCTACAGATCATAGATAATATACTACATCTATAGATCCTCTGTTCTGTTGTCTAGCTCTGTTGCAGCGTGATTGAAGGATAAACCAACAAACATACACATTTTCGCATTTATAGGTAATATTAGTAAGGATTTCTTTAACTTTTAAGTGAAGGTACGTCAAAACCCATGGAAACAATCCTGACAAAACTCTCGCAGTTTAATGGCATATTCTAAATGATCTCAGTTAGGCTTAGTACTTTTGAAGAACTTTGATCTAAATAGTTCTCTAAATCTAGGTCATAATTTTTTTAGAACTAAAATTTATTCAAACAAAGCTGAGATATAATGGCTAGTTTAAATATTGCAGTCTTGATAAAAAGAAAATAAGAGTTGCTCTATTAAAAATATCTGTATCTGAGCTACACTCTAAAGTGTCCGAGTGGAGTACGATAGAAGAAACAAGGAAGTTAATTAGTTGTTGGAGGATCGGTCCGCAACTTGTAGTTAAGGAGCCCGTGGAGTCGCTGATTTTTGAAAAAAAAAATCATAGGTTGAATAATAGTTATGCTAAATTATTTAACTAGAATTTGGGGCTTTTGAGAACAGCAATAAATAATATTTTTTTGTAGGTGAGAAAAAAATATCAACAAAACAACAAACAGAACAGCGAATGAACCGCTATTGGTTGCAGTGTACCTACTTTGACCAATCTCTGCACGAATATAGTTATTATGACATATTTGTTGTCTAATAGCCAGTTTCTTTCTACATATATACCTACCTATACCTTTTTAGGGTTCCGTACCCAAAGGGTACCAACGGGACCCTATTACTAAGCCTACGCTGTCCGTCCGTCCGTCCGTCCGTCCGTCCGTCTGTCAGCGGGCTGTATCTCGTAAACCGTAATAGATAAATAGATGAAATTTTCACATATTATGTATTTCTATTGCCGCTATAACAACAAATAATAAAAATTAAATTAAATTAAAAAAATTAAATTAAAATGTTTCCATGGGTACATGAAAATATTTTAATTTAATTTTTTTAACGGAACCCTAAAAGAGCGAGGCCCGACTCGCACTTGCCCGATTTTTTTGTACCTAATTACCTTAAGAATACTAACATAGATTTTAAGAAATATGAAATATGTATAATAACATTATGGGCCAAAGGTCTGAATTAAACAAATTTTATTTATTTATAGTAAGTGAAAAATTGTTAAAAATAAAAAATAAAATAAAATTCATAAGTATTTATTTCATGTAGAGAGCCACACTCTTAATGTCTTAAATCAGTCCATAACATAAAATTTTAATAGGCTTTTTTGTAAGTAACAAAGTTACTAATTAACTTATCGACAGTGTACAGTTAAACAGAGTTTTTAACCTAAATAGCAAAACACATTAGATACAAGTTAATTTTCTGTCGCACAAGTTCTTGGTTTAAAATTTTCCGCCGCCAACTCCCTAGCTATTATAGTGGAAACTTTAAACTACTACTAGGCTACTTACTAGCTGCATTAGCATCGGGTAAAAGCAACGACGAAAAAATTATGGGTTCGAGTGTAATTGCTGCTATGTTAATTTATCTATACAATGTGTAACAAAAACCCTGTTGTTTCTTTCACCTTAGATATAAAGATAGAATCGAAGATCGAAGAAGACACCTTCGAGAACATTATGGAGAACTCTCAGGTGTACAGGTTTCCTCACGATGTTTTCCTTCACCGTTGAAGCATGTGATATTTAATTTCTTAACGTGCGTACGGTGCGTACCCGGGATCGAACCTGCGACCCCCCGAATAGGAGACCACAGTCGTAACCACTAGGCTATCACTGCTCAATGGATAGGTACAAGGAGTTAATTTGTTCTTCGAATAAGTACTTCGCAAGTAACGGGCAGCTCGTAAGTTATACGGTATATATTACCTACTTCACTCCTACGGTAAAGTACAATAGTACTTAATAAAGTACATGTACACTAGCGGCTACTAACTAATTGTAGCCACAAGTGTAGTTAGGTTCTTTAATGTATTTCCCCGTATCGTAGCAAAACTTTAGAGGAAGTGAATAGAACTATCGCTAAGAAAAACAAGCAACTTGATTCCTTGTTGTAAGAACCGGTCCGTAACTTGAACAAGGGAATATTACTCATGTAAAGAGTAACAAAAATTACTTCAAGTACATAAATAATAATTATGGCAAAATATTAGTAATAGGATTTTAAATTTCTAATGCCGCTATAACAACAAATAATAAAAATAAAATAAAATTAAAAATAAAGGGAGCTCGGCTCCCATACATGAAAAAGGAATCGAAATAAAATTTTATTTTTTAACCTGACACGTGGGGTGTCATTGTCTAGAGCTCATTAATTGGAGTTCAAATATATTTTTTATTATTTTTTAACATCATAAATGATGAAATGGGGGGTCATCAAAATAGTGATCAAAACAAACGAGCATTTTTCCCCTTATTATGGTCATTTAGTGCTATCTAAGAACTAAGATATCTAAATGAGTACGTATTTAGTTTAAAAAAAAAGTGATTATGTACGGAACTCTAAAAGAGCGAAGCTCGACTCGCACTTGGCCGATTTTTTTAATTTTATGTTTGCTACATTTTAAATCTTTATAATAGAACTCTTTGTATTGCACAATACAATGACTAGGGAACAAGAGGTATTTCTAAAGTCTATTTGAACACTGTTCAATTAGGATCTGAACTACGAGTAAAAAGATGTGTGGAAAAATTTCGAACTAACAAAAGAGCTAATTAGTAGAACTGTAAGAAGCGGGTCGCAACTGGAGAGTTTATGGGCAACTACGCTAACAGCATGTAAAAGCAAGTACTTAGAGGGGAATTTTAGCAATCGAACTGCTATGCTGATTCCTTTTGGAATGGTTCTAAAACAAATTTTAGTAAGTATTAATTCTTCTTCTCTATCATGGCTTTAGTTGAGGACTTGGAGTGTGACATAAGGCTACCTTTTATCTCGGAAAAACAGAGAGTTCTCACTTCTCGTGAGTTTTTTTAATAATAGCGAGCAAACGAGCAGGCGGGTCACCTGATGTTAAGCGATTACCGCCGCCCATGAACATTTGTAGCACCAGAGGCACCACCAATGCGTTGCCAGCTTTTCAAGAATTTGTTGGTCCGCCCGATTTCTAAATCCGTGATTCCTAAAAACCTAGCTACACTCGGACAAAGTCGCGGGCAAAAGCTAGTAATCTAATAATAATAATATTATGTACATATTACGCACATATTCTAAGTTATGCTAAACTTATGAAACGTTGAAAATATTGTACTCCCAGTAGCAAGTAGCAACTGTGCAAATCAACCGATAACTTAGATTATAAGCAAGATTAAGTTGCGTTGACTCAGGTGTACCAACGTTTAAGGCTGTTTGCATTATTACTCATGATTAGTCAGTAGCAAGCCTTATCTACACAGATTAAATAAAATATGGGGTATGATTCTAGATTGTTGTCAGATTACAACATTGAAACATTATTTCTACTTGGAATTATTGCAAGCTATCTAGTACTAAATGATACAAGATTGTTTTAGCTATCTACTTTTCCTCTTTCATCAGCAATTTGAATCATTAAGATACCTTTTTATCCTTCATAAGTATGTAATAATTGATCGAGCGAAGCGAGGTCTCTGAGTCTACTTGAGCGAATTTGCACTTGTACGTCCGTCCGTCCGTCTGTCAGAGCCTTATAACTTTTGAATTACTGAACGTAATTACTTCAAATTTAGATATAATATGTAAACACACAACAATATAATACACGAAGAAAAACGATGTTATTTAGCAACTTATTGGATAATTATTGTGAAACCTCAATAGCACGGTTGACGGTGTGGACTGAAAAATGAAAGGTCGACATGAGACGAGCGGTCTCCAACTTTTGCTTGTTAAGAGAATACTAGTGACGATCCCCAACTTTTGGCATTGTCACTAGTATTCTCTTAACAAGCATTTCCCTTATTTGGAGAGGATAGGAGAATATTAGTGAAATCTAGCTTTACTAATATTCTTTAAAACATATTGTATAAACTAGGTTGTGCCCACAAAAATGAGTCAGTTTTTTAAAAAAAACAGCCACTTTTAAAAATACGTAAGCACTTCCATTTACTTAATATTATTTTGAAATAAGATTATACCCGCGGCTTTGTCCGCGTGTATTAAGGTTTTTTAATTCCCATCCATCCATCCATCCATCCATCTATACATACATCCATCCTCACAAACTTATATTAGTAGGATTACAAAAATAATAAACCTCTTTCATCTTATTTGTAACAAAATTTTCAAGAATTTCTTCTCTCAGATTACCTATTTTCTACGTATAGATAAGACGATAATAATATTGTTAACCTTTTCTATCCTCTATTAAATTTTCGTGTACCTATCAAAGTTATAAAAATTATAACATGGGCATGAACATGAAACTTTCCACCGTTTTATTTGCGACGGTTTCCTAAAGCCTTGACCCTAAAATACTGTCGTCTTTACGAGGCTGTAAACCTTTCATCGTTGTCTACAATTATTGAGAATGCTTGTCTATAAACTTCCACGGGAACCCTATATAAAGGAACGGTTTTATGAACATGAACAACCATGCGAAGAAAATATTTTTGGCAGGAGTATTTGTGGCGAATCAATGTTTGAGTTGCGGTGACTGATGATTTAGGTTGGTTGATTTGAGCTTAGGAAATGGGTAGATACTTACATTCAGCTGGAGCCGAATTTTAGACAGTGCGTCAAAAGACTTGATTAATATGCAATTTTATAACTAACCTTGCACTTGTTAGAAAAAGCTTCGAAAAAGAAGCGAAATGTATGTGATTATACCCATACAGAAGCATCATGCTCTACACAATCTATTTAACTATTAACTTAACTATGGTAGATTCATCGACTATTCAAAAGCACTTGTAAAAGTTTATTTGAATAAAAAATATTTCTATTCTATTCTAAAAACTTAAGCGGCAAGGCTAAGTCTAAGATCTATAGACGGGACTCTCTCTCAGCTCACACTCAAGACTGAGTTTACTCGGAACATATTTATGTCTCATTTTAACTCTATCTCAAGTCTTGAGCAGACCCAGAGTACGATCTATAGCTCTCAGCCTAACTGCTTACTACTTTCTTAGATCTTTATACCTAATAATCCTATCTAAGGCTTATTTCTGAATTTACTATAAATTATATTACAAACAGTTTAAGTATAGCGTTAACAAATATAGCACAGATTGCAATTATGTGATTGTACTAACCCAGATCCGAGTGAGAAAATCTTGATGCAAAACCATAAAAAACCCACCGAACAAAATTGATTCTACGAAACTGCGGTTGAACTATTATTAAAACATTAACAAGTTTTTGGGCAATCTAAAAGACGACAAAGGCGGTATTTCCGCAGGTCAAGCAAAAAATGCTCAAAGTATCAATTTTCGATCGACGACGTAGGTCCGATAGGGCGTCCTTTCGTATCAAAATTGTGTGCAGCCGTCCAGGATTGTCTAGACAAAGTCTGCGAGATTAAAGATGAGATGAATACAAGCTGGGACGAGGAAAGAAAACGAAAAATGCCTTTTCGTAGAGAGGCTTGCCCTGTCACGTACACTGGAGTCTTATTTAATCCGTTTGCACAAGGTTTTATGGAAGCTCTTGCAAATATATTATTATCTCGTGTAGGTTTAATTAATATTAATACTAATAGTGAAAGAATACAAAAAAAAATTAAGTGGCACTCGGGGACTGCCGCGGTAAAGCTATTGCATAGCATTTTTTATCAACTTAGCAATTATAATATTTATGCAATTTTTTTTTGCATCATAAAAATTATGCAAAAAAATAATTAAAAAAAAAACAAACAAGGAAAGCGCACTGTCACTATACTTCGCGAGTGAGATTCGAACCTGCGACATCATACACCATACGGTAAAGAAAGCGGCCGCTCGCTCACTGCGCCAAACAGAGCTACTTGTGAACCTCTAAAATGTTGAACGCTTACTGAACGACGCGACGGTGTTAGGTTTATTTTCGTTACGGAATTTCTTGATTCGGTCGCCGCGCTCAAACTGTTTGTCCTAGTTCAAAGCCCGCCATAAAATACTTTAGGGCCTATTTCACCATTGTCAAGTAAGTACTTACATAAATTTTAGGTAGCCGCCTTGGAGCGTAACGGCTGCCTATAATAAAGCGACGAATAAAGAGTAAAGACGTTCAGGCAGATTGCCAATAATATACAGAATCTATCAAAACGTGAAAATTCATCAGTCAAAGTTTACTTGGCTATGGTGAAATATGAACCCCATAAAGCTTTATTTTCTATTAATAAATGGAAACTGTTGACGATAATAAATCTTTTTTGATAATATTAATCAAGTCATAAAAAAATCATAAAACTCCTTACAGCAAAATGGCATTATTGTTGATACGACAGCCATTAATATTATTAATATGGCTTCACGACGCGAGAACCATAAACTTGAACAAACGAGAGAGGCGGGATACTTTTTACCGCCCGAACTCCCATAAAAACGTGAGCCCTGAATTAGCTCGATTCTTTGTCACCCCTTTTGAACAACCCTAAAATTTCTACTACCACCGTCTTTGTCTAACAACAACCACCACATTCCCATCCGTTAAACTGCATCAAGGAAAAACAACGTAAAACCACCCGAGATGAAACGAGATAGAATAAAATATATGCACTAGTAGAGAGGACAGAGAGAGCCGCATACGTAGTAGTATGGACGTACACTTTGTAGTGAGTGCGAGGGAGAGGAGAGGAACCCTCGTGATAGAGCGAGAAAGACATAAAAATTAACTATCAGCGGGGAGAGGAACAGAGCTTCTTCAGGCGGGGTGGTTAGTCCGCTTTCGACCGCGCTCGCGGTAGCGTCGGCCATCGTGGAATGTTTTGAAGCGAACGAATCAACTTGTGAAAATATTTTTTCTTGTGCGTTTACGTTATTGATATCGAAATTTTTGTTCCGTCTGAGTTCCGATTGTTGCGCTGCGATCTACGAAGAACGGATTGTATTTTGCCGAAGAAAATACGAAAAACTTTGTCATACAAATTATCATGTGCTAGCAAACTTACGCATTGAATAAAGTTTGGTATTATCGGCTGAAAACTTTATAATGTCGATAACGGTTGGATTTATGTGCCGGTTATGATAACAGAGGAAAACTAAGACGTTGTTGTAAAACATAGAGATACCAAAGAAGATGTGTGCCAAAATGTTATTATATAATTTTTCCTTGTTATCCGCGATCTTTACCTGGATTGGAGTGCTTGCTGAGGAGGAGGTGTCATCTCCATTGAGAGTGGCCCAATGTAGAGCAACATGCTTACAAAAGGTAGGTTCAGTCACATTTCTATACGACCTTTAAGATTTATTTACCATCATAGCTAAACCAAGGATGATCTATTGTTTCGTTGACAACAGACAATATTATGGTTGTACAACACTCCATTGGAACATTCTATCAGATAGCACAGAAGCCTCGGTGAGAGAAATTTCTCAATAATATGAAATCTATGTGACTAATTATTGTAGGATAGCATTTTCCGGCATATTTTAGTTAGTAGGTATTTTCTTTTAATTTTTTGTTTAGATTACATACTATAGTATTAATCGATTAAAAACTATTGCTATTAGTGGTCACCCACCCTTTATTTTTATTGTCTAGTTACTAACAAAATTCTTTTTCATTGTATTTAAAACGTACTTGCCATGTTCCGTTACGTGACAGACGTCCTATTTTTAGGGTTCCATACCAAAATGGCAAAAATGGAATCCTTTTGGTGAGACTTTCTCCGTCCGTCTGTCCGTCCGTCTGTCACAGTCGATTATTTCAGTAACTATTAAAGCTATAGACATGAAATTTGGCATAGTTGTGTATAATAGTGGCCCAAAATCATTGGAATAAAGAAAAATCGAAAATTATTTTTAGTTTTAATAAAAAAAGGGGGAAAATCGGGGGTTTGAAATTTCAAAGTAAAATAACTATATCGAGTGGGGTATCATATGAAAGGCCTTTACTTGTGCATTCTAAAACAGTTTTTTATTTATTTCTATATATAATAGTTTTAGGGGTATCCCTGCGAGATCAAATCAGAAATGAAGAGATCCGCAGGAGAACTAAAGTCACCGACATAGCTCAGCGAGTCGCGAAACTGAAGTGGAAATGGGCGGGGCACATAGTTCGAAGAGCTGATGGTCGTTGGGGTCCCAAGGTGTTGGAGTGGCGACCCCGCACCGGTAAACGCAGTGTTGGCAGACCCCCCACTAGGTGGACCGACGACATCAAACGAGTCGCAGGGAGCCGCTGGATTCAGGCGGCGCAAGACCGAGGCCTGTGGAGGTCCATGCAGGAGACCTATGTCCAGCAGTGGACATCTAAAGGTTGATAATGATGATGATAATAGTTTTTGATTAATCGGCCAAAAATGTCGAAAAAAATACCCCCCCCCCCCCCCCCCCCTTATCTCCGAAGTTTACCAATCGAAAAATCTGAAATAATTATGGTCAATAGAGGTTTATGTATATTTTACAGGAAAAATAAAATCAACGCGAAAATTATTTTAGTTTAATTAAAAAAGGGGGAAAATCAGGGGTTTGAAATTTCAAAGTAAGATAATTATACCGAGTGGGGTATCATATGAAAGGCCTTTACTTGTGCATTCTAAAACAGTTTTTTATCTATTTCTAGATATAATAGTTTCTGATTAATCGGCCAAAATGTCGAAAAAAATACAGTTCCCCCCCCTTATCTCCGAAGTTTACCAATCGAAAAATCTGAAATAATTATGGTCAATAGAAGTTTATGTATATTTTACAGGAAAAATAAAACCAACGCTCTAACTAGCATAGTTTTTTTTATATTAACAATAAACCTCTACAAACAAAGTTAACGATAAATAAGCAAATTAATATAATTTGGAGTATGGAACCCTCGGTGCGCGAGTCCGACTCGCACTTGGCCGGCTTTTTTTCATTTTTAACATTCTTTCGCAGAACCTGTCGCCGATTTAAAAAGTTAGCCTGACTTGCCGGTGATTTACGCCTAAATTAATTTTCTCTTTTCCCTAGGTACTCTACTAACTGACGATAAACTAACGCCTAAACTAATAGTTTGATAATATTGCCTTATTGAAAATATGACTTATGTAGCTATGTATACGGTATGTACCTAAATAGAATTGAACTTTGACAATTTTAATACATTTCCCTTTCAATAGATTAGCACCCGTCACACACAATTTCGTTAACGTTGTTGTGCCCTACCCGTATTTACTTCATGGGGTAAAAATATAGGATGCATTTTTTCACGTTGTATGCAATTCTGCACGCTGCACAAGATGAACTCGCGGATAGATTGTTCATTTGTCCCTCAATCAATCACCCTGTGTGGTTGAATCCTCCGACGGCTCGCAGTCGCAACCCGACCACGAGCTCCGCAAGCGCAATAATTTTTATAGCAGGTGAAGATTTAGGAGTTTAAAATATTGTATTGATGATAGGCATTTATGTGGTAGAGCCTGTAAAAGAAGTCAGTTTAATGGGTAATTTGAAAAATAGGTTGTAGCAACACTGTGAAAGAGTCCTCGATGAATTGAACAGTTTAGATACTTTACAAAAAAAAAAAGGAATCTGATTTTAATAAAAATAAACTATACTTACATACATTAATGTGGAAAGGAGAAATAAATTGAAAAAAAAAAACTGACTTATTGAACAACTATTTTAGTCATAAACCTTAATTTTAACTAGGTAGTAAGTAGTAGAAGATAAGAAAATAAAGAAGTTTCTTAGTTCAGTTACAACGACCTCAACCAAGACCTCGACCTCAATAAAATATTTGAAGCACAGTTAAGAAAAAAATATACCTAGGTACTTACTTAAATAGGTAGTCTAAATTAAATTAAAAAAGGTCATAACGGGGGGCTAAATAGCTCTATAACAAACAGGTAATTAGGTAGCCCAAACTCGATGGACTTGCCATTTGCCATAGTCACATTGTGAATGATTAATAACTTTATTAAACCGGTAATTATATATTTGCCAACACTCTGATGTTAATCTGATACTCATCATATTGATCGGTAAATATTTACAATTTTACTTACACCTGGTAAATATAATTAATCTTTAACCAGCAATTATAGGGGAGAGTTTGGGAGGAGCGCTCCGTATGCTATAGAATATGTAACACTTAATTTATAACTCTGTACCTATGATTGCTTAATTTTGATCCAGTCTTAGTCAGTAGTCATATGTGTATCTTTTTTGACTAACATAAACTCTTTAGAACCCAGGGGGATAACCCCTAAGCTCTAAAGTGTTTATGTTAAGCAAGAAACCGGGAAGTTTCCGAAGGAGGTCCTGAATAAAGCGAGCTCACGAGGCTCGAAGCCTACGAAGTGGAGGGGGAATTGATGAGCTAAGAAGCAAAGATGTAACAAGCGAGTTGCTGACATCTGCAGGAAACGAACGTCAAGAAGGTGAAGCTGATTGAAGGGACGAAGAAGCGTCTTCTGGCGTAGAACGTGATAGATCATTAATAATAATATGATGTTACCTGGAACCCAAATCTGATATTATTGTATTACGTTTGTATTTGTTTGCAACCTGTTTTGTGTACCTTTTCAATAAACAAATAAATAAATTCGTAGATCCTAAAAATAAAACATCTTCCCAAACAAATTATGACCGAGTTATTAAATCTCCACGACTATAGACTATCTCTCCTCCTTATACTGTGCTAATATTTAGTATGGACTTACATAGTATGTTGTCAAGTCAAGAAAAATAATAGTAATAACAGTACGAGTACCCCTACCTACCTACTGGTAATAATTAAAAAAGCATTACCATGTCCCGGTCTTGCTCTTTCATTTGGAACAGCGAAAACTTCGCGACCAACCATGAATAAATTTGTAGGTGCCTTGTATCACATTGTATTTTATCAGGTGGCAGTAAATAGAGAGATACCATAGAAGTCCTTTTAAAGGTTTACGTGGGCGAGGTCGCGGGCGGCTGCTAGTCATATAAAAGGGATAGTCAATACAAATTACATTTATGGAGGCACAGTTCCAATACAGATAACCGGGCAACCTGTTCGGAACGATTCAAATAAATAGCATAACCCGTTTAGATAAATCGTATCTGTAAATATTGGTAGATATAAATTGTGCTCGCTTATCGCTTACAGAACTCAGATACACATTTCTAAGTTACGTAATTGCGTTTCCTTCGAGATAGTTTCGTACAAAGTTTTAGGTATGAGTTTGGCAGGTTTAATACAATTTCAAGAACTGAATTCCTGAGTGGATTTTAAAACTATTAAATTCCCTTCTAACTTGATTAGTTTTGCCTTAGGACGAATATTTTGAGATAGTTAATATTTAAACTAAGTTCAGTGAAATGGGGATTAAAATACTATGTGGTGGGGATGGCCAGCGGTCGAGAACTATTTTTATTTTAAAATGTGATTGTACTATAACGCCGCAGGATCTCAGTAGATAATTTTATTCTGTAGGCTTAGTACGAGTTAGTGTCGACAAAATTGATAGATTTTAACTATCATATTAGTAGGTATCGTTGACCTAATAATTTATCTATGCCTAAGGTCAAATTTCGTTCATAGGGAATAGAAATAAATTCGTTAGCACAGAATGTACGACTTCAAAGGTCATGATCATTTAGGTCAATTTAGCTCTGACACTAGTATTTCGTTACTTCAAACTGTAAGTACTGCATGACTTAGTTCATTAGAACCCCAGATTGACCTCAGACGTCCGGAAGTATTACCATTATAGAGCCCGAGAATAAAAGACATAAGTCCGTACGTGCCTTAGTAGTTTATGTAATTCATTATAATGTTACCAATTATCAAAAACGTATGAAACTGATATTTCAAATGGCAGCCAGGCAGTGCCCTAAGCAAACAATACCTACTCGTATTACTGTATGTCGGTATCAATATGATAGAAGACATGATTTTTGACAAGGGACTGTTTGTTTAGTATTTAGTGACTTGCCCGCCCTCTCTTGTTAGTAAATTTTCTATTTCTTAGCGAGCGATGCTATCATTGGCTTCCCCTATTACTTAAGTAATTAAGTAATTAACATACCCAAACTTCTTTTTCATTACAAACTAAGAATAACTAGGTACCTACTTCCTAATTCCATGGCTATAATTACATATATAATATTACTTACTGTATCTTTTTTCATAGAATTATATTTTACAGATAGTACATGTATGTAATATAATTTTTACACTACAACTACAATAATAATTTATGTAAATAAATATCGCATTTATTTTAGAAAACTATAGTAATGTACCAAGAATCTATGTAGGTAGAATAGTAGGTACGTACCAAATAATACCAAGCGTTTTTTTCGTACTCAGTACTATAGACCTCTACCCATAGCGGTCTATAGTATCTACTGAGTACGAAAAACGATTGGTATTATTTGGTAACGCTTCATTTGCATTGGTGTAAATCCAAATCGACATCAATGCAAATGAATCAACTTGGATATCTCCAATGTGAATGTCGAACTTATTACCAGGACCTTCAGTGCAGACTGCAGTGCTTTGAATTGGCACAAAAAAAAGCCGTTATTGAAATATTATATAAATTATACATAATATGAGTTATTATGACATAGCCACTCCAGCGTACTAGTATAATAGAGGTTTGTGACTCTTACTAAGACTTTGTATTAGAATACTTGAAATTTTTTATTAAAAATGACTAAGATGTCATGTCCTTAGGCCAACCAAATTAATTTTTTGCTTTGTCATCTAGCACACAAAAAAAAGTGGAATCCAAAAATAAAATTCTTTTTATTTTGTTTTATACTTTACTGCTTCAGTAAATTTACATCTCTCAGCTTCCAACGTGGAGATTAATGTATTATTCCGGCTTAATAAGAATCTTGATTGAGTTTTAATTAACTTTTTAAATTTTTACGATGGGTTTTAGTAAGAGAATTTGAGCTTTTATGTCTTTGCTCAATCTTAACTTTGTTTTCTTTTATTAATGGTGTCTTTGTAAAAAGAAACAAAAAAATTTAAAAGTCTTAAAACGATTTTGATAAAATGAATGAAATTGTCTTAGATGAAAATTATTGATATATAAGAAATCAATCCATCAGAGATAATATGAATTCTACCATTTTCTTGTGAAACTTTTTACATACTAGCTGATGCCCGCGACTTCGTCTTTTTTCGGTGGATTTAGTTTTTTAAATCCCTCGGGAACTCTTTATAAAAATCTGCATTCAAATCAATCCTCCGTTTGAGTCTTATGATGATAGAGACAGAAACACAGACAAACAAACCTGTCAAACTTCCAACACCCCTCTTTTTCCGTCAGGGATTATACATACCGGTCCTGAACCGGTCGGTGTCTGGTACTCAAAAAAAATACAAAATGAACTTTATTCGAATAAGGCTTTGAATCGTCACAAATGTCAGTCAGTTTATATCATTCTACCACCGACACGGGTTCAAATGGCTACTCCTGCCGACAAAACGATAGATAGAAGCTTTATTTATAACAGTTACTTTATATTTTAATGTAAATTATTTATTTATGATTTTATTCTATGCTACTTACTTTTAATATAATGAAAGACCTGATGACAGCTAGATTTGACTTTAAAATGATCTTTATATGCTATCGTATTTTAATGGATAGTTATCATAATAATCATTTATTGCATATAATATGGAACCATATTATGAAAATGTCAATATACACTCCAGCAGATGCATTTCAATAACTGTTATAAATAAAATGTCTTTCAAAGAGCCTGCTTCCAGAATATTAGACTGCTTATTTTGTGAAGTAAAACTGGTTAAGTTGATTGAGAAGTTTTATTCTTCCTTTCATATTACAGACTAGTTTTGGTGTTGCAGAAATATAAGGCGATTCAGTTTTGTGTCGTAAGTAAAATTTCACAATCCAAAATACAAATGATATTGAAATCTGAGTATCTATATCTAGCAACTTAGTATACTTAGCAACTTAGACCATTCATAAGCCTAGCAACCATATACTTCCTTAACCTTCGTAATTAGTAACTAATCTAGTGGTTCGCCCCGAACTGAGACCTCGCGGTATCCCATAATTCCCATAAGGTAGTTTTAACTATATTGTAATTAAAACGCACCGAATCTGATGACGTCAATCGTCATCTGCTTTCGTGGATGGGATGCGTATTTACAATATTAAAGACAGCGCCATCTAGTAACAGTATAGTGAAGTTTTGTTAAAAACATTGATGCCCATTAAAACTCAAATAATTTCGTTTCTTTATAATATTTATCTAATCTTAGTATTTGTTGTTCAAGTACAGAATATAACTCAAATTATGTGTAAGTTTCAAGTTTTAAAACAAAGTGGTTTTAGAGATCTAGCCTCGAATACAATCTCCACTTTGAAAGCCCCCCATTTCGTATGGGAGCCCCCCTGAAATAAAGATTTTTATAACTTTTTAAGCCATTTTCGGCTGGAGGCCATCGGTTTACATATCATATCTAAAATTGAAGTAATTACGTTCAGTAATTCAGAAGTTATAAGGCTCTGACAGACGGACGGACGGACAAGTGCAAATCGCTCTAGTAAACTCAAAGACCTTCGCTTCGCTCGGTCGACTAGTGGTTCGCCCCGAACTGAGACCTCGCGGTATCCCATAATTCCCATTAGGTAGTTTTTACTATATTATATTGTAATTAAAACGCGCCGAATCTGATGACGTCAATCGTCATCTGCTTTCGTGGATGGGATGCGTATTTACAACATTAAAGACAGCGCCATCTAGTAACAGTATAGTGAAGTTTTGTTAAAAACATTGATGCCCATTAAAACTCAAATAATTTCGTTTCTTTATAATATTTATCTAATCTTAGTATTTGTTGTTCAAGTACAGAATATAACTCAAATTATGTGTAAGTTTCAAGTTTTAAAACAAAGTGGTTTTAGAGATCTAGCCTCGAATACAATCTCCACTTTGAAAGCCCCCCATTTCGTATGGGAGCCCCCCTGAAATAAAGATTTTTATAACTTTGTAAGCCATTTTCGGCTGGAGGCCATCGGTTTACATATCATATCTAAAATTGAAGTAATTACGTTCAGTAATTCAGAAGTTATAAGGCTCTGACAGACGGACGGACGGATAAGTGCAGATCGCTCTAGTAAACTCAGAGACCTTCGCTTCGCTCGGTCGATTATCAGTATAATATTTCCTATGAGTCTCCTCGTAAGCTTGCGTGAACTACTCCCGTAACCGAATTAAAAAAAATTACCTTCTGTACCGGGTAGTACTATTATATATTCTGTGGTACCGGACCTTGCTTTTCAATTAACGCAATACTACTATAAAGAAACTCGAGCTTACTGGGATTGTTGAGAGCACAAACTTTTTTTGTCTAAGGGCCATACGTGAATTTTATCGACGCGAAGCCAAATAGGGGGTCTAGTACGGGTCGGTGTGTCTTAAAATTGCAAAGCAAAATCCTGATGGTATCTCTTGAGTGACGGCAGGAGCCTCTCGATTCCGCATGGCGGGCTACCATTCTCTTGTCGGAATTACTTTGATGCATTCTAGATACGCGCTTGAGAGAAAGTTTTTCTACGAATGGCTGTATTGACAATGACCAATGACTATGGCGGTAAATGGCATACATAGTTAGAATAGTGGTATTGGTTCTCAATATTTCTTAGCAATTAAATTACAAAGATAATAAATGATCTATGAGTGACAATTGCAACAAAATATGAAACAGAAAGTTAAAAATTTAACATTTGGATACTACTGAAACATATTATTCACGTGAAGGTCACACATACTGGTCAATTACCAGCTGAGTTATAAAACCAAATAGCTGAATTAACTTAAATTACGCACTAAAGCAGCACAATAGGTTAATTTAGATGGCATTTTCTTTTGATAAGAATCTACATTCAATGGTGCGTTAAAATGTATAAAGGGTAAAGACGTAAACATTTTTATGTAGCAAATAAAAAGGCTTTTCACAATCGAAATAACTTTCGTGCATTGTTTTGTTTAAAAGCTATAACACGCTTATTTTAAATCCTATTAAGATTTTACTGCTAAGGTGTGGGATTAAAACCAGCTTTAGCCAAACTAGAATAACCATATTAGTTAAAGTCTAGATTTCCTTACTTGAGTATTCGAGTAAACAAACACCTCTTGATATGAATATCAATAATTTGCACACCATCCACACATTTTGAACTACGTATAACTGTCTAGATCTGTTCATTAAACACTTTCGTTACGATTTACACCGAAAATTGCTTCGAATTTACCATTATAAGATATTTATTTTCTCAAATATGAAATATTAGCAGAACTCATTTGCACAGATTAGGAGAAAGTGACATTTCGTAACCCTAGATTGTCTATGAATCGTTGAGGTGGGGACAGGCGAATGAATGACCTTTTATGAATGGATTGAATTCATGGAACTAGGAATTACCCATATACATATAAAGAAATTGATTGATTGATATTTTGTTTTCTTCATAGTTTGGATATCTAAACAACATCTTTTAGACACTAATTTTATCCAAATTATTATTACTACTGATTTTTAAAAATAATTATTTATATCACAACACAATGTTACTCACAGTAGGGTTAACTTTAACAAATGAAGATTCCTATTTAATATGCTTAAAAATTGTCTAGGTAATTTTAATCCTTCAAATTGCCTAATAAAATCTTGGAATACCCAATTGCACAAAAAATACAATTGCACACCATACTTACGCAAACTTTTGGCATCCTAAAAACGACCTCTGTGATACCAATGTTACCCACCTCCCCAGTAGTAGTATTGTCAACTTACTATATTTTCAGACTGCCAGGGATTAGAAAATTGCAATACCCATACCGGTATCGAAACAATTACTCTTACCATACGTTATGTATGAATTACCGATAGTTTTAAAAAAGCGTTAAAAAGAATCAATCTTTTTAACGAAATCATATTTTACTATCACCCTTATGCCTTTAACGAACGTTAAGTGTGTATATAATACAATAAATGTGCCAATAACGTTGATGATAACGTTAAAATTATTTTTAACGTTATGATCAACGTTATTTTTAACATTATAAATACTATAATTATTCAGTTATATATACTGTTGATGTTGAGTTGTTGTCTGTTGATGAAGTCATTGATGTAATAAATTGCCAAACCTATTCATTGTCTCGTTATCATTCCGCCATTATTATTTACTAAAGAGAAAAGGTAAATAAAAATACACTACTGTTTTTTTTTTCAAGAAAATTGTTTGTATCACAATGTTACCCACCAATGGGGGATACTTTCGAATAGGACAAAAATCTGATTTGTAGTAAATCTACGTTATTTTTTTCTTGTATATGATTACGAAAAAGATATTGTTTAGTTACTTTTTACGTCAAATTTGTAGTAATGGTACTCATAATATATGACCGTATTTGTAGTAATGATCAGTTGGGATAAAAATCATTCGGTTGTGTAATGCTTTCACATATTCGTTCAATCGCTCATGCGATAACTTCCCAACCCTATAGATTGTCTTTGGTTAACATTCGGCCATTATTGTTTACTCGAATACTCAAGTAAGGAAATCTAGACTATACTTACTTGAGATAGTTAACACTTTTACTTATAAAAACGGACATACAGGATCCGATGTACATCAAAATAATAATATTAAATGTGCCTCTACCCTTTTTAACGCTAGTTATATCGTTTCCATGAATAGTTTGGTATAATTAATGAGAATAAAATGTATCAGACAGGTACATAAATCGGGTTGATGCGGATCGATTCTTTCTCTGTCTCTGCGTCATCTTATTGAGATGTGATGACACATTTCCATGAATTAGGTACTGGTAGGGCAGTTCTTGGGATAATAATGTGGTGTGTTCCAAATGAGAGTAGGTACGTTTTCTACTCATAAGTTTTAACGTACCTAATGATAAAAGCCCAGTCCGGTGACTTTTTTCAAAGAGGGAATCAAACAACCATCTACACTTGGATTTTAACGTTGGTAACCCAGCAAAATCAACTGATAGTAATAATATGTGCTCTCACAAAAAGTCTACACAAGGTCTCTCCCGCATCGTCGCCCGGATATCGATATTGGATGGTAAATGTTAAAACCGTCTTACGGTTCGATAAAAGCTGTACACAGAGCGATAGCAATCTTCTTAATATGTGACTGATTGAAACTTAACAATGCAATTTAGTCCGGTTTTTTTCTGGGTTTTTCTTCCATGCTATAGATATAGCCGATCTATTAAACACCGCATTTGGCAAATCGCAAACAATGGCTCCCATATCACGCACATCACAACGCATTTCAAATATCGACATCTGGTGATAATACAAACTATTCGATACAACACGAACACTTTTTTGTTTAATTTTTTGCGTAACGCCTTTGCTTTTGCTTTAAAGCTCCCATTAAACTCTCCGGTTGCATTCCGGTTACAGTCCTAATGTTGCGAGCTGCTGGCTATTTCAAGTAAGCTAAGGTTCTTAACCATGTCTTTAGAAACCGCTGGTTTGATTCTATTATTTTCCCCAGTTCGAAACATGTATGAGCCCTTACATGAAATTTATGTAGGAAGGAGAAGAATGATCACGCAGTATTACAGTTCGATTCAAACTTTATGTCCACACGGATGTTAGCCGCGAGTGTAGGTAGGTTCGCGCAGGTTCACCGGCTCCCCGCGCGCCGCTGATTGGCTGGTATTTTTCTTTCTGGTATTTTAATTCTGCGCATCGAAACGCACGAAGTCCGAGAAGTCATAAAGTTTGAATCGGACTGTATAAAGTGTGTTGCTTAAGTATAAACGGGAGACCACCGGTGCCAAACCGGAGCTTGTAGCCCGAGCTTTAGTGTTCTTACCGTTTTTTCTGTTCAATCTACCTGCTTCTAAGATTAAACACAATGAGCTTGGCATTGGGTTTTTTTATTCTATTTCGAAGGGACGCGCGTGATGTTACCAGGGGCGGAAGGATAGGGCACCTTTTATTCTCGCTATTAGAGCCGCGCGCCGTCAGGAAATACACAAATTATCTCCAGATCTTTAGGAGCTTGAAGGGCTATACGATAATATAGTCAGGAGTTTTAGTTTCGCTTTATCATTATTGAGATAAATCACAAGTAGAATTTGCATAGAAGAACACTAATAGGTATCTTCCTATGAATATAGTTAAAATTAAGACTGTGCCGAGCGAAATGTGCCAAACAGGCAGTCACAGTTAAGTTGATAAAATCAACAGCATTTGTTCAATACATCTATAATATATACATTAACCATAACGAAGAATGCGTTAACAATTACACCGTGGAAAAAACTTAAAATGATTAATATTTTAGCCTACAAAATTACATAAAGTTGGATGAAAACTGCAAAAACGTATGCTGGCGTTAAGCGATTATTTATATTATAACAATAGAAATCTAACGTAATTTTCAGTTCAAACAAAGCATGAATATTTATATTATAATATATCCGTCTCAAATATTTAAATTACTGTATGACCATTAAGATACATTTTTATCAAAAAGCACTTCAAATCTGCCATACATTTTTGTATGGCGGCCACGCGTCGGTTTAAATACGCGTCGTTCGTGCTCTGTGATTCAGTCGTCCACGAGTGTTCAGAGTGAGTCCACGTCACTTTGCAGAACAACCCACCGATCGCGTCTCGATCGTAATCTCGTGTACGTCTATCGACAAAACGATGTAAGTATTTTTTGTGAAAAAACACAAAAATTCTTATATCGCGTATGCTGTGGAATCTATTGACAATAGAGCAAAGTAATGTACTACAAGTTTTATAGAGGACATCAATATCTACAAAAAAGTCGGCAATACCATAAATCTAACTATTACAGATATGTCACAATAACTATATATTCGCCCTTTAGTGAATAAGAATACGCTAGTGTCCGTATATCTGTCTGTTTCCTCGTAGCTCCCTAACGAATACACCGATTTTGATGTTTTTTTTTTATATTTGAAAGACTTGATCGAGATGGATCTTAGCTATAATTTACGAAAATCTGCTTAGGCGTTTGAAGAAGACGAAGCTCATTTCCTACTTGTCCCCGCCATATTGAATTTTTTTGTTAATGGACTGATTTCGTTCAAAATCGATATTTAGGCTTCTTTGGGGTCAAGAAAGAGGAAATCGATGTCAAAATTTAAAAAGTCACCGCCATATTGGAATTCTTTGTTATTGGACCGATTTCGTTCAAAATCGATTTTTAGGCTTCCCTGAGGTCAAGGAAGAGGAAATGGTTGCCAAAATTGTAAAAAGTGCCGGCCATATTGAAATTCTATATTATTGGACCGATTACGTTCAAAATCGATATCTAAGGTGCCCTAGGGTCAAGAAAGAGGAAATGGTTGTCAAAATTTTAAAAAGTCCCCGCCATATCGAAATCCTTTGTTATTGAACCGATTTCGTTCAAAATAGATATTTAGGCTTCTCTGGGGTCAAGTAAGAGGAACTGATTGGCAAAATTTTAAAAAAGTGACCGCCATATTGAAATTATCGTCAACGTTCGCCAAATTGAAATGGTGAACGAAATCGGACCAATAACAAAGAATTTCAATATGGCGATCACTTTTAAAATTTTGGCATCTATTTCCTCTTTCTTGACCTAAAGGAAATCTAAATATCGATTTTGAACAAAATCGGTCCAATAACAAAGAATTTCAATATGGAGGTCACTTTTTTAAATTTTGGCATCTATTTCCTCTTTTTCTACCCAAGGGAAGCCTAAATATTGATTTTGAACGAAATCGGTCCAATAACAAAGAAATTCAATATGGTGGTCACTTTTTAAAATTTTGGCAGCTATTTCCTCTTTCTTGACCTAAAGGAAATCTAAATATCGATTTTGAACAAAATCGGTCCAATAACAAAGAATTTCAATATGGAGGTCACTTTTTTAAATTTTGGCATCTATTTCCTCTTTTTTTACCCAAGGGAAGCCTAAATATTAATTTTGAACGAAATCGGTCCAATAACAAAGAATTTCAATATGGCGGTCACTTTTTAAAATTTTGGCATCTATTTCCTCTTTCTTGACCAAAAGGAAATCTAAATATCGATTTTGAACAAAATCGGTCCAATAACAAAGAATTTCAATATGGAGGTCAGTTTTTTAAATTTTGGCATCTATTTCCTCTTTTTTTACCCAAGGGAAGCCTAAATATTGATTTTGAACGAAATCGGTCCAATAACAAAGAATTTCAATATGGCAGTCACTTTTTAAAATTTTGCCATTTATTTCCTCTTTCTTGACCCAAGGGAACCTAAATATCGATTTTGAACAAAATCGGTCCAATAACAAAGAATTTCAATATGGAGGTCACTTTTTTAAAGTTTGGCATCTATTTCCTCTTTTTTTACCCAAGGGAAGCCTAAATATTGATTTTGAACGAAATCGGTCCAATAACAAAGAATTTCAATATGGCAGTCACTTTTTAAAATTTTGGCATCTATTTCCTTTTTTCTTGACCCAAGGGAAGCCTAAATATCGAATTTGAACGAAATCGGTCCAATAACAAAGAATTTCAATATGGCGGTCACTTTTTAAAATTTTGGCAACCATTTCCTTTTCTTGACCCCAGGGAAGCCTGAATATCGATTTTGAACGAAATCTGTCCAATAACAAAGAATTTCAATATGGCAGTCACTTTTTAAATTTTGCCATTTATTTCCTCTTTCTTGACCCAAGGGAAGCCTAAATATCGAATTTGAACGAAATCAGTCCAATAACAAAGAATTTCAATATGGTGGTCACTTTTAAAATTTTAGCATCTATTTCCTCTTTCTTGACCCAAGGGAAGCCTAAATATCGAATTTGAAAGAAAGCGGTCCAATAACGAAGAATTTCAATATGGCGGTGACCTTTTAAAATTTTGGCAACCATTTCCTTTTCTTGACCCCAGGGAAGCCTAAATATCGATTTTGAACGAAATCTGTCCAATAACAAAGAATTTCAATATGGCAGTCACTTTTTAAAATGTAGCCAATCAGTTCAATTCAGCGGGTGGCAGCCCACACCTCACCTCCTAAAATCTTGCCTCGCGCACAAATGCCTAGCCTTAACAATTATTGTGTTTACATGATAACCACCAATTTTAAAAAATATGAGTTACGTTCTTTTGCGTACAGTCGGCCGGTTAAGCTAGGCAATCTCGCTGTTGTGTGCGTGCGTTCACGACTTGACGCACACCTCTAGCGAAATACCTAAACAGCGCCCGCGTCATATGCTCGGCGCAGTCTTAAGTAGGTACTTACCTAATTTCTGAAATTAAAATTTTACAATCGTTAGCCTTAATATTATATAAAAATGATACAGTGTGTTTGTTTGTTGGTTTTTCCTTCAACGGATTGACATGATTTTTTGTATGGGCATACTTAGTTGAGGACCTGGAGAGTGACATAGGCTACTTTTTATCCCGAAAAATCAAAGAGTTCTTTCGGAATTTTTTAAAACTAAATCCACGTGGACCAAGTCGCATCAGCTTGTAAGTTGTACAACGCTATACACTCCACTTTACCTACTTAGTATGGAACACCTGGACACAAGCACAAAATCATGTTCACCATGAAGCGACGTCAAACGATGGTAAACCTTCTTTATGAATTGATACTTGATAGACGTAGGCGTAGGTGGCGACGTGACAGACAGGGTTGAAAAGATCAATGATAAAGGAGGTTGGCGAATTTTGACCCAGCATTTATAAAAACCGTTTAGATTCAGAAATCATTTAATTTTAATTAATATTTTTCAGAGTATTTTTCTGTGTAAACCCGATATTTTTAGAAGAATGCGATCAAAAATATAATTATACACAAAGTACACATTATAAATAACGGTTACATGGCAATACAAGTGAATATCTTTTTTTCCCCAACTTTATTTGATAGACATTGATGAACTTTTTTGTTAGACTGGTTTACTAGAACAAGCATGAGAAGTTTGATTCGTGAACGTGGGCTTGAGGCCCACGGTGCAGTTCGTCTGGGTCAGAAACTCTATGGAATTCGCTAATGGGCAGTTCTCCTAATTGTTGGCTAAAACGTCCGACGAAAAAAAAAATTTTTTTTTTGAGTTATTGGTTTTTTAAGTATGCCTTGATAGAGAGGTGCCTTCATTTATCACAGTGATGAGGAAGGCCTCCACCAGAACCTAGTTTTCTTGGAGAAATAGCGTATTTGGTAATTATGGTGTCCATGGTAAGGATAAATTGTGACATGGTAATGAGGTCCGGAATATGGTGATTAGAATATGCTATATGGTAATTTGTTAAAATTTTGTGAATGAGAAACAAAAATAAAACATAAGTGTTTTTGTTAATAAAATCTATTTAATCTGTAAATGTGGAAAAATACAGTAATGAAACTGAAAGAAATATCGTAGTATTTCTTTAAATATAAAAAAAATCTGCTTAGGTAAGTAGGTACTTATTAATAGTCCTCAAAATTGATAAATCAAATGTATCAATCACGATTTACAAAATAGATAAAAATGTCACTCATAAATTTTCTTGATTCAATTCCGATTATTTATTGATTAATTATTATAGTTAATTAGTTACCTAGAAGAAGCGTCTAAGTAAATCTCGTAAAAACGCCATGCCAATCATAATCGTACAAAGATTCATAACAAAAGTCTGCCTTGCTGACGAGATCAATAAATTCATTTATTTTCCTATCAGACCTACCTAGGCTTACCTACAAAACGCGTCTAATTATATTATGAGTTTAACATAAGATAGCTCTATGTACACAAAATATTCTTCAAATAACATGCCAAACATAATTAATAATTATTATTATAATATAAAATTTGATACAGAATTGTCAGTGTCGTTGATGAGATCTATATATTCGGTAATCTTCTAATCAAATAAGGGTCTAGGGCCTTTGGAGGAAATAGTGACTTACCTGCGACCGCACCTGTTAGGTCTTGACACTAAGCTAGGCTATCCACGCAACGCATTTGTTCGCTATAGAACCAAGCAACAATGACTGTGTTATCATGGAGCTTGACATACATAACGCTTTCAATACACTGGAAAAGGACATTCTACTGAGCGAAGCAAAGTTATGATTCCTACTCTGTATCCTTTTCTTCAGCAATTTTAACATTCCCCCTCCAATGTCTTCTATAACCAAACCTCTATAGTTTCGCAGATTGATGTCCAACAGGGAGATCCGCTTAGACCTCTCATCTTCAGCCTCAGCATTCAGAAAGTTCTTCACGACCTCAAATCCCCCCTTAATATCTGGTAACTCGATGTAGGTACTATAGGAGGCAAACCTGATGTAATGGAACGTGAGCTACTGCTTTTAATACATTGCTTGAAGGAGCTGGGGTTGAAGGTGAACATGCCTAAGTGAGAGTTCTTCCCCTGTATGTAATCCAGAGTCCCGTTTTCTGTTCCCTCACTTTGAAGACCTAGCTCCTGGGCTCAAGGAGTTTAACGCTGACAATTTTTTCCTCTTGGGGTCTCCTATCTTTTCTTCTGCTATCCCGGAAGCCATTGAGGCAAGGAGGCCACTCCGCCATTCAAGAGCATTGGAAAGATCTTTCTGCCCATGTTACGCTTACGCTCTTGCAAAACTATTTTGCTGTGCCGAAGATTACATATCTACTGAGGACTTCCCAACATGGTTGCATGCCTGTTTGCGAATTCCATCGATGCATCTGCGGTTACATGTTGGAAGCCAACGGCCACCACGCATTGAGTTGCAGTCGTTGTGTGGCCAGATTCTCTCGTCACCACTCTCTGAACGATATCGTCCGCACAGCCCTCATCTCGGTCAACGTACCCTGCGTAGTGTGTACTCGAGCCACCCGGTTTGAGTCACATGGATGGCAAGCATCCTGATGGCTTGACACTCGTCCCATGGCAAAATAGCAAATGCATGCTGAGGGACGCGACGTGCATGAGTACATTCGCACCATGTCATCTCAGCCGGAAAACACAGGTAGACGCTGCAGAGTCCGTTGCATTAAAAAAAGGAGTAAAGATGCCCCTATTCTGGACAGCCCCTTTTTGTCCCTCTGGCAGTGGAGACCACGGAATGCTGGAGTGTGGAAGCTAAGCGATTGTTCCACGATATCGGCCGTTGGTTAAGGTGAAGGGGTTGCGATCCACGTTCTGGGGTTTACCTGGTCCAAAGGTCGTCAATCGCCATACAACGCTGCAATGCTGCGAGTTTGATTGCGATTGAGCTATAAAAAGAATTAAGATTTATTCTCCATCTTTTTCGGTATAATATAGAATCTTTTTTTATCTTCGCATACCATTCGAGCCTTTTTTGCCCATCTTTTTCGGTTTAGTTATTTTTTTGTTGGTAAATATAACGATGTTGTCATTACCAACACCCAAACAGTATCAAAATACAGCCATAATCATTCAACACAGATTACTTTTAACTTTTTATATATTACTACAAATTGGTCCTTGACTGCGATAATCTGGGGTAAGTGGTGAATGCATCTAAGATGGTTTCGAGCTTACCTGGTATTAAACTTACACAACTTACCGGTTTCTACGCTGATAGGTACCAGAACGCTAAATCACATGGCGCGGCACATCTCTGCTGGTAGAGTATTGGATGGTAACTAGCCTCGGCCAGACCAGACTGGAGACAATTTTACAACATCCAAAATTGCACCAGCCGGGAGTCAAACCCATGAAGATCCCGTTTTTAAGACCAAAGTACTCACCACAGGGCCAGGGAGGTCGTTAAAATCTAGAAGATCCCATACATTCAAGCATTACTCTAATTACCTAGCTAATGCCCAATTACCATAGTACGTAAAATGGCCCTGGTAATAATGGTAATTAGGATCATGGTAATTAGAATTGGTTAGTAATTAAATTTTTACTTGATAAGTAAACATAGTAATTTTTTTAATGTGCTTTGTTAGAAAGTAAAACATATTTTAAATATATAAACATATAAATGTGATAACTACTTACGGTATGGTGAGAGTCCTATGAATGAGCGATTAAAGTTGCCAAAATGAAATTTCCGTTGGAGAATGCCAAATATTTCAGTAACCCGACGACGTACACACCTCCATTCGACATGAATTGCTCAAGGCAACTGACTTTGTACGTTAGACGCGACGACGATGCGGATTGTATGGATATGTGGGTAGTTACGATAGTGTTTGCACAAGAGCACGGTAATGATTAAAAAGTCGTGGGACAGACTTTAAATACTAATAAAAAACTAATTCTAAGACGTAACCTCACGCTACTGTTGTTATTTTAAAGATTAATTATTCATTATTGAAATATATTTTTTTGAGAATTTTTAATCGACTATGTTTTTAAATAAATAAGTTTGTTACATACAACATAAGCAGTGGGACAGTCATGGAGGTTAGAAAATGGAGGTTTAAATTTTTTTTTCAGCTGGATCTCACCTCTTTTATCTTCTTTTTCTTGATGGGCGATATAGAGGACACTATCTAGTATCTACAAAAAAAGTTTCATAAGCCTGAGTTAGTTTTAACTTACGTTCTCCAGCCTGGGACATGCCTTAGCCAACATTTAGGAGAATTGCCCTAATCTAATTTATCAATTGATAATATTATGTACTTAATAAAAAATTGCGATCGCGAATGTGAACTGTATTCCAACTTGTATTACCGCATTTACGTGTTTCGGAATAGGTACAAGAATTCTTTAAAAATGATTGCTACAATGTGATGATTGCAATCGCCTCTGATTGGCCGATACTCACTCGCTATTGGCTAAAATGCGTTGTTGCAGAAAGAACGCGATAAATTCAGCCAATCACCACTATTAGGACTGTAGCAATGATTGATGAAGCTTTTACAGAATCGGCCTAAATGTGACAATTATCAGGATAATTATCAAGAAATATAATTATCTTGATAATTTTGAACCCTGGCTGATAGAGGTAGTATAATAAATAATCGAAACAATTCATCATCATCATCATCATTATCAACCCATCAACGGCTCATTACTGAGCGCCGGCCTCGTCTCGGAGAAGGGTTATAGGCTATAGTCCACCACGCCGCGCTGGCCTAATCCGAATTGGTGGACTTCACACACCTTCAAGAATATGAAGAACTCGCAGATGTGCAGCTGTTTCCTCACGATGTTTTCCTTTACCGTTGAAGCAAGTGATATTTAACTGTTTAAACGCACTTGACTTCGAAAAGTCAGAGGTGCGTACCCGGGATCGAACCTGCGACCCCCCGAATAGGAGACCACAGTCCTAACCACTAGGCTATCACTGCTTCTATCTAACATTGAACTGCTGCTATCGAAACAATTATTTATCAGTAAGTATTTTCTTTTTATTTCCTCTTTAATAAAAGAAAGAGATACGCTGTAAGGAAAAGTTATTAATCTTATTACTCAAAAGAAATTAATGAACCGTGCAACGTTTGCTATCTCACAAGCACACAGACCAAACGATTAAATATTTTTAACATATTAATTTGTAAAATAAGTAGAGCCAACCCTAATGGTTTTTGTCATCGTTTATATAATTTAATTAGCTTCTATTTCAAGTAATTAATTTGATTTTCTTTGATAAAAGCTCTGTTACTTAATTCATAAGTGGTACAATCAATCTTAGTGTGCTGTGCTCCGATTGGAGAGATAATGGTATAAGGAATGGTGTACACGAACTTGCGTCTGTATCATAATTATTATCATACTAAATAAGGCACACTACATAATGGACACTTTTTCTTCTTCAGAGGCCTCTTTCATGGACTTACACAGGTCTCAGTCTTGCGCCGCCTGTATTGATGTAGGTACACTAATCATCATCATCATCATCATCATCATCATCATTAGCAACCCATCAACGGCTCACTACTGAGCGCAGGTCTCCTCTCAGAGAAGGGTTATAGGCCATAAGTCCACCACGCTGGCCCAATGCGAATTAGCGAACTTCATACACCTTCAAGAACATTATGAAGAAGAATGTGTGCAGGTTTCCTCATGATGTTTTCCTTCACCGTTGAAGCAAGTTATATTTAATTCCTTAAACGCACTTGCCTCCGAAAAGTCAAAGGTCGAACCTGCGACTCCCCGAATAGGAGACCACAGTCCTAACCACTAGGCTATCATTGCTTGGTACACTAATAATATTTTATAATTATTTAGAATCTATAGATCTACGTCTTAACACCGGGCAAAGCGCGTCATTTACGGGATTCTCTGAGAAGTTTTCCGAGCTTTGTTTATCTATCTTTCGAGACGGCTAAGGAAAATAAATTAGAGAAGCTTACGCTGTCTTACAATTTAATATTTACCTACCTGCGAATGTTAATTTGACAGATTTTATAAATAAATGCTAAAGAATATAAATTAGAAGGAACTGTGAATTTCTGCAGGATGCATTCTATAAATTCCTTGTAATTGTGGAAATATTTCGATGGGTCCTATGTATAAGGGCCAAAGTAACAATTTGGCCATTTTCACTTTTTGGTGTTAAATGCTTCCTTTTACTATAATTAATAACATGCACTAAAAAAAAACTCATATTTATTGGTAGAAGTACTATTTTTATTGCAGTAAAAGGGCTCAAGTCGCACACTTTTAAACGTACAAGGGCCAAATGGTTGTTTGAGACTTATTTGTGGTTATATCCCGCCAGTTTGCCATTTTAACAACCTAAAAAAGGCCAATGTTATGTTTGTCATTCTTTAAATACGGTCCTATAACGCCGAAAATTAAAGAAAACTTTGATAATCATGTCTGATTGATGTTATATATTAAAATTTTGTACCATGTAATGATAATATTTCAAAGATTGCGGAGTAATAATGATGACGATGAGTAAATGTTTATTTTTTGATATTATTTTTGATTTATATGAATATTTTTTACTTTGATTGCAAATAGTTTTGGTACAATAAAAAATATTTCATTTTAAGTACTTACGTTGACATTCAATATATAAGATTTGAGAAAGGTTATTACATTATTGATTATTAATTATTGATCTATACTAATATTATTATAAATAGGAAAGATTTTTTGTTTGTTTTTTTGTTTGTACCGAATAGGCTCTGTAACTACTGGACCGATTTTAACCATTTTTTCACCAATAGAAAGCTAATTTATCAGGAAGTAACATAGGCTACAATTTATTTTCAAAAAAATTAAAAATCCTTAAGAAAATTGCAATAATGTGACCCAAAGTAGCAAAACTTTGCCTATAAATTGCTTTATTTGGTGTGTGCTGAGAAAACTATTGATGATACATAAAAATTATGTACTACATAATTAAAGTACTCATTATTCTCTACAAAAAATCTCCAAAGGAATATATCCAACTACCATATTTAAGTCTTATTATAATTTAAGTCAATAGTAGCTTTTGTGTTCTAAATTTAATTAGATCGCCTTTACTATCGTAGTATTAATTCTTCCTTACAAATACATATTATAAATGCGAAATTGTGTTTGTTTGTTAGTTTTTCCGTCAATCACGCTGCAACAAAGCTACGGATTAACGATATTTTTTTGATAGGTATAATTGAGAACCTGGAGGGTGACGTAGGCATCCCGAAAAATCAAAGAGTTCCCGCGGAATTCTTACCAAGTAAGATAACGTATAAGTAACAATGTGTCTTATTACCAAAACAGTCACATAATTTGTGTTCTTTTTGATGATTTATTTATTTTAATCCATCAATATAAAATTGGGGCTATAAAAATCTAGAAAATATACAATTTTTAAATTTAAGCGTGTACCCAGTAAATGGCACTTTGGCCTTTTTACTAGTTTTTTTGGCAAAGTAAAAATATTAAAAAATTGACGAATATGGGCATATGTGCAATAATTAAAAAACTAAAATATATATTTAAAAAATATTATAGCTCAAATAACGGCCATAGGTGTAATAGCAAATATGCAAAGTTTTATAAAATTCAGTTGTAGCATGTAAGAAATATATCAAATTGAAACTTTGAGAGCCTCTACTGAAAAGTTACGATTTTGCACTTTGGCCCTTATACATAGGACCCATCGATTTCTCGACCAACCAATTCTTCACTTTGTTCTTAAACACATTTGCGTACCCTTCAGGCAAGAGTGAATAGGCGTCTTCTAAGCAAGCGCGCTTTAACTTAGACCTTATCGGTGCTTTCCATCATTGATTGTCGTCAGTTTTCGTCAAGCGCAAGCCTGTCTCGCAACAAAAAGTAATTTTACTGGAAATTCTATGAACATAACAGCATGCAGCAGTTATAGGTTCATAATATTATATGTATGTCTGTAAGCCCTTAAAATATTCATTTAGGCAAGACGAAAAAAGACCGAAACCAAAAAAATGTGGGCACATTGTGTTATTGTCGTACGTTGTCGCCAGAAACTATTTTTTCTATTGTACTGTTGTATTGTCACTGTGTCCTTTTTTAAATATATCGGGCTCGTATTTTCCCTTTTCTACTCTTTAGGGCTCCGCAATGAAATGGTTACATGCCCCTTATTTTACGGATCAATACCAAAAGCTTTGCTATTACCTATATCAATGTACGTACCTACCTTACAAATGAGTTTACCTCTACAGAGGCTATAATATTATGTGGAAAATACAGCGTTGGCTCAAACATTCGCACCAACATTGGAAGTTGGTGAGTTTATGTCGATTGTTTAGTGCATCACAGGTTGGGGCTTTTTGGACTCAACGTTGAGGCCAACGCGTAGAGCCGGCCTAAGGTCAGGGGTGAATCAACAGCAACAAGGAATGAACGAGAAACTTTCTTTTCTTCCTTCCTATTTCTTACTAATCCTATTAGTAGGAAGTAGAAAGGATATATTAGGATTAGGACAAAACGATGAAGAAAGTTTCTCCGTTCGTTCCTTGTGTTATTATAAAAGCGAAAGTTTGTGAGGATGGATGGATGGATTGATGTTTATTATTGTTACTTCTTCACGCCACAACGAATGAACCGATTTGGCTGAAATTTGGAATGGAGATAACTCATCTCATTTCATCCTGGAATATTAAAGAGTTCCCGCCGGAGTCAAAAAATCTTAATCCACGCGGACGAAGTCGCGGGCAGATTATGTCTTTATATTGAAGCAGAATTTCGCTAGATTTGGTCCTATCAGAATTAACGGCATATTACCTTCAAAAAATTTATTTCATCTAGGGACGACATTCCTAAAGAATCTCCAAATTATAGCCCACTTAACATTTTTTGCTTTGATCTCTTCATTTCTTCAAATTTTAGAACAAAATCCTACCACCCAAGTTCTTTTCACGCTTGACTTTTTTCTTTTTAACTTTTTTTTAAAACTGTACCTCCGTGGATGAGTACGCGGAGTTTTGTGTACATGTGATGAATTTTAAATTGTAGATAGGTACCGTCAGCAATGAAGTACACTTCACAACAATTTCTTCTTCCTTATCAACTGGTAGACGTCTACTGCTGGACAAATGTTTCTTTCATGAACTTCCACAGGTATCGGTCTTGCCCCATCTGTATCCAGCTGCTTCATGCGACTCGTCTGATGTAGATGTAGGTAGATCCTTGTGGCGGTCTGCCTATACTGTGCTTTCCGGTGCCTTCGGGGTTGCACAACAATTTCACATTCAATTATCTACATTCAATCGTTCATTCAAGGTGAACGACCAAGAATTTTTAACTCATAATAGTACATTATTGTCGAGGCTCGGAATAAAGCAATTTATGGACGAGTAACCGCCGAGGCGAAGCCGAGGACTTCCAAGTGATTTTAAAAGGACGAGGCGCTAGCCGAGGCCTTTTTAAGTAAACGAGGCCATGAATTGCTATTTCGGCCGAGGCTTATATAGTACTTTTCTCTAATTTGCGAGGAAACAACAAAAAATAATTATTAAAGAAACACTTTTATTTCATGTTAAATGTTATAGTACATTAGCTTCTTCCGCCATATCTGGTGGTGTAAAGTCCATTAATTCTTTAAGAAATATATTGTAAAAGAAAACACCAGTCACCAATAATTCTTTACCTCCAATTAAACCACGCTCTTTTTGTTCCATTTAAAAAATAGTACATTATTGTCGAGGCTCGGAATAAAGCAATTCATGGACGAGTAACATTGGAAGGCCGAGGCGAAGCCGAGGACTTCCAAGTGATTTTAAAGGACGAGGCGCTAGCCGAGGCCTTTTTAAGTAAACGAGGCCATGAATTGCTATTTCGGCCGAGGCTTATATAGTACTTTTCTCTAATTTGCGAGGAAACAACAAAAAAATAATTAAAGAAACACTGTTTTATTTCATGTTAAATGTTATAGTACAATTTGTACTCTTTAAAAATGTTGTTAGATTTGAGTAATCGCCAATATTTACATTTTCTTTTAAACGTAATGTAGTTTTTAGCTTTGAGTATTCACACCACAATGTAGATGGCCTTTTGTTTTTACTCAATTCGTTAAAATAGGCCATAAGGACATTTTCTGAAAACGAATTTGTCTTTTTTCCGGTTTTCCATTGAATGAAGTCTTCATAAGCCTTTTCATATTTTTCTTTAGATTTTGGTGGTAAAAGATTTTCTGATAGAATTTTAGCTTCTTCCGCCATATCTGGTGGTGTAAAGTCCATTAATTCTTCATCCGATTCCGAATCCATTTTTATTTCAGAACAAGAAATATATTGTAAAAGAAAACACCAGTCACCAATAATTCTTTACCTCCAATTAAACCACGCTCTTTTTGTTCCATTAAAAAAAATTCATTCTTATTTTTAGGGTTCCGTACCCAACGGGACCCTATTACTAAGCCTACGCTGTCCGTCCGTCCGTCCGTCCGTCCGTCCGTCCGTCGTTCAGCGGGCTGTATCTCGTAAACCGTAATACATAGACAGATGAAATTTTCACATATTATGTATTTCTATTGCCGCTATAACAACAAATAATAAAAATTTAATTAAATTAAAAAAATTAAATTAAAATATTACCATGGGTACATGGAAATATTTTTATTTAATTTTTTTTAACGGAACCCTAAAAGAGCGAGGCCCGACTCGCACTTGGCCGATTTTTTTAAATTGTATAACTCAGCGAAAGAAATGCACATTTAAAACACCTAATCACAGAGGAGAAACACCTAATAGAGGAAAGTGTACATTTTAAAAACCTCGTACCTGTCCAGCAATTTACATTATTGTCCTGTTACGTAATTGCTGGCGCCACGCCAGCAATGAGCCAATTGACGTTTCGTTTTTTTTAAATAAAGAAGCGATTTCCGAGCAAATTTGAGAAAAAATCATTCTTATTTTTTTAAATTGTATAACTCAGCGAAAGAAATGCACATTTAAAACACCTAATCACAGAGGAGAAACACCTAATAGAGGAAAGTGTACATTTTAAAAACCTCGTACCTGTCCAGCAATTTACATTAATGTCCTGTTACGTAATTGCTGGCGCCACGCCAGCAATGAGCCAATTGACGTTTCGTTTTTTTTAAATAAAGAAGCGATTTCCGAGCAAATTTGAGAAAAGAATATTATTACTCTTATAATAATGTGCCATTCAAAGGGATATTATAGATAGTTTATAAAGTATATTCCTTGTTTTAATAGTTTACTCACCTACGTACATAATTAGGCATTTGACTGATATTTTTATTTATTAACCGACTTCAAAAAGAAGGAGGTTATCAATTCGTCGGAATCTTTTTTTTTTTATGTATGCACCGATTACTCGAAGACTCGATTTGGAAAATTCTTTTTACGTTTGAAAGGGTATACTCCCCAGGTGGTCCCGTATAAATTTTATCGAAATCGGTCGAGCGGTTTTTAAAATATCAACAATAAATTATATGCTTTGTATTATAGTGGCACGGGAGTTTGAAGTAGGTTTTTTAAAAAGAATTTTTTATATTAAATTACTTAAAATAACGTTTTTAAATATTATAATATAACAACAATGCCATTTCTCTTTTTTAATTATCTATACTATTCTCGGAAATATAAGATGTTTTACTGTGACTGTATATGTCTCTTTCTAAAACGAAATTTTCATGGAGCATTTATGGTGCTGCTGAATTGTGACATCACACTTCACTAGCGCTCTCTCTGTCTAACAGGAAACTTTAAAGCTCTATAACTTGTTTTTGGACCGATTTATTTTCTGTTTTTACAAATGTTATTCTTACATATTATTACATTTTCGATTGTAAATAATGAATATCAACATTTTGACTACAGTCAAATACCCAATTATCCTATGAATTCTAGATTAAGTAATTCTATTTAAATCTCAAGTTATGAAAGCATAGTTGAGTCTTAAATATTTCACAATATTAATATAGTCATGTATGTGTTTGGTGCCGACTGTACTTATTTCGTTGGTTCCGAAACAGTTAAGTAATAATATGTTTAGCCTTTTAAAGTTCATGAGCGACTTGTCATGTAAAATATAAATTATGTGTTTGGAGGTGAAAAGGTTTTTAAACTACCAAGTTTCTATTCTTTGGTAACTTAGTCATTCAAGTTATTTTTTTTTTGTGTTTCCCATTTAAGACTTTTAAGAGCCCTACTGAATAAGTAAAGTTGCTGTTTTACAATTTATTTTAATTAAATACTAAACAAATGCTAGCTAAGCGATAAGTGGGTAAGTAACTACAATTTTATTTATTTATTTACAATTATAGTTTATTACTCAAAATTACAAATAAATTTTAAATTACTTAGCTAAGTAAGGAGCTAGACATTCAAGTATGTGTATGTTCTTAATATTTTAGATGTTAAAAAATTAATTATAATATTTAATTTTCTATTATTATTATATTTTATTTTCAAGCTAGCTAGCTTAAATATGAATTTAAGCTAGCTAAGTTAAGGAGCTGGAAAGCAGAGATCTAGTAATTAGTTAAGAACTATAATATGATCATGAATTAATTTATTAAGCTTCATTCTGTTATCATATGAAACTATGTATAAAAAATTATATTATTAGCTATAACAGTAAAGAAAATAGGATAATTATTAAACTGGAAGCAAGCCAATGAAAAACGACTGAACTGAACACTAAAAGATGTTTATAGAACACATAAATCTTATCAAACTATTAAATTATGCAAATCATCTTAAAAAACTAATGGCCATTTTACCTTGAAATTGAAATAGTGCAATAATTAGAGCCATAAAGAACCAGCCAGTCTAGCTGATCGCAATATAAAATCGCGATTATTTTAGGGGCATTTCGATATCCTTTTACGGTCCCTTACGTACCTTTTGAAAGAGACTTAATCTGAGCATTAAATGCTAAGAGACGATATAATTTTCTATTGAAATATTAACCACTCTATGCAATACTTACTGTATTCAACTTAGTAAATAAGGTTCAGACCTTTACAGTCATTCTTGGGTTTTGGACCCTTATTGTAATTTTGGAAAAAATTGGAAAACACTTTTAAAATATTCCAAAAATGTATTATCATAAAGCCACCTGTGATTCTTACCTCCGCTCCGGTTTGAACTCATTTGCTCAAAGAATTAACCTGGCAGTTCAGCGTGTGATTGCAGACACTATTTTTGGCAACAATTCACATGGACATAATTTGTTTACTAGTAAGCGATTAGGGTAGCAACGAATAAAATTCTATTGTAACATTGTAATGAAAATAGATAGGGGCACGTGCTGTTCCTATGGACGCTTGTACCTGTGGACGCAACCGATTCCGTCGAAACTAGCAACCCTAAAATTATAATTTGAACGCGAACTGTCAACCATAAACAAAGCTTTACGGTCGCGTTCAAATTAGAATTTTAGGGTTGCTAGTTTTGACGGAATCAATTGTGTTCACAGGTACAAGGGTCCATACTAACAGCACTTGCCCATTTATGAGCGAATACCCAATAATTTATGAAAGATTTATAAATTGTACTCATGTAAGTCATTGTAACGTTTTAATAATAGAATAAAATTCATAAACACTGCATTATAAGTGTCTTAGGTCTTGCCAGTTTTAATGCAAAATGGACCATGATTCTGTCCCGCCATCTCCTAGTCTATTGTTCTCCGGTATAGCTACCTACAGGATGGGTAAAATTTTTGTTTGAAGCCAAGTCAAATAAAAAAATCACCTCAAGGTTCGGATGCACGTCCTCTGTCAAAAAAAAATAAACGAGTGAGTCCAAGCCGAAATGACCTGCATTTTTGTTCACGATTTGTTTTCGTTTTTGTTACGTTTGAGTTCATTTGGAAGTAGCCATGTCTGTTGGTTACTGAATTAACTTAAATTGCCTTCCTTTTTTGTGTATAAGAATATTTCTTTGTGCTCGTTTTGTGGTTATAACTTAACAGAAGGTGTCGGTTAAAAAAGTAATCGGAACACTGGACGTAAGTATTAGAAACTAGATGATGCTCGCGACGTTGTGCGCTTTGAATTAGGTTTATGAAAATCGCTTAGCTCGTCTTTGATGTTCCAAGATAAAAAGTAGTCTAGGTCACTTGTATTCTTGTATATAAACGTCAATAGAGCAACGGTCAAGGTGAACGGTCAACGGTTCAAACAATTTAAACGGTTTTAAAAATTTTGAAAGGGCTGAAACATTTTAATGCGAAAAACAAATTAAAATTATTTTTTATTTAAAAGCTGTATTGTTTAGTTGTTTTTCACAACTAAACAACACAGCTTTAAAATAAAAAAAGATCGATTTTCAGTAACCCTATGCCTTAAAAATAAAAGATCCAAACACCAATTCACTAAAAGTTTTATCTTATGGAATTTGTATTGAACATTTTTAGATAATTATCTCTGAGCCGGAAACTGGTCTAATGCAACCGTTTGGGATTTTAACTTTTTAAGGCATTATTCATAACAGTATGGTTGGTTTTCAAATTGATAACTCAAGGTAATCGTTGGAGTATATTAATTCACTTTTATAAAATTGATTATGCTTGTCGGCCTATCAGTATTCTATCGAATATACTTTAAAAAGCGTTCTCAGGAATTTTGGTGATAAAAGAACAATATAACTTTAGTTAAGTATAATATTCTCCTTCCTTCAACTTACCTAATTTTTAATAATTTGATTATCACATTGATGATGGTGGATTGCTTTGTTCTTCAATCACGCAACATCAGAGCAACGGATCGACGTGATTTTTGCATGGCTATAATTGAGAACTTCAAAAGCGACATAAGCTACCTTTGATCCCGGAAAAACAGGGTTCCCGCGGGATTTTTAAAAACCTAACACCTAGCGGGCGAGAGCTAGTATAAAATAATAAAAATATATAATAAATTAATATATATATAATAAATTGTGATAAATATGCAGGTGCATCAATACTTTGTAGAGCTTATTGGCTCTTTTTTATACGCTTTTTATTAGCTTCACTTGTATGTTTGTAACAATGTTTGTAACCGACTTCTTTGGGCGCGATTTTGACCCACTTTAAACGGCCAGATTTCGTTTAAACTTTGTAGATTTATCGAGGACCGATGACAATACACTAATTTGATAAAAAAAACAAAAAAAAACTTGTATGTTTGTAACCGACTTCTTTGGGCGCGATTTCACTTGGGGGTCATCCATAAATTACGTCACACGAATTTCATGATTTTTTGCCCCTCCCCCCGTCCTTGTCACAGCTGGTCACATTTGTAAGACTCCCCCCCTCCCTAGTGTGACGTCACATATTTTGCAAATTTACAATTAGAAATTATTGAATGAAAACAGCGGTTCCGAAATCAGTTTTATTTCCATTTAAATTATATTTTAATAAAATTAACATGAAATCAATCAATTAACAAAACAAAAAACGATTAATTATATTATATTAATTAAAGAAATTAACAAAACAAAAAACGATTGACTATGTTAATTAAAGAAATTAACAAAACAAAAAACGATTGAATATATTAATTAAAGAAATTAACAAAACAAAAAATGTTAATAGAATAATATTAATTAAAGATACAAACTTAAAAATCTTGAGTCCATGGACTTTGAACCCACTCCTTTAAATTATTTATAACTGGCATAGCAGCCACTTCATTCTCGTTTGGGTTGTTAATGTCAGGAACATTAGTTGTGTCAACATCTTTTTCATCCAACCATACAGCATCATCGTCATCATCCACACAAAGAAGTTCTCTGGCACGTCTAGCAGCAATTCTTTGAGGACGAAATTTCGCGATAGGTAAAACATCTTGTTGCCTCTTATGTAATTGTTTTTGTTGATTAGTGGCCTTGTATGATGCAAAATATAGACCACAGATGCCACATGATCGCTTAAACAAATATGATTCGACACTAGGGCAATAGCTATCATACGGAACTTGCTTCAAATGTGATGACGCTCGGAGATCCAAAGCTAACTGAAGTAATAGTGGAGCGAATTTACCTTCGGAGTCATCTTTTTCTGTGGTTACGTACCCGTTTGACGTCTGACTTTGTGACTACAATTTGTTTTCTTTAATCAGCATAAGCTGAACTTTATTTTTCATATAGTTTACGGTAAAGATTACCTAAATCACATTTTTTGTTCATTTTAAACTTGTTTCGTAAGTTAAAAATCACAAAATAGCAAAACTAAGAACGACGTTGTTTCATCCGCGAATGTCAGTAGTCAAATGAAATAGAAACAAAGAAATCACCGCTAGGCGCAATGCGTTTGGCGGCATTTATCAAAGGGCGCCTAGGCGGTCCGCGCGTAACACTAGTAGAGCGAGTGGTCGACAAAACAATTGGTATCTTATATTTACACAGATATAGTTGTAGATGTTTTTGAGGTTTTCGTAAAGTATAGTATAAAGTTCGTGTTTTAATACTTAAATTATACTTAATAGATTTTGAAATGTGACGTCACGAAATTTAGGACCCCTCCCACCCCCTTGTCACACAATGTCACACTTCGTCGACCCCCTCCCTCCCCCTAAACGTGTGACGTAATTTATGGATGGCCCCTTGTATGTTTGTAACTTGTAACCGACTTCTTTGGGCGCGATTTTGACCCACTTTAAACGGCCAGATTTCGTTCAAACTTTGTAGATTTATCGAGGACCGATGACAATACACTAATTTGATAAAAAAACAAAAAAAAACTTGTATGTTTGTAACCGACTTCTTTGGGCGCGATTTCACTTGTATGTTTGTAACTTGTAACCGACTTCTTTGGGCGCGATTTTGACCCACTTTAAACGGCCAGATTTCGTTCAAACTTTGTAGATTTATCGAGGACCGATGACAATACACTAATTTGAAAAAAAAAAATAATAGTTTAAAAAAACTAAAAACACGCTTTTTATAGAAAACCAAACTAAAAAATAGAAAATAAATTTTAATAAATTTAAATTAAGAATAGGGTCCAAAAATTTCAATAAATATAAATTAATAATAGTGTAAATAAAAAAAATGTATTTTATTTTAAAAAAAGCGTGGGGTGCATGGTGTCAATAGTTTATAAATATTTTATTGACAGATATGAGTAGAGTGATTATCATTTTGATAATATCTTAAAAAGCACCCCACGCTTTTTTTAAAATAAAATACATTTTTTTTATTTACACTATTATTAATTTATATTTATTGAAATTTTTGGACCCTATTCTTAATTTAAATTTATTAAAATTTATTTTCTATTTTTTAGTTTGGTTTTCTATAAAAAGCGTGTTTTTAGTTTTTTTTAACTATTATTTTTTCAATGTATCTTTTGACAAAACTGGTATGAATCAAGACCGTCCGCACACGGTGATTGGCGAACGCATCATAACAACGCGAAGCTGTAATGTACGGAAAAGGCAAGCGTCCGTATCTTCGAGCTCCTCATGAGGGGTGGCTTATCCGCCAAGGCAGTCGTAATAGAGCCGTAGACGAAGCGGACGATTAATGATTCATGACCCCTCGTAGCGTAGTGTCATCAATATTATTCTGTTTGTATCTCGCGCCCGGGCCACCCTCGCCCGCGCCCCGTTCATACATAAATAAACGCGACACGTCGTCTTCTCTGATTACATCGCACCGAAGTAGTGAGAAATAGTGTACTCGGATGCTGAGCCCGTCTTTTGTTCAATATATTCTCCAGAGACGCCGAATGAATAGTTAACACTGTGTGCTCAGCGCATGTGTACGGTTTCGGATTTCTCCTAAAGATTGTTGATAACGTGGGTGATGGAATTTATTTGTCTCGTGGTAATAAGCTGATGTTACAATCGGAATTGGTGTGAAGGGGTAACAAGGCGATCCGTATCGCAGGCGTCGAATCCAGCGTTATTCGAGCGTCTTTTGTTTGTCTATTACAAAGCTAATATTATTGTAATGCTTTAGCTAATAATATTTTTGTCTGGTTCTACGTTACCGTCAAAGATGTGCCGCTTAAATTAATTTATCGTTCCGGTACGATGAGGTATGGGTTTAATTTACCCTGCCATACCATACTCCATCCCAGCCCGCTACCGCTGCTGTCTTAGGCAGCACCGTCACTTACCATCTGGTGAATATATACAATTATTGGTTTAATAACCACTACACAGTAATCTCATAACCCCTATTTAAGCCATGTTTAATTTAGTTCAGAGATTTTAAAACACCAAATTAGCATCATTGTGTCACTTGAAACAAACTAGAGTTAGTGATGGTCTCGTAAATTCTATAAAACAAAAATAGTAGGTAAGTTGTGTCTTAATCATTATCAAGTGTAATTTATAATACCTGTTATATATTTTCATATTTCTATCAGATATTTATTATTAATGCTCATTCATAATGCCTATGAAAGGAATTTAAACAAGGTGATATTTAAATCCAAATGCGACGTGAACATTACTTATTGGATACAGTTAGCGTTTGGGAGGTTGACAATAAAAAAAACACGTCGTTACTGGGAAATACATGACGTACAGTAAGTTCGAAGCCTAAAATAGTGTCTTATATCACGCGATACAGCGATAAAGCCCGTACCTTATAATACCAAAGCATTCAAAGCATGTCGAAAAAGTCATCGTAGGATTGGGAGATTTTGTCGACTTACTTGAGACTAATGTTTTAAATGTGATAATGTGTATAGTTAGTTGTTGGTTTGTCATAATAACAGAGATACGGAGCAACTTATTTTTTGCATGGAAACTGGAATGACAGGCTACTTTTTATCTCAGAAAATCAAAGGAATCGAATTCGCGGGCTTCAGGTTATAAACTATTATATTAGAAAGTTTTTAAATACATACTTACGCATTTTTAATAATTGAGGATATTATTAAACTTGATCAATGTCACTCTTAAACCAACAAAGAGGAAGCACACAAATGTCTTGAAACATCATTTAATAATACCGAATTTATTTCCCACCATTCAATTTGGACGGAAGACATGTCCTGATAAATGATGGCTTCGCTACCGCTACATAACTTCGCTTTTAATCCTCAACAGTGAGCGCCATTGTACCGTCGTCTGATATTTGACACCACCGTTACTGTAACACCTCCACTCGATTAATAATAATATGAAATTAATTCTAAAAAACGACCGTGGACATTAAGAAAGTTTTCAGAAAAAAATGAGTTGGTTGGTATTTTTCAAAACTTTTGCAAACTTTATTTTGCTGAGAGTCCAAATAGGATCATAAAGCATGAGTTATATTCGATCTTGAAATCTGCAAAGCAAAAGATAGTAGTGAAATAAAATTTACATCGTCTAATTTCTGAATTAAGATTTGTGTCAAGGAGACATGGATTTTCTAGAATTTGTTTTCTTGTTCAATTTAGTGACAACTTCAATTTTAAAATTATACCTGCTTACTTTAGCTACATCCTTTATTTCCCCTACATTTCTTTGCGACGGAAGTTCTGTCTTGATAAAATTAATGATGAGCTTGCTACCGGTACATTAACAACTTAGCTTTTAATCCAAAATCGGACAATACAGAAAAACAGTGGTGTTGCTTTCCAATTTTGGATACCTTTGACTAAGTGTTAATCACCTGTATCATCTAATGAAAGCAAATAATATTTTGAAACACACACTTCACTGATATTCTTCTTCTTTATCAACCGATGAATGTCTAGTGTTGGACAAAAGTCTGTATGGACACTTCTGCATAGTGTTGTACCTAGTCAAGAAAGTCACTACTCCAGAACCTTGGGACCCCAACGACCATCGGTACTTTGAGCTATGACACTATCTGAGAACGAATTTCCAAAATAAATTCCAAACATATCTTATTGAAATGAGAAAATTTTAAAAATGGCGGTCTTATTCTCGCCACAAGTAATATTTCATATCAGCGACAGACTGTTACTAACATGCGATAGTTTAGAGTTCCAAAATGTTTGGCAACAGCAAGAGCCCCGCAGGCAAACGGCATGGTCGATATGGGCCCACATTACAAAGTTTGGCCTCAACGTATCCGTTAATGCGTCCACGGCCTAAATAACAAATTAATGGTCCTCTCCTCTTTATCTTTGCTGACGATCAATCAAGCACGCACGCTATCTAATGGTAGGTCATTCTACCTTATCGTTTATGGGGACGTTTTAATACTAATAAAATCTACGACTTTATCAAATCGGGGTCCGGCCATCACATTGTTCCGAGCCTCACTTAATTTATGAGACGTGTTTTAAAAAATGTCTTTTCGTCAATCCATCTCTACCTTGATCTGGTTGGAATGTGACTTGAAGTGTTAAATCTTTAAACAATTTCCATTATCTTAAATACCTACTGATAATAAAACTCTTTCAATGTTATGTTAAAAATGATTAGTTTTTATCTTAAGATGTGCCTTATCTTGGCAGGTTTGACGTACAAAAACATACAAAAAGTTTTTAATTTTGATACCTACAGCTCTCCCAATATGAGGCAAAGCTTGCATGGGGACATGGGTCAAACGCGTAGGGTCTTAAAATTGTAGTTCGGATGCAGTGTTAATTGTTATTGAGAGAAATAAAACACATTCTAACAGTATAACAAATATACCTACTAGTTAATGTAAAATTAGTGTGTAACACCACCTAGAATGGGTGTAGGCCACCATATCATATTCAATTCAGCAAGCAAGCACCACTTACCTACTCCAAAATTGCAACGAATCTAGCGTGCAGTTTTAGTTCGAAAACACAGTGTAAAGTACACTCCGACTGCGTAGTTTTCCAACATTTGCGATGTCAACTGAATCCTCAGTACAAAGTAGCAGATATCCTGTAATCCAAGTTCAGAGTACCTGTATAAAAATACATTATAGACCAATTATTGTCTCAAAAGATTGAATTGAGAACATATTACAATGCTTTATTTTCAAAGGTTATGTTCATAGTATTAACAATGACAGGTTCGTTAAGCTCTTACGAGGGAAATTCCAAAACATTATATTTAACGAAAATATGGACTAAAGTAACAATTTTGTGAGCGCGGCGGTATTTTGATTACATATTTAATACTCCAGTAAACTATTTAATATCATTTCAGAGTTGATTGGGATTCGATTAAAAGCAGCTGCCCTGGACTCTGGTAAGCCCTGGACGACGGAATAGAGATAGTTTTAATGCTCGTAAATTTTGTTTTGAGAGCAAGCGCTCGATCAACTAATCGGTCTCGTTTGAATGTTTGGCTAACTTCGTAACTGAAATTTCCGAACAAATAATTTCGCCTCGCTGGTAACTTCCAGTAAAATACCAACGGTTTTTGTATTTAATTTATTCAACAATCTATGTATGTAGTAGGCTTGTTAAATTTACGATGCATCGATACTAAATAATAATAATAATAATAATTGCTGGCGACAAGTGTTTGATATTTTAGTATAGGAATTGATACAAATTAATATTAAGTTAGTATTGAAAACTTGAGAAAGAATATAGGTATTTTTTCCATTAGCAACACTGTGCATCTAGTTTTGGACACAAATATGACCGATTATAATATCAAAGTTGATATCAGTATCTTGGTAGGTACATTACATATCGATTACATCTTTTTGGCACTTCCGACATTGCTCTACTAAGCAGCAACTACACAATGTTTAGTATTTTCAAAAGTAACACAATTTAAAGTACAAATTCTGTTACAAAAACAAATAATTAAAGAGTCTGTTGTAATAAAGATTCCTAATTACCATGCATATGAATAAAGGTAATAATTTTATGGAAAATAAACTTCACATGTAGGTAGGTACATTCTGTAATGTGGGTAATTTAAAAAGCTTTTAAATACAAGTCTCGGGTAAGGTAAAACGAGCTTCACGCATCGGCAATTTAGTAATTTTAAACAAAGCACAGTAGGACGTCCGTGGATAGGCGGGGCTTAGTGCGTATACGCAACTTGCCCGTTGATAATAATAAAGGGGTGGGCAAATGAATATACCTAAGTGGGGAGACTTATTTTCTGACCAATTAATTAATCATACCGCATCTAGAACGTCATAATCATAAAACGAAAACAAGATCCCCATTCGAGGCGGTCGTTTTATATTTATACAAAGCAAATAAGGTGTCAAAATTTATTGTCCCCGTTAAATTCCTTTTCTTAGACGCCCCAAATCTTTTTATCTCCACATTAATCTTTTTAAACCCATCAAAACAAATCTTTGGATCTTACCAAATATTTTGTACGAAATTGATGGGGGACCTCACTTATCGAGCCTTCAAATCTTACGATCAAAATTCCTAGAGGTGTCGATACAGAGCGAAGTTATGTCACGGACTTGAATGATCGTTACTTTAATTTATAATCACTTACTTTTTAACCGCATACTAAGAGAGAAAAGTATCAACTTGAACGTCTCATGAATTCAAATGTAATTTGTAGAAGTAATAGTTTGAAGTATAATACGAGCGTATTATACCACGTAACAGTTTTTTATAGGGTCTACGTCTACGCCTTCTTAGAAGTTCCAATAATAGCTCAAGTAGGTATATATCACTACTGTACAGCCACTTAAAGTGTGAACGATCATAGGGGATTGCGTGGGCCGTGACACAGTTGGTATTCTCTATACAAAAAACACGAGGCACCCTGTTGTTTTAGAGGGAAAAAATAATGAAATATGCCTCTTTATAGCCTTTTTTATGTTAAACGCTGAGAGTTTTAAGTGTTGCATTTAAAATGAAGTCGGCAGTAAAGAACAAAATTTAGATGCGTTGTTTTTAAATTGAAAGGTAAATTTTGTAAAATAAAAATTTGATGGTCTTTGCATATGTAATTGTTTTGTTGTTTATTATGTCGTCGTTTGAACAAAATAAGTCATATTCATCATTCATAATCATTACGGTGAAACATAACATGGTGAGAAAAGTTGCACGCCTGAGAGTTCTCCATAATGTTCTTGAAGGTGTGTTAAGTCTACCAAATTGCTTTGGGCCAGGGTGGGGGACTATGGTTTATAATCCTTTTGTGAGACCTGTGCTCAGCAGTGAGCCATTGATGGATTGCTAATGATGATGATGATGACGATGATGATGATGATGATGAATCAACAAAGGTTTAGGACATTTTAGGACACAAATTCCAAATGCCTGGATTTTTATGTTCATTATAAACCACGCATATAGGCTGGCTGGTTTGGTCAATCTGAACATTGATCTAAACCATACCACAGAATATATAATAGTACTACGTAACCATACTAATCACAATGCGGTTGATATGCTAAATCGAGCTAGCTACTGCTGGCTCGAGTTTATGCTAAGCTGCTGCCGAACTGGTATGTTAAAGTCTTCAAAATATTCTTTCAACTTTTATTTTTTACACAATTGGCAAGGTCCAAAGGCTTGCTGATTGATCTGTTTTTTTAATACATCATCATCATCATCATTATTAGCAACCCATCAACGGCTCACTACTGAGCGCAGGTCTCCTCTCAGAGAAGGGTTAGGTTAAGGGTTTTAATACATACATTAGGATATTTTCTGAGTGACTTGATATTTTCTTACAAAGAAGTAACACTTAATCTTACACAGATAGAAGATTGCAACTTAAATAGTAGGTATTATAATATTAATGCAAAAGTTTGTATGTTTGGATGTTTGTTCTGCGCTTCAACAAATCAACAGTTGGAAAGTACCTATTTAATGAAAAGCGAGATTTTTAATCAACGCTATATCTAGCCTTTTTTATGAATGCCATCTATTGTCAATAATTAATTGGATTTATATTCCATTCTATTAATATTTAAGTTCATGCAAAAGTGTGTGATATGTGAATGTAAAGAAACACACAATTCACGCTAAAGCAGTCGTGGGTAAAAGCAAGTTTGCTATAAGTCTTTTTTAATTACAATTTCCTTCTAAATGTGTTATCTTTCCAAGCGGCAGCAATAATATATCCAAATTAGAAATTTGGTTTCATCTGAGTAAACAAGCACCACAGTCAACGTTAATAGTGTGACAAAAATACCAATGAGGGGGCTCGGAGATGTTTCGAGGACTACTGTCATGGCCAATAACACATATCAATGTAGCGTGCATTTGGCCACGCCACTCCACAAACTAATTTTGGTACCGCCAACTAGCTAGCAACAATTATTTTATTGTGAGACTAAACTTGCTATATATATATATATATATATATATATATATATATATATATATATATATATATATATATATATATATATATATATATATATATATATATATATATACCTTAGCTTATGAAACTACTGACAGAATTATTCATATTAAAGGATAAATTATATTATAAGAGCATAAATTTTTTTTGAATTCAATATTAAGTAAATTATTAGTTTTTTTGTGTTGACTGGAGGTTATAAACAACCATTATAATACTCGGACAAAACACTGGCTTCCCATAGCAGAAGAGATCTGGGAGCCGGTCACATTGCTGAGCTGCACCATAGTTTACTTTGCGTATTTTTTGTTTTTGTAGCTTTTGAAACAATGGAGATGAAAGCTTTATAGGATTTGTAGCTCAAAAACTATTTATTAACGTCAAATTAGATTAACGAAAGTGTGCGGTCACTAGAGGAGACTACACACTACAATGACATAAACTAATTTTGAAAATTAGAGACTAGAGTTAGACCGGTGGCAAAATTAGACTGTCTCGAGAGAAGTGAGAATTTTTAGTATTGTGCAGCAAGGCAAGGCAGGCAAGGATTTGTCTTAATCAACAGAATAGATAACTAAAAAATACGAGTACATTAATGAAGTAATACTGCTAAAGAAATAACGGAACAACAAAGACGAAAGAAAGGCTCTCATCGACCGAGTAAATACAAATCCAAACCCAAGTTATGAGGTATAAAAAAAAGGATGAAGCGCTTCGAGCAAAGGTAGGTAGTGCCCTTGCGCTTCGCTCGGCTCGTCGTGGCGCCGCGGGGACACTACCGTGTCCCCAGATTCTTCGGTCACATCTCCAGAAATGAGTCAGTTTGGCATTTAGAGGTGCATGGTCAGGTGGAAGGGAAAAGGACTACAGGATGTTCACCTACTCGATGGAAAGATTTAGTCAAATCCATGACCCGAACAACAGTGGAGGAGTTCTCCCGTAATGCTACCAACTGTCACAAGTACTTCGTGCGGGAGGCGTTGCTGCCCAAAACTATTGAGACTGGAGATGACTGAAGTCACATCGCCCTAACAACCACAACCACTCTGACAAGAGTGACCGGACTAATAATTGAAAAGAAAATTTACAAAACCCAAAGGTAGCTGATACCTACGTACTCAAATTTTTGTATGAGATGTGCGACTTTTCATTTATTTTAAACTCATAAATCCCTTTTTTTATGCTGTTGGTGTTTTAAAATTCGCTAAGGTCACTTTTTATGATAATCACGTTTTGTTTCAAAAATAACGAAGCAATAAAATGGGATCCCACGCGGCCAAACAAGAATAAACCTTTAAATTAGTTTTTTGGCGTCCAGGCACTTATAAATAGTCCAAAAAAACTTTATGATGTCAATATAACGTGTGTTCATTTAAATGTTAACATGAAGAGAAAAAATTATAAGATTTTATTAAGAATCGTCATCGGTGTAATTTTAATTAGAAACTCCAAACATTCAATAATAATTGGAAGAGAAAACAAAGTCGTTGTAACATCCCCAGCGTACAATAGGCGTAAATCAAATATATATGAATAAACTTTACAACCATTACTCAAACATTTAATTATCCGTGGCTATTCCAATAATTCATCCATTTCATTGCTGTTTAGTCGTGAAGCATAGACAGGTTTATTATCTTCCGTTGGTTATTTTAACGAAGGCATGATACAACTGAAATAAAAGCGGGATATGTCGGTACATTTTTTGTTCATTGAACACACCATTTAAGTCACAATCGTAAATTTTATTGAAATGTCGCAACAGCGATCGCCGCACGAGATGTCTTGTCTCCGGGGACGAATTTATGCGTAATTCGTAAACAAATTGACGTGTTCGTATACGTTCTTTGAAGGGGACTCCCGCTCCATGATTTGACACGTCTTTTGAGGCTTTTTTAAATATTTACGAGACAACTTGCGCTCGGTGAGATTGTTGAGTCGAATTTGTCTGATTTTATATGCTGTTATTTATATCTCGGAGAAAATACACGTTTCGCCTGAGGATATTTACATATTACGAGTATTTTAACTTGAGAATACTATTACCTACTGCGAAGCGAAAAAATGTTAAGCTGTAGTAAAGGTCTCTTTACGATTTACTTTTGCTTTTTAACGTAGATTTAATTAAAGGTATGTCGTAGGTGTATAAAATACATTTTATATAAGAGCAGACGCAGTCATTCGTATAAATGACTCACCACAGCAGATTTTACGTATATTGTTCGCAGGCGACACCTCAATGCATTGTCGGATTCATATGGCTTCTTAAGTCGTAAAAATATCACGTTACACAATAGCTGCTGATATCTTTTCATTTGAAATTAACCCTCTATTTCTCCCATTGTTACAATTTTCTCGCAATTTAAATGTTGCACAAAGCGTGTGTTAGTTAACGTCTCTTCTTGGAACAAATCAGAGGACCTCCAACATAGCGACCAAACTTCCCTCAACTTACACAGTGATGGTTCGTGTTTCGGTACTTACAGATAGAGTTTCAGCATTGACTTACATAATATGTACCTATTATTCTCTGAGTATGAGATGGCCCTACAAACTAGCAAAATGGCATCGACAAGATGGTGCCTGAACTTCATCAAAGCACCGACTTGCCTAGAAACAGTGAACTGTGAAATATTGTTTCTAGGAGGTTGCTAAGCGATGGCTGCCACTTAATTATTAGTGACTCTGACGACCTTTTAGATTATTTCACTGGGCTCTGGGTACTAGGTAATAGTTTTTAGTTTTGTTTAATGTATAATTGTATTGTAATGGGTAACTAAATTATTACTACAGGTAATAATGTAATAATAAATGTTTTTTTAAGTAATTATTATTACTCCTATCGAAGCAGTGATAGCCTAGTGGTTAGTACTGTGGTCTCCTATTCGGGGAGTCGCAGGTTCGATCCCGGTCACGTACCTCTGACTTTTCTAAGTTAAGTGCGTTTAAGAAATTAAATATCACAAGCTTCAACTGTGAAGGAAAACATTGTGAGGAAACTTGCACACATGAGAGTTCATAATGTTCTCAAAGGTGTGTGAAGTCTGCCAATTTGCACTGGCCCAACCCTTCACTGAGAAGAGACCTGCGCTCAGTAGTGAGCCGTTGATCGGTTACTGATGATGATGGTCATCATCATCGAAATAAATCTCAAACACATTACATTAAATATCGTGTAATATACCTCGTAGTTAATCATCATAAACTATATGCTTTTGTCACTTTCAAAGAGAAAACGACAGTCTCTTATAATGTACATACTCGCAGGTCCACAGTTAAATAAGTTTTGAATAGCGTACCGAGACATAAAATATTGCATATTCATGTAGCCATGTTACTGCCATAACATGAAGATTTTAAAGACTTTACGTGGTTGTCTTAAATGTGTTTTCTATTTCCACAAACAGTTTTGTTGATAAAGAAAGGCAACACATTTGTTTACGTTCATGCTCTAAACTGACACTTTTATTGATACACAAAAGGAGATGGTCCAGAAATGTATGGAGCTCTGGAGTGGTCCTTGTACATTACTTAGAATTAATAAAAATATAAACCATTTTATATTGTTAAAATCCACTATTTTGTCCTCATTTTACGTCACAATAATATTTTCTATCTGACGATAGAAACACTAGACATCGCTTGATAATGACGGCTTGCAGTTTGCACGTCAGTTTTGACGTTTTCTGTCAAGTGTCATCAAGATATTTTGCAATTGACATGAATTATCTATGTAGAAATTTTTTAAACCCGAACTTCACTTGGACGAAGTCAGGATGTAATTCTAAAATACTATTTAACAATTTATGTACAAAGACATGTCATATTTGTCGCTCAAATAAAAAACAGTAATTAATAATACAATTGAAAAAAATAGTATTAGGTAACGATTAATTATTATTATCAGGTACCTAAGTATCTGGTCTGCTTATGTAAAAATAAGTGTTTAGACTCAGCAGCCCAGTGGAAACTAATGAAACTTAATTTCGTATTAAAATATTGATCGATAAAGCTTTTAATTTGCATTTTATTCAATCACTAGTTTGGTCGGAGTGTCTTAAACACGGCCGTCGTTGGATGCCTGCGGCGTGAATACCACAGAGTCCCAACAAGACTTCCTGCTGGTAAGTGTTGCCATCTAAACGGCTATTAGCTCCACTTTATGCGAGCTACGCCGGGCGTCTCTACATGTTTATGTATAATTGACTCTTAAATATTGTTCTTTCGGCCGTTAATCGTGTTAATCGGACATATTTATTGAAGAGCAAGCTCACTGCGACGGCGTAAGCGGGTGCGGAAAGCGAAGCGGACGAAACTATAAATATAATGCGACGCGACAGTTTTACTGAACGACGTCAGAGTACGTCTGTAATTCAACAATTTAATGCCACGACTATTACATTGAAGAGCGTTTTATGTACAGAACGTGTATGAGGTTCAAGTTATTCGCTTACACTGTGTGTTCGTTTTAATCAATTTTTGTATTCTATTTGGTTTTGTTATTTCAAATTCTTTATACTGGCAATTTATTTACCATTTATCAAGCATTTAAATACATATTACAAAGAATTATAATAATTTATGGACTTTCATAGAGATATTACCTAATTCATTTTGGTTTTCGGTATGAACGATCATCATCATGATCAGCATCCCATAAACGGTTCCCTACTGAGCGCGCTGTGGGATTAAGGACTTATAGGTCATTGTCCATTACGCTGGTAGTTATAATGCAAATTAGCATACCTTCTTCACTAACCATTAGAATGTGGTACGAACGATACCAATGTTAATTTTCTTATTCCCGCTATTCCAACATTCGTGTGATAGGTCTCTCTCAATAACAACCACTCTCGTCAAAGGATAAGGCCCAATACATATCCGTTTGTTGTTAATTAAGGACTCGTGACCAATGTTTATGGTTGGCAATAGTCACAACAATAATACGTCTTGAGCACTGAGCAGTGCGTTTCCTTTCCAAGCTTGAGATAACTTATCTGATATTGCAACTGGTATCGGAGCAATCAGATTGTCGTCCGTTTAGACGTTGTTTATTTGGCTAGAAGAACAAACAATAGTTTATCTATATATATAAAAGAAAGTGGTGTTAGTTACACTATTTATAACTCAAGAACGGATGAACCGATTTGGCTGAAAATTGGTGGAGAGGTAGCTTAGAACCAGGAGACGGACATAGGATACTTTTTATCCCGTTCGACCGCGTTTCCGTCATGTCACTATAAAACGTGGTATAAGAAAAACGCATCTGACATGGAATAACAAAACGCAAATGACAGTGGAATAACAAAACATAAATGACAGCTAAACGTAATTTTGTCTTTGGTTAAGTATGGTAAAAAATTTGACAATTATAAAAAGTGTTATAATAAAGCATTACTGATATTATAAATTGGAAAGTGTGTTTGTTTGTTGGTTTGTCCTTCAATCACGTCGCAACAGAACAGCGGATTGATGCGATTTTTTGCATGGGTATATAGTAATGGATGTAGTAGTGGTTCCTCAGACCGGGAGAGCTACTTTTTATCTCAGATAATGAAAGAGTTCCCGGGATTTTTAAAAACTAAATCCGTGCGGACGAAGTCGCGGGCATCAGCTAGTAATTTAATATAAAAAATCTTTTAAACAACCGACTTCAAACTCCCACTTTACTACATTACACACACACACTATACAAATTATTTAATTTATTGTTGATATTTTAAAAACCACTCGACCGATTTAGATAATATTTATTTATGGGACCACCTGGGAATAAAAAAAAAATAAAGAAGAAAAATAAAAAAGAATTTTTCAGATCGGTTTTCACGTCTTCGAGTAATCGGTGAGCATACAAAAAAAAAAAAAAGATTCCGACGAATTGACGATTGAAAACCTCGTCCTTTTTTTTGAAGTCGGTTAAAAATAAAATATTTATATGAAACCTACCTCTAGATTTATATCTAGGTTATCCTAGCGTAACGTGCAAGATTGGGATACTTTTTAGAAGTAAAGCGTGCGCCTTCGAATTGAAAGGTGTTGTAACTTGTAAGCCGCGCCTAAGAAAGCCTTAATAGTAAAGTTTGGATACATCACACTATATTACTTGCCATCGTTTTGGCTGTCCAAACCTTCGATCACAGAAAAAAAACGCTCAGTTTGCTAATAGTGGACTGAATTTCGAAAGCTTGATGGTTCAAATCCCACACGCCACTTTTGTCGTGCCTAATCTAACACGATTGACACTTCAATTAGAAGGTAAAGGTGAATATTATATAGCATATAGGTATATGTTTAAAGTAGCTAATATACCTACTTGAAAAAATTAAACATACTGTCTGTTGTCGGTTAAAAAGAACTTGCAACGAAATAAATCGCAGAAACACTGAAAGTTCGGTAGTGTCCTCAAGAAAGCATGTTTCTCTTCAAGTATTTGCACCCGATATGTGGAGTCCTTCCATTACATCGTTTTGCATTCCACCAGTACAGCTGTGTTTGTTCATTGTCTGTTCTCTTTAAAAAGGCTTTTTATTTCAGTCCCTTTGCCCACGGACTTTATGTGACGTTTAGTCCACAATGAACTCATTATTTTCATTGTGCTACATTGCATAATATGTTATATTATGCGGAGGTTTTATTTTAATTAAGGACTTAAATTGCCTGGTTTTAATATGAGTGCGTTTGTTTTAGTTTTAATTTGACCAGCTTACAATGATTTACTTTATTAATCTTTCTGTTATACGCCTCGCCGGGCAAATAGGGGCTTTATTAAAAAGGTTGGAGTTTTATCCAAATTGATGGCGTCCATTACGTTTTACGTCCACTGCCGGATGATCAAAGTGCCAGCTGACCAGTTTAGAACAAGCTCTGTAATTTGTCGCCTAATTCGGAACACATAATATACTCTCAATGCGACAGACTTCATATATATTAACGTTGTACGCAAAGATTTAGGCTAGTTCGTTTAAACTTGCTTATAATATTGTGATTAATCTTTTATCTCTTTTACGGTTCAAAATCGCATCTACCAGAATCAGTATGATAAATTGATAATGTTTGATATCAGTTTTGTCAGTAGGTATAAAGCCCGTTTTCAAAACGTTTCGTAACTTTTACGAACTACCTAAGGTCAATTTTGTTTTCACAAACCTTTAAGGAACACCTAAAGCTGAAAAGTCACTAGTTAAGGGGTTGCATTTGGAGCTACTTACGTTTGGCGACTTCTACTTAAGAGATGATGTATGGTTTGTGAAAATAGGCATAAGTAAAATTTTATTTGTTTAGTAATAGTAGATTGTTACACAAGGGACGTAAGTAAGCTATTACAGAACAAGATCCAATTTGGCGCCAGTGCGAGCGCAGCTCGCATAGGGCGCTAATGGATCGCGTGCACCCGAGATATTTAGTCACACGAGCGAGCGCAGCGAGCGAGGGTGAATATAGTTCGAGGGTGTAATAGCTACTTGCAACCGAGGTAAGCATTCTACTTTATATCATTCTTGCGAGGTAAATAAAACATTGGTAATGCAAAATGAAATTTTAGCATAGAGTACAAACACCACAATGACGGTGGTTTGTAGCTTTTTGACAGCATATTGAAATAAGAAAGCAAAACACATTCTGCCAAAGATGTAATTCCTTTCTTTGCACGCCATTTGTTGAATTCTTCGTTAGTTTTCACGTAGCGCTCTTTGGACTTATCCGGCAAAAGGTTTTGCATCATTTGTTCTGCTTCAAGCAAACAAAAATCAGGCTCTCCTCCTTTTTCATCATCTGATGAAGTGCTTGACATTGTTGTAAATAACTTAAATCCCTTTACGAACAAACTTCACAAACTTTCAGATCAAATGAAATGCCGCCATTTCCATTTTTTTTTCGTAAATAGTTTTCTATTTTTTTTGAGTTCCAAGGAGCTTTGCATAGTTTGAAATGTATGGAAATTAAATGCCGCCATGTTCAGTGTTTTTTTTTCAGTAAAAAGTTTTCTTACCATTTTATAAGAAAAGAGATTGTTTACCAAGGAGTTTTGCATAGCTTGAACTGTAATGTGAACATTACAATTCAAGCATAGTGCGACGTAATGTTGCCTTGAATTGCAAACACCAACTTACAAGGAGACTTTCCACCATAGTAATCCCTAGTTACTGAGCAAGTATGATATAAAAATAGTTACAAGGTATAATTTTGTTGCCAACATACATTATAGACTCTAGAATTTTATCGTATACCACTGTTATCAACATTAGGTACAAAATATACTTATTAGTTATGAAATAGCTTGTATACGAGGCGTGTAAGCATGGATCTAGTATAACTAAATAGCCAGTCATTATGCCTATCACGCTCTAGCTAAACGCGTGCTTCGCATATTTTCTTGCAACTACAATTTATAACTACTAATTCTCTATCACTGACTAACATTCCCTACAACTTCGACAGAGATCCTATATTTATAAAAATTAACTTTCCATTTCATTCAAAGTTATAATATATTATGTATAATTAGATCGACACCGCATTAGCATGATTCTTGGTTAAAATTTCGTTATGTTTAACGATTTAGGTAAGCAGGTGTACTCAGCGTTTCATATTAAAAGAGCTAAGTCAATCCAGATTAAATAGTTTTCAATTTTGGACGTACGTATATGAATAAAACATTATTGTACAGTCAGACAATGTATGTCGTTTAATTTCAGTTCATGTCAACCAATCCCCAACCCACTGCGAGGCACAAGCCACAGGTATCTCGAATGAGAAGTGTTGTGAAGTGAAGTGAGGGCTATAGTCCACCACGCTGGCCTAGTGCGGATCGGAAGACTTCACGCACCTTTGAGAACATTATGTAGTAGAACACTCAGGCATGCAGGTTTCCTCACGAACTTTTCCTACACCGTTGCAGCAAGTGATAATATTTAATTGCATAAAACACACATAAATCCTAAAAGTCAGGTGCGTGCCAGAATAGAATGTCTGACCCCTCGGAAAGGAGACCGAAAGCGGTAATGGTTAACTACACACACTAGGCCATCACCGCTTATTATAATCATCATCATCATCATCATCAGCAACCCATCAACGGCTCACTACTGAGCGCAGTCTCCTCTCAGAGAAGGGCTAATAGAGGCCATAGTTCACCACGCTGGCCCAATGCGAATTGGTAGACTACACACACCTTTGAGAACATTGAGCTGAAGCTTCTGATATTAAATTTCTTAAACGCACTTAACTTAGAAAAGCCAAAGGTGCGTGCCAGGGATCGAACCTGCGACCCCCCGAATAGGAGACCGCAGTACTAACCACTAGGCTATCACTGCTTCATTAATATAATAATAGCCATAGTTAAAACTAGTAGGGCGCGTGGGTGCGCGGCCCGCAAGCGGACCGCGGTTTTTCTACTCGTCTAGTAGACTTTCAGCTCCTGATCATTTTCTATCACAAAACCACTCTTCCATCTTTTATACTCTCCGAGATAGACACCGTTGAAGTTTGTATGGCCGCCATCTTGAATCCGCCATTTTGGATTTTTTTCAGCTCACTGCCAATTGGATGAGATTTCGAGTGACTTTTGTTCGAGCACCCCCACCTATCTACATTACCATGGCCGTGCTCCTCACCCACCTTCCAAACCCTCGATCATCATATGTCATCATTTGTCATAATGAAAATTCTTCAATAAAAAAAAATCTTGAAAAGGAATTGTATCAAAGTCGTGCATGATTCCCGGCTTCTAGTCTCTTCAATATTCGCCATATATTTTTGTATGAAGAAAAAAAAAATTCCGCCATCTTGAATTTTTTTTCTGTTCGTCAAGTAGACCTTAGGGTCTTGATCAGCTTTTGCCAGGAAACCACTCTTCTATCTTTTATACTCTCCGAGATAGACACCGACGAAATTTGTATGGCCGCCATCTTTTTTCCGCCATTTTGAATTTTTTTTCAGCTCACTGCGAATTGGATGAGGTTTCGAGTGACATTTGTTCGAGCACCCCCCACCTATCTTCAATACCCTGGCCGTGCTCCTCATCCGTCTCCGAAATCCTCAATCATCAGCTCTCTCCATAATTTTCCTCCGAATGAATTTTTGTCCTCTATACGAAACCATCGGTGGAAAAAAAATTTTTCATACAAAATTTTACAGGAGAGGTGATCAATCAGTCAGTGAATCAGTGAATCAGCACGAGCAGCTATATATATATTAACTAGTAGGGCGCGTGGGTGCGCGGCCCGCAAGCGGACCGCGGTTTTTCTACTCGGCAAGTAGACTTTTAGGTCTTGATCATTGTCTATCAAAAAACCACTCTTCCATCTTTTATACTCTCCGAGATAGACACCGTTGAAGTTTGTATAGCCGCCATCTTGAATCCGCCATTTTGGATTTTTTTTCAGCTCACTGCCAATTGGATGAGGTTTCGAGTGACTTGTTCGAGCACCCTATCTTTATTACCATGGCCGTGCTCCTCACCCACCTTCCAAACCCTCGATCATCATATGTCATCATTTGTCATAATGAAAATTCTTCAATAAAAACAAATCTTGAAAAGGAACCGTATCAAAGTCTTGCATGAATCCCGCCTCCCGGCTTCTAGTCTCATCAATATTCGCCATATATTTTGTATGAAGAAAAAAAAATTCCGCCATCTTGGATTTTTTTTCTATTCATCAAATAGACCTTTTGGTCTTGATCATCTTTTGCCAAGAAACCACTCTTCCATCTTTTATACTCCCCGAGATAGACACCGACGAAATTTGTATGGCGGCCATCTTTTTTCCGCCATTTTGAATTTATTTTCAGCTCACTGCGAATTGGATGAGGTTTCGAGTGACATTTGTTCGAGCACACCCCACCTATCTTCAATACCCCGGCCGTGCTCTTCACCCGTCTCCGAAATCCTCAATCATCAGCTCTCTCCATAATTTTCCTCTGAATGAATTTTTGTCCTCTATACGAAACCATAGGTGAAAAAAAAATTTTTCATACAAAATTTTACAGGAGAGGTGATCAATCAGTCAGTGAGTCAGTGAATCAGCACGAGCAGCTATATATATATTAATAACTAGCGTTTGCTCGGTGCGCGAGCTGCTAAAGCAGCTCGCGGGAAGTGTTATTACTAAAAGTAAGGCGCGTGGGTGCGCGGCCCGCTAAAGCGGACCGCGATTTTTTTACTCATCAAGTAGACCTTCAGATTCTGGTCATCTTTTGCCAAAAAATTTGTTCGAGCACACCCCACCTATCTGCAATAACCTGGCCGTGCTCCTCATTCACAAAAGAAAAAGAAAAAAAAAGAAAAAAAGAAAAGAAAAAAAGAAGAATGAAAAAAGAAAATGAAAAATGAAAAAAAAGAAATTAATAAAAAAAAGGAAAAAAGAAAGAAAAAAAGAAAAAAAAGAAAAAGAAAAAAGCAAATAAATGAAAAATGAAAGAAAAGAAAAAAAAAAGAAAAAAGAAAAAAAAGAAAAAGAAAATGAAAAATATATAAAAAAATAAAAAAAAGGAAAAAAGAAAAGAAAAAAAAGAAAAAAGAAAATGAAAAATGAAAAAAAAGGAAAAGAAAAAAAAAGGAAAAACGAAAAAGAAAAGAAAAAAGTAAAAGGAAAAGAAAAAAGTAAAAGAAAAAGAAAAGAGAAAAAAATAAAAATGAAGAAAAAGAGAAAAAAAAAGAAAAAAGAAACAAAAAGAAGAAAAAAAAAAGAAAAATCAATATTCGCCATATATTTCGCATGGAAAAAAATCCGCCATCTTGAGTTTTTTCCTGATCATCAAGTAGACCTTTGGGTCTTGATCATCTGTTGCCAAGAAACTACTCTTCCATCTTTTATACTTTCCGAGATAGACACCAGAGAAAGTTTCTATGGCCGCCATCTTGAATCCGCCATTTTGGATTTTTTTCAACTCCCTGCTAATTGGATGTGGTTTCGAGTAATTTTTGTTGGAGCACATCCTACCTAGTTGGTCGCGTGGATAGTTGGCAAAAAAACCACTCTTTCACCTTTTTTAACCCATTTCCAAAAAGGAGGAGGTTCTCAATTCGGCCAGTATATTTTTCTTTTTTAATTCTCCGAGATCTAAGACACCTATGAACCTATCAAAATCAATGTCTTGCATAGTTCTCAACTTCTAGTCCCTTCAATATTCCCCATACATTTTGTATGGAAAAAAAAAATTCCGCCATCTTGAATTTTTTTCCTGCTCACCAGGTAGATCTCCGGGTTTTGATCATCTTTTGTCGAGAAACCGCTCCTCCATCTTTTATAGTCTCCGAGAGAGAGACGGACAAAATTTGCTGCCATTTTTTTTCCGCCATTTTGGAATTTTTTTTCAACTCACTGGCAACTGCTCGAGGTTTTGAATGACATTTGGTCGAGCACCCTCCACCTATCTTCTATACCCTGGCCGTGCCCCTCGCCCGTCTCCGAACTCCTCACTCATCAGCTCTCTCCACCTTTCTCCGAGTCACATTCTTTGAGCTCTATACGACACCATGGGTGAAAAAAATTTTTTTCATACAAAATCTTACAGGAGAGGGGTCGGAAATTTGTGACGTCACAGCTCGGCCGCCATCTTGTTTTTTTAATTTTTTTCGCTTTTTCTGTTAATCGTTTACTAATTCCTACAATTATTCAAAATTTCAAAGAAATCGGTTGGAAAACAAAAGAGTTGCAAGATTCACGTCGGCCGCCATCTTGTTTTTCCGAAATGTCATAATTTTTCCCCACTCGAATCCCCCACCCGGACATATCTCCCCTACATCATTGTATCGTTTTCCGTCTCTTTCTAGGAGAACAATCGTGTCAATCAGTGAGTCAGTCAGTCAGTGGTAATCGAGCTATATATATTATAACTAGTAGGGCGCGTGGGTGCGCGGCCCGCAAGCGGACCGCGGTTTTTCTATCGTCAAGTGGACTTTCAGGTCTTGATCATTTTCTATCAAAAAACCACTCTTCTATCTTTTATACTCTCCGAGATAGACACCGTTGAAGTTTGTATGGCCGCCATCTTGAATCCGCCATTTAGGATTTTTTTCAGCTCACTGCCAATTGGATGAGGTTTCGAGTGACTTTTGTTCGAGCACCCCCACCTATCGTCATTACCATGGCCGTGCTCCTCACCCACCTTCCAAACCCTCGATCATCATATGTCATCATTTGTCATAATGAAAATTCTTCAATAAAAAAAAATCTTGAAAAGGAATTGTATCAAAGTCGTGCATGATTCCCGGCTTCTAGTCTCTTCAATATTCGCCATATATTTTTGTATGAAGAAAAAAAAAATTCCGCCATCTTGAATTTTTTTTCTGTTCGTCAAGTAGACCTTAGGGTCTTGATCAGCTTTTGCCAGGAAACCACTCTTCTATCTTTTATACTCTCCGAGATAGACACCGACGAAATTTGTATGGCCGCCATCTTTTTTCCGCCATTTTGAATTTTTTTTCAGCTCACTGCGAATTGGATGAGGTTTCGAGTGACATTTGTTCGAGCACCCCCCACCTATCTTCAATACCCTGGCCGTGCTCCTCATCCGTCTCCGAAATCCTCAATCATCAGCTCTCTCCATAATTTTCCTCCGAATGAATTTTTGTCCTCTATACGAAACCATCGGTGGAAAAAAAATTTTTCATACAAAATTTTACAGGAGAGGTGATCAATCAGTCAGTGAATCAGTGAATCAGCACGAGCAGCTATATATATATTAATATATGTCTACACAATAAAGGATGATTTAACAGTATGCACTTTCTAATAATTATGTATTGTCATACGTGCAAAAACTGTTCCTAGCCTTAGATAACGGTACTTGAAGTTCAGTGACCTCGTATCACGGCTGTGAATGAACAGCAATTGTCATTACATAGTATAATGATCGGTCGACCGTACCTACACGAAGTTATGGCTCGTAACGACTTCCTAAGTACTTGCAATAAGTTGCAATGCATGCATGTTAATTATTATTTGTCGATAAACCGGCAACTCTGTGACCAGTACGAATTTTTAGCAATGTTCTTCATTATGTGGAAAAATCTTTACTATTGCCAAAAACCATCCAAGAATTTTCCTACCAGAGGGTTGAATAAGGTAAAATGTTTCTATCCTTTGTACTAAATTTTAAATCGTTCATATTATATTTTTTTTATTCCTCGGTTGTTGTTTAAATAATATGCCTACCTTATATTTAACTCTGAAGCCATCATGGTAAAATATTTCTCGAAATAACTTATTGTTACGATTCTAATATTCATTACATTTTTGTTTTGTTTCAGGTATATATTTCTATGGACGACTTCCCCAGTTAATATACCAAACAAACTGAATAAGGTAACCACACGATAGTATGCACCATTATTGTGAACTGGCATAAATTTGTCACGACATAATCGATTGTAAATTGCCTTAGTACACGTATTGTATTCAGCTTGTAACGAAAGCATTCGCAAAACATATTTTAGTCGACATCCGTACCGTTCTTTTGATACCGAACGGAAATCGCCGTAATTGAAATTGGGTACGACAATGTCGCACGAATCCACAAAATAAAATGGCCGCCTCCTATTCCGATGCCAACCGCCACGTTCTAGGATCATTTCAATAAAAGTTATTGTATTGCAAGCTGACAATGGGTGCCACAGGAAGTGATGCGAGTTCGTGTATTGAAGCAAGTGGACTGTTTATAATTTGTACATTGTGCGCGGAATGGAACGCGACCGGCCATTGTGGCGGGCGCGTGTTGGATACGCTTTTTCTAAATGATTTTTGCAACCAAATGTCATTGATTTATAGACGGATAATACCTATATTAGGTATTTTTATTTATTTATTGCTGACAAGATCTTGACTGCGATCTCACCTGATAATTGACGATGCAGTCTAAGATATTTGGAAGGGGGATGACAGTTTTTTAATTAAACTCATTATATCCCTCATTGGGATCCTCACATGCCATCGTGCCGGAACGCTAAAACGCTTAGCAGCAAGTCTTTGACGGTAGGGTGGTAACTAGTTACGGCCCGGGCCAAAGCCTCTAACAGACTAAAAAGCAAACACAGGTTGACATTTTACATCAATTACGGCAAGCAACAGGGATGTATTATTAATACACAATTCACTTGAAATATAATATTCTTAGATCAATCCGTTTAAGTAATTCTCTTATTATTAAGTGCATATTAAAGATATTATCATTTGTAACAACCTTGAAAAAAGGCATTAAAATAATAATTAGAGTTGCCGCGAATAGTCGCTATTATTCGGTATTCGGCATTATTCGACATTTTTTTGCTATTCGTCGAATACCGAATAATAAAGATTCGACATTCGGCGAATAGTTGTCTCAAATAAACTATTCATGGAAATTAAACCAATCATGGAAAATATTACCACAAATATGTTTCCTTAAAAAGTTTTTATGTAATTTTTGGTACAAATAAGTAATTGACCATTTTTTAAAATCTGACGGGTATCGGGACACTGACGACATTACCAGCGTTTCACTTATTCCCCGTAAAATAGGTAAGATAACGTACAAGAAAAGAGTTGCCAGCATTTAAAAATGTTAAATCAGTATAATATCAGAATAGACTGATTTCATAACTTCATTTTCTTTTCTCATAACCTTAGAAAAAAATTAGATTACAGTAGGTAAAAAATTAATGATTTTACAAGCGTGATACTCGATAACAAATAAACTATTTTTTATATTCCTTTGTTAATGTCGAATAATAATAGCGAATTATTCGACTATACGCCATACGGAATGGCGATTAATCGGTATTCGATTATTCGCTATTACAACTATTCGCGGCAACTCTAATAATAATACAAAAGTGTACGAAAAAAATGGTACAGATAAAAAGGTACAAAAACTTATCATTTCTATACCAAGGTATAAAGTTTAGCATTTATATGGCGTATAAGTTTTCACAGAATACAGAATACTTACGCTGATGTGCGATTCTAGTTTGAACTTTAAAGTTGGTGTCTCTTCATGCAAAGTACAGTTTAGGGAAGTTGATCGAACTTCGAAGCAAGTTACGAAACATTTAACAATTCTTGAACGTATACCTACGAGTAGATGCCCGCGACTTCGTCCGCGCGGGAATTTGGAACGTAGTTCCTTATCGCGCGGTGCGGAAGGGGGCTAGACGGCAAAAATTAAGACAAAATTGAACCGACACTTTTTTGAATGTGAATTTAGCATTGTGTTCATTATTTTCACAGTACAATATAAGATCTCGGTAGCCTTGTGGTTTCGACAGTCGCTAAACAGTTAAAAGTCGATGGTTCGAATTTTTCCCTAATTTTTTATAACTTAAAAATAAGTTATAGAAAATTAGGGAAAAATTCCACATGTAGAAATTATTTAAAATAAAATTGAAAATAGAAAATTCAGTCTGTCGAGCTGGGATTCGAACCATCGACTTTTAACTGTTTAGCGACTGTCGAAACCACAAGGCTACCGAGATCTTATATTGTACTGTGAAAATAATGAACACAATGCCAAATTAATTAATCGAAAGGAACTTCGTTCCATCCGGGTGTCCCTTGACACCTCTCAAGTTTTTTTTTTAATTTTCCGGGATAAAATGTAGGCTATTTGCTATTCTGATGTATTTAAGCTATTATATTTTGTAGTTTAATCAGATCCATCCTGTATTTTTTGCGTGAAAGAGTAACAAAGATCCATTCCTACATCCTCACAAACTTTCGCATTTATTATAATAGTAGGAAGTAGGATTACAACTTAGTTCGAAGAGCTGATACGGATAGTCGTTGGGGTTCCAAGGTGCTAGAGTGGCGACCTCGCACCGTGAAGCGTAGTGTTGGCAGACCCCCCCACTAGGTGGACCGACGACATCAAACGAGTCGCAGGGAGCCGCTGGATTCAGGCGGCGCAAGACCGAAGCCTGTGGAAGTCCTTTCGTCCTTTCGTGGTCCTCCAAGAGACCTTTTTCCAGCAGTGGATGTCTATCGGTTGACAAAGAAGAAGCAGAATGATTATAAAACTTTAATCGGTATTTCTTGCTATCCTATACTCACCTATTAAAATTTGTAATCACAAAGAGTTTTTTTTTATTCTCGATCAACAGAGAAAGGTAAGACAAAAAGATATCGAACAAGGACAAAATAATCCATACTAATATTATAAATGCGAAAGTCTTTTTACTTTTTTTTTTACTTTTTTTACTTTTTAGTCTGTGTGTTTCTTTGTTTGTCCTTCAATCATGTATCAAGGGAGCAACGGATTTTTCGCACAATTGTTGTTGGAGTTGTTGCACAGTTGAGAATCAGTTTAGTTGAGAGTATATCAATTACCAATGACTACGTTTTTTATCCTAGGAAAAAAAAGGTTTCCACGGGACGCATAAAAAATTAATTTCGGACAAAGTCGCGTACAAAAATTTGTAGAGTAATATTTTAAAGGAAATTCTCATAAAATTGTCACCTTTGATATTAACTAATATTACAAATATGAACGAAAAGATTATAATCAGTTTCGGAAGCAGCTCCCGCTCGCGCTGTTCGAAGCTTGCTAATGAATTGAAATACGAAATATACCGAGGTCAAACGGGTTACACTAACATAGCCTTGTCGTGTACCCTGGTACCTTATACCAGCAATGTACCTTGGGAAACATTGCACGAGAACCAGTATTAGCTTCCCGCTTGTTATAAGTTGTCAATGGACACGAAGCGATAATTATCTGTTCTGAAATACCAACGGCATCGCAACAGTATTTTGAGATTTTCATAAAATACATATTAGAATGAAGTGTGGAAGAAAAGAGAACGCGATAGCCTAGTGATTAAGACTTCGGCCTCCTTTTCGGGAGGTACCAGATACAGGCATCTCTTGACTTTTCGGAGTTATGTAGGTAGCGGCACGAAAGTCTAGCAGTGACCGTTATTGCGCAGAAGTCTGAAATGAGGTACCTATCATGGCGCTGATTGGCTCTCCAGTCGCATTCCGTCCGTTGTCATTGGTTGCGCGACAGTACCCCATGCGCAGCTATTTTAGTCAGCGCCAAACTTTCGTGCCGCGACCTATACAACCCGGTCAGATTATGTGCACCTCGCTGGAATGCGATACCTCTCCCGTTTCCCCCTTCACCTTACCGCGCTCGCCCCGGTACTGATGTGCTCTTCCCAAGGTGAAGGGGGAAGCGGGGAAAGTATTGCATTCCAGCGAGGTGCACAAATAATGTGATCGGGTAATACGTTTCAACGGTGAAGGAAACAATCATGAGGGAACCTGCATACTTGAAAGTTCTCAAATGTATGTGAATCCGTGTTTAGTCAGCGTGTTGGACTGTGGCCTAAAACCTTCTCATTCGAAAGACCTGTACCGAGTAGTAGGCTGGCGATGAGTTGAGATGAAAAACAACAGTATTTCTGAATGAGTGAAGTGATTTATTTCAGGCACATGATTATGGAATCATACTAATATTATAAATGCGAAAGTGAGTTTGTTGGTTTGTCCTTCAATCACGCCGCAACAGAGCCATGGATCGGCGTGATTTTTTGCATGGGTATAGTTGAGGACCTGGAGAGTGACTTAGGCTACTTTTTATCCCGGAAAATCAAAGAGTTCCCGAGGGATTTTAAAAACTAAATCCACGCGGACGAAGTCGCGGGCATCAGCTAGTTAAGAATAAAATCAAATAAATATGCATCAAAATTGTATATCAAAATATTAAGTAGAATGATTGAATAAGAATTTTTGCATAAATATTCAATTTTTTGCATGTTGTTGGTAGTAAGTATCTACTTGATGCCCTTCTTTCATCATGACTTTTTGTATAAGACTAACTTTGAACATCTTTTATAAAAACTATCTTTTTATTTTAATATATTATTTATAGACTCACCATCTAATCACCATCTGACCTTTGCAACCACCCAAGGGCGAACATTAGATGACTTGCGACAACGAAGTTTGTCAGCCAAACGATGTAAAGATCGGGGGGAATTAAAGTATTGGTATAGACTTCAAAGTCTGTCATATTATATCGTGATTACAACTTGAGTCAATTATGCTACGGCTACAAAGTAATGCACTCTCTAGTCATACGAACTCTCGTGATCGTGATTGTCGTGATAATGATGATGCTCCGCTGTCGTTTGTATTATCCTTGCTTGTTCGCGTCTCTATTTAACTGAGTAAAAAGGGAAGCTTTATAAATGTGGAAGAAGAACGCAATTTTCTTTGCTTTCTTGAATTTTGTACTGTTAACCAAGAAATAAATAGATAATTAAACTTATTTAAAGTTAAATAGTTTCATATGAGCTGCAACATGTCACTCATAATCAGCAAGTCCTTCGTTCTCACTATAAAACAAAATAAAACAACTTACCGTCGAATAAAGAAGTTTTGAAAGATTTTCAATACAAAACTGAACGTCATATTTATTCCATAGATTTAGGATTGCTAATCTATGCTCTCGTCTTCTTTTTAAAATGATTCATTCAATTTATCTTAGCTACATTTATCATTTAAAATACCAATATACTTACTTAATTTTCCCATGCAAATAACAATTATTGATTAAAATTATCGTTATAAAATTCCAGTTATACTACGAATTTACATAAAATTAATTCTATTGAAGCCAATAAACAGCAGTAATAACCAAATCAACAACGTCACCAGTACAAAATGACCTTCAATCCAATCTACACCGGTGTCGCTAAATAAAAACGGATAGCTCAATTTAAATTGGTAAAAATTCTACATCAGATAAAAACAACATACCCCCTGGTGAGCATAACATTAAAATGTTTATTACAATTTTATTATGGCCTGTGAACTTTATTAAAAAAACGCTCCAATGCTATTTTAGTCACGCGAGAAGTTATGACAAATACGACATAATATAAAAATCGCAAACATTCATGAATATCATGTATTATTATATAATATAAATATATATATGCATGATTTAAAGCTCCAAATATTTTGTAAGCACCAAGTTTTCTTCCATTAGGTTTTATAACAAGAACGCTACGCTATAGTATCTATTGTATGACGTCACAGACGCAACCATTTGTCAAGCTTGCCTGCATAGCTTTATCTTAGAAAGCTGCACATTTTAGTATACAGTTTGACCAAATAAAACATTTTATTATTCAAATAAATTGAATCTAAATTCCGACTTAATTTTATAAATTATAGATGAATGAAAATTAATTCTAGAATAAATTAAGTATTATCAATAAATGATCTTCTTGAAAAACATTTATTAATAATATTATTTCATAATGTGTTATTTTCATCTCTATCTTTTCTTTTCCTTTGCAGCCGCAATCGATATGTGTTATCTTTAAGAAAAACAGATTTACTATTGTAAAAGGCATTACTACTGCTTATGCTTATAGTTTAACCAAGTATCATTTATCTAGTTTTTGTCGTCGATGTAATCATGACCTCAGAAAGCAAGCATTTGTCAATTTGAACTGCATTTAGTCTTATCTAAGGATGCGGAATGTAGATTGCATCGTATCTACTGAATACTGATTCGACGCTGAGTATTCGAAGCGGAATAAACTGATTGGAAATAAAAATCCCAGAAACTTTTATCTGCGTATTTACATGCCATCTTTACATTTTTGATCATTTATTCGTATTTATGATACTTCATGATTTTCATTTTCAACTTTGATAAAAAACTACTGATTGAGGTGTTCAGATTGATTGAGGACGTCAATGAAACTTTTCTGCTTCTTTATTAACAATTTCTTTATCACACCGGAACACAGGTCTACTGTAAGGCCTTACGCTTTGGGCTTGGTCCGCCTATAAATAGGTATTTAGTAGCTTGCTGTGGCTCGTCTGAAGTTATCAGTCCACGTAGTGGGGATCTACTAACAGTGCGCTGTCAGTCTTCAGCACTTTGGAACCCCAACCACTATCGGTTCTTCGAAGATGAATTATGTCAGTTTTTCTGGTTTTCCTACAGATCTCCTCATTTCTGTTATGATCTTGTAGGATACTCCAAGTATAGCTCTCCAGTCTCCATCGCTCGCTGAGTCAAACTTTTCTAGTTTCCTAAAATATTTTACTTTGCATGTTAGTAAGTTCATAACTGTCAATTCATAACCCTATAATTCCTTTATAATATGTAGGTACTTGTATTTAAGAAATTAAAAGTGTGTAAATAAATACAAGCAACCAAGACAATTCAAGTTTCAACAAGAACGTATAAACTGGCAAAGCCGGCAAAGTAGCTGAGATAAGTAGGCAAGTGGTACTAAGTAGCAGTCCACCGTTTACTTACGCCATTGTTTTTGCTGTGCTGTGTAGTGTTTCTTCAAGTGGCTAGTCGGACTCGGTAACTATGTTAATGCTACTTTTTACTTCACATTCTCAAGAGTCTATTCAAAGCCCTTGATTGTTTGGAGTTTAAATAAGTACCTCATGATTTTTTCCCGCCGGCACCCTCAACATTCTCGAGATTTCTTTAGATTATCATATTTTTAAGTGACGTCTGTGAAAGCTCAGTAATATTAATAAATTATTTATTTTTTATATTTATATTTATTTTTTGATTGTAACTCAATACTATTTGTATTTTGGGTGGTATATTCTTCGATCATGCCCTACGATTATATATACAACATATACAACTTTACAAAGTCAAAAGGTTCCTTCCAATCCAATTTACTTTCATCAAAGTGAGCTAATAGCGTTTTTTATGGCTCTGATATTTTAATTAGAGAGTACACAAATAAGAGTATTACGTGCACAAACGGCAGTCAATACGGGCGTGACTATGCGACAATGCATCAGGTATCAATTTAGGGTTGCCATATTAGGAATCCCAAAATTGAAAACTCAATCTTCAGTTCCTGCAGTAATTATAATTTAGACCAAAGATTAAATAGAAAGCTGCCTGCCTTGTTCCTTTTTCTTTTAGAGATACCAAGCTTCATTCATGAAAAGGTCGCAGTTTGTTAGCACTAAAAGTATTTGATCATCTCCAATTGCTTTTATTTACCACTAGTTTTATTCGCGTGGAGAAAGGTTTTAAAAAACCCTCGGGAACTCTTTGTTTTTCTGCGATTAAAAGTAGCATAATATACTCATTCTTCAAGTCCTTAACTATCCGGCGCGGCGACCCGTTCGATCAAACCGTGATCGTCAAACCAATAAACAAACACATTTTCGCATTTATATTTATAACAATATTACACTAGCGGCACGCTATGATGGCCGGTTTGACACATTACAATAGTGATGTGGAATGTCAATTTATTCTCGAACAAAAAACAATTAAGTTTTGTTTTTGTACCTGATTAAATAGGTTTAATAAAACAAAAATGTATATGTTTATTTAATTTATTTGAACGAACTGAATATTTGAATGAAAATGAATATACATAAAATTGGCCCTCCATTTTGAGCTTCACGATCGAAATAGTTACGAAGGCGTATTACGAACTCACGTGTCTGACTATTTAGAACAGTTCTCTGCGTACGTTCGGTCATATCGACGAAATCCACAACAAAGGGCTTGAACAGAGTCCAAATTAACGAGCAAGGGTCAACAGTAATGCAGTATCAATATTTGAAATCCAAAGCCAGGTCAAAACTATATCACAATCGCATTGCACTGACAGTTTATACTTTTCGAAGCAACGTCAATTCGAAACTGCTTTGTTTTGCATTGAGCATTGACGCGAGTTTGCCGGAGGTAGTAGTTGTGCTAGCCAGCGATCCTATGTGACGATCGTATTAGATTCCATTTTTAAAAATTTTCAATTTAGAAAACCAAATGCCGAGTTGTGGTATATATCATATAAAAATAAAAATTTTACCTTTTGTATGAAACAGCTGATATTTTTTTGCGATTTCAGAGGTTTGTCCACATAGTGAAAATTGTTCATATTCACAAGTACATTCACCCCTTAAATGGTGCAAACTGATTTTTCTACACTTGTATACATTTTAGAAATCAATTTAATAAATAAATTTTGAGTCCTAAACCTAAAACTACATTCGATAAAATTTATGAATCTCTGCACATCACTATCGTCAATAAAGTAATACAATTATTTCCTTCAAAGTCGTTATCAATTAATACGGAACTTCATGAGCGGACAAACGTCAAACCGGCCATCATAGCGTGCCGCTAGTTTAGTAAGGATTCCTATTTGAATCTTTGGTATTTATGCTATCTTGTGGGTTACTGTTTACATTGCACAGAAATAATTTGACAACCCTATTTAATATATGGCCTCTTTTCTAAGTAAATTGGATACCGATCGAAGCGTAACGATTTTATCTAACGAAAAAATTTAACCCTTCCTTTGATATCTTTACGTAATTTTGTGTATACAATAGAGCCTCCTCGGTCGTCTTATCTTCTGATCGTACAAATGAAAAATATTATGAGTTTTAAAACAATTTAGTGTTGTTGTAATTTATGTTTTTTCTGATGTCAAAAACGTTTATTCTGTTGAGATAAGGAATCCCAACAGAAAGTTCAAAATTCATAATCGAATAATTAAGTAAAATAATCAAATCACATGCTTTACAAAATTAAGTAAAGGTGTGTGTAACTGTGTCACAGAGTGGTTAGTGTAATGCTCTGTGATAGTGGTGGATTTTGACCAGCCTTGGGATATAAAATATGGGTGCTACATTACTCCATACAAGTCCTGTCGATAAATTAAATTAAAATAATAAACCGGCCAAGTGCGTGTCGGGCCACGCGCAGTGTAGGGTTCCGTAGTTGAAAGTCTCAACATACATTTTGAGTTCCTTGGTTTAAATACTATAATATACTACAAAATATGCAACTTACACTACGTGTAATATCTAACTTAGAAAAACCGATATAACTCCTTCACTAATGAACCGTACTTAGCCGTGTTAGTTTTCCTTTAAAATTCATTATATATACTACTGCTGTGAATTTTTTCTTGTATCCTATATACAACCATTTAGCTGGCAGAGGGGGGGGACACTTGACTCTAATAAAATTTAGCACTTTAAAATATCATATTTCACAAACGGATCCCTGAATTGAAAAATGGTGTTCCCACACCCACAACGTTTTTGAAAGACCTATTCAACGACACCCCACACTATGGGATAGATGAGAAAAAAAAATTCATCCCCACTTTTCATGTAGGGGAGGTACCCTAAAAAAAAATATTTTTCACAATTTTATTTCACCACTTTGTCGGCGTGATTAATATTTATACCCTTGTCAAATTACAGATTTCTAGTACCAATAGTCTCTGAGCTAAACCGCGGACAGACAGACAGACAGACAGACAGACAGACAGACGGACGGACATGGCGAAACTATAAGGGTTCCTTGTTTACTACGGAACCCTAAAAAGTCCACTTAAATATAATAACAACAGTATAATTTCAATGAAAGTTGAAAAGCGGCGAATAAGAAACAACAGCAATGGGCGAATCGTCTTTCATTACTGCTACAGATACGACTACCAAATGAGGATTTATGTTTGAAAGCAAAGGAAACTTTCTATTGACTCATCAATGCCATTATGTCGGAATGTAAGTAGAGGCTTACAATTCATACGTCCATCTCTGTTTATGGTTTGTAAACTACCGCTGTTTGATATCAAAACCGGGAAATGTTCTCCACTTTGAAAGTCCACTGATTAACTTTAGTAAATCAGAACATCAACTAGGAAAACATTCAGTTATTAATTCTGATGCTTCAATAGCTTTAAAGTTTAGAGAATGAACTGGAATTGAAAAGGTATACACGTTGGGCTGCGGTTATGAATGCTTGAATCCAGTACTATCCAGACTTAAGGTTGGAAAGACATCGTTAAGTGTGCTCTTTATAATCTTAAAAAGTACAGCTTCCAATTTCCGATTTTGCTTTTAATAAAAATTCGATCAAAATAGAATTTGTTCGAAATCCGATTTCAATGACTAATAATAATGAGCAATAAATATGGTCTGGGAGCCGGTAACATTAAAAGTCCCCTCATAGCAGATTCGAAAATTTTGTTTTCGAATTGATAGTTAGACATTATTCGTTAATAATAAGCTCGGTATGCGTTAATTTGAAAAGAATCGGCATGAGAGGACTTTCAGTGTTACCGGCTCCCGGTATATAAGTATTAGTTTTTTGACGAGAAGATATGTTTTCCTTTTAAATTATTTTATACTTTTTCGAAAGCATCAATCTCAGGAAATTATATTTATAAAGCATAGCAGCACATGGGCAATCATTGAAAACAGCAATCAGTCAGTAGGTACTATGTTCCAGAAAACATTACCAGACTATGGTATGGTCGAATAAACAATACAAGTTTCTTTAAATTGTCAATTTGAACTAAATAATTATTATACTATCCATTATTTTTCATCTTAAAGGTAAAAAAGGTATTATAAAGTTTATACGACGCACTAAGCGCTTGTTATGAAACGACAAAGTTTCCCTAATGGCCAAAGACGAGTCAAGAAGCCAGATGCCGCAAACAGTTGGCGACAACTGGTACCGAGTTGCTTTGTAAAAAAGTTCGCTTATAAAACAAAGCTGTAAATCAATAGAAGACTTCAGAGGAAGCGTAAGGCGGAAATTTACGACGACGGCTCATTTTGGTGTCGTTTGCGAAAGTCTTTGTTGTGGATTAAATGGCATTTAATGTTTAGCAGGGACTCGTAAAAACCAAACCAATTGATATTGCATGAAATTGACCAGAAGCGTTTTATGAAAGTCGATTGGAAGTAAAGCGAGCTGCGAGAGTGAGTCATTTATTGAGATATAATGAGACTCTCATGTAACTACAGAAAGTACCTACGGGGCTGTTAGGAACTATTTATCATTAAATTTGTATTAAATTTGACTATGTTCAGAAGGGAGGTAACTCCAGGAACACTCTCAGTAACTTCCAGAGTCTTCCTGAAGGTCACTTTTTCCTTAATCATCGTATAATAATAATTATAATTATTCTACATAAAACATTTTACAAGCAGAATTAACATTAATATCAAATTCAACCTGATTTAAAAGTAAACCTTACGTAATAATTGATTTAAAACTAAATTACAAAATAGGCGAACTAAATGGATTTCTGTCGTTTCTGTCGTCTGAGTTGGTTATAGGAGTAGTTCCAAGAAGAGGAGGCAGTTTTCTCATCTCGTATACTTACTACGCAAGGGGCAGTCCCTTTAGTTGGATGGCCATGACAGTTTCAACTTGCAAGCTCTTGTATCTGCGGTAAACATGAATTTATAATTATTATTATACAAGGTTTATATTTAGCGGCATAAATTACCTCAGACAACAAAAGGGCTGACTCGTTTTTTCGCAAACAAATTATTAACCTAGCATTCTTAGCATAATTCCACGTAAGCATGCGTTGTATGATAATCTCCTCGGGCTTTAACAAGCAGTTAAATTAAATTATTATCCAAGTGCAACTGCACTGTTAGTATAGTTATGCTAACTGCAGAAAAATAAAAGAAAGGATTTTTTTATTTTATTCAAAATTTTTACGCGATATAACGCATAAAAACAAGATATTCTTTACTTTGATGATATTTTCCTAAGCGTTTTCATCTTGAGAACGATATCTGATTTAGACATGTATAAATTTGTTCTTTCCGTTGGTTTAGTACGCAAATGTCTGCATAACTTGAGACCTGTGACGTCATAGCCATGTACTTGTACAATGTGAAATAAAAATAGACAATACATAGAATAAGTAATACGTCATAGCTAATTTTATTATAAAAACAAAAGACAATAACAGTAATTTGATCTGTGACCTATGACACAAAAACTTGACAAGAACAAACAATGCTGCAGGTACACAAAAACCGCTAATTATTATACTATTACTGGCGTGGCCCACTGTACAATACAGGCGACTGCGGGGAAATGCAAGGGGTAGTGGGCGGGGAGTCACATTCATGTAGGTCTCAAGTTATCGCGCACGAGCAAATAACTTAAATACCTATTTTTGAAATTGATAATTTGCAGCATTAGAAGAACCGGCTTTTAAAGATATTGGTTTACATTTTCGAATAATAATGGAGTCAAAGCTTTAAATGTCACACCACAGAAGAGTTTCACGAACGACCAGAGATGTCATAGATTATATTTTATTTACGAATTATTTCCAATAACTTCGTACTATGTGAAGAAGCCTTAAACAGGTCGTGAGAGAGTCAATTTGTATCTTAAAATGCTTGATAACATATTTACAAGATGACCGATGTACATTTCTTTACTATCGCTACAACCTTATCTGAACAAAGTAACTGCACTAAAGTCGGGAGCTAAACAACTCGTACGAAGTTAATTTATAGCCAATTACGTTCCTGTAAGCCAGACCTGACATGCAGAGTGCAAGCTACAATGCGAAGTTAGGTACTTTAAGCAAGGTAATTTAAGTAAATAATCTTAGCTCTACCTAACCAAGCGCTAACTGACTTTCTAACTATTACTGTTCGTTGACAGAATTTCCTTTTGTGTTACTATTATTTATTTCTGTTCCGTGCTACGTATAACTTCAGTGAGTGCCTTTCAGACAAGATTGAATAGACTTCTTCTAGGCAAGAGCGCTCCAAAGTAGACCTCGTCATTGCTTTCGATTAGGCCTGATTGTCGTCAAGCGCAAGCATCTCGTCCAAAAAAAAAACAGAATAAATACTTTAAGTGTGAACTTATGATTCCAGGTATCACTAAACTAAACACTATTAATGGTAGGCATAAACTGTGCTATTTTCAATATCATTTATGCATTTATTAAAGTACAGGTGGAGCGTGGACGTCTATCTAAAGGCAGCTCGCACACAGTCAATATTATTGTCAATAAAAATATTGACAACTTTTTTTTTATATGAAATAATATTGATCAATCCTTCAATACGCCCCGCACACACGCAATATTATTGACAATATTCGAAAATATTGACAATAATATTGACTGTGTGCGGGCTGCCAAAAGATCATAGATAATATCGTTTAGACTGCGGTGTGCCAGTGCCCAGTGGATAAGCAAGTTCCAAAAGTCAATAACAAAGTCACTGATAGTAATAAATACTTTTCTTCACGACGTACCACGGTATGTCAATTCCTATTTTCCCGTTGGAGTTATTAATCATTATCATCATTTATACCAATAAACGTTCATTATTTATTATTGCAAGCAAATCTCTTGAGTGGATCACTAGTTTAACTTATTATTGTGCCGATAGCGACTTCTAAAGTCACACTTTCCGGTGTGGGGTCGGTTCTTTGACGGCTTGCGACGCAATAAGTAATGCCGGTAACTCTCATGCAAGAGTAGTTTCTTAAACGACTTTTTGAGCTCCCAACCTGTCTTTAGGGAAAAATAAAGTATGTAATAGTAGTTAGGACACTGAAGCACTTGACATTACACTAACTATTCTCCCCATCTTATTTTCCCCGTGGGTAGAATAAGAATCAGGGGTAGGTACGATGACGCAAATTGCACCTACTTGTGCTGAAGCTCTCATATAGGTAACTGAACACGAGGTGGAGTCACAATTAGCGGCAGGACTATAGCGTAAAGTGTCTGATGTATGCCCATTTTTACTTTTCACAAGATGGCTGTGTTAAGGCATAGTTTTTTTTTGTATTATTAAGCTACTGCATAGCTTTTATCGCGGGCTTTGAACTAGGACAAACAGTTTGAGCGCGGCGACCGAATCAAGAAATTCCGTAACGAAAATAAACCTAACACCGTCGTTCAGTAAGCGTTCAACATTTTAGAGGTTCACAAGTAGCTCTGTTTGGCGCAGTGGGCGAGCGGCCGCTTTCTTTACCGTATGGTGTATGATGTCGCAGGTTCGAATCTCACTCGCGAAGTAAATTGAAGTGAAAATTCGCTTTTCTTGTTTGTTTGTTTTTTAATTATTTTTTTGCATAATTTTTATTATGCAAAAAAAAATATTGCATAAATATTACATTTGCATAAGTTGATAAGAAATGCTATGCAATAGCTTTACCGCGGCAGTCCCCGAGTGCCACTTAATTTATTTTTTATTTTTTGAAATTCTTCACTTTTGTAGTTTTTTTTTTCAACTGGTATCGTTTTAATAAAAGAATAGTTATGTTAAGCTGCAGTTTTGCATTTCTGAACATTTTTAGTCTACAATCGCGTGATATTATTCTATTAGAATGCGATCAAGACAAGAATAAGAATGCTGAGCTGCCATTTATTAGAGCTATTTCTGAAGTTTATTTATCCTTACTTCCTTACTAATATTATAAATGCGAAAGTATGTTTGTTTGTTGGATTTGTTGGTTTGTCCTTCAATCACGCGGCACGCCGCAACAGGGCTACGGATCGACGTGATTTTTTGCATGTGTATAGTTGAGGACCTGGAGAGTGACATAGGCTACTTTTTATCCCGGAAAATCAAAGAGTTCCCAAGGGATTTAAAAAACTATTTCCACGCGGACGAAGTCGCGGGCATCAGCTAGTAGTCTTATAAATGCGTGATAAGTATATTAACTCTATTAAATTAATGCGATAATTCAGAAGTATATTTTGATTTCAAAGCGCGAAAGTATTCCCGTGTACGTATAACAGTTTATGATATCATACATATGCAGATTACATCTTAATCCAGTTGAGAGTTTCTAAGCAAGTCATTTACATTTTGAACTGCGGTGCTTCGCCTTAAAGCCGTACTACGGTCTGAACTAGAAGGGATTACCTCACTTCGCTCTTCTCTCCTGTACCCGTATTACGAGTTCAATCATCTCGAAAACTTTGATGGTTTTTGTGAATTTCGATATAGCTTCAGAATAAAATGGTTAATAAACCACTATTAATAATATCGTTGCATCAAAATCCTGTAGTCCAAACTGTCCACGTTTTCTCAGTTCAATTTATGCCTATCTCTTTAAGGAAGCTTCTCTTTTCCATAGGAAATACCGTGAAAAGTACTGTGCACTTATATGGCCTGTCAGTTTAGTTAAGAGTTGAGTACAATTTAATTACTACCGTTTTCGCAACACGCAAACACTGTGTGTTAGTGATTTTTATTTCAAAATGTTTTCGTTAGTTAAAAATCTGAAAATAGTCCTATACCTCTAATAGTCGATAACAAGTTAGTGTTTGACTGCGATCTCACCTGGTTGTAAATGAAGATAGAGCCTAAGATGGAAGTGGGCTTACTTGGAAGGGGTATGACAGTTTAGTTAGTATTAAAGGCGTTATGGCTTTATCCTATTCACTAGTGTTAATACTTATTACTGGTGAATTGGTTGTGGGATATGGTATTAAGAAAGTCGATGACAAATAGATCCTTTACAGCACAACGGTTAATGCGAAGACTGAAAACCGAAAGGTCAACGGTTCAATATCTATCCTTTGCACCATTGTCGTACCACCTCCTCAAACAAGCTTTACCCTTATGTGGAAGTGTATAAGGGGAATATAAATCTTTTATTTTTTTTATTCGATGACAATATAGTCTTTGACTGCGATCTCACCTGATGGTAAGTGACGATGCAGTCTAAGATAGTAGCGGGCTAACTTGTAAGGGGTATGGCAGTGAACATTCAACCCATAAAACCCTCTAATCGGTTTCTACACGCCATCGTGCCGGAAAGCTGAATCGTTTGGCGGCACGTTTTTGACGGTAGGGTGGTAACTAGCCACGGCCAAAGCCTCCCACCAGACCAGACCAGCGACAATTAAGTAATTATAAATTCCCAAATTGGCCCCACCGGGAATCGAACCTGAGACCTCCCAGTTATAAGACCACAGCGCTCACCACTGCGCGAGGGAGGTCGTCAAAATCATGTTCACCATGGCAATTTTTTTTTACCCGACAAGGGCAAAGCCAAAAGGATGCCTTCCACTGCAGTAGGTAGGTACCTAAACTACTGCAAACCGATTCCTAATGAGTTGTCAATCGATTCGTTATTGATATGGTCCGGGTGACTTATTAGGCTACATTTGATAGGAACAAAATCAATATGACAAATATCTCACCCAATTTTCCGTAGTCAGCTTCCCTAGCCATATTACATAATTATATCTACTGTCGTATCTGTTCTCTTTCTATTATCGTTAACGCTTTAGAGCAGGCGTTCCCAAAGTTTTTCTTAGAAAGCTTCCCTTCTGAAAGGATAGGAGGCACGATAAAAAACTTTGGGAACACCTGCTCTAAAGCGTTAACGATCATATAAAGAGAATAGATACAACGAAGTGTAATTTGGCTTACTTAATTACACTTCGTTGTATCTATTACAGTTTTGAAACTTTTCTCTGGTTAAATCTATTTTCAAGAACTACAAAACCGGTACTAGGGACACTATTTGCCCCCGGGATACGAAAGGCCTTTATGGTGTTTGTGTCCCACTCGTGTAATTCTTTCAGCCTGTTTGTCTTGGATTAAACGCATGTCTTTGCTTTTAACGCTACTGTTTGCTCGCTCGCCTATATAAATATTTGTAAGAGAATGCGGCCATTTACTTTCTCGGTTATGAACCCTTTAATTGCTCTTCTTATTTTATACTTTTGAAATACTGCCGTGATAAAATTAAGCCGCCGCGATCGTAAACGTGGTCGTAAAAAATGTACGCTCCAGATTATATTCTTTGTATCGCTTATACATAAAATTTTACGTCTATGTCTGTTTGTTTAGCCTGTTGAGATTTTGGGTGATGGAATTTTACATGAATTTAAAACAAAAGGCCTGGGTCGTAAATTCTCATACTACATTATTGATTGATGCAATCTACACTCAACCTATTAACTTAGGCACTCCATTATTTATACAATGTTCTCTTAAGAAAAGACACGCACGCTTATGTTATCAAAAAATATTAATTAAACTATGTATGTAACGATGTAGCTTAATCAACTCACATTTAATATTTTTTGTAAAGTGAACCTATGCTTACTTTGTTTTGCAAATAATGATGGATAGTGCGATTTAATAAACTTTATAATTGTGTTCTAAAAACACAACATTCATCTATTTCAAAAAGTAACGCGAAAGCCATGCAAGTTGCAACGTTCACAATGTAGGATCAATTGGTTTTTGAACTGCCTTGTGTACATCGATGCTTGTGTATGAGTAGCAAGGACTAGTTTTTGACGTGATAACGTCATATAAATCGATGAACACCGGCTGCACGCACGAAAAAGTGTCACGTTCCGCCTAAGCCTGAGCGTGCAAGCGAGAGCGCGGAACAAGCGATAGAGAGGCACGATCGGCCCAAGCGTTTATAGAGAGCGCCCGCCGGTCATCAGTGTTTCTTTATAATGTTATCACGTAAAACTACTTATCGTCCGTAAACCGACTTCACAGACAACTAATTTTTTTTGACTACCTCTCTGATTCAATGGCGAACGCTGTGATCTTCCCGGGTTCGATTCTCAGCGGGACATATTGGACATTTACAATTTCTGAAATGTCTCTGATCCGGTCTGCTGGGAGACTTCGTTCGTAGCTAGTCAAAGACGTGCCACCAAAAGTGATTACGGTTTAATTAAAACTGCCATACCCACTTCTGAATTTAAGAAAAAAACTTCAAGTGCGAAGAGAAATAAACGTTACATTACCTACGTACCTACTACTTATGTACCTATCAGAAATTTATGTAGACGCAACCGTGGGATGCGGCTAGTTTCAAATGAAATGAATATCTGACTTCATTGGAATTATGAAGCTTGGTTTGATATGGGTCGCGTATCGTTTCTCATCGATTTCGATCAAGGAAATGCCTCCCGAGATCGATATAAGTGCTTCGTGCAACTGTACTGTATGAGTATTGAGTAGGTACCTAATAATAAAATACATTCGGCTTATAATATCATTGTTCACGTTTTAGATGGATAAGCCAGTGATATAATGGCACCATAGATACACATAATATGTATATCTACACTAGCGGCACGCTATGATGGCCGGTTTGACGTTTGTCCGCTCATGAAGTTCCGTATTAATTGATAACGACTTTGAAGGAAATAATTGTATTACTTTATTGACGATAGTGATGTGCAGAGATTCATAAATTTTATCGAATGTAGTTTTAGGTTTAGGACTCAAAATTTATTTATTAAATTGATTTCTAAAATGTATACAAGTGTAGAAAAATCAGTTTGCACCATTTAAGGGGTGAATGTACTTGTGAATATGAACAATTTTCACTATGTGGACAAACCTCTGAAATCGCAAAAAAATATCAGCTGTTTCATACAAAAGGTAAAATTTTTATTTTTATATGATATATACCACAACTCGGCATTTGGTTTTCTAAATTGAAAATTTTTAAAAACCTTTTTTGGTATCTTTTGTATTCATATGTTTCTTGTGTGCATATAAAGTATGTATATTCATTTTCATTCAAATATTCAGTTCGTTCAAATAAATTAAATAAACATATACATTTTTGTTTTATTAAACCTATTTAATCAGGTACAAAAACAAAACTTAATTGTTTTTTGTTCGAGAATAAATTGACATTCCACATCACTATTGTAATGTGTCAAACCGGCCATCATAGCGTGCCGCTAGTGTATGTATCATAATGCCCAACGGTTAAAGGTGTGGACTGAAAACTGAAAGGTTGCAGGTTCGAATCCCACCCGTTGCACTATTGTCGTACCCACTCCTAACACAAGCTTTCCGCTTATTTAGAGGGGAGAGGAGAATATTAGTCAACTTCAACTTGGCTGATATTCTTTAAAAAAAATAAAAAAAAATATGTGTATAAATTCGGCTTCCTTTTCAGGACCACAAACTTTTTGGATCTTTGCGTTTTGAGAATAAAATATTATGTTCTCTAGCTTGATATACTGTGAAGGAAAACATCGGGATGAAACCGGTGTACCTGAAAGTTCCATAACGTTCCCAGTACCGTAAAGTACCTGAAAGTTCTCCATAATATTCTCCATGGTGTGTGAAGTCTGTCACAATATGGCCAATGTATCTACCACGCTAGTCATGACCTTATCCATTCTCATTGGAAATAGCAGGTCGGTCTGCTGTCTAGGTTTTGCGCCGCCTGTAGCCAGCTGCTCTCTGCGACTCGTCCGACGTGGCGGCGACCATAAAAGCTATTTTAAAACTTTATGTTTAGTTCCAGATAAGTAGCTGTATTGGTTTATGTTTTAATTAATAATAAATAATATTAGTTATGTTTAAAAAATATCAACTTAATCTAATAATTAAGAAATGTCTCTTGACTCATTATTTTTCAGGGTAATAAAGTTCGTTTCTGTTAAATCTAAATATACTTACGGCTTTTATTTTATTTTTGTTTTGATTCTCTGAGGCGTAATATTTTGAAGAAATATGCCTACGCTTAATTATTTTATACAGTACTAGCTGATGCCCGCGACTTCGTCTGCGTGGATTTAGTTCATAACATCCCGCGGGAAATGTTTGTCACCCTCCAGGTTCTCAACTATACCTATCCAATAAATCACGTCAATCCGTAGCTTTGTAGAAGGAAACATTTGATCGTCTTGCTTGCGGCATTGTTAATGATGATTCAAAGAGAAAACATATTACTGATGATATTATCAATTACGTTTAGCTATCATTTTTATAATTGTCAAATTTTTTACCATACTTAACCAAAGACAAAATTACGTTTAGCTGTCATTTACGTTTTGTTATTCCACTGTCATTTGCGTTTTGTTATTCCATGTCAGATGCGTTTTTGTTATACCACGTTTTATAGCGACTTAACGGAAACGCGGTCGAACGGGATAAAAAGTATCCTATGTCCGTCTCCTGGTTCTAAGCTACCTCTCCACCAATTTTCAGCCAAATCGGTTCATCCGTTCTTGAGTTATAAATAGTGTAACTAACACCACTTTCTTTTATATATTATATAGATATAGATATAGATATAGATATTTTCGCAGTAGCCTCTAGCCATATCTTGGGGTTTACACATCAATGGCATAGGCGCAGTAGCTAGTAACGGAAATCACAAATAAGGTGTATTGAATAAGTCTTGAAGCATGACACCATTCGGTTCCGAGCTAGCTGTACATAATGACTTGCTGCCTGGAACTGATTTTAACTGTTTATATAATTTGTGTAATGATAGCTTCGAACAATGAGCGTTAACTAGGCAGATTGTCTTATATAACTTTGATACAAGAGTAAGCATGCATATTAAGGGCCGATTTCACTAACGTAATAGTATATTACACATCAAGGGCAGTAAAATAAGAAATGTCTCAGATCACATGTAATTGTTGTCCGAGGCGAAGCCGAGGTCAATAAACATGTGATCTGAGGCTTTCTTATTTACTGCCCGTGGTGTGTATACTATTTTTCTCCTCGACGGAGGCGGAAAGCAACATTTTCGTTTAGCGCAGCGGGAGGAAAATTGACGCTTTCCGCCCGGAGGTGAGAAAAATAAGTTTTATCCGAGCGTAAATTTGATATTTTGGCAGATTATCAATACAAAAAAGTCAGACGCCCAATTTATTTCTCGTTTAAGCGTCACTCGACATTGGTGAAATCGGCACTAAAACGAGTAAAACATAAAGAAAAAATTAGCTGTTATTCTTTTTCAGTAGGTATAGGACGCAGTAAAATAATAAAAGTATATACTTATACTTAGTAAACAAGTAAAATAAAGTAAAAATAATAACCAGAAGTCAGAATTCGAACCCCCGCCGAACCGATAGTGTCACTCCTTCGTTTAGTCAATACTTACGCCAACAAAGTTATGATGCAACGTGTGTTATAAACGAAAGCAACGGAACGTGACGAAATATTCTTACACTTTTTTTCGGCTAGCTTCTATCCGCCAAACCGTCCGAAAAGGAACTTCGTTCCAAAATACATTTTTTTCTATATACAGTGTGTCCGGACACGAACTAGCGATATTTTAAACACTTATATAACAACTAATTTTAAGTACAAATACACTCTAAACTTGGGCCCAATCCACTTCCCCTCTATGTGGCAGCCATTTTGTTTTTTTGCTGAAATATTCTCTAAGCATGTACAAAAAAAATCATATCTCTCAAAGTTTTGGTCTTACTGAGGTAAAAATGGGCTTATTCGAAGCGCAACAATATTGTCCTACCGTCTACATTACAAAACAAAGTGTTCACATTTCCATAACCTTTGAAAAAAATATGAAACCCGAAAAAAATTATCGTAAAATCATGCAAATCAACAAATTATTGTAAATAACTGCAAAAACACCCCCGACAACCCTTTTTATTTTTTTACTAAATCAAGAGATTTTGAGCTAAGCTATAATACAACATTTAATTTATAACTGTATGTCTAATACTTTCAGAGTTATTGTTGTTGGAACATAGCGCATACGCATGAATGTTATGTGTTTTTAATGATTTCCTGTTTAGGGTTCCGACAAAGGCCTTTTGTGCTTGCGTATGCGCTATGTTCAAACAACAATAACACTGAAAGTATTAGACATACAGTTATAAATTAAATGTTGTATTATAGCTTAGCTCAAAATCTCTTGATCTAGTAAAAAAATAAAAAGGGTTGTCGGGGGTGTTTTTGCAGTTATTTACAATAATTTGTTGATTTGCATGATTTTACGATAATTTTTTTCGGGTTTCATATTTTTTTCAAAGGTTATGGAAATGTGAACACTTTGTTTTGTAATGTAGACGGTAGGACAGTATTTTTGCGCTTCGAATAAGCCCATTTTTATCTCAGTAAGACCAAAACTTTGAGAGATATGATTTTTTTTGTACATGCTTAGAGAATATTTCAGCAAAAAAACAAAATGGCTGCTACATAGAGGGGAAGTGGATTGGGCCCAAGTTTAGAGTGTATTTGTACTTAAAATTAGTTGTTATATAAGTGTTTAAAATATCGCTAGTTCGTGTCCGGACACACTGTATATATATATAATAATATGAAGCTATTTAATATAATATGAAGCTATCTATATCTTCTATATCTATACTCTATACTACTTATAATAAAACTGTAACTGGACGATTTCGTGTCTGTTTGTTTGTCCTTCTTTCACGTAAAAACTACCGCACAGATTTCTACAAAATTTTATACCGTGGTAGCTTATTACTCGGGTCAACATCTAGGCTACTTTTTATCCCGGAAAATCAAGGAGTTCCCGAGGGACTTTAAAAACTAAATCCACGCGGACAAAGTCGCGGGCATCAGCTAGTAATATATATAATAATATGAAGCTATATGATAGGTATAATAATATGAAGCTTTTTGTAAACCTAGAGGTCAAGTAAAACTAAGATGTCTGTCAACTGAAGTGAATCGGTGTAGAGACGTGATTGGAGGACCAATATGATATCGCTCATTTGCTCCAACAATAAACATTGTTGGATAAAACAAAACCCATTCCAAATACAAACTAGTAGCAAAATTTTGAAAAAACTTTATTAATTTCCAAAAAGTAGTAATTCTATTTCTAACTAGTTATGTAGAAACAAATCGCCATCTCTTACTCTATGAAAACTACATGAGAAGTTGAAAATTAAAGTCACAGAACCTTCACTATGAATTTTCAATATACCTAACCCCTAAACCTTAAAACACATTTTTCGAAAAAAAAAAAAAAATCTACTTCTTTGAGATAAAACAAAATTTTACTGAGAATATTTCTCGCGCATCCATACACCTGACCGCTAAAGGTTCACTAAAAGCTTAAGTTGTTTGTTGCGTGTGCTCTATAAATACCAAAGTTCAAACGCATGATCGTTGAATTCGAAACGATATAAATAAATCGAATCAAATCTAAGCTTTCATGAAACCGTAAGCAGAATAAACGACGTGTCACAGCTTAAATCAGATACATAGAGGAACATAACCATTTCGATGTCGTCTTTACGCCTTCGAGCTAAGCTGTGAACGCACAGGGTGTTCTGCGCGCGCCATTGTAATTTGAACAATGTGCATGTTGTCACAGCGACATGATATCCTTGCACTAAGTAGTCTTGATACTTTCTATACTGGATTGTATTTATTTTTTAAATAAAAAGCTGTTAAATATTCAAAATAACTAAATCGTTGATAAATTTAGAATAATAATACCTCACTAGCACAAAGGTTAGCATAAGGCGCGGACTGAAAACCTGAAGATCGACAGTTCAAGCCGCACCAATGCTAACAAGAATTTCTATGACGCACTAATGTGTCCACTCCTAACACAAGCTTTTTGGATTGCATTTAAACCGATTAATACTTTTAATACTTTCTTAATAATCTTTAAAGAAATATTTAATTACTCATGTTACTAGTGTCCTTTAAGTATGTATAAGCCTTAAAATTATTTAGGTTCTCATTGCAAATTTTGCTTTAGATAGGTATGTTCTTAAAACTTATTTTCATACAAAGATATAGTTAAAAAGTTAAAGTTTTGTACGAATACAACTCCATCCACTACTCTCATTTCTATATGAGCGCAATATTAGAGAACCAGAAGTGTTAAAGCTACCTATATGTAGTAGAATCTAGAAAGACCCCATTGGGTCTTTCTAGATTCTAATACATATAGGTAGGTAGGTTCACTCTATACAATTGTATAGAGTGGCTGTGGATAATTTTCGCATTGCGGCCATCGGATTCGGTGTCGATAACGCTTCGTAACGGTCTTCGTATCTGGCTGCATTCTACATATTTCCTTTAGGCTTGCAACGTGATTGCAGTGACGATATCTTGAATAAGATATGATATTCAATGTGCGCACCACCTTCTTGAATTAGGATCTGTGGATATGAATTGGGCCTACTTTCTAGTGCTAGGTATATTGGCACCGCAATATTCTGTGTATATTCGTTATGTTTGTGATAGTATGTTAAAGTCATTTACAAGAATTCATCCATCAGCCTGTATTCATTCACTGCTGGACAAAGGCTTTTTCGAGAGCGCGCAACCAAACACGGTCCTCCGCCTTCCTCATCCACCCGCTTCCCGCCACCTTAAGGCCATCGGTCCAGCGAGTTGGAGATTGTCCTACACTGCGCTTACCGGTTCGCGGTCTCCATTCCAGAACACGTCTGCCCCATCGGCCATCGATTTTGCGACAGATATTACCTGCCAAATGAACTTTGAATAAAGAATTTTTTGAGGTTTATAATAATTGTAGCTAGCAATATTGGGGAGATAAGTTGCTTTTAATACGGATGCGTACGAAATATTAACTTCTACTACAGCCTTTTTTTAAATATCTTGATAGGTAGATAATTAAACTTTCTTTTGCCCTAAAATCACAACTGCATGTAATGTTTCAAATATGCAAAAAAAAATAATCATTCAATAAATTAAAACAATCAATTCATTAGCAATGAAAAATTTCATTCGGTCGTAATCAGATATGACTTTCGAAATCAAGATCGCTCACCGGTCAAACAATCAAAGATTTGATTGATTATCCCAATTGAAATACGCTTCGTTAGGGGCCGCATCCATGCGCACATCTGTCGTATGGTCCACAGAGCTTCTGAGACTTACAAAAAGCGACGAGGCTCGTTAAAGGGAGACGGCTGTATTATCTCTTAGTTAAGTCAAAGAGAGAAGGAGCTAGAATAAATTAATCCCTAACGGGGGTACAACTGTCCTTCAACTTCGATGGATTCGGAAGATTTATGTTCGGTTCGAAAAAACCTACATTAATAGGAATTTATAAGTATACATATATTTAATGTAGAGTTATTAAAATAATACAGGAATACTTAGCTATTAACCGCGATTAAGTCCACGAAGGTTTTTTTTATAGATATTCCCCTAAGTAAATAGGATATTAAATACTTTTTCAACCAAAATTTAGACCATGTATTGTATGATGTATCCGTATCCAATCCAGCTGCAGTTTTAACATAATGTTAAATTCATACGTTGACCAACTGTTTTCATTTGCCTTTATTCTCTGCTCTAATTCACATTTACGAACGGAAATCTGCTTGTAGTTTGACGTTGATTCTGAAATGCGAGTCCATAACCACTTAACGTAAAGCCAGTTTTCTTATTGGAAATGTATGCTATTGTCTCCGGCGAGATATAAAATACCGATATGACCCAACGTCTTCGTTGCAAGAAATATTCAGGGGATACAACCCACACTTTTAATAGCGGTTACATCATTTCCACACAATGAGAGCCCCGTCCACACCCATTCTCTGTCCGTATGATTTGAAATTATAGCACCGTTTTATTTGCTCTCGGCGCATTTATATGCGGTCTCCGAGTCGCACATTGTAGCGCGATATTATATGTTTGGGCACCTAAACCAAAGATATTTAAACTTTCTACGGCTATCATATTTCAAAAACTTCAATAATGCAACGGTTTTAAGGTAGGGCTTAGTCAAAAAGATTGAAGGTTCAAGCCTTATCCGTTGCAGTATTGTCATAACTATACCCCTAGTGTACGCGAGTAATTAGGAAGAAAACTGTTGGCAATATTAGTCATGTTCTATTAATAGCCTCAATAGCCCAAGGGTCAAAGGTGCGGATTGAGAACCGAAAGGTTGCAGGTTCGATCTCCACCCGTTACACTATTACTCCTAGCACAATATAGAATATTAGCCAAGTTCATGTGGCTAATAGTAATGTTTAAAAATAATAATCTATTATCTTCTTTATCAACTGACAGACGACAAAGGTCTCTTGCATGGACTGCCACAGATCTCGGTCTTGCGTCGCTTATAACCAGTGGCTCCTTTCGGTGCGCTTTCCATACGAGTCATTAGATAGGTAGGTACTTTTTTGAAAGGCACCCGAAGAGACTATAAGCTGATGGTGATTGGCGTGTAGATGATGATCTGTTTGAACGATATTTAAATATTCCGAACGACCGTTCTCGTTCAGAGTAAATATCTCGAACTAACAATTTAAAAGTGTAGCGGCTCGCTAACGAAACGCGAATTGTCGCCTTCTCCCGCGTGTGCGAACTGCGACCGTGTGGGCGGTAGAATGAAGCAGTAATTTAATCCCTGATTGCGTTCCCATTTAACTTATACGACTTTAAATCCAATTTTGACGACTGGCTCGGGCGCAGCGAATCTTTCACCACACCAGTTCGTGTTTTTGAATAGTAGTTGAATAACAAGAAAATATATGTAAAAATGTAACCCCATTAAGAAAATCTGGATATAATATCCGATATAATTGGATATAATATACTGTTTTCTTTTCGTGTAAAATGTAGCCGTCGATCGTTGCTTCGTTGCTGCGTGATTGAAGGATAAACCGACAAACAAACACACAAACCCTTTTGCATTTATAATATTAGTAAGGTTTTTCAGTATTTAGGCCGCTAGTTTAGCCAGTTTTGCTACTATTGGTTTAACTGCTCTATAAAACCATTATAAAACATAAAGGTAAAACATTCGAGTATTTGCATCATAGTTTATTAAAATAAGCATACAGATATATATACTTAATATTAATAGTATACGTAAGTACTAAATGCATAATTCCCATAAAAAAGCAAGCGGTTATTTATTACACCAAAGGTGGCAATCAAGTCATTGTGGACCTTAGCGCATGGCCATTATCCTTTTATTACTAAAATAGATTTTTAGAACGTTGTAGAGCAATTTAAGAATAGGTTGATATTGTGGTAATTACATAGGACGGTTGGAACGGTAATAGTTATAAAAACTAAATGATGCTTTAATGTTCTATCAATAAAGTAAATTGGCAGGATAAGAAAATGGGTCAACATTCCGCCGAGTCGACGGTAGAGGGTATAAAAACACTCGTTATCTAGAAATTAATAATACATTATGGTAAATATTTAAGGACACCTTCTGCGACGATAAATAATAGATTTACATGCAAAACAATATTTGACGACCTCCCAGGTCACTGTAACAGAGACCTGTTATGGGTAATATTATCGCCTGAAATAAACGAATTAATATTATTACTGCATATGAGAGTGAGCCTGTGGCATCACTAACTAATTAATTAATCTATGATTAGCACTGGACAGGTTGCTGTCATATTTTTTGTTTTGGACCTCCTTGATTGACGCCATTTTGGCGCTGTAAACAGTTGCGAATGTCCAAGGAACTAAAATTAGTGAGGGCACTAGTTGATAACAGATAGTTGATACTTTTTGACACTTACTGTATCCCTATATTAATTACGAGTAGTTCCAGAGACACTCGCATGTCAAATGTGGCGCTTCAAATCGTTCCATAATAATTTAAGCTGTCATTTGTATAGGGACAGCCAGTTCAGTGTTAATCATAGATTAAATATAGAGGTTAGTAGTCTGTGGTCTTATAAAGTGGAAGGTCTCGGGTTCAATTTTATTTCTAAATCGTCTCTGGTCTGCAGGTATGGTGGGAAGCTTCAGCCGTGATTTGTTACCATTCTACCGGCACAGACGTGTCGCCAAACGAATTATTTATCGTTAGGTTATGGGTTTCATTAAGCTGCCTATACCAACCGTACAAGTTAGCCTGCTCCCATCTAAGAATATACCGTCACTTACCACCAGGTAAAATCACGATCAAGGGCTTACTAATTGTCAATTGAGTAAAAATAGAAGACTCTTGAACGAACTTCATAAACAACATAAAAATTCTTAACTGATTCCAAATAAGCATACAACTATTTACCTAGCTAATTCTAGGTAGGTAATATTTATTTTTTCAAAAATAGATAACCTATGAATTTAATTTTAGCTCACAATTTTATTGGAGTAAAATCTTCCGTTGAGTTTTGTAGCTGTGTAATCAGAACATATTAAATGAACTTACAATTATTCTGCAGCACGTTATACCGCAATAAATTCTATTGTTTTATTTTCTTTGGAGACAGGGCTATTGTACACAAAACAAAACATTACTTTATAGCTTTTTTTTTTTGAATCAATATAAAAGACATTCATTTGAGCGAATCGTTATAGCCATTTTATACGAAGTACCCAATCAATTTCTTCTCACGTATCTTGAATTCTATCGAATGTCATTTTACGAGCTTGACCACAACAATATAAAATTCTTAGAATGTTTCAATCTCTTTATAAATGAGAAACACATAGCAGAGAGTCCAATACCTTTCTCCCTGGATATAAAATAGGTTATTTCGTTAGGTCGTGCATAATTTATGATCGAAATCCTCAAAGAAAAAATGTAGTTTAGTTATTATACTCACCATCACCATCGGTACGGGTGTGCTCTCAGAATGGTGAATGAAACATCGTGAGGAAACTTGCATGCCTGAGAGTTCTCCTTGATATTCCCAAAGTGAAGAAGAAGTGATGAAGAAGAAGTCTACCAATTTGCACTTGTTCAGTGTGTTGGAATAATAGCCTTAGACCATTCTCATTCTGAGAGAAGATCGTTGCCCTATCCGTAGTTGGCCATCAGTGGTGATGGGTTAAGATGATGAGCGGTAGTTCACTGTTACCTGCAGAAAAGGATTGCAATAATAATTGTAGACCTATAGTGGTGTAGTTATTTATAATAAAAAAAATAAGAATCCCAGTGAGATAAAAAATGTTCTGAACTTACCTAATAAGGTATCATGTGTCAATTTATAGATCCTGTTTGCAACGATATAAAATTATTAGGATCAAAGTGAAAAAAGTCGTTATAAGAAAAAGTATGGCATACAATATCGTTGCGAGCACAGTACGTTGTATCTACTCGGTAATAAACGCCATGAGTTCATATTTCATGAAAAATTCATACCCTGGCCGCGCCCTAATGATGGCGATGCCATCTTTATTGCCGGCGGGGATATATCTTTCATTAATCGTTCATTCCGAATGTTAACTCGCTCATTTTGTACCATTGCTGCATTTAGCAACAATATCAAAATGATATTTTTAATCAGACGGAGAAGTTCACTTTTCTTTTATATTGATGGTAATGAAAAATCAACACAAAGAAATCAGTTATCTTCGTTCGATTAATAGACATTTTAACTATCATATTCTATATTCTATTCACCATAATACGCAATAAAACACGACGTTGCACTGCAAAAAGCTTTCACATTTTTTTTTTCATTAATTACTTAAAATTTAAGTAAAATCATACCCACATCCCACACCCACACTACAGTACAAGTAATTTAGAAACATTCCAGTTTTTGGACGAAAAATATTGTAAGAGCAAAAGTTAATAGAGCCCGGTATCTGAAAGGTAAAGTCTCCATATTTGTTTCGTTCCCAAACATATCTACTAACCTCCTAGAGTTCCGTTCTTTTTTGTCTTCCATATCCAATAACCTCGTTTCGGGCAAGAACACGTTGGGTGCTGGAAATTGAATTTCTACTTGTAAAAACGGTTCGGTAATAGAATTTACCTTCAGATCAAATAAAATAACAACAAACGTACCTAAGGGAGATATTGCACGGTTGCATAGGTACGTTTGAGTTCCGATACATGTACATGTTGTGATCTGCTGGACAGTTATTGTCTCTAAGATAATTTAATATCAAAAAATATTTTTAAAGAACCGACTTCAAATGCCCACGCTACTGCAAAGTACATTATATAATTTATTGTTGATATTATAAAAATAGCTCGACCGATTTCGATAAGATTTAAATGGGACCACCTTTCAAACAAAAAAGAATTTTCTGAATCGGTTCAGGCGTTTTTGAGACTAACATACAAACACAGGTAAAACATACAGGTGAACATACATAAAAAAAAACCGACGAATTGAGAACATCCTCCTTTCTTGAAGTCTGTTAGAAAATGTTCTACGATTTAATGAATACTTAAAATACCTACATATTACTAAACTTTTTGTGGGTGAATCATCATCATGAATGATGATGAATTATGTCTAACCCTATTGTTAATTTTTTATGGGTGGCTGAGGTTGACAGTATTGTATACAATCTTTAATTTGAGAACACGGTCTCAATTTTGATCTTATCAAATTAAATTTCACACTGCATAATAAGATTAGAAAATTAGAATACCGAAGAACACAGTTAAATGTGAGTAATTTTGAAGGAAAATAGCACCCTAATACATTTATAATTTCATTTGCATTTAGATTATAAAATTATCATTTTGAATACCGTCGAGTCTAGCAACATTTAAAGCTATTGTAGTCAAACAAAGGTCCTGTTTTAACGTACTCATTGTGAGTAAAAGACTAAAATTGGATCTCTAGCTTCGTTAGTTTGTTGCGTGTTCAAAATTTTGCATATTATAATTATATTATATTATATTCTCTAATATATAAAACTCTCGTGTCACAATGTTAGTTACCTTATACCTCCGAAACGGGTGGTTTTTTATGAAATTTTGTGTGCATATCGGGTAGGTCTGAGAATCGGCCAACATCTATTTTTCATACCCTTAAATGATAAGGGTGACCAACCACTAAATATTTTTGTTGGCGGCACGTAGTTCGCTGGGTCAGCTAGTCTAATATTAAAATTCTCATGTCGCGGTGTTTGTTACCAAACTCGTCCGAAACGGCTGGACCGATTTTTATGAGATTTTGTGTGCATATCGGGTAGGTCTGAGAATCGGCCAACACCTATTTTTCATACCCCTGGCCTAAATGATAAGGGTGACCCCAAAATATTTTTGCTGGCGGTACGAAGTTTGCTGGGTCAGCTAGTCGAGCTCGTAATATCAAGCAACTAACATGTACAATAATAATTTGAAGATAATAAATAATCTTTTTTGTATAACAACTATCTTTTGCTTTTAGTAAACTTGCCTCCGCATTCTTTCCTTTTTGTTTGGTTGCTCGTCGCGGTCGTTTTTCTCCTGAGAAAATTACATTTTTTCTCGCCATTTGGCGCGCTAACTTAGATTGTATTTTATCTTTATGTGTAATCATAATTCATGCTGTTTTGCTCTTTTCTCTTAAGAAAATAACTAGGTGTTTAGGTCTGCACTCCCATCTCCGTTGCCTGTAACTGTCGTATTTACTATTGTTTATTAAACTCCGTTAGATCGCTACATTTGATATCGTTCATGTGATGGAACTCCGAGATTTTACTTCGACTGAGATAAAGATATTGCCTCTCTTTTATTTTGTTAGATAACCTTGCGACATTGGACGACTGCCATGCCGTATTTTAAATAGAGCAAAATAAGAAACGTTTGTGTACCATTCCAATGCATTATTACATAACAAAACTTTAACTAATAAAAGGTTTCTTCTTTTTAGACTCATTTACTTTGTAGACCTTTCGTGTGACCTCAGTAGCGTCCGCTTACGTACAAACAGAATGATTAATGAAGATCATCGGTAGTTATGGTTACATAAACGCTGATGGATTGATTGTGAGCGGCCGTGTGTGCCTATCGATCGATTAGCTCCTGCCCAAGCGGAGCCCCGGGCCCCGCTTATAAACGATTATGCTTAATGGCCTTCAAAAACTTTAAGTGTTGGCTTATGATGTCCTATCGTTTAAAACGTAGTCCTTTTTTTGACACTAATAGATGACTTGGAGCAATAACTCTGACGGTACCGTTACGAGCCCCGTTGTCAGAACCAAATATTTTCCGTGACTATATAATTCAAAAGCCGACAACTAGCTTTCGCTCTCGACAATCCATTTTTCTTCCGCTTTCTATACGGCGTCCGAAGTCAAATACGAGAGATTAATTAAATAATATTCAATAAGCGTTGTTTGATTTACAAAAGAGTAATCTGTGGCGGCATCTAACACAAATACGAACCACTCGTCGACCTGATTTCAATCACCATTCATTATTCACTCACTTCCTTTGCATTCGCCGAAGTGTATTCGCCTGTTGTGTTTTGTTTAACTTTCATATTTCAAACTCCTCGGGAAAGTCGGGCGATACAATGCTCGAAATAATTGAATTGGTTAAAAGTTCTTGGATTATTTGAGGAGCGGCTAGATTGGTTTGCATTTCTTAAAACTTTGTTGACTTTTGAACCACTTAGATACATTTCATTTGGTAATGAAAATCATCGATTCAGCTACTTGAATGAGAACGATTGTTCTCATTCGAGTAGCCAAATTGATGAGTATGTTCCTCAATAGCAATTTAGACAGCGTAATATGATTTATGACTCATTGGGTAAATAAAGTAAGATTGTCTGTATCAAACATCAAGCGAAGCACTCACGCGTACATTTTTTGTTGCAATTAGTTGACGTGAAATAACACTTCTGCGTTGTATCGTGATCCAAAAAAATAAATTGTGTGAAAAATTACGATGATTACATCTAATAATGGAAGTCGGAGCTGTTTGATGGCCACTGTCAGATTGGCATCATTAGCTGCATTAATGGTGACCTAGAGAGAAAGAGAGAGACATAGAATTTATTACTCTACCTATAACGTGAATATTAAATGTAGGTATGTAACCTATCTTGTCTAAAATGAACGCGAATAAATTACCAGCATTGTGTTCGGTGCAAAAATTTAGTCATGCCTACATTTTGATCCATTACAAAGATGTTAGGAAGATGTTGCGTTGCTTTCGCAATCTACATGGATTACGTGGTGTTGGAACGCAAATAACGTGGGTAACTTTTTCCACATTCATTTTGAACAAGGTGCCTATCGATTGTTTTACTTTTTAGGTTTCCATCGTTATGAGGAATACGGCTAACAAAGATAAATAAATTGTAAGATTGTAGGCAAATATTACTTTTACACATTGAAAAGTCAAAGCTTTAACGTTATCTTATTAATAAGAAACTTATTTTATTGCATTTAAATATCAGACGGCACTAAAAGTAATGAGACGTTTTGCTATCGCTACAGATACCGAATCCATTAACAGATATTACTGAGTAAGTATAGTGTAAAATAATAATATGCATAAGTGTACAGGCACTTATCTCTGAGATTACAACCACTAAAGACTTGTAATGCTTAGTTTTTTTTTTAATAAGATCTGATTAAAATTTAAATAAACATCCCTTTCTTATCAACCTTTATTGATAAGTGATTAACTTCTCTGTTGAGTAGGGGCTGTGATAGTCTTTTTGTTTTGATTTAAAATTACATCTTGCAAAATAAGTTTTGACAATAAATCTAAGCAAGTACCTACTTACAAATTTTTTTATCAGAACAAGGGTATATTTCTAGCGTTTGCCCGCGACTTCGCGGGGAACCTGCTTTTCCAGGATAAAAGGCAGCCTATGCGCTCTCCAAGACCTCAACTATAACCATTCAAAAATCACATTCAATCCGTTACTCTGTTGCTGCGTGTTTTAAGGACAAACCAACGAACAAACACGTACTTACTTTCGCAGCTAAAATATCTGTAAGTAATCCTTAATTCCAAACGCATAATTTAAAACATAATTACAAAAACAACTTTGCAATTGCTTATACGGTTCATGAAATTTGCAACAAAGAAGCAACACAAATAAAAAGCAAATTCAATTTTATTTTTTAATCTTCGTAAAAACTCGTCAATCACCATGACCTTAACTTTTGACAACCCTTCGTCAATTCACGGAGGATTTGACATGTACGTGCCACTGTATGCATCCATTGATTCTCAGAGCTGTACTTTTTGCCTTATCATTTTGACGACTTCCTTGGCACAGTGGTGAGCGCTGTGGTTTTAAAGGATTAAGAGATCAATTCCCGGCGGGGACAATTTGGTTTTCTGCCTATTCTCTATTTTTTGACAATTCCAGTGGCTATGGAAAACAACTAAAAACTAATGCTAACTAAAAACTGTCAAACTTGCATTTAGTTGTAGAAAACGATGTCGATAGCCACTGAGGAGAAAAGCCCTACTGGTTTACTGCTACTAACTTTGACGTTTCCGCACGATGGCGTCTAGAAGCCGAGGGATATGGATTTAATCAAAGCTGCCATACCTTTTCCAAGTTCGCTTTCATCTTAGACTGCATCATCACCTTACTATTCGTGATCAGTCAAGGGCTGGCTTGTCATTGAATAAAAAAAAAGAAAACCATGCAATTAAAATGGACCCTCAATCGACAGTAGACGCCGTCACCTTATCAAATACATTAAACTGAGCACTCCCGACGTTTTATTTTTCGTTTTGGTCACATAAAACCTTCTCCTGACTTAGATAAGCATAATGCGTTGGCTTCTGGGGAATAATTAAAGGTCCATTTTTGAATTTACATCGATTATTACAGTGCGATGCGCTAATTAAGAATTCGAATGTTCATTACGATTCCAAAAAAGGTCTTCGTATCGGGCATATATCATTACAAAAAACCGGTCCATTGCATGTCGAATTACAGGCAAAAAGTTTTGTAGCCTCTTTTGTGGTTGAGATTTTGTGCATTCATTTTGTTTTGTTTGAACAAGATTTATAATAATAATTTTTGGCTCAAGTGTTACAATTCATCATTTTTAACTTATGAGAATGCAGAATGAAGTTTGTTTGGTGGTTTGTCCTTCAATCATGCAGCAATGGAGCAATGGATTGGCGAAATTTTTTTGCACGGCTATACCTAGTTGAAGACTTGGAGGCCACTTTTTATCCCGGAAAAAAGAGGGTAAAAAATTTTTACCTTTAATTGGTAAAAATTTTTGGTTTAAATTCTTCAGAGGGAATTTTTACTAAAAATTCCCTTTGAAGAATTTAAACCAACAAGTGGTGTCTAAGAAAAAAATAAAGGTTATTAGACTTATTAGGTACATATTTTTAAAAACATTTATTTATAAGGGTTCTTAGTTACAGAATGACGTACAATAAAAAAAAACGTATACTACTCTCTTTTGGAAGAAAAAGCGGATGCTGAAAATCGAGTTTCTCGGCGGAATTCATATTTCAGAGAAAATATGTGGACCCTTGAAGGCTTTTTTATGCCTTACGGCGCATTTAATGATCCGGTTCTCTCATGAAGACGGCCGAAGACCTTAAGAATAGGCCGTTTTATGTAAAGATGAATTTTCATCCTCCTGAGCGGGATAAAACCGCAGAATGGAGCCAAAGGCTAACTTTAGTAGCGCTTTGTGGTCAGAAACACTCCTAGTTGCAGATAAATATCCTAGAGCTAGACTACTACCGTGTGTAACGTCAGTTTATTACCGTCTGTCTGTTTGTTTACATTTCCACATGAACTCCTTTCCTTTATTATTTTATTTAGATGTGAGTATTAAGGTGCATTTATGTATCACGCACTCGTTTTATTTTTGTGTGAGTGATGGTAGGTTATAAGTTATTTAGTTTAGTTTACATGGTGCCACTAATTGTTCCATAAGGAACTCCTTTGTATAGATTTGAATAAGTGTCTCTGTGAAAATGATATTGCTTAGCAAAATATAATCATACAAATATGTAGAACGATCTTTCTAAAAAATCTTATGAAATCCCCTTTAGTGACGACAATAAAACAATATACATAATATAGAGCAGTGATAGCCTGGCGGTTCAGCCTTCTTTTCGTGGGTCCGAGATTTGAATCTTAGACACTTACCTTCTAACTTTTCGTAGTTAAGTGCATTCAGATATCACGTGCTTCAACTGTGAAGGTATTATCTATATCGTGACTCGTGAGTAAACCTGCATGCCTGAAAGTTCTGCTTACTGTTTTCAAAGATTTGTGAATTCTGCCAATCTACACATCCTGTAGAGTGATATAAGCTACTTTAAATAAGGATAAAGCCAGAGCTAAACTACAAGTAATCCGTCCGTAGACGTTCAGTTTAATACAGAATATAACAAAGACGCTAACAGCCAAATGATACATGAAACAGATGGATTGCATACCATCGGTTGCCAGCGGTCTCACACGAATACTTAGAGCTTGTTTGTTATACAATCACTTACGCATCTGTCACTCATGAATATAAGCAGGAGGCATAATGTGATAGTAATGTGATGGTAATATAACACAATCCCTCAACTATCTCTGCACGGGCAGTCAAACATTTGACGCTTGAATAAATTTTAATGAAACAGTCTCTATGATAAAAATTAATGAAAAACACAATTTAAAACAGAAAGAGTACATTTATTTTAAATAAAGTAAAATAATTACAATATCAACACCAGCAACTAGATTTATATACTCTTAGTCCATAATATTACTCAGATATAAGTCAACCAAATCAAGTCACCCTTGCCACCTCAATTCTCAACCCATCTGCGGACCACTGAGCACGGGTCTCCTCTCAATATGAACAGGGTTTAGGACAAAGTCTACCACGCCAGCGAAGTGGAGATTGCTGATTGAGACACACACACACACACACACACACCTTTAAACAGAACATTATGGAAAACTGTCAGGCATGCAGGTTCCCTAACGATGTTTCATATACGATTATACGATGCATATGCGATTGAGATTACATGGCACTGGACATATTCACGCTGAGATAGTAATTACATGACATATCCAAGATGTTTCAAATGCAGGGTATCCCAAATGGCGCTATAACCATCGCCCGTCGCTATTGGCATGCGTGGACCGCCATATCTTATTTTGTTTTAGTGTGTATAAATTGAAGTTTGCTTATCCACTTTTTTGTTCACAGTTTGCAGCACCACGGCCTGGCGGGGAGTCGTCGTGTTTGCAGGGCCCCGACTGTTTTATGGTGAGGATACCACTTTTTTTTGTTACGGAACACTTTAGAAAATAATAATATTTATTGTGATGACTAATTTTCATATAAATCACCCTTTTCTTTTTACGACGTTATTATAAATTGACAAAACATGTTTTATGTTTGGAATTAGAAGAATATTTATACTATCAATGGCTTTTTTATTAGATAGGTATTTTGAATGATTATCTGATAAAAAATATGATTTTATAAAAATGTGTAAATTTTACATATAGTAGATTATAATTTACTAGCTGATGCCCGCGACTTCGTCGTTCGCGAGGTTCTGAACTATACCTATCCAAAAAATCACGTCAATCCGTAGCAGCGTGATTGCAGCGTGATTGACGGACAAACCAACAAACAAACACACTCGCATTTATAATTATGTATTAGTAAGGAACAAATTTAATACTACGATAGTAAAGGCGATCTAATTAAATTTTAGAACACAAAAGTTGCTATTGTGACTAAAATATGATATTTAGATAATATATTCCCTCGTTGACTTTTTTGTAGAAAATAATGAGTACTTTAATCATGTAGTACATAATTTTTATGTATCATCAATAGTTTTCTCAGCACACGTCAAAAAATGCATTTTATAGGCAAAATTTTGCTACTTTGGGTTACATTATTGCAATTTTCTTAAGGAACTCTAATTTTTTGAAAATAAATTATAGCCTATGTTATTTCCTGATAATTTAGCTTTCTATTGGTGAAAAAATGATTAATATCGGTCCAGTAGTTACAGAGCCTATTCGGTACAAACAAACAAACAAACAAAAAAATCTTTCCTCTTTATAATATTAGTATAGATAACATTACGAGTATTCCTATCTATACAATTAGGTATATATTAATAACTAAAATAAAATTTACTCGAACGTAAACAAGTTTGGCAATTATTTATTTATATTACTAGCATTGAATTATTATGTACTAACGTATTATTATTTACTAGCTGATGCCCGCGACTTTGTCCGCGTGGATTTAGTTTTAAAGTCCCTCGGGAACTCCTTGATTTTCCGGGATAAAAAGTAGCCTAGATGTTGACCCGAGTAATAAGCTACCACGGTATAAAATTTTGTAGAAATCTGTGCGGTAGTTTTTACGTGAAAGAAGGACAAACAAACAGACAAAAATTAAATAAAAATCTGTTTTGGGCTCAGTATCGATAGTAAAGCATCCCCCAATTAAAATTTTCAAAATATATTAAATGTACAGAAATCTTCCAGTTACAGTTTTATTATATGTATAGATTATGATTACTAGTTGTTAACTGGATAATGCCCGAGATTTTTTAAAGTACTATTACATGTCCGTCACATAGATGCAAGCTATCTCTGTACCTCTTTTCTGAGGCTGAGCCGTGAAAAAGTAACAAATAAACCGAGATAGAGAGAGTTACATTCGCATTTATAACATATAGGTATTATTCAACTAGCGTCAGTTGTTTTTCAGTTCTACGAATCTCATTGTTAGTTCACATAACTAGAAAACTAGCTTGAAACATAACAGTAATAACATGTACCGACAGCACTGAACCGTGAAACCATAAAGCAGTAATGAAATTACAGCTCAAAATCAATAAACTTAGCACTTGAAAGGAGCCGCGGATTCCAGACGACAGGACATTTTGTCAATACCGGTAATTAATAACCGTGGCTCATCTATAATATAATAAAACTGTAACAGGTCCAATTCTGTACATCTATAATATAATAAAACTGTAACAGGTCCAATTCTGTACATTGAAGATATTTTGAAAATTTTTGTTTGAGGGCACTCTATAATCGATACTGAAGCCAAAACAATTTTTTTTTAATTTTTTGTCTGTCTGTCTGTCTGTCTGTCTGTCTGTCTGTCTGTCTGTCTGTCTGTCTGTATCTTGGCCGCGCATCACGCCGTAACTACTGGACGGATTTAAATAAAACTTGGCACGATTTAAGTTAATACTACGAGGTATAATATAGGATACTTTTTATCCCGAAATTCAGCACGGTTCCCTTGGGAGAGGGGATGAAAGTCAAAATGTGTATTTCGCTGTAATTCATTAAGGCGTATTCCGATTTAATCCATTCTTTTTTTGTTAGAAAGCAGGTTCTTTAGAGATTGTCCTGTAATTATTTCAAGGTCGTCAATTTCGTAGTTCAGAAATTATAGACATCACGATCTTCAGTATAAGGTCCAAATAACTTGAACCCCGGAATCTACAAGATACTTTGAATGAACAGCTCATCTTAAGCTGGCAAGCGTACTTTATCGTATATAGCCATCGTGGATAGCCCTACTTTGTCAAAGTCAAACTACTCCAAAGGCGTCAGATTTTGCCAAACGATAATTATACCTACATACTACATAGTAGGTACTAGGTATGGATGTAATACATCGTATGGAATTAATGCTACAGTGTTTTCCTATGCAATTTAATATTCTATTCATACTAATATTATAAATGCGAAAGTGTGTTTGTTTGTTAGTTTGTCCTTCAATCACGCCACAACAGAGCCACGGATCGACGTGATTTTTTGCATGGGTACTATAGTTGAGGACATAGGCTACTTTTTATCCCGGAAAACCAAAGTGTTCACGAGGGATTTTAAAAACTAAATCCACGTGAACGAAGTCGCGGGCATCAGCTAGTAATTATTAAAGCTTACAGAGCCGGGTGGGAGTCAAGTTAACGTCAACTCCAACTAATGAGTGTTTCGGATGACAAATGCTGCATTTGAGTTGGTCGCTAAACAAATTTGTCTAGAAGCGTCAGTTGTTGAGATTTGTTTGATCATTGTTATGTAGCAATTCTGTCCTTTGTGTTGTTCCAAAAAATTTAATTAGGTATTAGAAACCACAACTTTAAGTTCTTTTGTAGCCATAGTTTCTAATATTTTTATTTTTGTTTCAGTGTTGGGAAAACTGTGAACTTCTTCAATCAAATTTCCAAATATGGGGTGCAGTGTGTGACGAAAAAGATATTTGTGTAAGTTTTAGTAATGTTTTATTATATACTAGCTGATGCCCGCGACTTCGTCCGCGTGAATTTAGTTTTTGTTTTTTTTTGTATTAAAACCTTCCGTGGAACTTAAGGAACATACAAAAAAATAAATTAACCGAATTGGTCCATCCATTCTTGAGTTATGCGCTTACCAACATTCATTTTTATTTATATAGATAGAAGATAATGACCTTAATATAAATATACATACTTGGCAGATTGAATATTGGATAGAAGCAGGTGTTACTTTGCGGAATTCCATGATACACAAGGAAAAACACGCGAGCGGCACGTTGTACCATACAGTATATTCTGATTTGGCGGATATAGGAAAGTAATTTTGATTTTCCTTGTACATTGAGTATTAATAAGTTTGTTTCTTTGTTACAGTTCCCCGGCTGCAAAGTCGCTTGTGAATTTCACACGGAAGCAGCACGAGCATCTCAAACCCAACCTGTCATCCACACGAAAGGCGAAGGAGTCATGAGGGTCAGTGGGGCTCTAGCCCGCTGGCCTCCGCCGGCGTCTCGCCCCGCGCCTTTAGTCTACGTAGTGATGAGGCGCGCAGCTGAAGGCCCTTGGCGACAGATCATACAAACCCAAGCGTTAGCTACAAGAGTCCCTTCCAACAATGAAGGTGCTCTACTCCGAGTACTAGTCGTCGACCCACAGGGGCTTGTCACAATTTACAGTCCAGACGAAACATGGGTCGCACATGACACTAATGCATCCAACCACGACGAGCACAGGTGGATTCTTAAAGAAGTATCACTCATCCATCAGAAGGTTTTGGTCATAGGTGAAATTGCTTGGGAACCAAGAATCACGCGCGGAGTGTATCTCGTGACGTGGGAAGTCGATGGAGGCGGTCTCAAGGGAAATCTGTTTACTGACTCCACTAGAGTAACGCTGTCTCTATGGCCGGATACAATATATCACATCCAAGTAGAGTTAGTTTCTAGAACTCCAGGAGTAGATAATGAAAAATCCGAAACTATGACTATAGACACAAGCCGTGCTCAACGCGTTTCAACCGAAAGCGTTCAGGATGTTGAAGTAAGTGAAGGAGATCGGCTGATGTCTGTTTTGGTTAGTTCGATGAGAGGCGAGCGCGTGTCTGAACGTGCTCCAGATTCAGAATTAGTATTAGGGTGCCTATCAGCTATGATTGCTTTTGGGTTAGCGGTGCTTGCTGCCATTGTATGGAGACGGAGACGGCGAGGCACCTTTCCTGGCACCAACGTGTATGTTGGATCTTCTTCTGTTCTTAAGCGGAAGTTAGTGGAAGACTTCATTCCTGCACCCCACTGTTTTCAACCTGTGCTTGCTCCAGCAACACCTTCTAATGGGACAGCTTCGCGGGATGTTGTTGTGTGACGTCATAGTTTTGACATGCTGTCATTTGAAGACCGCGTTTTCAGTTCCTAAAATTGTTGGACGAAATTTTCGCTTTCAGGAAAGTGCAGTGAACAAATGGATTTAAGAATGTGATAAAATTATATAAGTTTAGCCGGTGAATGAAAATATGGCTCTAGAGCAAGAAAAGAGCAATTATATTCCGTGATTTATGTTTTATCTGATGAACTCTTGAAGTCATTGTATATGCTATAAAGAAATTACCTATATTATGATTTTCGGTACGTAGATTTAGGGCGGCAAATTGTAAATTGAAAAATGTACTTATAAGTGTATTTATGATTCACAGTAAGATTAACACCAGAAAACTTAGCATTGTAAATATTATGACGACATGGTAAACCATAATTTTCTAAATATATTACTTAATTGTTTTTAAAGTACTGTACATATTATATAAAAATGTGTTTCAAGGAACAATATCAACGATCTATGATAGTGTAGGTATAATATTATTGCCCTTTTCAAATAAATTTTCCAATAAACTGACTTTTGAGTTAATAATAGCAGCGTTTCCTAGAAACCATCCAAAACCAGTTGCCACTTTACTTTGACTCTACAATTATTGGAAACAATTTCTATAGGCTCATAGATAAATAAAAATATTTTTACAGCTAGTCCTTATTACTTTTTATTTGTAGCTATTAGATACATTACCTATATTTGATCTAATTGCGAATCTTAATTATTCTAGGATCTTACGACTTCTTCAGCAATAAAAAGTACATGTATGTATTTGTAAATATTTGAAGCATTTATTGTAAAAACTGACAGAGGAGTTATATTTTTCTTGGACGTAAACATAAATACATATTTCTAAATGTTATGAAGTGGAATGGTTGAATTGACGGTATTTTTATTCGAAATTCTGTTTTATAATTAGGTGTTAGCCAGGTGAACATAAAATTACTACAATTATTGTTAAACCATGGTGTAGTCAAATTTGTTTGGAGTTGATGTTTAGCTTTAAACAATGTAATTAAAAACTTTAGTTTCTCGTAGGGCATAACATAAGAAGGCCAAAATGACTTTGTGCTCTTAACAAATATATTTTGGTTATTGATGACCAAATTTAAAATTAGTACCTATTTAAGTTAAGTGCTTAGTTAAATTTATTTATTTTTGTGATTAATTTCGTACCTTCACTCGAATTTGTAAATAAATATTACTTGCTATATTGATGCAGCTAAACTTAAACGAGTATGAATAAATATGTCTGCCAAATAATAATGAGTTTTATTTTCTGCATTATAACCTACATAAGTATGCTCTTAACATTATTACGGACAATTTACCTTTCACCCGCGACTTCATCCGTGTAGAGTTAGATTTTCAAAATCCTACGAGAATCCTTTGTTTTTCCGGGATAAAAGTAGCCTATGCCACTCTCCAGTCCATTTTTATATCCAATGAATATAGTGACGTGCGTATCACGACGTGATTTTTTGTATGGATGTCCATACAAAAATTCACGTCGATTCGTTGCTCATTGTTGTATGATTGAAGGACAGACAAACACTAATCGCATTTATAATATTGTAGGGATTTATATTTGTTATGGTTTTCATAATCTACAGTTTTTGCTCTGCTATAATCTCAAACTATGCTCGAACAAATATATAAGAACAAAAGCCGTAAGCGAAAACTAATTTGTATGGATTTACTGCACGGACGGGTCCAATGAAAGCAATAACTCCAAGAAAGCTCTTAAATAAATATGAACCCACAGATTTGAATGCGATTCAAAAGGCTCATCGGACGGCTCGTGATTTGGCTGAGTCTCGGATAAAACGGTACCCATTGTCTAGGGATTAACGTCAACGAATTTGTTGTCGACAAACGCCCGATCAAACAAAAAGATTTGCGCGTCACGGGTCCCTCAAAGTCCCTCATTTTATTCATTGTGACAAACTCAGTCAGAAAAAAATTAAAAAAGGAACTCTTAAGTGGCGAGTTTTAAAATTCGGAGACTGGACTCATTAAGTCGAGAATTTCATTAACTTAATCGTGTTAAAAGCTACCAGGTACGTGACAAGTTATAAAAAGGCTATTCCGGCATGCAAATGTGAAGGAGGTCCGATGTAAATTACTTGTAAATGGAAGGTAGAATAGAAGCAGAATCTGAACTATAATAGACTGTATTCGTGTACGTTTCATCATAAATCAAGTGTCCAGATTAGATATGGGGCTTTTTGTTTTCACGTCGTTAGCATAAGATCCGACTGGTATATTTCTTTGAGGCACTTTAGATAAAGCTCATTAGTTTGGACTTTTCGTTTCCTCATAAGTTTTCATTAACAAAAGTAGGTAGATTTGATTTTTATTTCATCAAAAGCTCTCTTAAATTGTAAAGGCAAACCATGTCTTTTAAACAGCTAAATTCTAGCATATTCGATCGGCTTTTTTAACGGTGATTATTATTAAATAATGCACCGAAAATACTACTAATAATGTGTGGCATATTTTTTTTGTTTGATGACAAGATAGTCCTGCGACTGCGATCTCTGATCTCACCAGATCTCACCAGCTAGTCAATTGCTGCGGTGCCATTCATTGTTGTGGATTTGCTGACTTCATGGCATTCTGCAGCAATGCATTTTAGTCAATCACGACAGAGTGTCGACCAATCATAGGTGATTGCGATCGCCATCGTCACACTGAGGCAATCATTTTTAGACAATCCTGCGGCTGATGGTAAGTGACGATTCAGTCACCGAGTTAACTTGAAAGGGCAACTCGTGTAGCAGTGTAAATTAAACCCATAACTACTCATAACTTATTGAAACTCATTAGTCTTATTTCAAAAAGCAACGAATATGCTGGTAGGTAGGTAGGTATAAGAGAAATTAAAGTGGTATTCAGTTATTCACGTCAAAAAGTGATTTAGTTTTCCAACGCATGATTATTGTACATACGATAGAGCAATTTATTTTAGTTACCCATTTTATTCTTGGCCCGCGGTTCCAGTATAAAGCATAGGCCCATAAATAACAAGGAAAATAGAAGGTGAACGCTTCCACGAGTATCCTTTTGGGAACGGCCAAAGCATTCTTTTAAGATTTATTATAGAACTTGAACACATTTCTTATTCCTTATGTTCTTTACATCCGATGGAGTCTCAAATTTGGGAATTTTTGCCATGTTCAGTTTGTGGGACCTTGCGATTTCAGAATCAACAAAGTAATTATTTATTCGTTAAGTGGTTGACAATCTTCTGCCTGAAATTGGATTGTCAGCATAATTATCATATCTACCAAAGTAATTTCTTAGCTTGCCCCAAGGCAAGTGAATAATTCAGGTCAATTTAAATCCGTCTAAATATTCTAGTTTATCGGCTTGAATGTTGAAATCAATCTGTAATACCAGTATTATATTCATATCGTTTGACTATACCTACTATACGTTTCAAATGTGAAGCCCATCGGCAATTTACTTATTAAATAAAATAAAAATCGTTTATACCGATTTCCCACGGTAGATATTGGTAAGGCCTGAAAACCGAAAGGGTTAAGTTTCAGTCTATGAGAGAGAGTATATTAGTTAAGTCTGGCATGACTAATGCCTACTGTTTAAAAAAAACTCGTGTTTAAATATTATTGCTAATTAAAAAGTAAAATTGAGGCAAAAACGTATAACAAAATTCGTGCAGAAACTTTACTATCACGATTAGGTACTTGGAAGAGCTTAGCGAAATAGTTTCCAGATTGTTACCTCTTACGGTAGTGGAAATATTAGAAAACAAATCTGATTCGACACAAGATAACTGTTACCCACACTGGGAGCCAAGGATTACCCGATTACGAACCTCGTCCGAGATAAGACTCGGATATAAAACGCAATCGATATATTTTATGTCAATTTTATCTTAATTGCTAGTGCATGGCAGTATAGAACGGCCTTACTTGTTAACGTTAGTCGATTGCCTGAGAAATAATCTAAGCTTCTCGGTATCACTTACGAAATATGCCAACTGCCAATAATGTTCGTTGTTGATACTTTATAATTATATTGTACAATATATTTATTAAAATTTTATTTTTCCCTTTTCACATAAGTAGATCTACATATTATATGAAAGCGAAAAAATTACTACTAATTATATTTACAAAAAATACACGCCGTCCAAGTGATCGCTAATGGGCATGGTGCCCAAAACACTGGCGCTATTACCTCTCTGAATAGCGAGGCTAAGCCTTTGGGCTAAATAAGCGCCAGCTCTTTGGTCACCAGAGGCGTGGATCAATTTTTGGGACACGACATTTACAAAATTTTTCGTGTCCGATGACCATGGACCCAGAGTCTCAAAAGCAAGCGCCGCAAAAATATAATCCTTAGAAATGGCAGAGTATTTGCGGCGCTTAAGCAACTGAGCGGATTCGGCAGCTGCACCCGCCTTTTGGCACGAGCCCGGTAGGTGGGACGCAGCCAACGTATCAACGCAAGTCACGTCCCACACCAGTGCGCGACCCATCGTCCACGGTACTATAGTCATCCCGTCCGGCCTCTTGCCGTCATCCCTGAACAAACCGGAGGGTTCCAGTTGTGCAGGGATGGAGGCAGTGACCAGAGCGCGACGGACTATATCATTGAGAGCACCGTGGCGATACAAGCGGCCCGCGCTCCGATAACAACTGAGTCCATGGTGACCAAAACGATCCGCTTGGCTGCCGCAAGGACAGCGATGAAGCTCACATACCTTAATCCCCAAGCGTAAGCAAACGGCCACACGAAGCGCTGTCCTGTCGAGAATCGTACCCAGGCTATGAGATGGCAGAGCGTGTAGCCAGTGACCTGACTCCTTTTCGGATACGGCTAAAATACGGGCTTTATCCGTATCTGAGGTACACTGCGCTACGAGATCTGCATGTGTCAAAACAACACGCGGTTTGTCCCAAAGACCCTGACATTCCACAGCCGAAGGAAAACTCTCACCAGGACAAGATGCACTCCATGCTAACTTCGCCTCTGCAAGACTCTCCACTACATCATCAGCCGGATTAGACAGATTAAGGATCTGACTGATGAGAGTGATAGAGCCAAAAGCAGAAGATAAGAAAGCCGGAAGCGCTACGCTTGAAATGGAACGTATGCCTAAGCCACCGTATTTAACAGGTAGGCTGGCTTGAGTCCAGGTGCGGTCATCAAACTGTAAATTTAGAATTTTGCAAAGAGTATCTTTAAGAGACACGTCTAGATTATAAGTTAAAACAGGATATTTCCAAATGGGACTGCACCGTAATAAATACATGAATTTTGGCGCAAATAAACATAACCGTAAAATATATATGGCCATGTGTGGCTTTATATCTAAACTAGTAGGGCGCGTGGGTGCGCGGCCCGCAAGCGGACCGCGGTTTTTCTATCGTCAAGTGGACTTTCAGGTCCTGATCATTTTCTATCAAATAAACACTCTTCCATCTTTTATACTCTCCGAGATAGATGCCGATGAAATTGGTATGGCCGCTATCTTGAATCGGCCATTTTGGTTTTTTTTTCAGCTCACTGTCAATTGGATGAGGTTTCGAGTGACTTTTGTTCGAGCACCCCCACCTATCTTCATTACCATGGCCGTGCTCCTCACCCACCTTCCAAACCCTCGATCATCATATATCATCATTTGTCATAATGAAAATTCTTCAATAAAAACAAATCTTGAAAAGGAACCGTATCAAAGTCTTGCATGATTCCCGGCTTATAGTCTCTTCAATATTAGCCATATATTTTGTATGAAGAAAAAAAAACCGCCATCTTGGATTTTTTTTCTATTCATCAAATAGACCTTTAGGCCCTGATCATCTTTTGCCAAGAAACCGTTCTTCCATCTTTTATACTCCCCGAGATAGACACCGAAGAATATTGTATGGCGGCCATCTTTTTTCCGCCATTTTGAATTTTTTTTCAGCTCGCTGCGAATTGGATGAGGTTTCGAGTGATATTTGTTCGAGCACCACCCACCTATCTTCGATACCCTGGCCGTGCTCTTCACCCGTCTCCGAAATCCTCAATCATCAGCTCTCTCCATAATTTTCCTCCGAATGAATTTTTGTCTTCTGTACGAAACAATCAGTGAAAAAAAATTTTTTCATACTAAATTTTACAGGAGAGGTGATCAATCAGTCAGTGAATCAGTGAATCAGCACGAACAGCTATATATATATTAAAGGCGAGGCGAAAATTTATTAAAATGATCTAATTTAGAATTTAGCAAATGGGAAAATGCGACGTCAAATATGGGGGCTCCCAGAAGGGGTAAATCATCTTTTGTAATAGATGAGATGTTGGGAATCAAAGAATTTAGACTATTTTTCAAAATAGTTTTTTCATTTAAACTAACCGAGTCAGGAATGTATACCTCACACTTTGAGAAATTTAGCGAAAGGCCGATTTCAGAAAATTGTTTAATTATATTTACTTATCAGTAGCTTTTGTCAAGAGTGAAAAATTTTATCGTTTCAATTCTTCAATATTTTTTGATGAACTGTACATGTAGAAAATCAATCCAAAAAATAATATTAGAAGCTGAAATAGGTAACTAGCTTAATTTTTGAAGGTCTGATAGGAAAGCTACCAAACTCACTAGATTGTTTTAATAACCATAATTATATTTATATTTAAGAACCCAAGTTTCCAGTTGTAAGTAGTTGTAGGAAGATGATTTAACTGAAATAAAAATTAATAAAATCCTAAAACTCACTTACCTACCTACTTTATTATAAACAATTTAGAACTGAGAAATGATGAGGTTAAGTTGAAATATTTAATCCAACGTCATCTTATATAATTATAACTTAGATTGAACGACGGAAATCCATGTTACGCAATAATTGCAAGAAATAGCGACTAGGACAGTCGCTATTTCTATAAAACATTTTCTAGTGACAAGCGCCTTGAACGTAAGGATTCAACAGAAAGCAAGGGAGATGGGTATCAGGAAAACGCTAGCGGCTTGTGTAGGTACATTTAATCTTTCTTGTACCAATATAATATTTTTAAGGGCACGATCTCCGGGCGCAGTAGGCATTTAGAGCTACCTCAGTCCCCGCGCGGTGAGGTACGCGTAGGCGCTTTTCAAATGAACTCGCTCACCCCAAATTTTACATCATAGATTAAATAACTTTATTGTACCTAACAGTACAGGGACAGTTGTAAGTTTTAGAAACATTTATTTTATTTTTTATTCATACATTTATATTATGTAAGTTTGATTGTTATTTTACATATTACGTACATAGGTACATTTACCTACTTATTTTTTTTTTTGTTTTTTTTTGTTATTTCTTTCAAACTCGATATCTGGGGTTCCCTGTACTTATAAAATACGTAACCGTTGCCAAAATGTCGGCCATTTTCTCTTTTTTTGTTATTGGGCCGATTTCTTTCAAAATCCATATCTGGGGATCCTTGTACTAATAAAAGCGGTAACCATCGTCAAAATTAGAAAAAGTGGTGGCCGTATTCTTTTTTCTTGTTATGGGACCGATTTCTTTCAAAATCGATATCTGAGGATCCCCGTGCTCATAGCAGTGGTAACCAATGTCAAAATTAGAAAAATGGAAAAGTTTTTCCCTAACCTATTTGGGACGAAGTTCCTTAGACATTTTTTTGTTATTGGACCGATTTCTTTCAAACTCGATATCTGGGGTTCCCTGTACTTATAAAATAGGTAACTGTTGCCAAAATGTCGGCCATTTTTTTTTTTTTGTCATTGGACCGATTTCTTTCAAAATTGATATCTGGGATTCCCAGTGCTAATAAAAAAGGTAACCATCGTCAAAATAAGAAAAAGTGGTGGCCATTTTTTTTCTTGTTATGGGACCGATTTCTTTCAAAATTGATATCTGAGGATCCCCGTGCTCATAGTAATCGTAACCGATGTTAAAAATAAGAAAAATAGAAATGTTTTTCCCCAGCCTATTTGAGACGAAGTTCCTTAGCCATTTTTTTTGTTATTGGACCAATTTATTTCTAACTCGATATCTGGGGTTTCCTGTGCTTATTAAATAGGTAACCATCGTCAAAATAACAAAAAGTGGTGGCCATTTTTTTTCTTGTTATGGGACCGATTTCTTTCAATATTGATATCTGAGGATCCCCGTGCTCATAGCAGTGGTAACCGATGTCAAAATTAGAAAAATAGAATAGTTTTTCCTTAACCTGTTTGGGACGAAGTTCCTTGGCCATTTTTTTGTTATTGGACCGATTTTTTTCAAACTCGATATCTGGGGTTCCCTGTGCTTATAAAATAGTAACCGTTGCCAAAATGTCGGCCATTTCCTTTTTTATGTTATTGGACCGATTTCTTTGTGAAAATTTGAATTAATTTGATGAAAATCCGTATCTCTGTGCTCATAACAGTGGTAACCATTGTCAAAACTAGAAAAAGGGGCGGCCATTTTATTTTTTCTTGTTATGGGCCTGATTTCTTTCAAAATCTATATCTGAAGATCCCTTGGCAAGTTTTGGCAATGGTTACCACTGTTATGACACAGTGGTAACCGTTGCCCTAACAAAAAAATGGAAAAGTTTTTCCCCCAACCTATTTGGGACGAAATTCCTTATCGAAATAGCAAAGAATAATAAAAACACCTATTTAATATTTGACAAATATTTAAAGTATCAAAAAAACTTTGCCGACACTTTTTCTAATTTTGACGACGGCGACATCTTTCATGAGCAAGATGAATCTCTAATATTGATTTTGAAAGAAATCGGTCCAATAACAAAAATAAATAAAACGGCCGCAACTTTTTCTTATTTTGACGATGGATACCTATTTTATTAGCACTGGGAACCCCAAATATCAATTTTGAAAGAAATAGGTACAATAACAAAGAAAAAGAAAATGGCCGCCTTTTTTTCTTATTTTGACGATGGATACCTATTTAATAAGCACAGGAAACCCCAAATATCAATTTTGAAAGAAATCGGTCCAATAACAAAGAAAAAGAAAATGTCCGCCTTTTTATTATTATTTTGACGATGGTTACCTCTTTTATTAGCACTGGGAACCCCAGATATCAATTTTGAAAGAAATCGGTCCAATAACAAAAAAAAAAGAAAATAACCGCCTTTTTTTCTTATTTTGATGATGGTTACCACTTTTATTAGCACTGGGAACCCCAGATATCAATTTTTAAAGAAATTGGTCTAATAACAAAAAAAAATGGCCGCCACTTTTTCTGATTTTGACGATGGATACCTATTTAATAAGCACAGGAAACCCCAAATATCAATTTTGAAAGAAATCGGTACAATAACAAAGAAAAAGAAAATGGCCGCCTTTTTTTCTTATTTTGACGATGGTTACCTCTTTTATTAGCACTGGGAACCCCAGATATCAATTTTGAAAGAAATCGGTCCAATAACAAAAATAAATAAAATGGCCGCAACTTTTTCTTATTTTGACGATGGATACCTATTTTATTAGCACTGGGAACCCCAAATATCAATTTTGAAAGAAATCGGTACAATTACAAAGAAAAAGAAAATGGCCGCAACTTTTTCTTATTTTGACGATGGATACCTATTTTATTAGCACTGGGAACCCCAAATATCAATTTTGAAAGAAATTGGTCTAATAACAAAAAAAAAATGGCTGCCACTTTTTCTTATTTTGACGATGGATATGTATACCTCTGTTATTAGCACACCCCAGATATCAATTTTGAAAGAAATTGGTCCAATAACAAAAAAAAAGTGACCGCCACTTTTTCTTATTTTGACGATGGATACCTCTTTTATTAGCACTGGGAACCCTAGATATCAATTTTGAAAGAAATCGGTCCAATAACAAAAATAAATAAAAAGGCCGCAACTTTTTCTTATTTTGACGATGGATACCTATTTTATTAGCACTGGGAACCCCAAATATCAATTTTGAAAGAAATCGGTACAATAACAAAGAAAAAGAAAATGGCCGCCTTTTTTTCTTATTTTGACGATGGTTACCTCTTTTATTAGCACTGGGAACCCCAGATATCAATTTTGAAAGAAATCGGTACAATAACAAAGAAAAAGAAAATGGCCGCCTTTTTTTCTTATTTTGACGATGGTTACCTCTTTTATTAGCACTGGGAACCCCAGATATCAATTTTGAAAGAAATCGGTCCAATAACTAAGAAAAAGAAAATAACCGCCTCTTTTCTTATTTTGATGATGGTTACCACTTTTATTAGCACTGGGAACCCCAGATGTCAATTTTGAAAGAAATTGGTCTAATAACAAAAAAAAAAATGGCTGCCACTTTTTCTTATTTTGACGATGGATATGTATACCTCTGTTATTTGCACACCCCAGATATCAATTTTGAAAGAAATTGGTCCAATAACAAAAAAAAGTGACCGCCACTTTTTCTTATTTTGACGATGGATACCTCTTTTATTAGCACTGGGAACCCTAGATATCAATTTTGAAAGAAATCGGTCCAATAACAAAAATAAATAAAAAGGCCGCAACTTTTTCTTATTTTGACGATGGATACCTATTTTATTAGCACTGGGAACCATAAATATCAATTTTGAAAGAAATCGGTACAATAACAAAGAAAAAGAAAATGGCCGCCTTTTTTTCTTATTTTGACGATGGTTACTTCTTTTATTAGCACTGGGAACCCCAGATATCAATTTTGAAAGAAATCGGTCCAATAACAAAGAAAAAGAAAATAACCGCCTTTTTTCTTATTTACATGATGGCTACCACTTTTATTAGCACTGGGAACCCCAGATATCAATTTTGAAAGAAATTGGTCTAATAACAAAAAAAAAAATGGCCGCCACTTTTTCTTATTTTGACGATGGATATGTAGGTATACCTTTGTTATTAGCACACCCCAGATATCAATTTTGAAAGAAATTGGCCCAATAACAAAAAAAAGTGACCGCCACTTTTTTTATTTTGACGATGGATACCTCTTTTATTAGCACTGGGAACCCCAGATATCAATTTTGAAAGAAATCGGCCCAATAACAAAAAAAAAGAAAATGGCTGCCTTTTTTTTCTTATTTTGACGATGGTTACCTCTTTTATTAGCACTGGAACCCCAGATAAAAATTTCGAAAGTTTTCGTAATTTAAATCAAGATATTTTGTTCTTTCTTCCATTTTTATTCCCAATATTTACCTTATTATATTTATTATTCTTATATTACTATAGTTTAACACTATCTATACAATAAGAACGATACAATAAGAATCTAAACCTAAAACCTATCATACTAATATTTACAGATTTATTAATAAATACTAAAAATGACAACAATATTAACACTCTGATTTGATTTAATCTATGATAAATGAATACGGAATGAAAATAATAGGTATCTATGCAATAGATCGCTTGATCAGCGGGGGATCGCAGCGAGCCAGCGAAAGCGATACGTCCTACCTCGATGATACTTTGCGGGCTACTGAAGTGAAGCGCACGAGCCACTTTGTTATATAAAAAGTAAAAACGTCGTGATTAAAAAAATACAAATTTTTTAGAGAAAAAGTAATCAGAAAAGAATCTTCTAAAAGTGTTTGCCTATTTTATGAAATTTGTTATTTTAGTCTAACTTTAATATTCTATGAACACGACCTGAAAAACGATAAAAACTACACTGTTTTCGAAATTATTTTTGATCGGGTGAAGTTGTAAATATAGAGTTTTGAATCACAAAAGAATTAAGAACATATATTAAACTACAACATATATTTTTAACCGATCAAAACAAAGAATATTTCATTGTTTACGATTCAATTAAAAATAGGTCGATGTCGAAGATCCCGCCGTTAATGCAGAATTTCCTTTTTTTTAAGTAAAAAATACAGTATTATAAAAATCTCTTTGTACATTTTGATAAGATACCTTGTACTAGGTTAACCAAATTATGAAGAGAAGAAGATGTGGAACATGAAGGTACGCCCAAAAATAAATCTAATCACCCTGACCGCCACGCTGTCTTGCCTATGCCTATGATAATAAAGCGAGCCTTCGAGACTGTGAGGAGGTTGGACCGAAGAAGTAGAAGCGTGTGAAGTGAACCACCTAAATTCATAGCGAAATGGAAGTAGAGTTCGGGTGATCAGTTTTAAATCGAGACATTAAAAAGACAATATCACAAAGAACCACGCAGTTTCTTTGTGAATAGTCTTTGCCTTAGAATAAAAATGGTAGTTACCACGCTTATAATTATATATGTATACCTTACTTGCACGTTGGTACTCGTATTTCAAAAAATAAACCCTGTGAATCTCTTAAACGCATTCAATAAACCCTTCAAGCAGCCCACGTATCAACGTCTTGCGCAGGGCCGGATTGAACAATTACAGTAATTACTTGAAGACAAATATTTACCAGTATTTACAAGGTGATGTTTAGCGATCGCCCACTCGCTGACAGCCCGCTATTACCTGCGCTGGCGCATGGCTCCCTCGGGGATCCACCAGATAGCGAGATTAAACTTCGTGAAAGTAATTAGGCGATATTCTACGTACTAGCAAGAACGATATTGTTCGTATTAATCCGTAGGCCTACATAAGAAATAACGGACTTACTACAATATACATATTTACATGAACAACTTTAACTGATAGTATTTAACTGACGTATAAAGTTGATGTTTTTTGTGGAATGTGAACTGAAAACGTGAAAGATGGTAAAATAAGCTCTTAACTGCAGAAATATACTGCAATAATTTACAACTTTAACTATTAGATGTAGAAATTTTTGGCAATTCTTGTAGGAAATCTGTCAAAGTACTCTTAATATTAAGGTTTAATAAATACTTACTTAACGTGTTACTTTTATTTTTATATCACATAGCTAATATGTATTACCTAGATGGATATGCAATAAAACCGGCCAAGTGCGTGTCGCGCCACGCACAGGTAGGGTTCCGTAGTTGAAAGTCTCAAATATTATTGCTGACCTAGGATAGGGCTTTTATTTTATTTATGAATACTGAATATATTTTGAGTTCCATGGCTTAAATACTATAATAAACTACAAAATATGCAACTTACACTATGTGTAATACCTAACTTAGAAACAACAGATATAACTCCTTAACTAATGAACCCTACTTAGCCGTGATAGTTTTACTTTAAAATTCATTATATATACTACTGCTGTGAATTTTTTCTTGTATCCTATATACAACCATTTAGCTGGCAGAGGGGGGGGGACACTTGACTCTAATAAAATTTAGCACTTTAAAATATCATATTTCACAAACGGATCCCTGAATTGAAAAATGGTGTTCCCACACCCACAATATTTTTGAAAGACCTATTCAACGACACCCCACACTATGGGATAGACGAGAAAAAAAAAATTCATCCCCACTTTACATGTAGGGGAAGTACCCTAAAACAAATTATTTTTCACAATTTTATTTCACCACTTTGTCGGCCTGATTGATATTTATACCCTTGTCAAATTACAGATTTCTAGTACCAATAGTCTCTAATAAGTAAATATAAAAATAATAAATAAGTCTAAACCGCGGACGGACAGACGGACGGACATGGCGAAATTATAAGGGTTCCTTGTTTACTACGGAACCCTAAAAAGGTGTCTATCAAGATATTTTTTACCTCTCGTCTGCTCAAACTGTCAGTCAAGAGAAACGAGTTGCGACCCTGTCACTGTATACTTAGGTATCAAAATATTTTTTGCGAATTTGGATTTTGCGCGAATTTTAATAAATTAATAAATAATCATCCCTACTAATAATTGAGATAGTGTTTTTGTTTGTTAAGTTATATGTTTGTTGGTTTGTCCATAAATCATAACGTAGCAATGGAGCAACGGATCACGTGATTTTTCGCATTGGTATATTTAAAAGGAGAGAGTGACATACGTTACATTTAGCCTGGAAAAACAAAGGGTTCCTGTAGAAATGTTTTAAAACCTTACTCGACACGAAGTCGCGGTTATAAGAGAGATCTGAATTTCCTTCTGTAAATACTATGATTTATACCCTCGGATGAAATATTATGGTTAGGTACAAGATTATGAATAAACAATTATCGCTATTAAACGCAACCTGTTCCCAGCCCACCATAATCAATCAAAGATTCTCGGAAGCGTAACATTATCGCAAACGCATAGCTTGTGAGCATCGGTATCAAATTATATCTGATACGCATCTACGAAGGAGTAATTATTCAGGTATTAAACATCGGCTTTATTTACCTTTATAAATCTTAGGTGTGGTTTTTTTACTCGGCACGACAAAGCCATGGATTGTGATTTTAGCAGTCTATGTTTGTACGTATATGTATAAGTTTATATTTACGTATATTTCACAGTAGTGCATAAACTACTGAGACAATTTTGATAAATGAGGTGTCAATCGATTCGTTATTATGGTCTGGGTAACTTAGATATGCTATATTGTATAATGTATACGAAAGAAAATGGATGTGACATCCAATTTTCTAATCGGATTATAAATATTTTGCTATCTTTGTTCAAAGACTTGTTTGTTTGCACACCTACTATGAGTACTTACAGAACTGTAATAGCCGAGTGGTTAAGATTTCTAGCTCCTCTTCGGAAGGTCCGGGGTTCCAAATCCAGGCACGCAAGTAACATTTCGGTGTATCTAATGTGCGTTTCAAGCAATTAAGTACATGTTACGTACTTTCACTAGGAAAAACGTGGTAAGGAAACCTAAATGCCGAAGAATTCTCCGTAATGATATGTGAAGTCTCTCCATTTGCACATTTGCACTGTAAGTCAACATCATCATTATCACTTGACGATGATGATCAGATCACAGCGCATTAAGTAATAATAAATTTTAAAATAAACCCAACCAGGAGTCGACAACGAGGAGTCGATATAGGAGCATACTACTACTATGCCAATGAGGTAGAAAACCTTAATACTAAGATATTTACAACACAAGGCATGTCTGTGTGGAAAGGTGCCAAGAATGCTAGATGCATTCTATGCTAAACACTAAGACCGATTCCTTGCGCGTAGGTTATTCAAAAGTAACAAGTATTTGTCAGAGTCCTGTTGATGTCTTTGAATAGATCCACATGTTCAATACTAAGTATCTACTTACTTACTTGACAAAGTGCCCAGAGTTAGATGCTGCTTTGACAGATTTCGTATAAAGCTTCTGTCAAAATTACAAATTTATTCCTGGGTTAAACCTAACCCGACATCTCTGCAAGCGGGAATTACTACACTAAAATAAATAAAGTTAACATTTTACATGCCGCTATTACTTTTAAAATCAAGGGGATCTGAATGATATAAATCCGTAGCATAATTATCTACCTAGCTGAAGTGGAATTGGATGGGGCATAGTACCTACCTATAGATCGAAGAATTGATGATCGTTGTGGTCCCAAGGTGCTGAAGTGTCGACCTTGCACCGAAAAGTGCAGTGTTGGTAGACCTAGGTGGACCGACGACATCAGACGAGTCTTAGGGAGCCGATGGATACAGACAGCATAAGACCGAGGCATGTGGAAGTCAGGAAGAAGTGCCTATTATCCCAGAGTAACAGAGGGTTTCGCGGGTTTTTAAAACCCAAGTCTACGCGGAAGTCGTGGGCAAAAGCTATATTTAATTAGTACGTAATAGTTTAGCTTCAATAATTATAATAGGTACTTCATTCAACAGTCAATAGGTGGCGTTGATCAGACTAATTACGACGGTTACAAACAACCGGTTATAATAATTAGAGATGGGCGTGATGGGCGGCGCCGGCTGGCCGAGGCGAGGCGTGGTCGCTTTTCGGCGATGGCGATTCATGTTTAATTTACAAGCGATCGGGTGTCGCGGGATCGTGCTAGGGTTTTGATTTACGTGCCTTTCGCATAACTATGTTAACACGAAATGGCCCTTCGCATTTTGTGTGAAACTGCACAACTTGTCTACTGCTTTTCGTCGTCTCAATCGATTGACTTTCACTGTGGTTATGGACATAGGTCTCTACTCTCTCGCAAGGATTGCCATAGAACACGATCTTGTGCCGATCGTATTCAGCGGCATCAGTCACTCGCTTGAGGTCCATTATCCACACCTCCCTAATATTATTGCGAGATCGCGGAATCGCGGATGAATCCGCGGGCAATAGCAGCTTTACTAATCCTGCTAATGTTATAAATGCGAAAGGTTGTGAGGATGTTTGGATGGATGGATGGATGTTTGGATGGATGTTTGTTACACTATAACTCCATAGTGAATGAACCGATTTGACTGAAATTTGGAACGGAGATAGCTCATACCCAAGATTACCACATAGGCTTTTTATCCCGGAAAATTACAGAGCTCCCGCGGAAATCAAAAAACCTTAATCCACGCGAACGAAGTCGCGGGCACCATCTGGTACTAGATAAATGCGAAAGTATGTTTGTTTGTTGGTTTATCCTTAAAAAGCGCCGCAACAGAGCAACAGATTAATTTGATTTTTTGCATGGGCATAGTTGAGGAGAGTGTCATAGGCTACTTCTTATCTCGGAAAATCAAAGAGGTCCCAAGAGATTTTTTAAAACTAAATACACGCGACGAAATATCGGTCATCATATTCTAGTTATATAATATTAGATACGTATAACCTGGATCGTAATAACAAATCGATTGACACCTCATAGATAAATACAAACATACATACATAGACTTCTAAAATGTTAACCTTTACTTTGGCCTTGAAGTAGCCCGCAGTCGGGTAAGTAATAAAAATAATCCTCTCATGGCGTCGATATAGTACATAAGCTAAATTAGTGTGCAATGCGCGTGCGCTCGTCGTGATGCTTATCCAGTTTGCGTGACTGACGTTTAGGACAAAAGATAGGTACAGTTACATTCCAAGTACCAGTTTTATGTAGGTACCTATTTGATCCATTTTTTAGTTTATAGCAATTTGATTTAACTTATTAAGTATTACCGCGATAATTTTAACATCAAAATTTTAGACTGATTTTTACTTTCACTTATTTTTCTTTTTAAAGAATAAATCATCGTAAAGCAGGATTATGGACACATACAGCAACAGTTAGTTCAATGGACGGGGTTTGAACATTGAAATAATATGTACTAGAGTAGGTACTTCAATGGGTTTGAATCGTCGATCTAAAAGTTTTCAGTCCGGCCCTTTGCTCTTTGAACTACTGAGTATTTTAGTAAGAAGCGATTTAATAATCAATTTAATATTAATATTTAATTAAAAAAATCATTACATATTATATGTACTCGTAGTTGTTAAGAAAATAAAACGTCTACCCTTCTTGGCGAATGTCCCGTTACGTGTGCGACGACCTTTATCTAGCTATCTTCTAAACTTGTTCGGCTTCCTGTAATATCGTAACTTGAGTAAAGGTCATCACAGATTCACTAACTTTAGATCATAGAGGTCTTGACTCTCTTAACCTGCTTCTTTAATATTTTATTTACTACATAAGGCAATACCTATTTACCTTTTCATATAAGTTTTAGCGTGGCGTTAGTTATGTTTAGGTGACATGGCTGAGGTGTCGCTATTTCGGAAGACTATGTTATGACGTCATATCTTACGAATCTGCAAACTTACGAATCTGCAAAAGATACATTTTACAGGGAGTTTTTCTACGTACCTATCAGAAGTTTATCAATTTTGTATGTACCTATGGGAATTGGGAAATTTCGTGTGTGTTTCGTTTGCCAACTTAGAATTATGTATTTTTGTTAAACTTAATGACAGTGGGTGATGGTCACAAAAACAAAACATGCAAATCACAGATTTAGGGGATACAGAATACAATCCGGCCGGGTGTGGCCGGTCCATTAGACATCATCACAATGTTCGTCATAAGATGGATAAAACTTAAAATTAAATTTTGGTACCGCAACATCGAATTCAAATGGGTATAGGTACCAGTTTATAATCCGTGATTCAGGTCGGCATATACAAAAGACGTTCTTATTCACTTGCAGGTCCTATCGCCGGCTTTTTTGTGAAATGTTCGTGAACTTGTGAGTTTTATTGCTTACGTGACGAGCTACTAGATGGGCAATAAGCAGCTGCATCTTGTAAAGCGAATGTAAAATGAATTAAGTTCGTATACACAATACGTACTTAATTCATTTGTGTTCTGTGTGTACATACAAGGTTAAAAGTGGACCCACACGATGGCTATTGTTTTCGAATATTACTTACTGTAATTAAAAATCAATCCGGCAGCATTGGAAAGTAATTAATTAAAGAAGCCTTCCGAACTACAATTTATATAAAATTTATTATGACAATTTGACTTTAAACAGAATACTACATTAAAACTAAATTTACTCTAAAATTAAAATAAAATAAAAACTAAAATAAAAACTAAATAAAATCTAAAACCCCATTCAAGTCACCGCAGTGTGGCATGGTACATACATATTACATACTATTTTGACTCACAACGATCACGGCTTTGTGTGAACAAATATTGGAGATGTTCACAATTTTTTTTGTAGGTTTAAATAAAATCATTAATAAAATCAATATTAAACTGGCTCCTGAACAAAAAAGTTGTCTAATATCAATAAGTGCGTGGACTTTATTATAGACTAGTAGGGCGCGTGGGTGCGCGGCCCGCAAGCGGACAGCGGTTTTTCTATCGTCAAGTGGACTTTCAGGTCCTGATCTTTTTCTATCAAATAACCACTCTTCCATCTTTTATACTCTCCGAGATAGATGCCGATGAAATTGGTATGGCCGCCATCTTGAATCCGCCATATTGAAATTTTTTTCAGCTCACTGCCAATTGGATGAGGTTTCGAGTATTTTTTGTTTGAGCACCTCCCACCTATCTTCAATACCCTGGCCGTGCCCCTCACCCACCTTCCAAACCCTCGATCATCATATCTCATCATTTGTCAGAATGAGATTTCTTTTATAAAAACAAATTTTGAAAAGGAACCGTATCAAAGTCTTGCATAGTTCTCAGCTTCTAGTCTATTTAATATTCGTTATATATTTTGTATGGAGAAAAAAAAATCCGCCATCTTGATTTTTTTTTCTGTTCATCAAGTAGACCTTCGGGTCTTGATCATCTTTTGCCAAGAACCCACTTTTCCATCTTTTATACTCTCCGAGATAGACACCGACGAAATTTGTATGGCCGCCATCTTGAATCCGCCATTTTGGAATTTTTTTGCAACCCACTGGCAATTGGATGAGGTTTCGAGTGACTTTTGTTCGAGCGCCCCCCCCGCTATCTTCAATACCCTGGCCGTGCCTCTTACCCGTCTCCGAAATCCTCAATCATCAGCTCTCTCCATATTTTTCCTCCGAATGAATTTTTGTCCTCTATACGAAACCAACAGTGAAAAAAAAAATTTTCATACAAAATTTTACAGGAGAGGTGATCAATCAGTGAGTGAATCAGTGAATCAGTCAATCAGCCCCAGCAGCTATATATATATTAACTAGTAGGGCGCGTGGGTGCGCGGCCCGCAAGCGGACCGCGGTTTTTCTACTCGTAAAGTAGACTTTCAGGTCCTGATCATTTTCTATTTAAAAACCACTATGCCATCTTTTAATCTCCCTGAGATAGACACCTATGAAATTCTTATAGCTGCTATCTTGAATCCGCCATTTTGAAATTTTTTCAGCTCACTGTCAATTGGATGATGTTTCGAGTATTTTTCGGCTGAGCAGCCCCCACCTATCTTAAATACCCTGGCCATGCTCCTCACCCAGCTTCCAAATCCTCGATCAGCATTATTTTCCATATTTTTTTCTCCGAAACATTTGTCAGGATCAGAATTCTTCCATAAAAACAAATTTTGAAAAGGAACCTTCGTCTTGCATAGTTTGTATGGAAAAATAAATTCCGCCATCTTGAATTTTTTTTCAATTCACCAAGACGTAGACCTTCGGGTTCTGATCATCTTTTGCCAAGAAACCACTCTTCCATCTTGTATACTCTCCGAGATAGACACCGACGAAGTTTGTATGGCCGCCATCTTGAATCCGCCATTTTGAATTTTTTTTCAGCTAATTGCCAATTGGATGAGGTTTCGAGTATTTTTTGTTTGAGCACCTCCCACCTGTCTTCAATACCCTGGCCGTGCTCCTCACCCACCTTCCGAACCCTCGATCATTATATCTCATCATTTGTCAGAATGAGAATTCTTTTATAAAAACAAATTTTGAAAAGGAACCGTATCAAAGTCTTGCATAGTTCTCGGCTTCTAGTCTATTCAATATTCGCCATATATTTTGTATGGAGAAAAAACATTCCGCCATCTTGGATTTTTTTCTATTCATCAAATAGACCTTTGGGTCCTGATCATCTTTTGCCGAGAAACCACTCTTCCATCTTTTATACTCCCCGAGATAGACACCGAAGAAATTTGTATGGCGGCCATCTTTTTTCCGCCATTTTGAATTTTTTTTCAGCTCACTGCGAATTGGATGAGGTTTCGAGTGACATTTGTTCGAGCACACCCCACCTATCTTCGATACCCTGGCCGTGCTCTTCACCCGTCTCCGAAATCCTCAATCATCAGCTCTCTCCATATTTTTCCTCCGAATGAATTTTTTTCCTCTATACGAAACCATCAGTGAAAAAAAAAATTTTCATACAAAATTTTACAGGAGAGGTGATCAATGAGTCAGTCAGTGAATCAGTCAATCAGCCCCAGCAGCAGCGCACCGAGCAAACGCTAGTTAATATATATATATTAACTAGCGTTTGCTCGGTGCGCGAGCTGCTAAAGCAGCTCGCGGGAAGTGTTATTACTAAAAGTAAGGCGCGTGGGTGCGCGGCCCGCTAAAGCGGACCGCGATTTTTTTACTCCTCAAGTAGACCTTCAGATTCTGGTCATCTTTTGCCAAAACATTTGTTCGAGCACACCCCACCTATCTGCAATAACCTGGCCGTGCTCCTCATTCACAAAAGAAAAAGAAAAAAAAAGAAAAAAAGAAAAGAAAAAAAGAAGAAAGAAAAAAGAAAATGAAAAATGAAAAAAAGAAAAAAAAAATTAAAAAAAAAAATTAAGAAAAGGAAAAAAGAAAAGAAAAAAGAAAAAGAAAAAAGGAAAAGAAAATGAAAAAAGGAAAAACGAAAAAGAAAAGAAAAAAGTAAAAGCAAAAGAAAAAGAAAAAAAGAAAAGAGAAAAAAAGAAAAAAAAAGAAAAATGAAGAAAAAGAAAAAAAAAGAAAAATGAAACAAAAAGAAGAAAAAAAAAAAGAAAAATCAATATTCGCCATATATTTCGCATGGAAAAAAAATCCGCCATCTTGTTTTTTTTCCTGATCATCAAGTAGACCTTTGGGTCTTGATCATCTGTTGCCAAGAAACTACTCTTCCATCTTTTATACTCTCCGAGATAGACACCAGAGAAAGATTCTATGGCCGCCATCTTGAATCCGCCATTTTGGAGTTTTTTTTTCAACTCCCTGCTAATTGGATGTGGTTTCGAGAAATTTTTGTTGGAGCACACCCCACCTAGTTGGTCGCGTGGATAGTTGGCAAAAAAACCACTCTTTCACCTTTTTTAACCCATTTCCAAAAAGGAGGAGGTTCTCAAGGAGGTTTTCTTTTTTAATTCTCCGAGATCTAAGACACCTATGAACCTATCAAAATCAATGTCTTGCATAGTTCCCAACTTCTAGTCCCTTCAATATTCCCCATATACATTTTGTATGGAAAAAAAATCCGCCATCTTGAATTTTTTTCCTACTCACCAGGTAGACCTCCGGGTTTTGATCATCTTTTGTCGAGAAACCGCTCCTCCATCTTTTATAGTCTCCGAGAGAGAGACGGACAAAATTTGCCGCCATTTTTTTCCGCCATTTTGGAATTTTTTTTCAACTCACTGGCAACTGCTCGAGGTTTCGAATGACATTTGGTCGAGCACCCTCCACCTATCTTCTATACCCTGGCCGTGCCCCTCGCCCGTCTCCGAACTCCTCACTCATCAGCTCTCTCCACCTTTCTCAGAGTCACATTCTTTGAGCTCTATACGACACCATGGATGAAAAAAATTTTTTTCATACAAAATTTTACAGGAGGGGTCGGAAATTTGAGACGTCACAGCTCGGCCGCCATCTTGTTTTTTTTAATTTTTTTCACTTTTTCTGTTAATCGTTTACTAATTTCTACAATAATCCAAAATTTCAAAGAAATCGGTTGGAAAACAAAAGAGTTGCAAGAATCACGTCGGCCGCCATCTTGTTTTTCCGAAATGTCATAATTTTTCCCCACTCGAATCCCCCACCCGGACATATCTCCCCTACATCATTGTATCGTTTTCTGTCTCTTTCTAGGAGAACAATCGTGTCAATCAGTGAGTGAGTCAGTGAGTCAGTGGTAATCGAGCTATATATATTATAATAACTAGCGTTTGCTCGGTGCGCGAGCTGCTAAAGCAGCTCGCGGGAAGTGTTGTTACTACAAGTAGGGCGCGTGGGTGCGCGGCCCGCTAAAGCGGACCGCGATTGTTCGGCTATATTTATTTCGCTCGGTGCGCGAGCTGCTAAAGCAGCTCGCGGGAAGTGTTATTACTACAAGTAGGGCGCGTGGGTGCGCGGCCCGCTAAAGCGGACCGCGATTTTTTTACTCATCAAGTAGACCTTCGGATTCTGGTCATCTTTTGCCAAAAAATTTGTTCGAGCACACCCCACCTATCTGCAATAACCTGGCCGTGCTCCTCATTCACAAAAGAAAAAGAAAAAAAAGAAAAAAAAAAGAAAAAAAAGAAAAAAAAGAAAAAAAAGAAAAAAAGCAAATGTAAAATGAAAAAAAAGAAAAAGAAAAAAGCCCTATGAACCTATCAAAATCAATGTCTTGCATAGTTCCCAACTTCTAGTCCCTTCAATATTCCCCATATACATTTTGTATGAAAAAAAAAAAATCCGCCATCTTGAATTTTTTTCCTACTCACCAGGTAGACCTCCGGGTTGTGATCATCTTTTGTTGAGAAACCGCTCCTCCATCTTTTATAGTCTCCGAGAGAGAGACGGACAAAATTTGCCGCCATTTTTTTTCCGCCATTTTGGAATTTTTTTTCAACTCACTGGCAACTGCTCGAGGTTTCGAATGACATTTGGTCGAGCACCCTCCACCTATCTTCTATACCCTGGCCGTGCCCCTCGCCCGTCTCCGAACTCCTCACTCATCAGCTCTCTCCACCTTTCTCCGAGTCACATTCTTTGAGCTCTATACGACACCATGGGTGAAAAAAATTTTTTTCATACAAAATTTTACAGGAGAGGGGTGGAAATTTGAGACGTCACAGCTCGGCCGCCATCTTGTTTTTTTAATTTTTTTCACTTTTTCTGTTAATCGTTTACTAATTTCTACAATAATCCAAAATTTCAAAGAAATCGGTTGGAAAACAAAAGAGTTGCAAGAATCTCGTCGGCCGCCATCTTGTTTTTCCGAAATGTCATAATTTTTCCCCACTCGAATCCCCCACCCGGACATATCTCCCGTACATCATTCTATCGTTTTTTGTCTCTTTCTAGGAGAACAATTATGTCAATGAGTCAGTCAGTGAATCAGTGGTAATCGAGCTATATATATTATAATAACTAGCATTTGCTTGGTGCGCGAGCTGCTAAAGCAGCTCGCGGGAAGTGTTATTGCTACAAGTAGGGCGCGTGGGTGCGCGGCCCGCTAAAGCGGACCGCGATTGTTCGGCTTTATTTATTTCGCTCGGTGCGCGAGCTGCTAAAGCAGCTCGCGGGAAGTGTTACTACTACAAGTAGGGCGCGTGGGTGCGCGGCCCGCTAAAGCGGACCGCGATTTTTTTACTCCTCGAGTAGACCTTGTGATTCTGGTCATCTTTTGCCAAAAAATTTGTTCGAGCACACCCCACCTATCAGCAATAACCTGGCCGTGCTCCTCATTCACAAATGAAAAAGAAAAAAAAAGAAAAAAAAAAGAAAAAAAGCAAATGTAAAATGAAAAAAAAGAAAAAGATAAAAGCCCTATGAACCTATCAAAATCAATGTCTTGCATAGTTCCCAACTTCTAGTCCCTTCAATATTCCCCATACATTTAGTATGAAAAAAAAAAATCCGCCATCTTGAATTTTTTTCCTACTCACCAGGTAGACGTCCGGGTTTTGATCATCTTTTGTCGAGAAACCGCTCCTCCATCTTTTATAGTCTCCGAGAGAGAGACGGACAAAATTTGCCGCCATTTTTTATCCGCCATTTTGGAATTTTTTTTCAACTCACTGGCAACTGCTCGAGGTTTCGAATGACATTTGGTCGAGCACCCTCCACCTATCTTCTATACCCTGGCCGTGCCCCTCGCCCGTCTCCGAACTCCTCACTCATCAGCTCTCTCCACCTTTCTCCGAGTCACATTCTTTGAGCTCTATACGACGCCATGGGTGAAAAAAAATTTTTTCATACAAAATTTTACAGGAGAGGGGTCGGAAATTTGAGACGTCACAGCTCGGCCGCCATCTTGTTTTTTTAATTTTTTTCACTTTTTCTGTTAATCGTTTACTAATTTCTACAATAATCCAAAATTTCAAAGAAATCGGTTGGAAAACAAAAGAGTTGCAAGAATCACGTCGGCCGCCATCTTGTTTTTCCGAAATGTCATAATTTTCCCCAACTCGAATCCCCCACCCTGACATATCTCCCCTACATCATTATATCGATTTCCGTCTCCTTCTAGGAGAACAACCCTGTCAATGAGTGAGTGAGTGTGTCAGTGAGTGAGTGGTAATCGAGCTATATATATTATAATAACTAGTATTTCGCTCGGTGCGCGAGCTGCTAAAGCAGCTCGCGGGAAGTGTTTTACTAAAAGTAAGGCGCGTGGGTGCGCGGCCCGCTAAAGCGGACCGCGATTGTTCGGCTTTATTTATTTCGCTCGGTGCGCGAGCTGCTAAAGCAGCTCGCGGGAAGTTTTATTACTACAAGTAGGGCGCGTGGGTGCGCGGCCCGCTAAAGCGGACCGCGATTTTTTTACTCATCAAGTAGCCCTTCGGATTCTGGTCATCTTTTGCCAAAAAATTTGTTCGAGCACACCCCACCTATCTGTAATAACCTGGCCGTGCTCCTCATTCACAAAAGAAAAAGAAAAAAAAAGAAAAAAAATGAAAAAAAAGAAAAAAAAACAAATGTAAAATGAAAAAAAAGAAAAAGAAAAAAAGCCCTATGAACCTATCAAAACCAATGTCTTGCATAGTTCCCAACTTCTAGTCCCTTCAATATTCCCCATACATTTAGTATGGAAAAAAAAAGTCCGCCATCTTGAATTTTTTTCCTACTCACCAGGTAGACCTCCGGGTTTCGATCATCTTTTGTCGAGAAACCGCTCCTCCATCTTTTATAGTCTCCGAGAGAGAGACGGACAAAATTTGCCGCCATTTTTTTTCCGCCATTTTGGAATTTTTTTTCAACTCACTGGCAACTGCTCGAGATTTCGAATGACATTTGGTCGAGAACCCTCCACCTATCTACTATACCCTGGCCGTGCCCCTCGCCCGTCTCCGAACTCCTCACTCATCAGCTCTCGCCACCTTTCTCCGAGTCACATTCTTTGAGCTCTATACGACACCATGGGTGAAAAAAATTTTTTTCATACAAAATTTTACAGGAGAGGGGTCTGAAATTTGAGACGTCACAGCTCGGCCGCCATCTTGTTTTTTTAATTTTTTTCACTTTTTCTGTTAATCGTTTACTAATTTCTACAATAATCCAAAATTTCAAAGAAATCGGTTGGAAAACAAAAGAGTTGCAAGATTCACGTCGGCCGCCATCTTGTTTTTCCGAAATGTCATAATTTTCCCCAACTCGAATCCCCCACCTGGACATATCTCCCCTACATCATTATATCGATTTCCGTCTCCTTCTAGGAGAACAACCCTGTCAATGAGTGAGTGAGTGAGTGAGTGAGTGTGTCAGTCAGTGGTAATCGAGCTATATATATTATAAACTAGTATTTCGCTCGGTGCGCGAGCTGCTAAAGCAGCTCGCGGGAAGTGTTTTACTAAAAGTAAGGCGCGTGGGTGCGCGGCCCGCTAAAGCGGACCGCGATTGTTCGGCTTTATTTATTTCGCTCGGTGCGCGAGCTGCTAAAGCAGCTCGCGGGAAGTGTTATTACTACAAGTAGGGCGCGTGGGTGCGCGGCCCGCTAAAGCGGACCGCGATTTTTTTACTCATCAAGTAGCCCTTCGGATTCTGGTCATCTTTTGCCAAAAATTTGTTCGAGCACACCCCACCTATCTGTAATAACCTGGCCGTGCTCCTCATTCACAAAAGAAAAAGAAAAAAAAAGAAAAAAAATGAAAAAAAAGAAAAAAAAACAAATGTAAAATGAAGAAAAAGAAAAAGAAAAAAAGCCCTATGAACGTATCAAAACCAATGTCTTGCATAGTTCCCAACTTCTAGTCCCTTCAATATTCCCCATACATTTAGTATGGAAAAAAAAGTCCGCCATCTTGAATTTTTTTCCTACTCACCAGGTAGACCTCCGGGTTTCGATCATCTTTTGTCGAGAAACCGCTCCTCCATCTTTTATAGTCTCCGAGAGAGAGACGGACAAAATTTGCCGCCAATTTTTTTCCGCCATTTTGGAATTTTTTTTCAACTCACTGGCAACTGCTCGAGATTTCGAATGACATTTGGTCGAGAACCCTCCACCTATCTACTATACCCTGGCCGTGCCCCTCGCCCGTCTCCGAACTCCTCACTCATCAGCTCTCGCCACCTTTCTCCGAGTCACATTCTTTGAGCTCTATACGACACCATGGGTGAAAAAAATTTTTTTCATACAAAATTTTACAGGAGAGGGGTCTGAAATTTGAGACGTCACAGCTCGGCCGCCATCTTGTTTTTTTAATTTTTTTCACTTTTTCTGTTAATCGTTTACTAATTTCTACAATAATCCAAAATTTCAAAGAAATCGGTTGGAAAACAAAAGAGTTGCAAGATTCACGTCGGCCGCCATCTTGTTTTTCCGAAATGTCATAATTTTCCCCAACTCGAATCCCCCACCTGGACATATCTCCCCTACATCATTATATCGATTTCCGTCTCCTTCTAGGAGAACAACCCTGTCAATGAGTGAGTGAGTGAGTGAGTGAGTGTGTCAGTCAGTGGTAATCGAGCTATATATATTATAAATAATAATAGCTCGATTAGCTATATATACTATATATATATATATATATATATATATATATATACTATATAGCTATATATACACTGCTAAAGCAGCTCGCGGGAAGTGTTATTGCTACAAGTAGGGCGCGTGGGTGCGCGGCCCGCTAAAGCGGACCGCGATTGTTCGGCTTTATTTATTTCGCTCGGTGCGCGAGCTGCTAAAGCAGCTCGCGGGAAGTGTTTTACTAAAAGTAAGGCGCGTGGGTGCGCGGCCCGCTAAAGCGGACCGCGATTGTTCGGCTTTATTTATTTCGCTCGGTGCGCGAGCTGCTAAAGCAGCTCGCGGGAAGTGTTATTGCTCCAAGTAGGGCGCGTGGGTGCGCGGCCCGCTAAAGCGGACCGCGATTGTTCGGCTTTATTTATTTCGCTCGGTGCGCGAGCTGCTAAAGCAGCTCGCGGGAAGTGTTATTACTACAAGTGGGGCGCGTGGGTGCGCGGCCCGCTAAAGCGGACCGCGATTTTTTTACTCATCAAGTAGCCCTTCGGATTCTGGTCATCTTTTGCCAAAAAATTTGTTCGAGCACACCCCACCTATCTGCAATAACCTGGCCGTGCTCCTCATTCACAAAAGAAAAAGAAAAAAAAATGAAAAAAAAGAAAAAAAAAAAAAAATGAAAAATGAAAAAAAAGAAAAAGAAAAAAAGCCCTATGAACCTATCAAAATCAATGTCTTGCATAGTTCCCAACTTCTAGTCCCTTCAATATTCCCCATACATTTTGTATGGGGGGAAAAAAAAATCCGCCATCTTGAATTTTTTTCCTACTCACCAGGTAGACCTCCGGGTTGTGATCATCTTTTGTCGAGAAACCGCTCCTCCATCTTTTATAGTCTCCGAGAGAGAGACGGACAAAATTTGCCGCCATTTTTTTTCCGCCATTTTGGAATTTTTTTTCAACTCACTGGCAACTGCTCGAGGTTTCGAATGACATTTGGTCGAGCACCCTCCACCTATCTTCTATACCCTGGCCGTGCCCCTCGCCCGTCTCCGAACTCCTCACTCATCAGCTCTCTCCACCTTTCTCCGAGTCACATTCTTTGAGCTCTATACGACACCATGGGTGAAAAAAATTTTTTTCATACAAAATTTTACAGGAGAGGGGTGGAAATTTGAGACGTCACAGCTCGGCCGCCATCTTGTTTTTTTAATTTTTTTCACTTTTTCTGTTAATCGTTTACTAATTTCTACAATAATCCAAAATTTCAAAGAAATCGGTTGGAAAACAAAAGAGTTGCAAGATTCACGTCGGCCGCCATCTTGTTTTTCCGAAATGTCATAATTTTTCCCCACTCGAATCCCCCACCCGAACATATCTCCCGAACATCAATATATCGATTTCCGTCTCTTTCTAGGAGAACAATTATGTCAATCAGTCAGTGAATCAGTGAGTGAGTGGTAATCGAGCTATATATATTATAACTAGTATTTCGCTCGGTGCGCGAGCTGCTAAAGCAGCTCGCGGAAAGTGTTTTACTAAAAGTAAGGCGCGTGGGTGCGCGGCCCGCTAAAGCGGACCGCGATTGTTCGGCTTTATTTATTTCGCTCGGTGCGCGAGCTGCTAAAGCAGCTCGCGGGAAGTGTTATTACTACAAGTAGGGCGCGTGGGTGCGCGGCCCGCTAAAGCGGACCGCGATTGTTCGGCTTTATTTATTTCGCTCGGTGCGCGAGCTGCTAAAGCAGCTCGCGGGAAGTGTTATTGCTACAAGTAGGGCGCGTGGGTGCGCGGCCCGCTAAAGCGGACCGCGATTTTTTTACTCTTCAAGTAGCCCTTCGGATTCTGGTCATCTTTTGCCAAAAAATTTGTTCGAGCACACCCCACCTATCTGCAATAACCTGGCCGTGCTCCTCATTCACAAAAGAAAAAGAAAAAAAAAATGAAAAAAAAGAAAAAAAAAAAAATGTAAAATGAAAAAAGAGAAAAAGAAAAAAAGCCCTATGAACCTATCAAAATCAATGTCTTGCATAGTTCCCAACTTCTAGTCCCTTCAATATTCCCCATATACATTTTGTATGGAAAAAAAAAAATCCGCCATCTTGAATTTTTTTCCTACTCACCAGGTAGACCTCCGGGTTTTGATCATCTTTTGTCGAGAAACCGCTCCTCCATCTCTTATAGTCTCCGAGCGAGAGACGGATAAAATTTGCCGCCATTTTTTTTCCGCCATTTTGGATTTTTTTTTCAACTCACTGGCAACTGCTCGAGGTTTCGAATGACATTTGTTCGAGCACCCTCCACCTATCTTCTATACCCTGGCCGTGCCCCTCGCCCGTCTCCGAACTCCTCACTCATCAGCTCTCTCCACCTTTCTCCGAGTCACATTCTTTGAGCTCTATACGACACCATGGGTGAAAAAAATTTTTTTCATACAAAATTTTACAGGAGAGGGGTGGAAATTTGAGACGTCACAGCTCGGCCGCCATCTTGTTTTTTTAATTTTTTTCACTTTTTCTGTTAATCGTTTACTAATTTCTACAATAATCCAAAATTTCAAAGAAATCGGTTGGAAAACAAAAGAGTTGCAAGATTCACGTCGGCCGCCATCTTGTTTTTCCGAAATGTCATAATTTTTCCCCACTCGAATCCCCCACCCGAACATATCTCCCGAACATCATTATATCGATTTCCGTCTCCTTCTAGGAGAACAATTATGTCAATGAGTGAGTCAGTGAGTCAGTGGTAATCGAGCTATATATATTATAATAACTAGCGTTTGCTCGGTGCGCGAGCTGCTAAAGCAGCTCGCGGGAAGTGTTTTACTAAAAGTAAGGCGCTTGGGTGCGCGGCCCGCTAAAGCGGACCGCGATTGTTCGGCTTTATTTATTTCGCTCGGTGCGCGAGCTGCTAAAGCAGCTCGCGGGAAGTGTTATTGCTACAAGTAGGGCGCGTGGGTGCGCGGCCCGCTAAAGCGGACCGCGATTGTTCGGCTTTATTTATTTCGCTCGGTGCGCGAGCTGCTAAAGCAGCTCGCGGGAAGGGTTATTACTACAAGTAGGGCGCGTGGTTGCGCGGCCCGCTAAAGCGGACCGCGATTTTTTTACTCAACAAGTAGACCTTCGGATTCTGGTCATCTTTTGCCAAAAAATTTGTTCGAGCACACCCCACCTATCTGCAATAACCTGGCCGTGCTCCTCATTCACAAAAGAAAAAGAAAAAAAAAGAAAAAAAAAAAGAAAAAAAAAGAAAAAAAGCAAATGTAAAATGAAAAAAAAGAAAAAGAAAAAAGCCCTATGAACCTATCAAAATCAATGTCTTGCATAGTTCCCAACTTCTAGTCCCTTCAATATTCCCCATACATTTTGTATGGGGGGGAAAAAAAATCCGCCATCTTGAATTTTTTTCCTACTCACCAGGTAGACCTCCGGGTTGTGATCATCTTTTGTCGAGAAACCGCTCCTCCATCTTTTATAGTCTCCGAGAGAGAGACGGACAAAATTTGCCGCCATTTTTTTTTCGCCATTTTGGAATTTTTTTTCAACTCACTGGCAACTGCTCGAGGTTTCGAATGACATTTGGTCGAGCACCCTCCACCTATCTTCTATACCCTGGCCGTGCCCCTCGCCCGTCTCCGAACTCCTCACTCATCAGCTCTCTCCACCTTTCTCCGAGTCACATTGTTTGAGCTCTATACGACACCATGGGTGAAAAAAATTTTTTTCATACAAAATTTTACAGGAGAGGGGTCGGAAATTTGAGACGTCACAGCTCGGCCGCCATCTTGTTTTTTTAATTTTTTTCACTTTTTCTGTTAATCGTTTACTAATTTCTACAATAATCCAAAATTTCAAAGAAATCGGTTGGAAAACAAAAGAGTTGCAAGAATCACGTCGGCCGCCATCTTGTTTTTCCGAAATGTCATAATTTTTCCCCACTCGAATCCCCCACCCGGACATATCTCCCCTACATCATTGTATCGTTTTTTGTCTCTTTCTAGGAGAACAACCCTGTCAATGAGTGAATCAGTCAGTGAGTGAATCAGTGGTAATCGAGCTATATATATTATAATAATAACTAGCATTTGCTCGGTGCGCGAGCTGCTAAAGCAGCTCGCGGGAAGTGTTATTGCTACAAGTAGGGCGCGTGGGTGCGCGGCCCGCTAAAGCGGACCGCGATTGTTCGGCTTTATTTATTTCGCTCGGTGCGCGAGCTGCTAAAGCAGCTCGCGGGAAGTGTTATTACTACAAGTATGGCGCGTGGGTGCGCGGCCCGCTAAAGCGGACCGCGATTTTTTTACTCATAAAGTAGACCTTCGGATTCTGGTCATCTTTTGCCAAAAAATTTGTTCGAGCACACCCCACCTATCTGCAATAACCTGGCCGTGCTCCTCATTCACAAAAGAAAAAGAAAAAAAAGAAAAAAAAATGAAAAAAAAGAAAAAAACAAATGTAAAATGAAAAAAAGAAAAAGAAAAAAAGCCCTATGAACCTATCAAAATCAATGTCTTGCATAGTTCCCAACTTCTAGTCCCTTCAATATTCCTCATACATTTTGTATGGGGGGAAAAAAAATCCGCCATCTTGAATTTTTTTCCTACTCACCAGGTAGACCTCCGGGTTGTGATCATCTTTTGTCGAGAAACCGCTCCTCCATCTTTTATAGTCTCCGAGGGAGAGACGGACAAAATTTGCCGCCATTTTTTTTCCGCCATTTTGGAATTTTTTTTTAACTTACTGGCAACTGCTCGAGGTTTCGAATGACATTTGGTCGAGCACCCTCCACCTATCTTCTATACCCTGGCTGTGCCCCTCGCCCGTCTCCGAACTCCTCACTCATCAGCTCTCTCCACCTTTCTCCGAGTCACATTCTTTGAGCTCTATACGACACCATGGGTGAAAAAAATTTTTTTCATACAAAATTTTACAGGAGAGGGGTGGAAATTTGAGACGTTACAGCTCGGCCGCCATCTTGTTTTTTAAATTTTTTTCACTTTTTCTGTTAATCGTTTACTAATTTCTACAATAATCCAAAATTTCAAAGAAATCGGTTGGAAAACAAAAGAGTTGCAAGATTCACGTCGGCCGCCATCTTGTTTTTCCGAAATGTCATAATTTTCCCCAACTCGAATCCCCCCCCCAAACACATCTCCCGAACATCATTATATCGATTTCCGTCTCCTTCTAGGAGAACAATCGTGTCAATCAGTCAGTGAGTGAGTGAGTGAGTGGTAATCGAGCTATATATATTATAACTAGCGTTTGCTCGGTGCGCGAGCTGCTAAAGCAGCTCGCGGTAAATGTTTTACTAAAAGTAAGGCGCGTGGGTGCGCGGCCCGCTAAAGCGGACCGCGATTTTTTTACTCATCAAGCGGATTCTGGACATCTTTTGACAAAAAATTTGTTCGAGCACATCCCACCTATCTGCAATAACCTGGCCGTGCTCCTCATTCACAAAAGAAAAAGAAAAAAAATGAAAAAAAGAAAAATATAAAAAAAAGGAAAAAGAAAGAAAAAAAAGAAAAAGAAAAAAGCAAATAAATGAAAAATGAAAAAGAAAGATAAAAGAAAAAAAAAAGAAAAAAAAAAAGAAAATGAAAAATGAAAAAAAAATAAAAATAAATAAAAGGAAAAAATAAAAGAAAAAAGAAAAAAAAAGAAAAAAGAAAAAGAAAAAAAGCAAATAAATGAAAAATGGAAAAAAAAAGAAAAAAGAAAATGAAAAATGAAAAAAAGGAAAAGAAAATGAAAAAAGGAAAAACGAAAAAGAAAAGAAAAAAGTAAAAGCAAAAGAAAAAGAAAAAAAGAAGAGAAAAAAAAGAAAAAAAAGAAAAAAGAAACAAAAAGAAGAAAAAAAAAGAAAAATCAATATTTGCCATATATTTCGCATGGAAAAAAAATCCGCCATCTTGAATTTTTATCTGTTCATCAGGTAGACCTTCGGTTCTTTATCATCTTTCGCCAAGAAACCACTCTTCCATCTTTTATACTCTCCGAGATAGACACCAGAGAAAGTTTCTATGGCCGCCATCTTGAATCCGCCATTTTGGAGTTTTTTTTTCAAGTCCCTGCTAATTGGATGTGGTTTCGAGTAATTTTTGTTGGTTGAAAATCAATGTCTTGCATAGTTCCCAACTTCTAGTCCCTTCAATATTCCCCATACATTTAGTATGGAAAAAAAAAAACCGCCATCTTGAATTTTTTTCCTACTCACCAGGTAGACCTCCGGGTTTTGATCATCTTTTGTCGAGAAACCGCTCCTCCATCTTTTATAGTCTCCGAGAGAGAGACGGACAAAATTTGCCGCCATTTTTTTTCCGCCATTTTGGAATTTTTTTTCAACTGACTGGCAACTGCTCGAGGTTTCGAATGACATTTGGTCGAGCACCCTCCACCTATCTTCTATACCCTGGCCGTGCCGCTCGCCCGTCTCCGAACTCCTCACTCATCAGCTCTCGCCACCTTTCTCCGAGTCACATTCTTTGAGCTCTATACGACACCATGGGTGAAAAAAATTTTTTTCATACAAAATTTTACAGGAGAGGGGTCGGAAATTTGAGTCGTCACAGCTCGGCCGCCATCTTGTTTTTTTAATTTTTTTCAATTTTTCTGTTAATCGTTTACTAATTTCTACAATAATCCAAAATTTCAAAGAAATCGGTTGGAAAACAAAAGAGTTGCAAGATTCACGTCGGCCGCCATCTTGTTTTTCCGAAATGTCATAATTTTCCCCAACTCGAATCCCCCACCTGGACATATCTCCCCTACATCATTATATCGATTTCCGTCTCCTTCTAGGAGAACAATCGTGTCAATGAGTCAGTGAGTGAATCAGTCAGTGAGTGGTAATCGAGCTATATATATTACTAGCGTTTGCTCGGTGCGCGAGCTGCTAAAGCAGCTCGCGGGAAGTATTACTGCTACAAGTAGGGCGCGTGGGTGCGCGGCCCGCTAAAGCGGACCGCGATTGTTCGGCTTCATTTATTTCGCTCGGTGCGCGAGCTGCTAAAGCAGCTCGCGGGAAGTGTTTTTACTACAAGTTGGGCGCGTGGGTGCGCGGCCCGCTAAAGCGGACCGCGATTTTTTTACTCATCAAGTAGACCTTCGGATTCTGGTCATCTTTTGCTAAAAAATTTGTTCGAGCACACCCCACCTATCTGCAATAACCTGGCCGTGCTCCTCATTCACAAAAGAAAAAGAAAAAAAAACGAAAAAAAAATGAAAAAAAAGAAAAAAACAAATCTAAAATGAAAAAAAAGAAAAAGAAATAAGCCCTATGAACCTATCAAAATCAATGTCTTGCATAGTTCCCAACTTCTAGTCCCTTCAATATTCCCCATACATTTAGTATGGAAAAAAAAAATCCGCCATCTTGAATTTTTTTCCTACTCACCAGGTAGACCTCCGGGTTTTGATCATCTTTTGTCGAGAAACCGCTCCTCCATCTTTTATAGTCTCCGAGAGAGAGACGGACAAAATTTGCCGCCATTTTTTTCCGCCATTTTGGAATTTTTTTTCAACTCACTGGCAACTGCTCGAGGTTTCGAATGACATTTGGTCGAGCACCCTCCACCTATCTTCTATACCCTGGCCGTGCCCCTCGCCCGTCTCCGAACTCCTCACTCATCAGCTCTCGCCACCTTTCTCCGAGTCACATTCTTTGAGCTCTATACGACACCAAGGGTGAAAAAAATTTTTTTCATACAAAATTTTACAGGAGAGGGGTCGGAAATTTGAGACGTCACAGCTCGGCCGCCATCTTGTTTTTTTAATTTTTTTCACTTTTTCTGTTAATCGTTTACTAATTTCTACAATAATCCAAAATTTCAAAGAAATCGGTTGGAAAACAAAAGAGTTGCAAGAATCACGTCGGCCGCCATCTTGTTTTTCCGAAATGTCATAATTTTCCCCAACTCGAATCCCCCCCCCAAACACATCTCCCGAACATCATTGTATCGATTTCCGTCTCCTTCTAGGAGAACAACCCTGTCAATCAGTGAGTCAGTGAGTGAATCAGTCAGTGGTAATCGAGCTATATATATTATAACTAGCGTTTGCTCGGTGCGCGAGCTGCTACAGCAGCTCGCGGGAAGTGTTTTACTAAAAGTAAGGCGCGTGGGTGCGCGGCCCGCTAAAGCGGACCGCGATTGTTCGGCTTTATTTATTTCGCTCGGTGCGCGAGCTGCTAAAGCAGCTCGCGGGAAGTGTTATTGCTACAAGTAGGGCGCGTGGGTGCGCGGCCCGCTAAAGCGGACCGCGATTGTTCGGCTTTATTTATTTCGCTCGGTGCGCGAGCTGCTAAAGCAGCTCGCGGGAAGTGTTATTACTACAAGTAGGGCGCGTGGGTGCGCGGCCCGCTAAAGCGGACCGCGATTTTTTTACTCATCAAGTAGACCTTCGGATTCTGGTCATCTTTTGCCAAAAAATTTGTTCGAGCACACCCCACCTATCTGCAATAACCTGGCCGTGCTCCTCATTCACAAAAGAAAAAGAAAAAAAAAGAAAAAGAGAAAAAAAGAAAAGAAGAAATAATAAAAGAAAATGAAAAATGAAAAAAAAAGGAAAAGAATAAAAAAAAGGAAAAAAGAAAAAAAATGAAAAAAAGAACCTATCAAAATCAATGTCTTGCATAGTTCCCAACTTCTAGTCCCTTCAATATTCCCCATACATTTTGTATGGAAAAAAAGAAAAATTCGCCATCTTGAATTTTTTTCCTACTCACCAGGTAGACCTCCGGGTTTTGATCATCTTTAGTCGAGAAACCGCTCCTCCATCTTTTATAGTCTCCGAGAGAGAGACGGACAAAATTTGCCGCCATTTTTTTTCCGCCATTTTGGAATTTTTTTTCAACTCACTGGCAACTGCTCGAGGTTTCGAATGACATTTGGTCGAGCACCCTCCACCTATCTTCTATACCCTGGCCGTGCCCCTCGCCCGTCTCCGAACTCCTCACTCATCAGCTCTCTCCACCTTTCTCCGAGTCACATTCTTTGAGCTCTATACGACACTATGGGTGAAAAAAATTTTTTTCATACAAAATTTTACAGGAGACGGGTCGGAAATTTGAGACGTCACAGCTCGGCCGCCATATTGTTTTTTTAATTTTTTTCACTTTTTCTGTTAATCGTTTACTAATTTCTACAATAATCCAAAATTTCAAAGAAATCGGTTGGAAAACAATAGAGTTGCAAGATTCACGTCGGCCGCCATCTTGTTTTTCCGAAATGTCATAATTTTCCCCAACTCGAATCCCCCCCCAAACACATCTCCCGAACATCATTATATCGATTTCTTCCCAACTTCTAGTCCCTTCAATATTCCCCATACATTTTGTATGGGGAAAAAAAAATCCGCCATCTTGAATTTTTTTCCCACTCACCAGGTAGACCTCCGGGTTTTGATCATCTTTTGTCGAGAAACCGCTCCTCCATCTTTTATAGTCTCCGAGAGAGAGACGGACAAAATTTGCCGCCATTTTTTTTCCGCCATTTTGGAATTTTTTTTCAACTCACTGGCAATTGCTCGAGGTTTCGAATGACATTTGGTCGAGCACCCTCCACCTATCTTCTATACCCTGGCCGTGCCCCTCGCCCGTCTCCGAACTCCTCACTCATCAGCTCTCTCCACCTTTCTCCGAGTCACATTCTTTGAGCTCTATACGACACCATGGGTGAAAAAAATTTTTTTCATACAAAATTTTACAGGGAGGGGTTGGAAATTTGAGACGTTACAGCTCGGCCGCCATCTTGTTTTTTTAATTTTTTTCACTTTTTCTGTTAATCGTTTACTAATTTTTACAATAATCCAAAATTTCAAAGAAATCGGTTGGAAAACAAAATAGTTGCAAGAATCACTTCGGCCGCCATCTTGTTTTTCCGAAATGTCATAATTTTTCCCCACTCGAATCCCCCACCCGGACATATCTCCCCTACATCATTGTATCGTTTTTTGTCTCTTTCTAGGAGAACAATTATGTCAATCAGTGAGTCAGTCAGTGGTAATCGAGCTATATATATTATAACTAGCATTTGCTCGGTGCGCGAGCTGCTAAAGCAGCTCGCGGGAAGTGTTATTGCTACAAGTAGGGCGCGTGGGTGCGCGGCCCGCTAAAGCGGACCGCGATTGTTCGGCTTTATTTATTTCGCTCGGTGCGCGAGCTGCTAAAGCAGCTCGCGGGAACTGTTGTTACTACAAGTAGGGCGCGTGGGTGCGCGGCCCGCTAAAGCGGACCGCGATTTTTTTACTCATCAAGTAGACCTTCGGATTCTGGTCATCTTTTGCCAAAAAATTTGTTCGAGCACACCGCACCTATCTGCAATAACCTGGCCGTGCTCCTCATTCACAAATGAAAAAGAAAAAAAAAGAAAAAAAGCAAATGTAAAATGAAAAAAAAGAAAAAGAAAAAAAGCCCTATGAACCTATCAAAATCAATGTCTTGCATAGTTCCCAACTTCTAGTCCCTTCAATATTCCCCATATACATTTTGTATGAAAAAAAAAAATCCGCCATCTTGAATTTTTTTCCTACTCACCAGGTAGACCTCCGGGTTTTGATCAACTTTTGTCGAAAAACCGCTCCTCCATCTTTTATAGTCTCCGAGAGAGAGACGGACAAAATTTGCCGCCATTTTTTTTCCGCCATTTTGGAATTTTTTTTCAACTCACTGGCAACTGCTCGAGGTTTCGAATGACATTTGGTCGAGCACCCTCCACCTATCTTCTATACCCTGGCCGTGCCCCTCGCCCGTCTCCGAACTCCTCACTCATCAGCTCTCTCCACCTTTCTCCGAGTCACATTCTTTGAGCTCTATATGACACCATCGGTGAAAAAAAATTTTTTCATACAAAATTTTACAGGAGAGGGTCGGAAATTTGAGACGTCACAGCTCGGCCGCCATCTTGATTTTTAAATTTTTTTCACTTTTTCTGTTAATCGTTTACTAATTTCTACAATAATCCAAAATTTCAAAGAAATCGGTTGGAAAACAAAAGAGTTGCAAGAATCACGTCGGCCGCCATCTTGTTTTTCCGAAATGTCATAATTTTTCCCCACTCGAATCCCCCACCCGGACATATCTCCCGTACATCATTATATCGTTTTTTGTCTCTTTCTAGGAGAACAATTATGTCAATGAGTGAGTCAGTGAATCAGTGAGTGGTAATCGAGCTATATATATTACTAGTATTTCGCTCGGTGCGCGAGCTGCTAAGGCAGCTCGCGGGAAGTGTTATTACTACAAGTAGGGCGCGTGGGTGCGCGGCCCGCTAAAGCGGACCGCGATTGTTCGGCTTTATTTATTTCGCTCGGTGCGCGAGCTGCTAAAGCAGCTCGCGGGAAGTGTTATTACTACAAGTAGGGCGCGTGGGTGCGCGGCCCGCTAAAGCGGACCGCGATTGTTTGGCTTTATTTATTTCGCTCGGTGCGCGAGCTGCTAAAGCAGCTCGCGGGAAGTGTTATTACTACAAGTAGGGCGCGTGGGTGCGCGGCCCGCTAAAGCGGACCGCGATTTTTTTACTCATCAAGTTGCCCTTCGGATTCTGGTCATCTTTTGCCAAAAAATTTGTTCGAGCACACCCCACCTATCTGCAATAACCTGGCCGTGCTCCTCATTCACAAAAGAAAAAGAAAAAAAAGAAAAAAAATGAAAAAAAAAAACAAAAAAAAAACAAATGTAAAATGAAAAAAAGAAAAAGAAAAAAGCCCTATGAACCTATCAAAATCAATGTCTTGCATAGTTCCCAACTTCTAGTCCCTTCAATATTCCCCATACATTTTGTATGGGGGGGAAAAAAAATCCGCCATCTTGAATTTTTTTCCTACTCACCAGGTAGACCTCCGGGTTGTGATCATCTTTTGTCGAGAAACCGCTCCTCCATCTTTTATAGTCTCCGAGAGAGAGACGGACAAAATTTGCCGCCATTTTTTTTCCGCCATTTTGGAATTTTTTTTCAACTCACTGGCAACTGCTCGAGGTTTCGAATGACATTTGGTCGAGCACCCTCCACCTATCTTCTATACCCTGGCCGTGCCCCTCGCCCGTCTCCGAACTCCTCACTCATCAGCTCTCTCCACCTTTCTCCGAGTCACATTCTTTGAGTTCTATACGACACCATGGGTGAAAAAAATTTTTTTCATACAAAATTTTACAGGAGAGGGGTGGAAATTTGAGACGTCACAGCTCGGCCGCCATCTTGTTTTTTTAATTTTTTTCACTTTTTCTGTTAATCGTTTACTAATTTCTACAATAATCCAAAATTTCAAAGAAATCGGTTGGAAAACAAAAGAGTTGCAAGAATCACTTCGGCCGCCATCTTGTTTTTCCGAAATGTCATAATTTTTCCCCACTCGAATCCCCCACCCGGACATATCTCCCATACATCATTGTATCGTTTTCCGTCTCTTTCTAGGAGAACAATTATGTCAATCAGTGAGTCAGTGGTAATCGAGCTATATATATTATAACTAGCATTTGCTCGGTGCGCGAGCTGCTAAAGCAGCTCGCGGGAAGTGTTTTACTAAAAGTAAGGCGCGTGGGTGCGCGGCCCGCTAAAGCGGACCGCGATTGTTCGGCTTTATTTATTTCGCTCGGTGCGCGAGCTGCTAAAGCAGCTCGCGGGAAGTGTTATTACTACAAGTAGGGCGCGTGGGTGCGCGGCCCGCTAAAGCGGACCGCGATTTTTTTACTCATCAAGTAGACCTTCGGATTCTGGTCATCTTTTGCCAAAAAATTTGTTCGAGCACACCCCACCTATCTGCAATAACCTGGCCGTGCTCCTCATTCACAAAAGAAAAAGAAAAAAAAAAGAAAAAAAAATGAAAAAAAAGAAAAAAAACAAATGTAAAATGAAAAAAAAGAAAAAGAAAAAAAGCCCTATGAACCTATCAAAATCAATGTCTTGCATAGTTCCCAACTTCTAGTCCCTTCAATATTCCCCATACATTTAGTATGGAAAAAAAAAAATCCGCCATCTTGAATTTTTTTCCTACTCACCAGGTAGACCACCGGGTTTTGATCAACTTTTGTCGAGAAACCGCTCCTCCATCTTTTATAGTCTCCGAGAGAGAGACGGACAAAATTTGCCGCCATTTTTTTTCCGCCATTTTGGAATTTTTTTTCAACTCACTGGCAACTGCTCGAGGTTTCGAATGACATTTGGTCGAGCACCCTCCACCTATCTTCTATACCCTGGCCGTGCCCCTCGCCCGTCTCCGAACTCCTCACTCATCAGCTCTCTCCACCTTTCTCCGAGTCACATTCTTTGAGCTCTATACGACACCATGGGTGAAAAAAAATTTTTTCATACAAAATTTTACAGGAGAGGGGTGGAAATTTGAGACGTCACAGCTCGGCCGCCATCTTGTTTTTTTAATTTTTTTCACTTTTTCTGTTAATCGTTTACTAATTTCTACAATAATCCAAAATTTCAAAGAAATCGGTTGGAAAACAAAAGAGTTGCAAGAATCACTTCGGCCGCCATCTTGTTTTTCCGAAATGTCATAATTTTTCCCCACTCGAATCCCCCACCCGGACATATCTCCCATACATCATTGTATCGTTTTCCGTCTCTTTCTAGGAGAACAATTATGTCAATCAGTGAGTCAGTGGTAATCGAGCTATATATATTATAACTAGCGTTTGCTCGGAGCGCGAGCTGCTAAAGCAGCTCGCGGGAAGTGTTATTACTAAAAGTAAGGCGCGTGGGTGCGCGGCCCACTAAAGCGGACCGCGATTTTTTTACTCATCAAGTAGACCTTCGGATTCTGGTCATCTTTTGGCAAAAAATTTGTTCGAGCACACCCCACCTATCTGCAATAACCTGGCCGTGCTCCTCATTCACAAAAGAAATAGAAAAAAAAAAGAAAAAAGAAAAAAAAAGAAGAAAGAAAAAAGAAAATGAAAAACGAAAAAAAAAAGAAAAATAATAAAAAAAAGGAAAAAAGAAAGAAAAAAGAAAAAAAAGAAAAACGAAAAAGAAAAAAAAGCAAATAAATGAAAAATGAAAAAAAGAAAAATGAAGAAAAATGAAGAAAAGAAAAAAGAAACAAAAAGAAGAAAAAAAAAGAAGAGAAAATCAATATTCGCCATATATTTCGCATGGGGAAAGAAATCCGCAATCTTGAATTTTTATCTGTTCATCAGGTGGACCTTCGGTTCTTTATCATCTGTCGCCAAGAAACCACTCTTCCATCTTTTATACTCTCCGAGATAGACACCCAGAGAAAGTTTCTATGGCCGCCATCTTGAATCCGCCATTTTGGAGTTTTTTTTTCAACTCCCTGCTAATTGGATGTGGTTTCGAGTAATTTTTGTTGGAGCACACCCCACCTAGTTGGTCGCGTGGATAGTTGGCAGAAGAACCACTCTTTCACCTTTTTAACCCATTTCCAAAAAGGAGGAGGTTCTCAATTCGGCCAGTATATTTTTCTTTTTTAATTCTCCGAGATCTAAGACACCTATGAACCTATCAAAATCAATGTCTTGCATAGTTCCCAACTTCTAGTCCCTTCAATATTCCCCATACATTTTGTATGGAAAAAAAAAATCCGCCATCTTGAATTTTTTTCCTACTCACCAGGTAGACCTCCGGGTTTTGATCATCTTTTGTCGAGAAACCGCTCCTCCATCTTTTATAGTCTCCGAGAGAGAGACGGACAAAATTTGCCGCCATTTTTTTTCCGCCATTTTGGAATTTTTTTTCAACTCACTGGCAACTGCTCGAGGTTTCGAATGACATTTGGTCGAGCACCCTCCACCTATCTTCTATACCCTGGCCCTGCCCCTCGCCCGTCTCCGAACTCCTCACTCATCAGCTCTCTCCACCTTTCTCCGAGTCACATTCTTTGAGCTCTATACGACACCATGGGTGAAAAAAATTTTTTTCATACAAAATTTTACAGGGAGGGGTCGGAAATTTGAGACGTCACAGCTCGGCCGCCATCTTGTTTTTTTAATTTTTTTCACTTTTTCTGTTAATCGTTTACTAATTTCTACAATAATCCAAAATTTCAAAGAAATCGGTTGGAAAACAAAAGAGTTGCAAGAATCACGTTGGCCGCCATCTTGTTTTTTCGAAATATCATAATTTTTCCCCACTCGAATTCCCCACCCGAACATATCTCCCGTACATCATTGTATCGTTTTTTGTCTCTTTCTAGGAGAACAATTATGTCAATCAGTCAGTGAGTCAGTGGTAATCGAGCTATATATATTATAATAATAAAATAACTAGCGTTTGCTCGGTGCGCGAGCTGCTAAAGCAGCTCGCGGGAAGTGTTTTTACTAAAAGTAAGGCGCGTGGGTGCGCGGCCCGCTAAAGCGGACCGCGATTTTTTTACTCATCAAGTAGACCTTCGGATTCTGGTCATCTTTTGCCAAAAAATTTGTTCGAGCACACCCCACCTATCTGCAATAACTTGGCCATGCTCCTCATTCACAAAAGAAAAAGAAGAAAAGAGAAAAGAAAAAAAGAAGAAAGAAAAAAAGAAAATGAAAAATGAAAAAAAAGCAAATAAATGAAAAATGAAAAAAAAGAAAAAAAAAAGAAAAAAAGAAAAAAAAGAAAAAAAGAAAAAAGAAAAAAAAGAAAATGAAAAATGAAAAAAAATAAAAATAAATAAAAAAAAGGAAAAAAGAAAAGAAAAAGAAAATGAAAAATGAAAAAAAAGGAAAAGAAAAAGAAAAAATCAGCCAAGTGCGAGTCGGGCCTCGCTTTTTTAGGGTTCCGTTAAAAAAAAATTAAAATATTTTCATGTACCCATGGAAATATTTTTATTGAATTTGAATTTGAATTTAATTTAATTTTTATTATTTGTTGTTGTAGCGTTAATAGAAAAATATAATACAATATATTGCAAATATAACGCAATATAACATAATATAACACGATATAACACAATATAATATAATAAGAAACAATATATTACAAATATAACATAATATAACATAATACAACACGATATAACACAATATAATATAATATAGCACAGTATATTACGAATATAACATAATATAGCACCATACAACATAAAATAATGCAATATATTACAATATAACACAATATATTACAAATATAACATAGTATAACACGATATAACACAATATAATATAATATAATATAATATAATACAATATATTACAAATACAACATAATATAACATGATATAACATAATATTATACAATATATAACAAATACAACATAATATAACATAATATAATACAATATATAACAAATACAACATAATATAACATGATATAACATAATATAATACAATATATTACAATACAACACGATATACTACAATATATTATGAACATAACATAATATAATATAATATAATATAACACGCTATAACACAATATAATACAATACAATACAATATATTGTAAATCTAACACAATATAACATCATGTAACACGATTTAACACAATATAATATAATAAGATACAATATATTACCAATATAACATAATATAATATAGTATAACACGATATAACACAATATAATATAATATAATACAATATATCACAAATACAACATAATATAACATGATATAACATAATATTATACAATATATAACAAATACAACATAATATAAAATTATTTAACAATATAATACAATAAGAAACAATATATTACAAATATAACATAATATAACATAATACAACACGATATAACACAATATAATATAATATAGCACAGTATATTACGAATATAACATAATATAGCACCATACAACATAAAATAATGCAATATATTACAATATAACACAATATATTACAAATATAACATAATATAATATAGTATAACACGATATAACACAATATAATATAATATAATACAATATATTACAAATACAACATAATATAACATGATATAACATAATATTATACAATATATAACAAATACAACATAATATAATACCATTTTACATAAAATAATACAATATATTACAATACAACACGATATACTACAATATATTATGAACATAACATAATATAATATAATATAACACGCTATAACACAATATAACATCATATAACACGATTTAACAAAATATAATATAATAAGATACAATATATTACAAATATAACATAATATAATACCATTTAACATAAAATAATACAATATATTACAATACAACACGATATACTACAATATATTATGAAGAAAACATAATATAATATAATATAACACGCTATAACACAATATAATACAATACAATACAATATATTGCAAATCTAACGCAATATAACATCATGTAACACGATTTAACACAATATAATATAATAAGATACAATATATTACAAATATAACATAATACAACACGATATAACACAATATAATACCGTATAACATAAAATAATACAATATATTACAATATATTACAAATGTAACATAATATAATATAATATAATATAACTCAGTATAACACAATATAATACAAATTATATTACAAATATAACATTATTTAATATAGTATAACACGATTTAACACAATATAATATAATATAATACCATACACCATAAAATAATACTACCTCTACCCCTACCCCTACCGCTACCTCTACCCCTACCCCTACCGCTACCGCTACCCCTACCCCTACCCCTTCCCCGACCCCGCCCCTACCCCTACCCCGACCCCTACCTACCGCTACCGCTACCGCTACCCCTACCGCTACCCCTTCCCCTACCGCTACCGCTACCCCTACCCCTACCCCTACCCCTACCCCGACCCCTACCCCGACCCCTACCCCTACCCCTACCCCTATTCCTACCCCTACACCTACCCCTACCCCGACCCTTAACCCTACCCCTACCGCTACTCCTACCCCTTCCCCTACCCCTACCCCTACCCCTGCCCCTACCCCAACCCCTACCCCGACCCCGACCCCTACCCCGACCCCTACCCCTACCCGATTTATTACTAATTTTTATATTCTCCGAGATCTAAGACACCTATGAACCTATCAAAATCAATGTCTTGCATAGTTCCCAACTTCTAGTCCCTTCAATATTCCCCATACATAATGTATGAAAAAAAAAATCCGCCATCTTGAATTTTTTTCCTACTCACCAGGTAGACCTCCGGGTTTTGATCATCTTTTGTCGAGAAACCGCTCCTCCATCTTTTATATTCTCCGAGAGAGAGACGGACAAAATTTGCCGCCATTTTTTTTCCGCCATTTTGGAATTTTTTTCAACTCACTGGCAACTGCTCGAGGTTTTGAATGACATTTGGTCGAGCACCCTCCACCTATCTTCTATACCCTGGCCGTGCCCCTCGCCCGTCTCCGAACTCCTCACTCATCAGCTCTCTCCACCTTTCTCCGAGTCACATTCTTTGAGCTCTATACGACACCATGGGTGAAAAAAATTTTTTTCATACAAAATTTTACAGGAGAGGGGTCGGAAATTTGAGACGTCACAGCTCGGCCGCCATCTTGTTTTTTTAATTTTTTTCACTTTTTCTGTTAATCGTTTACTAATTTCTACAATAATCCAAAATTTCAAAGAAATCGGTTGGAAAACAAAAGAGTTGCTAAAATCACGTCGGCCGCCATCTTGTTTTTCCGAAATGTCATAATTTTTCCCCACTCGAATCCCCCACCCGGACATATCTCCCCTACATCATTGTATCGTTTTCCGTCTCTTTCTAGGAGAACAATCGTGTCAATGAGTCAGTCAGTCAGTCAGTCAGTCAGTCAGTGAGTGGTAATCGAGCTATATATATTATAATAATTTGTGTGATATGTGTAAACTCCTACTGGGTATAGGGATCTAGTTTTACAATCGAACTCGGGCAATGCTGAAGAAAAACAAACATCAAACAAACAATCAAACATATCAAAATTCGGACTCTCGGACCATAGTTCTCTACTAAACTTAATTGTTTTCCTCTAGAGTAATATATAATAATATTAAAAAAAAAAAATCCTAGCTGATGCCCGCGACTTCGTCCATGCGAATTAAAGGCTTTTGATTCCCACACAAATTCTTTAATTTTCCGAGATGAAATATAATAGCCTATGTTCTATTCTGATGAGTAAGCTATTACATTGTAAAGTTTCATCAAAATTGGTCAAGGAGTTTTGCGTGAAAGAGTAACAGACATTCAACCATCCCCTCACAAACACTTGCATGTTTATAATATTAGCAGTATTTAGTTTTGGCAAAATTATCCAAGAAATACCTAGATAAGTTATCGTTATTTAAATTATATTTTTTTGAAACGATCGAAAGACGAGAAAAAATAATATCATTGCCAACAGAACTGTACAAACAAAAAATTTAGATTTGTTTACAAAGCTCGATTCGCCTAAGCAAACCAAACTTTGTTATTTACAGAACTTTATTCCGTTTCCATTTTAAATTACCAAGTCGACTCATAAATATTTGACTAAACTAGCGGCACGCTATGAAGGCCGGTTTGACGTTTGTCCGCTCATGAAGTTCCGTATTAATTGATAACGACTTTGAAGGAAATAATTGTATTACTTTATTGACGATAGTGATGTGCAGAGATTCATAAATTTTATCGAATGTAGTTTTAGGTTTAGGACTCAAAATTTATTTATTAAATTGATTTCTAAAATGTATACAAGTGTAGAAAAATCAGTTTGCACCATTTAAGGGGTGAATGTACTTGTGAATATGAACAATTTTCACTATGTGGACAAACCTCTGAAATCGCAAAAAAATATCAGCTGTTTCATACAAAAGGTAAAATTTTTATTTTTATATGATATATACCACAACTCGGCATTTGGTTATGGCGTGAAATACGTTAAAAATGGCGTAAATGCAAACATGAATATGTTAAAAGCGGAATTAGTACGTCTTTTAAAAGAAAACAAACCAACCAAGATCCGATACGTCATTGACGAAATAGCATTAGAACATGGGCACAGAGTTATACGGTTACCGCCTTACCATTGTGAGTATAATGCGATTGAGTTGGTGTGGGCTCAAATTAAGGGATATGCTGCAAGACACAATACAGAACCCCCATTTACCACAAAAAAAATGCTAAAATTATTAGAAGAAGCTTGTGAACATGTGACTAAAGGAGACTGGGAAAAGGTTGTGAATAGAACTGTTAAATTAATAAGGGAAGATTATGAAAGAGATGTGAAAATAGATAATATTATAGAAAACGAACATATAATTATTAATGTAGGTGATGATAGCAGTGACGACAGTGAAAATAGTAGTATGGACGAATCTGATTAATTATGGCCTTTTGTGGCACCTTTTTTGGTATCTTTTGTATTCATATGTTTCTTGTGTGCATATAAAGTATGTATATTCATTTTCATTCAAATATTCAGTTCGTTCAAATAAATTAAATAAACATATACATTTTTGTTTTATTAAACCTATTTAATCAGGTACAAAAACAAAACTTAATTGTTTTTTGTTCGAGAATAAATTGACATTCCACATCACTATTGTAATGTGTCAAACCGGCCATCATAGCGTGCCGCTAGTGTAGCAAAATTTGAATATAAATTAGAATCAATTATCATTAACGCCAAAAGCAAAGATCGGACTCGGATAAAACACATAACTAAATCGCGATTTACATCTCGTCCTGCCCACGTATTTTTCACCATTGCATATAGCGACCACATGTCTTTGAGTTAGTGGAGTAGTCTTTTTTGGAACGATGTACCTTTTCGGACGGTTTAGCGGATGGGGGTAGAAGGAAAAATGTGTAAGAATTTCCCGGCACGGCCCTTGTTTCCAGGCGTAAGATTTTTCCGTCACGAAACTTGTTGCCTACACACGTTACATCTTAACTTTCGTGGCGTAACAGTTTAACGAAGGAGGGAAACTATCGGTTCGAGGTTCGAATCCTGACTTCAGTGTGGTTATGCCGAAGTTATAGTTATGAGTTTTAATTCGTTTGATTGTAATAGTTAACATCAATGACAATTAATGACATTTAATTAATAATGACGTAATAGTTAACATCAATGACAATTAATGACATTTAATTAATAATGACATTAGCATCAAAGTAAAATGAACCATAATAGTATCGCTTTAAGGTCACAAATTCAATACAGACGATTTTAATTTGGAGCGTTTGCGTTACGTAAACGTATAAAGAATACATACACGAAATTGAGCTCTGACTCAACACTATTATGGTTTATTTTACTTTGATGGTAATGTCATAGTTTACTGTTCATAGTTAACTATCCAATCTTTTTTATTTTTTTTTATTATTAATTTATCATTAGAACTAGAAGGAACTTCGTTCCAACCGAGTGTTCCACTATACCTACTGAACTTTGTTTTTTTGATGGAGTATACTGCTGTCTGCTGGCCCAAATGGCCGCTACAGCGTCACTGGGTATTTGGGCGAGCGCGAAGCGTCGCCTAGGGGTTGAGCCCTAGGGCTCGAAGACATCGGGGGCAACGTCTTCCCAATAAGGGCGTTGTGAGGTGCTTACTTTTAAAGAGCTTACTTATAGCCTCAATAGCCCAAGTTTTATAGCCTAACGGTTAAAGGTGCGGACTGAAAATTGCGCGGTGTGAACTTGAAACTGACCGCGCATCGGGAAGCACAGTGTTGGCAGGCCCCTACTAGGTGGACCGTCGTCATCAAACGAGTCCCAGGGAACCGCTGGATGCAGGCGGCGCAAGACCGAGGCAAGACTTGGGGAAGTCCTTTGTTGAACAGTGGACGTCTATCAGTTGACAAAGAAGAAGCAGCCGATATATCTATGAATATACTTAGTTTGGATAAGGTTAAATGATCTTGTCTCTATTTCGCTTCCACCGAGCTGGACACCTGACCGTTGCGTAGAGATGCTATCAATAATTGGCATATCTGTAAACCGGTACACGGTAGATCATTTAATTTTCTTAATAATTTTCTATCGGGGTCCGCCTAAGGCGCTCTATGCCGGTCCGGCTCGCTATCGTTTTATGCTTTTTCCTTATACCGTATAATCAATATTGCTGTACATTGCACAGCTACTAATACTTAGGCCTAAATACAGAATATGCAATGACTACCGATAATAATAGTATATTTTGTAATCGCTCCACTCTGGATGGTGAAAAGGATCACAAAACATATAAGTCTGCTCTATAATCCATCCATATCAATAAAATTGAAAAATGGGAACAAATTACCACGTTATACTTTTTGAACTATTATTTTTAAAGTAGTTTTTAATTTTCTGCAGAGCTTTCAGCATTTGTCAGTTAATAAAATAGAATCATCACCATCACCTATTCATAGAGCTTAAACTCGCAGCCGCGGAAGATAGGAACCCGTGTAAAAAAACACATTTTTAATAATTCAAGTAGAAATCAAACTGCGTTTGTGGGGAACAAACAATATCAGCTCTTAATTATAATAACAAAATTAATATAATATAATATCATTTATTTAATCCAATATCACTTGTGACTCTTATGACAAGTAAAGACTACCACCGATTCGGAAAGCAGATTCTTCTGAGAATAGCCGGTAAGAAACTCAGTACTTCAATGGATTCCCCGTCATTTTGCATTACGGGTTTAGTTATCTGCCCCAAATTGAACCAAAAACCACCTAAGAAGGATGCAGTTTAGTGTGGATTTAGGTTATCACGTCGGCCATTGCATCGGTTACCTACTGTTAATTAGCTTAATCGATTTCTATTCATGAAACATAACATTATAGTAATCAATATGTATTCATGTAAGCATCTTGGTATTCACTACACTGCGCCTACAATCGGAATCAGCGACAGCCGTGGTGATTTATATTCCTGCGCCGTCCTAACATTCTTATTATTATTACTTAAATTCAGTAAAATGCATTTACAACTTCCAGTTTTGCTGGAAATTCCTTTCTCTACTAATATTATAAGTGCGAACGTGTTTGTTTGTTGTTTCATCCTTCAATCACGCTGTAACGGAGCAACGGTTGAATGAAAAAATCTACAATTTACCTACTGGAAATCTTCTTAATATATATAAATTACGTGTCACGTTGTTTGTCCGCGATGGACTCCTAAACTACTGAACCGATTTAGATCAAACTTCGTAACTATCTGTAATTTGGTCCAACTTGAAAGATAGGATAGTTCTTTTTGATTAGGATAGTTTATTTGTTTTATTTATATGGATAAGTTGGCGGTACGAAGTTCGCCGGGTCAGCTAGTATTATTATACCCATACCCAGTATTAACATATTATGGGCTAGTTTTTGTCCCGGAAAATTACAGAGTTCCCGCGGGAATCAAAAAACCTTAACCCGCGCGGACGAAGTCGCGTGCATCATCTAGTGGAGAAATAACACTACTAATGCCAGTTACTAGTTACCGCTAGTTACTAGTTATTATTCTGTGCTAATGCCCGATATCACCAGTGGTACCTACACTGGACTGGACTACAATTCACTCTAAGGATCTCTTAGCGTATAAGACGTAGATATGGCCATACGTCGGCATAGGCCAGTATTTATCGAAACAATAATTTAAGCTATCACTTAATTAGGCGTAAGTATTTGTTCCCAAAAGTTTAAGGATTGTCCGTGAAAAAAGGCATAAGCTGCAGTACTAAGTATATATATATATACCTGTTCCTCATTAAGCAAGTAAGTAATTATATTATAGGCGACTAAACATTAATGAATAACATTATGTACCAACATTAGGTTCCGACTGATATGCGATAAATACATTATGCATCACGGTGATGGGATTAACGCAATTTGAATTGCTTATTACGCTGATTGATATTATGTGACTTTATCCTATACATGAATTTGTAATGAATCAATTTCAGCAGAGACTGTCATGCATGAAATTAACAGATTTCTAGGTACCTACATATTAATGTATGTTTTCACTACTCTCACTTGACAAAGATTCATATTATGTAGTTCTAAGCCATGTATGCACTAAGTTTAGTGAATACAAGGCTGAATTCTTTATTTCAGAAGAACTTTTAAGGTCGGATTTTTAATTAGACGAAGTCGACGTTTACAGTGTTGTCAGTTTTTGATGAAAATAAAATAGTGTTGTGACTAAGGCCGGTATTACACTATCATATATTCATCATATTTATATGATGTCATATCTGTCATTTTCTATGATCATATTTATATGATGCAGTTCTTCATTTTTACATATTACACTACACCCACATATATGATCATATAAACCACAGAAACTAGAAACGTCTACCCTTCCGCTGCGGATCGGACAGATTTTCTCTGCACGTTCTATCAAGATGGATAACGACTTAGCTCTATTTTCCGTTGCTATGAGTGCAATTTTATTAATTGCATTAAAAAAAAAGAAAAGGGTGAAAAATAAAACCAGAAATAAAAGGCGAATTTGGGTAAGATCATGGGTAGCTAGGCGACCAGAGAGAGGGGTCCATAATACCTTACTTGAAGAACTTAGATTGGAAGATAAAAAGTCTTACAAAACATATCTCCGAATGGATGAAGTCGTGTTTAACTATATATTATCAAAGGTGGCACCAATAATTACAAAGCAAGAAACTCATTTCAGATCACCAATTAGTGCAAAAGATCGTTTACTAGTAACCCTAAAATATCTAGCTACCGGAGAATCGTTTTCCAGTTTACAGTTTGTAACCAGAATTCCTCAACCTACATTGTCACAAATAATACCAGAAACATGTAGAGCAGTTTATAAGGCTTTCAAAGATATCCATTTAAAAGTAAGTTCCTTTACCTTTTTTTTATACTTGACAAAATAAACAATTTGAAATTTTTTCATATTTTTATTTATTATGAATCAACAGCATTCAAAAACATTTAAATTCTAGGATTTATTACTGGTACCTTGAAGTTAAGTATTTGTTACAATTCATTCTGGATCATACTTATTAATGTAATATACAATTTTCTCACTTGGTTCCTCAGGGGGAGTCATAGGCATTTCATTCTCTATGTGAATTTTGCTATTTCCATCTTCCTGTGGGCTATTAGTGGAATAGACTTTTAAGTCTTCAAATTGTGGTTTAAGGTTTTCTCTTTTAATTTTTATTTTGGGCAGAAAATCTTTTCTCCTAACTATAAGAGACCTGGCAGTTCCAGTTACTACAGATTTTGATGTTGATGGCACTGACATGACTGACTGACTTCCATATGTAATGGTCTCAGCCGGTATATTTTGAGAAATTGTAGAATCCTCAGAGAAGTTAGAAGTCCGTGTGGATGGTCTCTCCTCCTGTATGTTTGAAATGACCCCAATCTCATCCCAGATGTCAAACAGACACATTTGAATCTTTCGTTTAGCTTTATTTACAAAATTATTGTTGCTAGCCTGTAGAATACTGGTCAACTCGCTGTTCACAAAATTACAAAATGCAGTAATGTGGTTTTGGCTGTTAATGTTTGTGTTATTGGTAATTTGTTGAGACATTTGTCTCATTGTAGCTGTAGCTTCTTTAATCAAACTATCTATCATCTTCATCTTGGGCTGATGCTGAATTTCTCTTCTTAGTTTTACGTGGTCGCATTGTCTGAAATTAATCAAAACAATAACTATTTCAGGTACCAAATACTGAGAAAGAGTGGAACGAAGTAACTGAAGATTTTAAAAGTAAATGGCATGTATTTAATTGCTTGGGAGCATTAGACGGAAAGCATGTTCGAATTACATGTCCCCCTAATAGTGGATCACATTTCTACAATTATAAACTGTATAACAGTCTTATCTTATTAGCTTTAGCAGATGCTAATTATAAATTTTTATATGTCGATGTAGGAACAAATGGAAGAGTTGGTGATTCAGGAGTTTATGCAAAGAGCAAACTTAGGCAATTCTTGAATAATAAATCTCTATTAAATATCCCACAAGGAAAACCGCTGCCAGGCACAGACACAGTGTTGCCCTATGTTGCTATAGCAGATGATGCTTTTCCTCTCAGTCATACCATAATTAAACCATACCCTCTCCGGAATTTAACACGAGAAGAAGCAATATTTAACTATAGGTTGTCACGCGGCAGAAGAGTTGTAGAAAGTGCCTTTGGTATATGCGCCACTCGTTTCAGAGTATTGTTAAATTCAATGAATACAACAGTCAATAGTGCCAAAGACATTGTTTTGGCATGCTGTGTTTTGCACAACATACTTGTCGACAAGAGAAAGCACTTTTATACTACACAACCACGCTTTGAAGGTGATTCAATCTTTCAAAAAACAAACCAAGATGAAATGGAAGAATTAATCCCAATTGCCAGACAAAATCGAGAGGCACTATTACATGGTGCAGAAATAAGAAATCACTTAAAAGTTTATTATAATGGCATTGGAAGAGTACCCTGGCAAGATGGAAAAGTTAATGCCAGAACCTATTAAAATAACAATAAAGATATTTGTATTTTATTTACCTCTATTTCATGAGACTGTGTGTCCATGGTATCAGAGTCATCTTCAGGTGGTTGACTATCCAAGTTTGATAGCGAAGCATCTGCTTCACTGGAAATATCCAAAAAACGAAGTAGTGGGAACCAGTACACTGTTGGGATATAGTCACCACCTGAGCCACTTTTGCATTTTGTTATCTGAAAATAGTATAAAGCAAGTACTGTAGTTTCATTATAATTGATGATTAATCTTTCAATCAAGTGCTAAGAATAAATGCCACATAGGGCTGCTTTATGTCTGCTCATCTTTAGGTATTTTTGGAACCTCAATTCATTGTGGAAACACTGCATAAATAGCATAGTAAATCTATATTGTATACTTATTATTTTGAAAAGAGCGACTGCCGAGTTTCTTGCTGGTTCTTCTCGGCAGGAACGGCATTCCGAACCAGTGGTACAGTCAGACGATTCAAAAGCACTTGCAAAAAGTTTATTTGAATGAAAAATATTTCTATTTTATTCTATTCTAAAAAATCTTGAAAATTAATACAGGAAAGCAGTAAAACATTAGTAATTCTCGGTAACCTACTTTATATGCTATTAAATATTTATTATTACAGCCCTGTATTAAGTAGGTACTCACTTTCAATTTTTCTTGCAGATACTGAGATCTGAGGCTATTTATTTTTTTTCGTACATCTGCCACGAGGCATACTCTTCCGGATAAATCGGATATTATTTTAGCAATGCCTGCCATTACTGATAGCCGTTTTTCACGATTTTTGTAGTCAGGAACAAGATTATTATATAAGCACTCATTTTCCTCGTAAAGGCTAATTAGTCTTTTTGTAGTTTCAATATTCCAATCGAAATTCTTTTGCTTTGTTTTGGAAGACACCATTTTTTTTTGGTTAGACGCATCTAAGACGGATACACAGACAGGATGCTAGGTTGCTGCGCATGAGTCATGACAGCTATGATCCTACTTGTACGCAGCTATCAAATAGGATCCTATTTCTATGAGCATAGACAAATGTAGATATTACAATGTCATATGTTCATCATATAAATATGACTCATACATCTATGATCATATTTATATGATAGTGTAATACCGGCCTAAAGGATCCACATCAATCACTTACTCATTACGTCGTGTACCAAAACACTTTTTTTTTTATTTACGAAGAAAATTCTCAAATTGTGTTTATTATAATTGATACAAAAATATTTTGAATAGCAATTATGATCTTATCGAAAATCTGATCTTGTCTTTGTTTGCCTATACTGAGGAAATAAAACTACTTTTAGTACTGAAAATAGATCTTAAATATTTCTATTCGTGCTTTCTTTATTACAGCTTTAAAAAGGTGACCTTTATTACTATTTCTATCACATATTATGTGATCTTATGAGATTTATAAAATGAAATGTAATAGTACAGTACTACAGCTATCACTACCTATTGAACTAAAACATCACTATTACAATAAATATGGCAACATTATTTTACAAAGTGACATTAGCAACTGTCAGTTGGTATCGTCTAATTAAAAATCCGACTTTAGGTTAGGCTTTTAAAAATCCCGCTGGAATCCTTTTTTTTTTGGATTCAAAGTAGCTTATGTAAATCTCCAGGTCCTCAATCATGCAAAAATTTTTGTCTATGCGTGATTGAAGGTCAAACTCACAAACAAACACACTTTCAGCATTAATAAAAATACGTGCCGATTTCACCAATTCAACCTCGAGTGAAGTTTAACCGAGGAAATTGTATTGAAAACCTGCCAAAATATCTTTACGCTCTTACAAGACTTATTTTACGTTGGTGAAATCGCCCTTAATGTACCTTAGTAAGGATGAGGATATAGTTTCATAGTGTTAACACGATGAAACACCATTCTTACTCTGCTTCTGGATGGCGGCTGAAGTTTTGGGCATCATCTGAACGAACACAAACAGAGATTGAATCCCGGACCTCTTATGAAATATGTTACTCTGGTCTTTTACACCGTCGCGTTAGAGTTCATTACTCAACACACACGCTCAGTATTAGTTTATCTATCGGATCTAATCCTGATATATAAAGTAGATTGACAGCCATTCTGTTGCCCGCTATAGCCTCAATGTGATCTCATTTGTTCCATTTATCTCTATAATTGAATTAGATATATCGGGAACCGGTTTGAGCTCTCTCCTCTTGCAAGTCTTGCAAGCGGTACTACAAAGTTCTTACGTATGCTGCGTCAGAAGGGGATCATACATTTTATACAGTTTTTGCAATTCACGAAGGCGAGTGAGCTTTACTTGTGGTTACTTCGTGTACATGAAAATTGCATAAGTGTGCGTGCCTGTCAAAGCCTAGGTGGGAGTGGCAGGCTCGAGCATTGCGCTCGCTCACACTTATACAGATACGCTCACACAAAACCATAAGTCAATCGCCCTCGTGAATTGCAAGAACTATACTATGAAACATGCACAATGTGTTATTAGTAAATGTTGTGACCACGTTGTGACGCTTTGGTATGTTGACGCGATACGCTCTGCTGTAGACCGTTATCGTATTCACGTTGCTGCTCAGTAATAGACTACATTGAATGCTCATTCGATCACTAAGCTCAAAATCACTAGGCACCTAATCTAGTCATGTGGCATCGCTCTAAGTGGTTTTTTTTTGTCTTGTACCTGTTTGTTTTTAAGTAGACAAATAAAACGTATATTTCTAGACTATTCTAGGGCCCTCAGCAGTGAGAAAATGTTACGATAATTTTGCTAAGAAAGCTTATTTTCTAAAATAAAGGTGAAAATAGTCCGTAGGGACACCTGACGGGGTAACAAAAGATCGGGCAGGTTGTCGCCTCGAAATTGGATCGTAATCGATGCGTGAAGCATTGTACCCCCGGCGACGATCTAAGAGTTTAGTTTTCAAGGTGTTTTGTTAAGAAATATATTAAAAATTTTCGATTACCTCTAAATATACGCATTATTTAAATACTGTTAGCAAATAATATTTAACACTATTTAATAAATACATAATAATTATACGAAATCTGCGTTTGTCTGTCCAAAGCAGGTGTGTTAAACAGTTCCATTAAGGAATAAGAGACTTAATTATTACGAGAGAATTAATTATTCAACTTTATGTTGTCATGAAAAACACTACATACATAATTATGTCAATAGTATTAAAGTAGATACAAAAAAAATATAATTTTATGGAAATTTACAATTATCCCGTGATTTTTGTGTCAGTATAAGAAGGAACAAATGTAAACAGAATAATATTAAGTATATATTTTTTTCTAACTTTTCCGGACCACTGCACTGTTTCAGAAACACTGATCTAAAAAAAAATTATAACAGCTCAACTTCAGTCCATATAAAACTCTTTTCACCATCATAAATTAATAATAAAAAAAATGTACAGAAAAGATAATTTTATTATTATTATAAATGGATTGAGTTAGCGAACCTTGCTAAGCAGGGGTGAGACACCTAGGTCCTAGACTAATTATATAAAGTGAATATCCATAACTTTGTCAGCGTAATTATTATAAACACAGTATCAACCGGACAATGTGGTTTTTACAATCAATTAACATATTGATTTAATTTCGTATAATATTATAATATTCTAGATTTGTTGGACCACCTACTAAATTATTTATAGAATGAATAATTACAGCAAAACCGAACCACATTATGGTAACACTAACTACATTATGTTCTCCTAATAAAAATTTTATCATTTTCGAAAACCGAATTCGTTGTCGCTTCCTGTATAAAAATTAAGTCAAATAAAATCTCGGTAGTCTCTTAAGCGCGTTTTCACCAACCTAACCTAAATCGTCCAAGTACAGTACCCGGCGATATATATGCCGATGTGCAATATATATCGCCGGGTACTGTAGGAGTTATTATAGCCTCAAATAATATTCATAATATAGTAACCTCAAAAAGGCAACTTCTTACCTAATGTCATTTTCACCTTTAGAAGTTCCCATAAGGTTGGTAAAGAGGTAATCGTCAGTAAAGCTGAGCTAAGTTAGGTAGTCTAAGACTGAAATCTATACATCGTAGTCTGACTCTGCTCAAGACTCAAGATAGAGTTAAAATGAGACACAAAATGTCCGACATAAATCTGTTCCATTTTAACTCAGTCTTGAGTCTGAGCTGAGTAGGAGTGCCATCAGTGATCTCACCCTAAGTACGTAGTTCTAAAGTGGGTAATTATAGGGTGAGCGAAGCGAGCCCTTGCACTATCCCACAACCTGGGCATTATTGTGGTACACTTTACTGAAAAACTATCAAGCCCATAGATTTGTACTTTAACTTAGTAATTTAACTTCATATCCAGATGTGTTATCTGTCAAAAAAATAAAATTTTTTAACCATTAAAAAATTAACATTAACAATTTTGTATTCATTGGTTAGAATGTTATTATAATACTAACGCCATCTGTTAGAAAACCAAAGAGTTAACATCGCTACAACAGAACTTATTACCCGTTAGACAAACTACGCGAGCCCTAACAAAGCTCAGCTTTTTGCTAGTAGATAACTAAGGGAGAGTAAGTGAAAACGGGCACAAGACTTAACTTAAACTTAAGGTCAGCTGTTTTACTTGGTTGTACTCTGACGTTAATAAACACAAAATCTGAAAGGTGGTCCGTTCAAACCCTACCCATTGCACTATTGTCGTATCACTTAGCACACTAATTTAACGCTTATTTGGAGGGAAAATGGGAATATTGACGAAAATATGGATAGGCAAAATCAGCGAACTGTCAGTGTCTTCATTTTATAGCCTATAGAGGAACACGAAAGCGACTATCGTAAATAACGTTGCCGTCAATCGTTACATTGCTTAACATAAATCGGGTGAGTTTACGACGCTTGCGGTCAATAAAGCCCCAGTTTTAACATTGGACTAATTTTAATCGTTCCCGTTTTTACGCTCAATCGAGCCTATATTTTACATGTATTTATCGTTTTTAACCAGCGTAATTTACGATACTTTTGTGTTGGAATATCGGGTTCAATAAACCTGGCGTAAGAACCTAATGATTTAACGAAAAACCGTCGTGAACGCGCGGTTATTTAAATATGTATTAGTTCGAAGTTAAATAAATAAAAAACTGTTTTAGAATGCACAAGTAAAGGCCTTTCATATGATACCCCACTCGATATAGTTATTTTACTATGAAATTTCAAACCCCCGATTTTCCCCCTTTTTTTAATAAAACTAAAAATAATTTTCGATTTTTCTTTATTCCAATGATGTTGGGCCACTATTATACACAACTATGCCAAATTTCATGTCGATAGCTTTAATAGTTATTGAAATATTCGACTGTGACAGACGGACGGACGGACGGACGGACGGACGGAGAAAGTCTCACCATAAGGGTTCCATTTTTACCATTTTGGTACGGAACCCTAAAAAGATAGCGATCAATAAACGTACTTGAATGAATGAATTTTCATTTCTATCCAGTTGTTTGTTTGTTGGTTGGTCCTTTGATCACATAGCAACGGAGCAACGAATAGATTTGAATTGCATAGATGCAGTTAATGACGAGTGATATAGGACTTTTTCTTATCCCAGAAAATCGATTTTCAAAAAACCTAAATAGGTATACGCGGACGAACTCACAATAATTTAATGCCAATCATCGATATTATAATACATATACATAATACTATGTTGATTGTGACATTGAGGCTTAAAAACAAATCGGATGACTACGAAGCTTGTGGTCTATTAATAATGCCCCGATTATTTGACTAAATTTAATTGCCTAGTTTTACGCTCAATCGGGTGCGCATTAATTGTTTAAAACTGGTCTGATTTACAATGCAGTGAGGCTTCGATTAGCAACAGATAAATACAAAGCCACTTCACAGTTATTTGATACATTTATGCTAAACGTATTATTTATGCTTGTAAGTTGTAACGTAGCAATTTCTAGCCTACAAAAAGTTAATTTCCGAGTTAGGCACGTTTTTAGTCGCAAAAACTATTTGAATAGTTAAATCAAAATAATTGATTTTAAGCCATATTTGTTATAAAGAATACGAAGTAAGATATTTTTAACCGACTTCCAAAAAGGAGGTTCTCAATTCGGCCGGTATCTTTTTTTTTATTAAAACGTTGAAGAAAATAACAAAGAAATCCCACGGAATTTCTTAAAAATCTAAATACGCTCGGAAAATATTGTAGGCATTCTAGTATACAGGCTTTCCAAAATAATATAGCCAACTCCTTTTTGTCAGGTGTGGGGTTCGAACCCACGCTCCCTTTCGGGAACCAGAGCTTAAATCTGGCGCCTTAGACCACTCGGCCAACCTGACTTGATAGAAACGGTTAAAATACTCGCTATATCAAACACGTAACTATTACTAGCTGTTTTATTATTTGCTCCCGTACAACGAATTTATATTAATTAAATGGACGGAATTTGTAATACGTGAGTAGATGAAACGTAAGCGATACGCGACGACTTCGCTAAATAAAGTCATTCGTACTTCTTCGATGCGCGAATATGCGGCCGATGGTTTCTCCTGATGGCTTCACACATATTTATGAAAAATTCGTTGTATTTTGCAGGTCGTCTCGTAGTAAAATTACCTGTAGGAATCTATATTAAACTCAGATTGGATCGAAAGTTTTTCCATGTAGACAAAAACACTCACTGTATTCAATAACTGACCTACATCGGCTGTTTTCATAGCCTGCGACAAACAATTTTGAATGCAAGCTAAATCCGTTATACCCATTCTTGTAATATAACGATCGCTATTCGAACCTTTCTGGTGCGTTTTTTGTTCAATGTTTTTTGTCGTATTCAATTTAGTGCAACTATTATAGTGACTATATAATTTATTTTTTACTAACTGATGACCTGGGTACCAATTGTCTCAATGTTATCCCATTGTGCATCGATCGTATTCAATGACAATAGCGCTAAAGTAAAATATACCTTGATAGTATTGATTTAAAGTCACAAATTCAGTACAACCGATTTTAACATGGAGAGTTATGGAGCGTATCGTACATACCAAAACGTATAAGACTGCATTCACGAAATTGAGCTCTAAGTTAATGTTGTTATGGTTTATTTTACTTTGATGCTAATATCATTGAATACGATTTCTATCAATGGAATAACTTTTGACAATCGCACCTCAGGACTTCATCCGCTAGGATTTAGATTTAAAAAAGACTAAAGGAACATTTGAAGAACAAAATGTTTCGACTTACCAACTTAAACGGTAATGCATTAGGAATAGAATTTCAGCTCAAGAAATATTTACTTCTTTCAAATCTCTAGGCTTACCAGTCTAGACTATGACTTCTTCTTTATATATTTTATTTATATATTTTTATCTTCTTTATCAACCGATAGACGTCCACCGCTGAACATATATAGGTATCTTGTATAGATTTCCACATGCATCGGTCTTACGCTGCGTGTATCCAGTCCGCAATTCGTCTGATCGTCGGTCCATCTAGCGGTGGTTTGTGAACACTGCAATTTCCAGGGCGAGGTCACCATTCTAGCATCTTGGGACTAATGATATTTTGACTTATTGCCAATACCTGCAAAAATCAAAATTCGACGATTGAAGTTTTTTGGAGAATATTACTCATGCTGAACTTAATTCATATTATTTTTCTCTTCCCTCCAAATAAACGTAAAGCTTGTGCTAGGATTGGGTACGACAATATTGCAACGGTTTCGGATTGAACCATAGACCTTTTGCTCTTTCCGCAATGCATCTGATCCTAATTTGAGAGTTTTTGTTCCGAATTCTGAATTCGGAAAACAAAATTCGGATGTAGTGTGTGTAATATAGTCACCTTTCATACAAATAGTACTACGACTATTTCGGATCGAATCGGGTTCGGATAGAATGCAGTGCGGAAAGTCGAGCCTTTCAGTTTTCAGTCCGCTGTTGAGACTATTACTAAGTTTACTTTGCGATGGTAAAGTATGCCTTTATACTATTTCAATAAAACTACTGTTAAACTAAATCCACGTTCCTAAAACCGGACAAAATACTCGCAGTTTAATAATATATTAGATTGGTTTGGGGAGCGCGGTGACAATTCAATTTCTCATTGGGTTTGACTATTTGTATAGACTACAATGGCTCCTGTGGTTACTGTTTTATTAGTAGTCATTTGTATAGATTAGTTTGCGTAATGAATTCAATTTACTCCGCTTTAAATAATCAAAGGGAAGTTCTCTTTTTTTCAGTTGAAATACAATCTGAAAGTCCTCTGTGAATTTCATTCTTATTTTCTCTAGTTTAGTCGCCCTGGATATTTTTTTTACCAGAAATCTTCTCTGTGATCGATTAGCACTTTTTGGGAATAACCCTTTGAAACATAAATGCATAATCCTGACTAAAGTATGTATATTAAGGGCCTACAACCACCATGCCACGCCACCATCTCCGATAATTCAGAATGGATATTAGTTCTAGTTTGCATATCTCGATAACGTTAATAGATTTCTAGTATCGAACTACTATAGAATTGAAGTAATAAATAGGACTTTATTGCCCGTTTCCACCATCGTTCTCTAACATTTACGGGTTACCTAAGCTAAGTAAGGTGACGCTTTCTGTCAATTTCGTTTTCATGATTCTTTAGACATTGCTTAAGGGATTGAATTTAGGGGTTACCTACGTAAAGAGGGACGTACGTACTCAGGGAATGATTTAGGTATGGTTGATAAAAACGGACCTAAGTGATTTTTTAGATCCTCTATCATTCAAACATCATCAGCCAGCGCTCTAATGTGAAAGCTTTGTGAAATAAAAACGTAAAACGGTCAAAGTAGTTTTAAAACAATGCAGTGAAGGCCAAGTTAACTTTAGCGTTATGATGATTCGGTACTAGAAATGTATCAAGGTTATCGAGAGACGCAAACTCGTACTAATCCTACAGTAACAGATGCAAAGGTATAAGGTATATTATTAAGTAAAGTAAATAAATTTCGCAAATAATTATGTATATTATCAATCATGTTAAATTATGACTAGAATGCGCAATTTGATAGATAACATAACATTATTACACCTACCAGTGGCCTTGTGTATTATTTAATTTTATGATTGACTAAATTTCGCCATATTTATCGTAATTTCACTGCCTACAAATTAATTAATGAAGCTTTATACTTTGTCGAGCAGTGACGATTCAATCTCTGCATTGCGTTAGATTGTTCTGATTTTATCAATTGCCAATTAAACAATATAATATATTCGTGCGGTTACTATTTAGTCTGTATGACGTGTAAGTATCTGAAATAGGTCAGATTCATTTATTTTTAGTCATGTTATGGTACTGATAATATCAAATAATAATTTATTATGAAAAATTATTTTTAAAAACAGACTTCAAACGCCCGCGCCACTACAAAGTATATAATTTATTGTTGATTTTTTTAAAAACCGCTCCACCGATTTCGATAAAATTTAAATGGGACCTAGGAAGGATGGAATGGGACCTTTTTTTTTTACTCAAGTGTGAGTCAGGTGAACATACTCGTACATAAAAAGAAACAAAGATTACGACGAATTGAGAAACTCCTCCTTTTTTGAAGTTGATTATAAAGATGAATAAAGATAATTAATTAACTCTCGTCACGTCTCGCGTTTTTATCGGTTTGCTAGAAATGAAATGAAATGAATTGAAAAGAAATGTTAACACTTTACTGCACACCATATTAAAAATAAACTTTAAAAAAAGACGACTATCTTTTTTTTTAGTTCATAAGTTTTGTTTGCAAATTAAATTGTTTGCATTTCAATTTTCACATTGCATGGCACTCGATTTGTCTTAATTTTTATTTATCGACAATACTCAAGCTTTTTGAAGTCACATCATTCATCAAAACATTAATGAATTTGCTTGTTCATATCATGCTGATTAAATAAAGGTCCTTGTTAAAATATTATATCGTGCTTGTTTCAATCAATTAATATTATCTCAAAAATTTAAAAGGTAATTTATTGTATCATTACAACATTTCATATCTTGAAACACGACGGTCAAAGAGTAACAATTTTAATGAGTTTATATTACATACTACAATGTTATTGACGTACTATATTTTTTCAGCACTTTATCCAATAATTATGATGATTACTAGGTTTTGCCCGCGAGTTCCTCCGTGTGGATTTCGGTTTATTTTAGAATCCCACGGGAACTGTGAATTTTTCCGTGACAAAAACCTATGTAGAGTTGATCCAGCTCTCCATTCTCTCCAAATCGGTTCAGTGAATGTGGTGTGAAGGAGTAAACAACATCCAAACATCTAGACTTAAACATTTTTAGGGTTCCGTACCCAAAGGGTACCAACGGGACCCTATTACTAAGCCTACGCTGTCCGTCCGTCCGTCCGTCCGTCCGTCCGTCCGTCCGTCTGTCAGCGGGCTGTATCTCGTAAACCGTAATAGATAGACAGATGAAATTTTCACATATTATGTATTTCTATTGCCGCTATAACAACAAATAATAAAAATTAAATTAAATAAAAAAAATTAAATTAAAATATTTCCATGGGTACATGGAAATATTTTTATTTAATTTTCTTTAACGCAACCCTAAAAGAGCGAGGCCCGACTCGCACTTGGCCGATTTTTATAATTACTAGCATTATTATTTTCATAAACTAAAAAGTGGTTGACAATATACCGACATGTGGGACCGATATAAATATGATATTTGAGAACAATGGTTAATTAATTCAGTTGTCCTCATTGATGGAATAATGTGCTATATTAAGCTACAATAATGCGCATTCTTGAATCGGGCTATCATAACCAGTCAAGAGTTACAAGTTGAGGTTGCCACACACTTATGAACCCGGAAACCTCACCTCGTGCGGTTGAGATTTCTAAAATGGAGTAAGTGACATATATGAATTTTATATACGGAATATATACACTCTCATATAATATCAACTCCGTCGCCACAAGCGATTACCTCGCTTCCAAAGTGTCCATACGCAGACGATGAGTGATCAACTCGGTGACCACCCACAAGTTCCGAGTGAACTGTGTGCCTCCCTTCCCATACTGCTCTTGCGCTCTTACTCGGACTGACAGGATGATGCATGGGCGACGCTTTTTTTTGGATTGTGTATGCTGCCGGCCCTAATGGCCGCCACAGCATCACTGGGTGGGTGGGCAAGCGCGAAGCTTCGCCTGGGGGGTGAGCCCTAGGGCACGAAAATATCGGGGGCAACTTCTTCCTAAGGACGCCTCCTGTGGGCGATGTGTTAAATACGCGGCGTCCACTCGCCGGCTGCGTGACATGACCGCGAGGGACACCCGTCGACAACGAGTAGACGACGAGCAAATAAGCGGTACTGGGCCCCGATTCTGTAACTCAGTGCCTATCAAAAAATGATAGCCACTGACATATATTTTTATCCATTGAAGGTTTGCTATGAAATAAAAATAACATTTTCCTAGCAAACCTTCAATAGATAAAAAAAAATGTCAGTGGCTATCATTTTTCGATAGGCACTGAGTTACAAAATCGAGGCCCTGGTAGGGTGCCGAGTTGATAGGTGAGCGACGACCTTTATAACAACCCTTTTCAACACAAGAAGCTCTCGGTAAAAACAGGTTCTTTAATGAATGTGGGATACAATGTGCTGAATATTTGCTCTTGAAATACACGACATTATTAAAATTCCAAGAGACAACCTACTTATCATTAGGCTGTAGAATCTCCGCCCTTGAGAGGTTGGTCTGAAGCTTTGCACGATGTTAATTACCAAGTCCAAGCCAATTTCATTCCTCATCTGAAAACCAAAAGAATAATTATACACTTTATAAATTTCTAGCGCCCGAGAGAAACTTGTCTTAGTGCCAATTTCTTCATCACTGAGTAGCTTTTAACCGAGGAAGAAATATGATTAGATGATGTTCTGACAGTTTTCGTAAGTCTTGAAAATATGTCAGAACGTCCAATTTACGTTATGGTCTAAGATCCGAACATAACATCGACCTTCACCCATCTGTTTACCGAATGAAACATTTTTTTTATAAAATTCCATACATAGACAAATACGTCTTGTATGTATTGCCTATCAAAATATGTTCATGACTATCATTAATTAAAAAAATAATAATTAAATTTTTTTAGCGAGTTTCACCCACTTGTTTACCAATCAAAATATATACTTATCAGAAAAAAGATTATTTAATAACAAACGCGATGATATAGTATTGCCTGCAATAAACCGTTCATGAAACACTATTGCCAGGATTTAAAGTTTAAAAATCAAAGCAAGTAAAGTTGCGCAAGAGAGAAATCCGAGCTTATTTAGTGTAATAAAGAAGGATAGAGCATAGTGGCTCCGAGCGACGCCTTCGTTGAATAGGAGAGAGTAAGTATGCTCTTTTTACATATGGTTGAGAGAGACAGCATATCTCTGATGTGAATCATTTTGGAGTAACTGACAATACATAGAAATTTATTCTAAACTAGCTGATGCCCGCGACTTTGTCCGCGTGGATTTAGTTTTTAAAGTCCCTCGGGAACTCCTTGATTTTCCGGGATAAAAAGTAGCCTAGATGTTGACCCGAGTAATAAGCTACCACGGTATAAAATTTTGTAGAAATCTGTGCGGTAGTTTTTACGTGAAAGAAGGACAAACAAACAGACAAACAGACAAAAATTAAATAAAAATCTGTTTTGGGCTCAGTATCGATAGTAAGGCATCCCCCAATTAAAATTTTCAAAATATATTAAATGTACAGAAATCTTCCAGTTACAGTTTTATTATTTATATATAGATGTATAGATAATTATTTTAGATTTCAATTATAAATATATATATATATATATATATATATATATATATATATATATATATATATATATATATATATATATATATATATATATATATATGTATATATTCAAATATAAAAACATTTTCTTTGCAATTAAATACATAAAAATTAAACAAATAAAAAAAATATTCAAAACATTTATGGATGATGAAAAAAATTTAATTATTTTTATTTCTTACTAGCTGATGCCCGCGACTTCGTCCGCGTGAATTTAGTTTTTTGTGTTTTTTTTTTTTTGTATTAAAACCTTCCGTGGAACTTTAGGAACATACAAAAAAATTAATTAACTGAATTGGTCCATCCATTTTTGAGTTATGCGCTTACCAACATTCATTTTTATTTATATAGATTTATTAAAAAATTGTAACATTAATTAATATATATATACCTGCTGGGGCTGATTCACTGATTCACTGACTCATTGATCACCTCTCCTGTAAAATTTTGTATGAAAAAAATTTTTTTTCACCGATGGTTTCGTATAGAGGAAAAAAATTCATTCGGAGGAAAAATATGGAGAGAGCTGATGATTGAGGATTTCAGAGACGGGTGAAGAGCACGGCCAGGGTATTGAAGATAGGTGGGGGGTGCTCGAACAAATGTCACTCGAAACCTCATCCAATTCGCAGTGAGCTGAAAAAAAATTCAAAATGGCGGAAAAAAGATGGCCGCCATACAAACTTCGTCGGTGTCTATCTCGGAGAGGATAAAAGATGGAAGAGTAGTTTCTTGGCAAAAGATGATCAGGACCTGAAGGTCTATTTGACGAATAGAAAAAAAAAAACAAAATGGCGGAATTTTTTTTTCTCCATACAAAATATATGGCGAATATTGAAGAGACTAGAAGCTGAGAACTATGCAAGACTTTGATACGGTTTCTTTTCAAAATTTGTTTTTATAAAGGAATTCTCATTCTGACAAATGATGAGATATGATGATCGAGGGTTTGGAAGGTGGGTGAGGAGCACGGGCAGGGTATTGAAGATAGGTGGGAGGTGCTCAAACAAAAAATACTCGAAACCTCATCCAATTGGCAATGAGCTGAAAAAAAATTCAAAATGGCGGATTCAAGATGGCGGCCATACCAATTTCATAGGCATCTATCTCGAAGAGTATAAAAGATGGAAGAGTGGTTATTTGATAGAAAATGATCAGGACCTGAAAGTCTACTGGAAGAGTAGAAAAACCGCGGTCCGCTTGCGGGCCGCGCACCCACGCGCCCTACTAGTTAATATATATATAGCTGCTCGTGCTGATTCACTGATTCACTGACTGATTGATCACCTCTCCTGTAAAATTTTGTATGAAAAATTTTTTTTCCACCGATGGTTTCGTATAGAGGACAAAAATTCATTCGGAGGAAAATTATGGAGAGAGCTGATGATTGAGGATTTCGGAGACGGATGAGGAGCACGGCCAGGGTATTGAAGATAGGTGGGGGGTGCTCGAACAAATGTCACTCGAAACCTCATCCAATTCGCAGTGAGCTGAAAAAAAATTCAAAATGGCGGAAAAAAGATGGCGGCCATACAAATTTCGTCGGTGTCTATCTCGGAGAGTATAAAAGATAGAAGAGTGGTTTCCTGGCAAAAGCTGATCAAGACCCTAAGGTCTACTTGACGAACAGAAAAAAAATTCAAGATGGCGGAATTTTTTTTTTCTTCATACAAAAATATATGGCGAATATTGAAGAGACTAGAAGCCGGGAATCATGCACGACTTTGATACAATTCCTTTTCAAGATTTTTTTTTATTGAAGAATTTTCATTATGACAAATGATGACATATGATGATCGAGGGTTTGGAAGGTGGGTGAGGAGCACGGCCATGGTAATGTAGATAGGTGGGGGTGCTCGAACAAAAGTCACTCGAAATCTCATCCAATTGGCAGTGAGCTGAAAAAAATCCAAAATGGCGGATTCAAGATGGCGGCCATACAAACTTCAACGGTGTCTATCTCGGAGAGTATAAAAGATGGAAGAGTGGTTTTGTGATAGAAAATGATCAGGAGCTGAAAGTCTACTAGACGAGTAGAAAAACCGCGGTCCGCTTGCGGGCCGCGCACCCACGCGCCCTACTAGTTAATATATATATAGCTGCTCGTGCTGATTCACTGACTCACTCATTGATCACCTCTCCTGTAAAATTTTGTATGAAAAAATTTTTTTTCACCAATGGTTTTGTATAGAAGACAAAAATTCATGGAGAGGAAAAATATGGAGAGAGCTGATGAGTGAGGATTTCGGAGACGGGTGAGGGGCACGGCCAGGGTATTGAAGATGGGTGGGGTGTGCTCGAACAAATGTCATTCGAAACCTCATCCAATTAGCAGAGAGCTGAAAAAAAATTCAAAATGGCGGAAAAAAGATGGCGGCCATACAAACTTTGTCGGTGTCTATCTCGGAGAGTATAAAAGATGCAAGAGTGCTTCTGTGGCAAAAGCTGATCAGGACCCGAAGTTCTACTTGATGATAGAAAAAAAAATTCAAGATGGCGGAATTTATATTTTCATACAAAATATATGGCGAATATCGAAGAGACTAGAAGCTGAGAACTATGCAAGACTTTGATACGGTTCCTTTTCAAAATTTGTTTTTATAAAATAATTCTCATTCTGACAAATGATGAGATATGATGATCGAGGGTTTGGAAGGTGGGTGAGGAGCACGGGCAGGGTATTGAAGATAGGTGGGAGGTGCTCAAACAAAAAATACTCGAAACCTCATCCAATTGGCAATGAGATGAAAAAAAATTCAAAATGGTGGATTCCAGATGGCGGCCACACCAATTTCATCGGCATCTATCTCGGAGAGTATAAAAGATGGAAGAGTGGTTATTTGATAGAAAATGATCAGGACCTGAAAGTCCACTTGACGATAGAAAAACCGCGGTCCGCTTGCGGGCCGCGCACCCACGCGCCCTACTAGTATATATATATAGCTGCTGGGGCTGATTCACTGATTCACTGATTCACTGATTCACTCACTCATTGATCACCTCTCCTGTAAAATTTTGTATGAAAAAATTTTTTTTCACCGTTGGTTTCGTATAGAGGACAAAAATTCATTCGGAGGAAAAATATGGAGAGAGCTGATGATTGAGGATTTCGGAGACGGGTAAGTGGCACGGCCAGGGTATTGAAGATAGGTGGGGGATGCTCGAACAAATGTCACTCGAAACCTCATCCAATTCGCAGTGAGCTGAAAAAAAATTCAAAATGGCGGAAAAAAGATGGCTGCCATACAAATTTCGTCGGTGTCTATCTCGGGGAGTATAAGAGATGGAAGAGTGGTTTCTTGGCAAAAGATGATCAGGACCCAAAGGTCTATTTGATGAATAGAAAAAAATCCAAGATGGCGGAATGTTTTTTCTCCATACAAAATATATGGCGGATATTGAACAGGAGATTGGAAACTATGCAAGACTTTGATACGACTTTTTTTCAAAGTTTTTATAAAAAAAATCTCATTCTGAAAAATGATGAGATATGATGATCGAGGGTTTGGAAGGTGGGTGAGGAGCACGGCCAGAGTATTGAAGATAGGTGCGATGTGCTCAAACAAAAAATACTCGGAAACTCATCCAATTGGCAGTGAGCTGAAAAAAAAATTCAAAATGGCGGATTCAAGATGGCGGCTATACAAATTTCATAGGTGTCTATCTAAGGGAGTTTAAAAGATGGAAGAGTGATTTTTTGATAGAAAATTATCAAGACCTGAAATCTACTTGACGAGTAGAAATACCGCGGTCCGCTTGCGGGCCGCGCACCCACGCGCCCTACTAGTTAATATATATATAGCTGCTGGGGCTGATTGACTGATTCACTGACTCATTGATCACCTCTCCTGTAAAATTTTGTATGAAAAAATTTTTTTTCACCGATGGTTTCGTATAGAGGAAAAAAATTCATTCGGAGGAAAAATATGGAGAGAGCTGATGATTGAGGATTTCGGAGACGGGTGAAGAGCACGGCCAGGGTATCGAAGATAGGTGGGGGGTGCTCGAACAAATGTCACTCGAAACCTCATCCAATTTGCAGTGAGCTGAAAAAAAAATTCAAAATGGCGGAAAAAAGATGGCCGACATACAAACTTCGTCGGTGTCTATCTCGGAGAGGATAAAAGATGGAAGAGTAGTTTCTTGGCAAAAGATGATCAGGACCTGAAGGTCTATTTGACGAAAAGAAAAAAAAATCAAGATGGCGGATTTTTTTTTTCTCCGTACAAAATATATGGCGAATATTGAAGAGACTAGAAGCTGAGAACTATGCAAGACTTTGATACGGTTCCTTTTCAAAATTTGTTTTTATAAAGGAATTCTCATTCTGACAAATGATGAGATATGATGATCGAGGGTTTGGAAGGTGGGTGAGGAGCACGGGCAGGGTATTGAAGATAGGTGGGAGGTGCTCAAACAAAAAATACTGGAAACCTCATCCAATTGGCAATGAGCTGAAAAAAAATTCAAAATGGCGGATTCAAGATGGCGGCCATACCAATTTCATAGGCATCTATCTCGGAGAGTATAAAAGATGGAAGAGTGGTTATTTGATAGAAAATGATCAGGACCTGAAAGTCCACTTGACGATAGAAAAACCGCGGTCCGCTTGCGGGCCGCGCACCCACGCGCCCTACTAGTTTATAAATATTATTCTACATCTGAATCATCACAAGTTGTATCAAGATCTTCGGACTCAGATAACTCTTCGTTTTTTTCATTTTCTGTAATTTCCAGAAGGTTAAGGACGATAGATATAATATATAAATAGGTATATATGATAGGTATAAGGAAGATAAAGGACGTTTATCTTGAAAAGCGTCTGATCACCAATAAATCCTACTGGTTTCAATAATAAAGTAAGCCTCAATAGCCCAACGGTTAAGGTGCGGACTGAAAACTGACAGGTTGCAGGTTCGAATCCCACCCGTTGCACTATTGTCGTATCCACTCCTGACACAAGCTTTCCGCTTATTTGGAGGGGAGAGGAGAATATTAGTCATGTTCAACTTGGTTGATATTCTTAAAAAAAATATTTTAATTTTTAAAGAATATTGGGTTTAATTTTTATGTATTTAATTGCAAAGAAAATGTTTTTATATTTGAATACATATTTATATTTATAATTGAAATCTAAAATAATTATTTAGAATAAATTTGTATGTATTGTCAGTTACTCCAAAATGATTCACATCAGAGATATGCTGTCTCTCTCAACCATATGTAAAAAGAGCATACTTACTCTCTTCTATTCAACGAAGGCGTCGCTCGGAGCCACTATGCTCTATCCTTCTTTATTACACTAAATAAGCTCGGAATTCGCTCTTGCGCAACTTTACTTGCTTTGATTTTTAAACTTTGAATCCTGGCAATAGTGTTTCATGAACGGTTTATTGCAGGCAATACTATATCATCGCGTTTGTTATTAAATAAACTTTTTTTTGATATATATTTTGATTGGTAAACAAGTGGGTGAAACTCGCTAAAAAAATTTAATTAATATTTTTTAATTAATGATAGTCATGAACATATTTTGATAGGCAATACATACAAGACGTATTTGTCTATGTATGGAATTTTATAAAAAAAATGTTTCATTCGGTAAACAGATGGGTGAAGGTCGATGTTATGTTCGGATCTCGTACTATTACCACCGTTACACGTTATGGTTAAATCGACCCTTAATAGAACAAACGACAGATAAAAAAAGATATTCGTCATGCCACATTTAGAAGAGTAGTCTCATGTACCAAAAATTGATTAATATTCAAAGACTTTGATACTTATAAAGGTAAGAAAAACCGTGTAATAGCCAAGAACATAGAGTCATGTCATTTAATCTCTCCTTTGTGGAATAATAGAAGCGAGTGCCAAAAGTAAGCCGAAATGAAGTGATCACATTTGGCTAGAAGATACACTATAAGAGATCTCTAGCACCTGAAAGAGAAATCTCCAAGAACTATCAAGAGCAAAAGTCATGAATTCGAAAACAAATTGCCACATTCAAAAACTCTCATGTATGACAGAAATAGAAACAAACGTACGTACTCGTATGCCCAATGCCCATTGACTCGTTGGATACCAAACTGCGTCTGTTACATTAAAGGAGGGCATATCGATCACGCCGCATGCATAAAATATGACCCTCTTTGAATTTGTCATATCATTCAATTGCACTGCTGCAGGAGTAACATCTGCTATTTTAAAGTTAGACTTTGTATTTATTACGCAACCACTTTTGCCCGAGACTTTGTCCGCGTAGAGATAGGTTTTTTAAAATTGCGTTCCTTTGTTTTTACACACATCTTTAATTGTATCCTCAGAAAACAGACTTGCTTTGAGCAAAAAATAGTATCTCTATTAAGACCCTACGCAGAAACGCTTCTAGTATTCTTCGGGTCCATTCCACGCTGGAATTACATAATATTAAATAATTTAATTATTTTAACTTATATGAATATTAATCTTGACATAAATGTAACATATTTCTATAAAATGTTTCGTTTAGTTACCCATAGGTATATTGAGAATTATAATAGAGCCGTATTATAATAGTTGGGACTATTGGTTAGGACTGCGGTCTCCTATTCGGTGAGTCACGGAGTTCAATCCCGGGCAAACAACTTTAAATTTTCGGAGCTATGCGCGTTTAACATATTATGCTTCAACGGTGAAGAAAACAAGGAAACCTCCCATTCTGAGGGGTTTTCCATAACGTTCTCAAAGGTGTGCGAAATCTGTCAATTTGTAATGGGTCAGTGTGGTGGTCTATGGTGAATAAACCTTCTCTGAGAGAAGATCTATGACATATTCAGCTGTTGATGGGTTGCTGCTACTGCTGATGATGATGATAATTGAGAGATAGTATTAACTAAAAGAACACTAGAAGCAGTGATAGCCTAGTGGTTAGGACTGTGGTCTCCTATTTGTGGAGTCGCAGGTTCGATCCCGGGTACGCACGGCTCTGACTTTTCGGAGTCAAGTACGTTTAAGAAATTAAATATCACTTGCTTCAACGGTGAAGGAAAACATCGTGAGGAAACCTACACATCGGAGAGTTCTTCATAATGTTCTTAAAGATGTGTGAAGTCCGCCAATTCGCATTGGGCCAGCGTGGTGGACTATGGCCTATAACCCTTCTCTGAGAGGAGACCTGCGCTCAGTAGTGAGCCGTTGATGGGTTGATAATGATGATGAATGATGATGAAAAGAGTACTAGTCTTAAAGGATATCTTGATAATTAAAACTTTCATGGTATATAATCAAAGACTACACACAAAGTTAACATGCAAATACGAGATAAGACAGCGAATAGCAAACCTCACTATCGAAGTTTCTTAGTCAAGATATTTGACTTTCAATTGACTTTGATATAGATTTTCTAATTTCTGGTTGTAAAAGGCAAAGACAAACTTTAGGTTCCGTTATAAAAGCGGAAAGTTCTACATTAGTTTTGATGTTCGAATCCTTTGGATGTTTTTCCACTGCTTAAGAAGAAATGCGGTCCATAAAAAAATTCAAAATTCAAAATTATTTATTTCATGTAGGCCAACCTGTGGCTCTTATGACACGTCAAGATTCTACCACCCGGTTCGGAAAGCGGATTCTGCTGAGAAGAGCCGGCAAGAAACTCAGCAGTTGCTCTTTTCAAAATAATCATTTTACAATATTAATAAGTAGCTATTACATTGTAATAAGTTTTTATACTATCTTGTGGGCAGCTGGATGCCAAGCTGATTTAACCCGTGCATCTTTGTTAGAATAGGATATGACATTTCCACAAAACGTACTACAATTCAATTCATGTCAAAGACGGGCAGACAGAAAGTAGCCCCATTCCCGCCGGCGGCACCCGTTCACGAGCATGACGCATGATCCAGCCATACAAACGTATTCTTCTGATTTCACCGCGATTAATAACTATAGAGAAAATGCTTTTGTACCACAAAATCCATATCTATCCTTGTCTTATCATATGTTTTGCTTTCTGCTATATAATTAATATTTAATTAATATTATATACCTAATAGGAAATTAATTTTTTTATTCCAATTAGTTATCAGACATCCAAACAAAGATGAATATAATCAGCCAACCAAAAAACTTAAAATTCCAACATCGCGTTTAAGCTTTGCTATCAATTTCATGAAACATAAGCTCATAGACCAACCACTGCCACTCAGAAAGAATATAGAAAAAATAAATGATTCGTGAAGTTAGAGTGACCTCATATAATAAAGGTTCTGTATGGTGTTTAAAAGTTGTGAAATAATCAGCTGTTAACCGAAATGCACCATTATTTGCAATTGCATTAGCAATGAACGTATTATGTTACTAACTAGGGGCTGCGTGCAGCAATTCTTGATAGGAGAATAATGCAAATTAATATTTGTGTACATTACTGGTTTATCGAAGGTACTAAATATTTGAAAACAATGTGGTTGTTTTTAAGTACTTTGGCGTTTTGTTAAAAACGACGATTTCCGAACGAGATGATGGTTTTATTGAACGAGGAGTAGGAAAGTAGAGAGGAAGAGCACCTGGTAGATCGCCCATGAGATGGACAGACCAAGACCCTTCAACGAATGCAAGAGGAAGGCTGCTGTAGGAAGGAATAAAGACGCATATTCGAACGTGCCACAACACCCAAATGATCCGATCACTCTGTGAAGAGCGAAACTTCTGAGAAAAAGATTTCTAAAAGTAAAGTTAAAGTTTATAAATGGAACCCTAAAAACATTGATCCACGTCTAAATGGATGATTCAAAATAAGATAACAATTTTTATTTATCGCCGAACAGAAGTTGCACGAACCGTCAATATACGAAATAGAGTTGCAGATACGATTGAAATATGATATTTCTTTACCACAGCGGTTCCTATGAGTCACTTATCAAAATCATCATTTATCATTGACTATCTCGATCGACGCTTCTGAGCGTCGGCTCGAGAAGTCAATCTTGTTGTATAAATTGAAATATTTCTGTGCTGAGCATGAAGTGAAAATGGGTACGATGAACTCTTTACAAATAGCCGATATGAGTTTTATCGGACGTTTCTAACTGTTTAGTTTGTTTTATTTTGATAAAAAGTTAAGTAAGAAATAAAGTAAGTAAGAAAAGTTCACTTGTGTTTTCATATAAATAAACTAACTTTTGCCTGCGTTTTCGTCAGCCTGGAGCTGGGTTTTAAAAACCCGTGGGAACCCATTGTTTTACTGGAATAAAAGATTTTCTAATTTATCATAGGTCACCTTTAAATAAGGACCTAATGGTTTTTTTTTTATCAAATTAAGTTCCCTGTACTACATAATGGTCGCTAACTATGGGCCTCATAAGAAGGCTCAGAATCACTCAGTGAGCGATAGAGAGAGCTATGCTCGGAATATCCCTGCGAGATCAAATCAGAAATGAGGAGGTTCGTAGGAGAACCAAAGTTACCGACATAGCTGAGCGAGTCGCGAAAATGAAGTGGAAATGGGCGGAACACATAGTTCGAAGAGCTGATGGTCGTTGGGTTCCCAAGGTACCTACTGCAGTGGCGACCCCGCACCGGGAAACGCTGTGTTGGTAGAACTAGGTTGACCGACGACATCAAACGAGTCGCAGGGAGCCGATGGATTCAAGCGGCGCAAGGCCGAAGCCTGTGGAAGTCCATGCAGGAGAACTTTGTCTCTTTGACGTCTGTAGGTTGATAAAGAAGAAGAAGTACTACATAATATACTTACACTGTAATATTATTGTATTTAAGGAATATGTTTGTAATAATGTTGTTGTGTAATGTTTACCGAATTCTTAGGAAAAATCTTACCATCGGAATGCTATCAGATTATTTTTACAGTAGGTAATTTCTACTGCACTTATCAATAGGAAATTCACCGCAGCGATCCATTGTTCACAATAAGGAATCAAAGAATATCTAAGATTATAATTTGGCTTCATTCGAGAGCAATAACTGGGAATAAAGACCGGCTCACGTAGGGTTGAAACGACGAACGGCACGTATTTTTCGCATTATCGGTTAAAATTATTATAAAAGGTGGAGACGTGTGGCTGCCAGTAATTCTAGAGAAACTGGCCAGAACAATGCCAGAATAGCACGTTCTGCGTTCGAGACAGGCATTGTTAGATTAAATAGAGAAACCTGTACAAAGTTGCCACTTTAAAATTAAAACTACACTAGCGGCACGCTATGATGGCCGGTTTGACGTTTGTCCGCTCATGAAGTTCCGTATTAATTGATAACGACTTTGAAGGAAATAATTGTATTACTTTATTGACGATAGTGATGTGCAGAGATTCATAAATTTTATCGAATGTAGTTTTAGGTTTAGGACTCAAAATTTATTTATTAAATTGATTTCTAAAATGTATACAAGTGTAGAAAAATCAGTTTGCACCATTTAAGGGGTGAATGTACTTGTGAATATGAACAATTTTCACTATGTGGACAAACCTCTGAAATCGCAAAAAAATATCAGCTGTTTCATACAAAAGGTAAAATTTTTATTTTTATATGATATATACCACAACTCGGCATTTGGTTTTCTAAATTGAAAATTTTTAAAAATGGAATCTAATACGATCGTCACATAGGATCGCTGGCTAGCACAACTACTACCTCCGGCAAACTCGCGTCAATGCTCAATGCAAAACAAAGCAGTTTCGAATTGACGTTGCTTCGAAAAGTATAAACTGTCAGTGCAATGCGATTGTGATATAGTTTTGACCTGGCTTTGGATTTCAAATATTGATACTGCATTACTGTTGACCCTTGCTCGTTAATTTGGACTCTGTTCAAGCCCTTTGTTGTGGATTTCGTCGATATGACCGAACGTACGCAGAGAACTGTTCTAAATAGTCAGACACGTGAGTTTGTAATACGCCTTCGTAACTATTTCGATCGTGAAGCTCAAAATGGAGGGCCAATTTTACCTATAACGTCAGTGGTTGAACTCGTAGCTGATGCGCTTAATATTGGACAACGAACTGTTAGACGGATAACTAAAAAAAAATATGGCGAGACTGGCACAGAAGAAAATAAACTTCACACACCAAAAAAGAGAAAACGAGCAAAACCAGTCGTAGGCATCGATAGCTTTGATGCCGATGCTATCCGAAGACATGTTTACGGCTACTATTTACAGAGTATCCAACAAGAAAAAAGTTGGTGCATTCACTGAAGGAAGCTGGATTATTCTTCGGTGGGGAAAGTTCTTTAACGAAGATTTTGAAGACCATTGGATTTCGATACAAAAAATGTAACAAACGCAAAATATTGATGGAAAGATTTGATATAGCGATGGCAAGGTATACTTTTTTACGGCAAGTGAAAGAAATCAAAAATTGGCAAAATGTTGTGTTCTTGGATGAAACATGGCTTAATGCTAACCATACTGTAGGCCGTTCTTGGAACGATGACACAGCAGCATCTACTTCCAAAGTTCCTGTAGGAAAAGGATCGCGACTTATAATTTGTCACGCCGGAACCATCAACGGGTTTGTCGAAGGTTCTCTCATGGCTTTTGCGTCAAAAACCACTGGAGACTATCATGAAGACATGAATGGAGAAAAGTTTACTGAATGGTTTACCTCAATGTTGTGTAGCCTCCCTGAACCATCTATTATAATTATGGACAACGCCCCATACCACTCGATGCAAATTGACAAGCCACCTGCCCAATCCCAAAAGAAAGCTGATATCGTCGCATGGCTTCGTAAAAATGGCGTAGATGCAAACATGAATATGTTAAAAGCGGAATTAGTACGTCTTTTAAAAGAAAACAAACCAACCAAGATCCGATACGTCATTGACGAAATAGCATTAGAACATGGGCACAGAGTTATACGGTTACCGCCTTACCATTGTGAGTATAATGCGATTGAGTTGGTGTGGGCTCAAATTAAGGGATATGCTGCAAGACACAATACAGAACCCCCATTTACCACAAAAAAAATGCTAAAATTATTAGAAGAAGCTTGTGAACATGTGACTAAAGGAGACTGGGAAAAGGTTGTGAATAGAACTGTTAAATTAATAAGGGAAGATTATGAAAGAGATGTGAAAATAGATAATATTATAGAAAACGAACATATAATTATTAATGTAGGTGATGATAGCAGTGACGACAGTGAAAATAGTAGTATGGACGAATCTGATTAATTATGGCCTTTTGTGGCACCTTTTTTGGTATCTATTGTATTCATATGTTTCTTGTGTGCATATAAAGTATGTATATTCATTTTCATTCAAATATTCAGTTCGTTCAAATAAATTAAATAAACATATACATTTTTGTTTTATTAAACCTATTTAATCAGGTACAAAAACAAAACTTAATTGTTTTTTGTTCGAGAATAAATTGACATTCCACATCACTATTGTAATGTGTCAAACCGGCCATCATAGCGTGCCGCTAGTTTAACATGAGTGACACTCATTTTTAACCGACTACGGCAACGCCGAAATGATGGGTTATGATTTTAACAGTCTGTGTATGTAAGTATGTATGTTTGTGACTATTTAAGAATGTTCCATCGTAGCAAATAAACTACTGAACCGATTTTGATGATTGAGGTGTAAATCGATTCGTTATGACGGTCCGGGTGACATAGGCTACATTTAATATGAACAAAATCAATATAACGGATGTTAGATCCAATTTTCCGTTATAGTTAGTCGAGTTACAATTTTGAAAGTTTTTGGACTAGGAAACGAGGTCACGGACAACAGCTTGTTTGAGGTTAATTAACACAATTTACTAAACTAGCTGATGGCCGCGACTTCGTCTGCGTGGATTTAGTTTTTAAAATCCCTCGGGAACTCTTTGATATTCCGGGATAAAAAGTAAGCCTATGTCACTCTCCAGGTCCTCAACTATACCCATGCAAAAAATCAAGTCGATCCGTAGCCATGTTGCGGCGTGATTGAAGGACAAACCAACAAACAAACACACTTTCGCATTTATAATATTAGTAAGGATTTCAAACGTAAAGGAGAAGATCTGGAAGAGAAATGCGGGAAAGCAACCATCCCGCGTGCAAAAGCTAGTAAGTAAAGAACTCTACAAAAAAAAACATGTGCAGTTTAATTTTAGCCCCTTGATAGATATAATATTATATGACATATTCAAAAGTTTTGTAATGGTCTTATTTTAAATACCGTAGTAAACTCGTCCATTAATATTCGATACAAGTCTTTTTTTCTTATTACATCTATGCGACAAGATCGAATTAACATTTAATGTTCTCTTTCGAACAACAGGAACGATGATGTAGACACGTCTAAAACTTGTAGGTCATCATAGAACAATGAATGTAGAATGTAATAATTTGTTTTGATTTGACACGGACATTTTTCATTTTTTATTCAAACATGCCTATCAAGAACATCACCGCCCATTGATGCGTTTTGTACCAGAAAAAAAAACTTTGCTTTATAAAGCTTATTTAGTTACTAGATGATGCCCGCGACTTCGTCCGCGTGGATTTAGGTTTTTAATTCCCGCAGGAACTCTCTAATTATCCGGGATTAAACGTAATTCTGGATATGAGCTATCTCCATTCCAAATTTCAGTCAAATTGGTTCATTGGCTTGAAGAGTGAAGAACATCCATCCATCCAAATATCCATCCATATAAACTTTCACATTTATAATATTAGTGGGATAAAGATAAACCTCTGTAGAACCTACAAAAATTGTAATACATAATATTTTTCTATCACTACAATATTGAATGCAAGAGAAATAGAATAAAGTGTGCCAATAGCACACCAATTCTGCCGCTCGGTTATTAAAAGGCCGTAAAGTGAAAAAATCTAATTTTAAGCCCTAAATGATTAGATGTCTCTACGAATTTAAGGCGAATCTATGGAATAGTGTAGGTAGTAGATTTACGTAACATTTTCAAAGCTTGAATAACGTGTAAAACGCAAGGTTTGAAAACACAGTTATAAGCGTTAACTCATACTGAAGTGTTTTTAATAAATTAACTGTAACTATTTAATTATTTATTGATTTAGACGATGAAGACACTTCAAAATCAAATCAAACTTTATTTAAATAGTGGGAAATTTAGAGAACGATTTAGTTAACCGTGTAAGAATGTAGTCTCAGTACATATCACAGTAACTTTAAAATTTATAGTTACTGATAGACACTGTAATTTAATGGTTTATAATATGAGCTAGACAGATCGATAGAGAATTAAAAATCTTGAAATTTCAAATTTTTCACTGTTCAAATCAAAGACGAAATATTGTCTCTTTACGGTCCTTTAAACTCGGACGGCAGAAACAGAATATGGGACAATATTGTGAATAGCTGTATAGTATGTAATAGTGTCTGCTCTAGAACATTTTAAATTAAATTCAATGGGATTAAGGTACGCTACGTAAAAATGTAAAACCTTAGCCGAAACGTAAATAAATTCTCGCTTCAGCTCGAGTTAATATTTATGACCACACAAAACAAAACTAACTTGCATTAGTATTCGATCGCGCTTTAAATTTCAGATTCGCTTTAAACCGCTTTATCAAAAGCAATATCGGGTATGTATTAAACATTAGATACCTACGAACCTTTAAATGCGAGCGAGGACGAACATTTTACTTTAAAACTTCGGAAGATTCGGAAGATGGGGGGGGATTCTCGAAATTTTTGTGACTAATAAGTGTCGCCGTTGGTCCTGCATACTAAGGAGACACCCGTGCATAGCAAGTGGTACCCGAAGTGAATACAAAATGGCCCGTATCCATCCTGAAATCTTCCTCAGACTTTTTAGGACATAAAAATGTAATTTTATTTCTAATGCCATACCGCTGCGGAGGACTGCCCGGTACAATTATTTTTACGTCAAGTTTATTCAAAGTATAGCATTTAAAATGCCATTAGTCTTATAAATGGCGGCGTGATTGTTAAATAGGATGAGCGCCCGACTTAGACTAGGCGGAATTTGATTCGATCCGAGATCGGGCAAAGCACGTTTGACCTTTTGATAAAGGCAATTACAGAAAAGCCTTTGGCCAATAAGGGCTGTAACGGGCTTTGTACAGCTGTCTTTTATAAACTCAAACGTAATCTCTGGGCTCCATCATATCGGACTAATGCGTTAATTCCGTACCTAAATTACCCGCTTCTACGAAGGCGCAATTTGATTTTTAAACAAAAAACAGACGGTCTAAAGTAATTTGGCCTTATCATCTGCGCTGATTACACGTTGCCTCCGACGGAAGGCGATGCTATTAAATTGTCATTAAAGTCACCTCAGTGTCATCTCAGGTTCCAATTTTAGTGGGACAAGTTTTTTGCTGTAGTTTTAGCTCACGGTAATTCGAATTCTACTGCAACGGATCTGATGTCGAACATGAACGTAAAACCTTATATGTACGGAATACGGACTAAAATCGAATGCTTAAGAGAGTAAAAAATGTGGGAATGCGTTAATGACACATGATGTAATTTGATGTAAATTGACCACCGTCTGACAGGAGCGAGCACGCAACATGTCAACTATGAAATTGTTACCCTGAGTATGTGCTCGTAGCTTTCTCGTAGTCTAATTTTGTAATGATTGATGTCTGTGATATTTTATTATGCAGTGCAGTGCACGTCTGCCTCGTTGGTCTAGTGGCCAGCTTGTTAACGAGCCTTTTCGCGAAACATGCTCTTTCGTTACAATAGTTTAACATAGTAAACAGATATATTTTGAGGAAGAAAAAATTGTGTAGGCTATTTTAATAGTTGAACTACATTGTGCAACTTTCAGATTTGTCATAAAAATAATACTTTTTGAGTAAAAAAATTTCAATTACTCACTTTGACATGAAAAACCATAGAAAAACTACTTGTGGCGTTACAATAAGCGTGAAGTTTCTACTGGTTTAAATCAGAAAAATAATTCCTTTTTGAAAAGTAAAGGAATCAAACTTTATTAAGCAATTTTTATTTATGACATAAATCATTTCAATAATTAATGAAAAATATAATAAAAAATCTTCGATACAAATTAGTATGAAAGCGAGCTCAGGCCGTCATTTTCTCATTCAGCTGCTGGCTTTCGAAGAGGATCCACGTTGCTCGTCGCGCGCTCTGGCAAAAATAATTTTACGAGCGAAATAGTGTATTATAGAGGCCCGTACAGTGGGACCTGAATCGAGGACGAAGATTTCTAATAATATTCTAAAAGTACCTAGTCAGTAATTTATTTAAATTCCTAGGTAGCGCAGCAATAGTGCTTAGTCTCAGTAGTGTGGAGTCTTATTACTGGGGGGACCTGGGTTTGATTTCTGGAAGGGGCAATTTAAATCAATTAATTTTTTTTATTCGGTGACAAAATAGTCCGTCACTGCGATCTCACATGATGGTAAGTGACCATGCAGTCTAAGATGGTACGTGCTAACTTGGAAGGGGTATGGCAGTGTGCATTCAAGCCATACCCCTTATCTGTTTCTACACGCTGTCGTGCCGGAACGCTAAAGCACTTGGCGGCACGTCTTTGACGGTAGGGTGGTACCTAACTGGTAACTAGCCATGGCCAAAGCCTTCCACCAGAGATAATTCAGAAATTATAAATTCCTTAATCGACCCCACCGGGAATCGAACCCGAAACCTCCCAGTTTTAAGACCAGAGCGCTCACCACTGCGGAGGTCGTCAAAATTATATTATGTAAGTAGGTACATAATATTTATTTAAATTCCTAGCGCTCAGTGATGAGGGTCTTATTAGAGCTCTGTTGCGGCGTGATTGAAAGACGAACCAACAAACACACTTTCGCATTTATAATGATTCGGATCGAATCACAACCATACAATACGACACAGGGATCGTATTGAATAGTTTCGAATAGAAAGAAAGAGGAAATGGATGCCAAAATTAAAAAAGTCACCGCCATATTGGAATTCTTTGTTATTAGACCGATTTCGTTCAAAATCGATATTTAGGCTTCCCTGGGGTCAAGAAAGAGGAAATGATTGCCAAAATTTTAAAAGTTCCAGCCATATTGAAATTCTTCGTTATTGGACCGATTTCGTTCAAAATCGATATTTAGGCTTCTCTGGGGTCAAGAAAGAGGAAATAGTTGCCAAAATTTTAAAAGTCCCCGCCATATTGAAATTCTTTGTTATTAGACCGATTTCGTTCAAAATCGATATTTAGGCTTCCCTGGGGTCAAGAAAGAGGAAATGATTGCCAAAATTTTAAAAAGTTCCAGCCATATTGAAATTCTTCGTTATTGGACCGATTTCATTCAAAATCGATATTTAGGCTTCTCTGGGGTCAAGAAAGAGGAAATAGTTGCCAAAATTTTAAAAGTCCCCGCCATATTGAAATTCTTTGTTATTAGACCGATTTCGCTCAAAATCGATATTTAGGCTTCTCTGGGTTCAAGAAAGAGGAAATGGTTGCCAAAATTTTCCCCGCTATATTGAAATTCTTTGTTATTGGACCGATTACGTTCAAAATCAATATTAAGGCTATTCTGGGGTCAAGAAAGATGAAATGGTTGCCAAAATTTTAAAAAGTCCCCGCCATATTGAAATTCTTTGTTATTAGACCGATTTCGTTGAAAATCGATATTTAGGCTTCTCTGGGGTCAAGAATGAGGAAGTGGTTGCCAAAATTTTAAGTCCCCGCCATATTGAAATTCTTTGTAATTGGACCGATTACGTTCAAAATCAATATTAAGGCTATTCTGGGGTCAAGAAAGAGGAAATGGATGCCAAAATTAAAAAAAGTCACCACCATATTGAAATTCTTTGTTATTAGACCGATTTCGTTCAAAATCGATATTTAGGCTTCCCTGGGGTCAAGAAAGAGGAAATGATTGCCAAGATTTTAAAAAGTTCCAGCCATATTGAAATTCTTCGTTATTGGACCGATTTCGTTCAAAATCGATATTTAGGCTTCTCTGGGGTCAAGAAAGAGGAAATAGTTGCCAAAATTTTAAAAGTCCCCGCCATATTGAAATTCTTTGTTATTAGACCGATTTCGTTCAAAATCGATATTTAGGCTTCTCTGGGTTCAAGAAAGAGGAAATGGTTGCCAAAATTTTCCCCGCTATATTGAAATTCTTTGTTATTGGACCGATTACGTTCAAAATCAATATTAAGGCTATTCTGGGGTCAAGAAAGAGGAAATGGTTGCCAAAATTTTAAAAAGTCCCCGCCATATTGAAATTCTTTGTTATTAGACCGATTTCGTTCAAAATTGATATTTAGGCTTCTCTGGGGTCAAGAAAGAGGAAATGGTTGCCAAAATTTTAAAAGTCCCCGCCATATTGAAATTCTTTGTAATTGGACCGATTACGTTCAAAATCAATATTTAGGCTATTCTGGGGTCAAGAAAGAGGAAATGGTTGCCAAAATTTTAAAAAGTCCCCGCCATATTGAAATTCTATGTTATAGGACAGGTTTCGTTCAAAATCGATATCTAAGGTGCCCTAGGGTCAAGAAAGAGGAAACGGCTGTCAAAATTTTAAAAAGTCCCCGCCATATTGAAATTCTTTGTTATTAGACCGATTTAGTTCAAAATCGATATTTAGGCTTCTCTGGGGTCAATAAAGAGGAAATGATTGCCAAAATTTTAAAAGTTCCCGCCATATTGAAATTCTTCGTTATTGGACCGATTTCGTTCAAAATCGATATTTAGGCTTCTCTGGGGTCAAGAAAGAGGAAATAGTTGCCAAAATTATAAAAGTCCCCACCATATTGAAATTCTTTGTTATTAGACCGATTTCATTCAAAATCGATATTTAGGCTTCTCTGGGTTCAAGAAAGAGGAAATGGTTGCCAAAATTTTCCCCGCCATATTTAAATTCTTTCTTATTGGACAGATTTCGTTCAAAATCAATATTTAGGCTATTCTGGGGTCAAGAAAGAGGAAATGGTTGCCAAAATTTTAAAAGTCCCCGCCATATTGAAATTCTATGTTATTGTACAGGTTTCGTTCAAAATCGATATCTAAGGTGCCCTAGGGTCAAGAAAGAGGAAACGGCTGTCAAAATTTTAAAAAGTTCCCGCCATATTGAAATTTTTCGTTATTGGACCGATTTCGTTCAAAATCGATATTTAGGCTTCTCTGGGGTCAAGAAAGAGGAAATAGTTGCCAAAATTTTAAAAGTCCCCGCCATATTGAAATTCTTTGTTATTAGACCGATTTCGTTCAAAATCGATATTTAGGCTTCTCTGGGTTCAAGAAAGAGGAAATGGTTGCCAAAATTTTCCCCGCCATATTTAAATTCTTTGTTAATGGACAGATTTCGTTCTATTTAGGCTATTCTGGGGTCAAGAAAGAGGAAATGGTTGCCAAAATTTTAAAAGTCCCCGCCATATTGAAATTCTATGTTATTGTACAGGTTTCGTTCAAAATCGATATCTAAGGTGCCCTAGGGTCAAGAAAGAGGAAATGGCTGTCAAAATTTTAAAAAGTCCCCGCCATATTGAAATTCTTTGTTATTAGACCGATTTCGTTCAAATCGATATTTAGGCTTCTCTGGGGTCAAGAAAGAGGAAATAGTTGCCAAAATTTTAAAAGTCCCCGCCATATTGAAATTCTTTGTTATTAGACCGATTTCGTTCAAAATCGATATTTAGGCTTCTCTGGGTTCAAGAAAGAGGAAATGGTTGCCAAAATTTTCCCCGCCATATTTAAATTCTTTGTTATTGGACAGATTTCGTTCAAAATCAATATTTAGGCTATTCTGGGGTCAAGAAAGAGGAAATGGTTGCCAAAATTTTAAAAGTCCCCGCCATATTGAAATTCTATGTTATTGTACAGGTTTCGTTCAAAATCGATATCTAAGGTGCCCTAGGGTCAAGAAAGAGGAAATGGCTGTCAAAATTTTAAAAAGTCCCCGCCATATTGAAATTCTTTGTTATTAGACCGATTTCGTTCAAATCGATATTTAGGCTTCTCTGGGGTCAAGAAAGAGGAAATTCTTGCCAAAATTTTAAAACGTCCCCGCCATATTTTAATTCTTTGTTATTGGACCGATTTCGTTTAAAATCGATATTTAGGGTTCCCTAGGGTCAAGAAAGAGGAAATAGTTTCCAAAATTTTAAAAAGTCCCCTCCATATTTAAATTCTTTGTTATTGGACCGATTTCCTTCAAAATTGATATTTGGGCTTCTCTAGGTTCAAGAAAGAGGAATCTTGGAAAATTTTTGGAATCCATTTCCTCTTTCTTGACCCCAGAGAAGCCTAAATATCGATTTTGAACGAAATTGGTTCAGTAACAAAGAATTTCAATATGGCAGTAAATTTTATAAATTTTGGAATACATTCCCTATTTCTTGACCCCAGGGAAGTCTTAATATCGATTTTGAACGAAATCGGTCAAATAACAAAGAATTTCAATATGGCGGTGAATTTTAAAAATTTTGGCATCCATTTCCTCTTTGTTGACCCCAGAGAAGCCTAAATATCGATTTTGAACGAAATCGGTCGAATAACAAAGAATTTCCATATGGCGGTGACTTTTTAAAATTTTGGCATCCATTTCCTCTTTCTTGACCCTAGGGAACATTAAATATCGATTTTTAACGAAATCGGTCCAATAACATAAAATTTCAATATGGCGGGGGCTTTTTAAAATTTTGGCAACCATTTCCTCTTTCTTGACCCCAGAGAAGCCTAAATATCGAATTTGAACGAAATCGGTCCAATAACAAATAATTTCAATGTGGCGGGGACTTTTTAAAATTTTGGCAACCATTTTCTCTTTCTTGGCCTCAGAGAAGCCTAAATATCGATTTTGAACGAAATCGGCCCAATAACAACGAATTTCAATATGGCGGGGACTTTTTAAAATTTTGGCAACCATTTCCTCTTTCTTAAACCCACAGAAGCCTAAAGTCAGAGGTGCATAGCCGGGATCGAAACCACGACCCCCCGAATAGGAGCTATGCTATCACTGCTATTATACTAGCTTGTATGTATACTACATAATAATAATAATAATGTACCTAGCCCTATAACATAATAAATTAATTTGAAGTCATAAAAATTAGGTACCTACCTACTAGTACCTAATTTTTATGACTTCAAATTAATTTATTTTATTTTATTTATTTGTTAAAGTGCTAGATTTTGTATTTTATTTAATGATGTAACATTTTTGACATTCCTAAGCGCTTTTGTAACCTCAATCGAAGAAATAAACAATACAAATACAAATACAAAATACGTCCTCCCGACCGAATCCGACCACGGCGGTCAACCTCCTCACAGAGATTAACGCGGCCGGGAGATATTGCGCAAACACAGGTTCACTCTCTATTCCCTCACTCTCATAGTCCGATGGGACGGAAAATCCGACACGACCGGAGAGAGATCAGGCGCAGGAGCAGGACCGACAGCTTTACGTGCTCTCCGAGGCACGGGGCCCGGGGGTGCCGGGTGACACCGCCAACATCCTAACTCCGGGCTAGTACAGAGAATTTCTTGGCAAAAAACCCCAATACTTAATTTATTATCCCGACAGGAATCGAACCCACGAACCTCGTCATCTGCTTTTGAACACGCTAATAACTACTTGACCAACGAGGCAATTGTATATACTTAGGTACATACTATTTTTAAACTTGCTTCCTACTATCTTATTACTAGTTGATGCCGTGCCGACTTCGTCCGCGTGGATTTAGTTTTTAAATAACCTCGGGAAATGTAATTTTCCGGGATAAAAAGTAGCCTAAATGAGTTTTTTGACTAAAATTAATAAATTAGTAATTTGTAATTAATAAATTGTAATTTAACTCATCATTTTATTTATCGGTAAGTAGTTAGTTTTGCGAAATCTCGTAAACTGACAATAATTTTAAACATCAATTTGTTTATGCCGCATAGATTGTATCGGTTTCCCACTGTACCTGTATACAGGTGTGCGTGAGCGCGCGTCGATCACGCCGATCAATGTGTGTGCGCGAAAATGCCTACAATCGACAACGGCCGGCGCCACAAAGGACCCTTAATCTGCAGACGATGAGCTCCTGGGTTCGATCATAAAAACTGTTATTGGGTTTTTCGTCAAGAATTTTTCAGTAGCTACCTGGAGATGTGAAGTTTGCGGGACAAGCGATGCTCCAGGCATTTGCACCTGGTCTAATTTTTATACAATTTAATACCATGACAACGTAAGGGACTTGAAAAACTTAGTAATTTTATTAATGTTGTATTAACAAAATAATGTCCTTCCAACTGAATCCGGCCACGGCTACACAGAGTTTAGCCATTTGCGCGGGAGATATTATAGTGCACATACAGGTGTAATCTCTATACCCTCAAATTCATACCTGGTGTGACGGAAATCCTATACCACTGGAGAAAGATGAGGTCCGCAGGTCCGACGGCTTTGAGTGTTCTCTGAGGCATGGGGCTAACATTCCTACTTCCTAACTCCTGGCTAGTATAGGTACTTACCTACTGGGAATTTCTTGACAGAAAGACCCAATTAATTTTTTGGTAATGATTTAATAATAAAATTATTTAAAAAAAAACGACTTCAAACACCCGCGCCACTACAAAGTATAATATAATTTATTGTTGATTTTTAAAAAACCGCTCGCCCGATTTCGATAAAATTTAAATGCGAACATTTGGGAAGTATATATACCTTTTCAAATAAAAAATAATTTTCCAAATCGGTTCAGGCGTCTTCGAGTAATCGGTGAACATAAATATTATTAAAAAAAAAAAAGATTCCGACGAATTGAGAACCTCGTCCTTTTTTGGAGTCGGTCAAAAAGACATTTTTTGTCCCGACCTGGGAATCGAACCATCGATTCCAAGATCTTATAATAAATCACGAGATAAAATTGGCTGATAACCTTATGGAGAAATGGCGGTTGAAAAGTTATTGATGCCTGTCACGGTAATTATGAAGGCAGGTCAAAGAAATTATCCGACCAGCCCTTTCTTGCGTAATGGCCGATGTGACCGCGATATCATAATAAGAGGGTACAGATCAAATTTTTCGAAGAAGCTTCAGATTTTGCATAATTGTTTGAATCATAGCATCTTCCCGATTTTATTTATAAGTTAGGAACTTTATTAACGTTTTAGCTTTTTGGTTTTTTCCATGCATATTCCATACGCGTACGAGCTTAGCTCACAGCATCACTCTCCTTCAGGTGTGAACGTCGTCAAGCGTGTTTGTACTTTTTAAAACGTATAAATATATGTATTAATTATTGTTACTTTATTTTATTCTAAATTACGAAAAAAAAGTAAGGAAGAATAGTAAAAAAAGAAAAAGAAAAATAGTATATAGTAGAAAATTAGAAAAGATATAAAGGAAAAGAAAAAGACACAGAGAAACTAGCACTAACTGCATATATGTATATATGTCTAGAAATTCAATTCACACACGAATTAAAATGATAGCTTTGTTTTTGTACTGGTTTAGAAATTTAGTTGAAAAGTTGAATTTAATCTAGCATACCAAAGACTACTTATATTATATTTGTGAGAAAGATTTAGTTTCGGTCCAGAAACTAGTTGTACAAATTGTACGCATTCTGGAATCTATAGTTAGTATGAGTTTGTACGTCTCAAGTCTCGACGATGTTCGATCTCGAGTATCGAAACATTATAACGTCTTAAAAGTCAACATTAATCATTATTATCTAACACAATTTCAAGATTTCATCTGAATTTATGTAAAAGTTTTTGGATATGACGGGTTTTGCTTGCACCTCTTCAATATCTATATTGATTAGTTTTTTTATATTTTTATTATATTTAGATCGCACTTCATGATTAGTACAGAAGCAGTCTAAGATAGTAGCGGCCTTATTTGGAATGCGGTATGGCAGTTTTTCAATTGAACCCATATCCGCAAAATTTGATTTGATTAGAACAAAGATAAGTAGGTAGTAAATGCATTTACAACCTCAATCACAGGGAGGGATCTTCAGCTGATCGTCTTTGTACTTTATTACAGTGTTTCGATACTCGTAGTTTATCAACGTTGTCGTGGTGTGAACACTCGTACTAACGGTAGAGCACCAACTCGCACAATAAGAGCAAAGCTTTATCCAGTAGGTACTTTTCAAATTGTAGCGAACCTCTTTGTACTGGCAGAGATTTGTAAGTAGGAATTATTTATACATTCGGACACTCAAGGTTTATATTTGTAGCATACGAATAAATTAAAAAAGGCCTTTGTATACAAAGTTCCATTCCGCTAAAAGATGCGATTGTATTCTCGAGTAGTCCCGAAGTAATTTGAATTTCGGAATTTCAATCGGGGCGCTCTACCTATGGGCTAGAAATACCTATATAGGTACCTAGATAATTGTACGTTTAATATTTTTAACAATTATATTATTAAATCTCAAAATTTTATTTTTAGAAAATAATATAATCTTAATATATATATTTCTTGTGTGCGTGTGTATGTCACTGAACTCCTCCGAGACGGCTGGACCGATTTTGATGAAATTTTTTGTGTGAGTTCAAGGGGATTCGAGGATGGTTTAATGGTATAATTTTTCATTTATAAGTAGTGGCGGTACGAAGTTCGCTGGGTCAGCTAGTATTATTATATTCTTAATTATTATTTCTTGTATATAATGTACCTAAGTAATTTCATTGCATCGTTTACTCGTACATATTACTCGTACTCGTAGTTTATTTATTAGTGTGTAGGTATTTATTTCTAGATAGGTAGTATATTTACACCATTAACTTGTACTTTACTATAGTTATTTCAAACACTGCCATTATAATGAAAAGTTATTGCAAAACATAACGTTCCCGGAAAATCATTACCTGCTGACAACCGCCGTAAAGTTGGTTATAGTGTTTATTTTGCTATAATAAATATTATAGAGAGGCTGTGTATTTTTGATCGCATGATTGATAGCTTTAGATTTATGCTCCTTCTACTTTCTTGCCAAGTTTTATGATGTCGGTGTTGCACCGTTAGTCAATTTAATGAAGTGACTAGGTAACATAATAGCCCTGGCATTCTACTCGGCCACGATCACGACAACGACTGGTACTCGTCATGATCGCTAACCTGTTCGCGGAACTCTCAGAGTCACATAAGCTCATAATAAAGTAGACAAAGTTTGATCGCAACGACTGATGACGTAGGAATGATTAGATCCGTAGGAGAACCAGAGTTTCCGACATCGCTCATCGAGTCGCGAAGCTGAAGTAATGGGCGGGGCATACAGTTCGCTTCGTTGGGGTCCCAATCTCAAGGTGTTGGAGTGATGGAAAACCCAGTGTTGACAGACCCCCTACTAGGCGGGGCGACGACATAAGACAGTCGCAGGGAGTCGCTGGATTCCGGCGCGGAAGGCCGAGACATGTGGAGGGCTATCCAAGAGTAGCAGTAGATGTCTATCGGCTTATAAAGAAGGAAAAAACTGAAGAAGCACCTTAAAAACTTGTAGATTGTTCAAGTTTTATTCTGGGCTACGTCAGAAACTCGCCGAATGACATTATAAATTCTGAAAGGAATAAAGAATTGCAACAATAACAGAAATAATAGCAACAAGAAAATGGCTGCTTTCTTAAACAAAAAGCTTTTCTAGAATAAAGAATCCATTGTTGATTATTTCACAATTCCCTATATTTTTGCTCGAGGCCCAGGCAACTGATTAAAATCTTTTAATCTTTGAGTATTATGATCACTAAATAGTTTTTAGGGTTCCATACTTAAAGGGATCCAAACGGAACGCTATTTAGTACCTAAGGCCTGGGTGTGTACAGCGTCAGTAGGAACCGGTATCCAGTTGAATTTTACACAGAATAAGTGTTATGGCAAATAATAAAATTTAAAAAATTCCCCAAGGGGTTGGAAAAAACAACGACAAAATTACATTTTTCTACATTAAAATTTCAAATTTTGTTAAATTGCGACAAATAGTTAATGCGTTTCATACCTATAGCTATCTATCGAATTGTTGATTAGGCGCTTCTATTTTGTCTTGTTTTTGTCGCCTCGATATTGTTAAGGCATATGTTATTTGTTATTTACTAGAAGCTAAATTTAAACTGTGAAGGAAAATATCGCGAGGTCACCCGCATGCTTGAGAGTTCGCCATAATGTTTTCAAAGGTGTGTGAGTCTGCAAGTCCGCATTTGGCTAGCGTGGACTGTGGCCTACACTCTTCTTATTCGAGAAAAGAATTGTGCTCCGACCGAGCCGACAATGGGTTGAGATGAATGAACATTATGTGGTGCTACGGAACACATTATTGTTGAGTCCGGTCGTTCTTGGCTGCTTTTCGAGACAGGATTTTTGTCTGTATTTCAGATCTCTGAAGATTGCAAGATTTTGCAAGTCTTTTTCAATTTGAAAAGTTATCTTAGTGTGACGATGCACTTTAATCAACAGTCTTGCATCACAAAAGTTTTCAATACGAGATCCAGCCTGGCCCCTTTTACTACTACATATTTAGAAGCCCAGAAAGAAGGATTGAATTCTAATTAATGTAGGAATAATCGCATACCTAGTAAGTATCTTTTTACCATATTACTAATTGGGAACTCTTTTTTTGTGTAATGACTACTCACATTAGATAATCTTCTAATATATAAAATTCACATGTCGCGGTGTTTGTTACCAAACTCCTCCGAAACAGCTGGACCGATTTCTATGAAATTTTGTGTATCTATCGGGTAGGTCTGAGAATCGGCCAACATCTATTTTTCATACCCCTAAAATTATAAGGGTGACCCAGCCCTTCAATATTTTTGTTGCCGGTACGAAGTTCGCTGGGTCAGCTAGTATTAATATATTATTAATACCAAATACAAGAAAAGAAAAATTAAGAATGTTTATCAAAACCATTAGGTATATAATTATTTATTTACATCATATAATATAATCCCAATACCTTGCCAATATCAAGACTACAACTTTTTCTTGAATGCAAATCGTATGACTTCTTGTAAAAACTTTATAAGTGACATATTTACATAACATTATCATGACTACGCGATCCAAGCTCCCGTCGCATAATAACGGCAATAAAGTATTTTTATAGAGTACTATTACGATATACACTACGACATTTTATCACTAATAATAACTATGATATATAGGTGCGGCATAAGATTTTGTTTTATGGTGATGATGATGATGATGATGATGATGATAAAAATACTCACCATGACAAGTTATCGCTTAGTCATTGTTTATCAGCTGTAAGGCAAGGCATGTTGAAGTAGAGAAGAAGCGAGATTACGTATTACGATTACAGCAGAGCACCCATACAGAACTATATGTACCTACACTATATTACATATATTAAATAATTTATATATAACGTACAAAGTAAATAACACATTCTAAGCGACCAGGGGGCCTACCACGATCGATTAAAATGGCTTTATTTCAATATTGTTTTGACATTTGATAGTTATTTATTAAATTATATTATATAAAAAATCGGCCAAGTGCGAGTCGGGCCTCGCTCTTTAGGGTTCCGTTAAAAAAATTAAATTAAAAAATTTCCATCTACCCACCTACCCATTTTAATTTAATTTTTTTAATTAAATTTAATTTTTATTATTTGTTGTTATAGCGGCAATAGAAATACATAATATGTGAAAATTTCATCTGTCTATCTATTACGGTTTACGAGATATAGCCCTCTGACAGACGGACGGACGGACGGACGGACGGACGGACGGACAGCGTAGGCTTAGTAATAGGGTCCCGTTGGTACCCTTTGGGTACGGAACCCTAATAATATATTAGCTATTTTAAAAAAAAGCCGGCCAAGTGTGAGTCGGACTCGCGCACCGAGGGTTCCGTAATCCAAAAGTAAAAGAAAAACGATAATATTATATTAATTTGCTTATTTATCGTTAACTTTGTTCGTAGAGGTTTATTTTTAATATAAAAAAAACTATGCTAGTTAGAGCGTTGCTTTTATTTTTCCTGTAAAATATACATAAACCTCTATTGACCATAATTATTTCAGATTTTTCGATTGGTAAACTTCGGAGATAAGGGGGGGGAACGGTATTTTTTTCGACATTTTGAACGATTACTCAAAAACTATTATGTATAGAAATAAATAAAAAACTGTTTAAGAATGCACAAGTAAAGGCCTTTCATATGATATCCCACTCGGTATAATTATCTTACTTTGAAATTTCAAACCCCTGATTTTCCCCCTTTTTTAATTAAACTAAAATAATTTTCGCGTTGCTTTTATTTTTCCTGTAAAATATACATAAACCTCTATTGGCCATAATTATTTCAGATTTTTCTATTGGTAAACTTCGGAGATAAGGGGCGGGGAGCGGTATTTTTTTCGACATTTTGGCCGATTAATCAAAAACTATTATATATAGAAATAAATAAAAAACTGTTTTAGAATGCACAAGTAAAGGCCTTTCATATGATACCCCACTAGGTATAGTTATTTTACTTTGAAATTTCAAACCCCCGATTTTCCCCCTTTTTTAATAAAACTAAAAATAATTTTCAATTTTTCTTTATTCCAATGATGTTGGGCCACTATTATACATAACTATGCCAAATTTCATGTCGATAGCTTTAATAGTTACTGAAATAATCGACTGTGACAGACGGACGGACGGACGGAGAAAGTCTCACCATAAGGGTTCCATTTTTACCATTTTGGTACGGAACCCTAATAAGTAAACATTATGGACGTCATTGTATGGCATATCAAAACAATATTGAAAAAATTCTACTTCAAGCATTGGTGGTAGGGCCTTAGGGTTTATACTATTAGTAAAGATTAAAATATTTTTAGATAGTTTCACTCTTTAAGTAACAGTTTTCAGTCCTTAAGATAAGTGATAGTTCTCGCAGCCATGTCGTATAGTATAAAAAGCATATTTTAGAGCTCCCTGAGCGTAATAACAGCAATTCGGTGACGAACGTTCGTACAAACAAGGTAGCTGAACGGGCTCACTCAATATTGTTATTATGGGCCCCGCGCTTTTATTTACATCATTACCCGAAGAAATACTGCAAAAATCACTCATTTTTTCTGTATTTTTGTTATAAAGTTATTAAGCTATTGCATAGCTTTTATCGCGGGCTTTGAGCACGGCGACCGAATCAAGAAATTCCGTAACGAAAATAAACCTAACACAGCATCGTCTAACGTCGTTTCAGTTCGGCAGACTTCGGCACGGTGCGGTGTTTGTGTGCGTGCGACTAGACGAATGCTACGCAATAGCTTTACCGCGGCAGTCCCCGAGTGCCACACGTTTTTTCTTTTCTTTACAAACAGCCATAGTTAGTCACTTGCCAGAGGTGAGATCGCCTACAAGGGCTATCTAGACGTGAATAAAAAAAAATTAAGATTGGAGTCCTCACAATCATTTACATCGTCAGCTAACCACCAACGGCTTTTTACTAAGCACAGGTATCCTCTCAGAGAAGGGTTATTATAGGCCATAGTCAACCCATACAACAACATCAACATAGGCCCAATGCAATTTGGCAAACTTCACACACCTTTGAGAACATTATGGAGAACTCTCGCTGTTTTCTTTCACTATTTGTGATATTTATTTTAATTGCTTAAACTAACGTAACTTTGAAAGTCAAAGGTCGTTCAGGATCGAACCCGCGACCCCCCGAATAGGTACCCCAGGCCTTAGCCCTAGAGTTAGACTATAATTATAGGATTAAGCAATATTATTTTTTTGCTATTTTATTTATCATACTGTTTTAAATAGGATACGGCCTAGTTGTAGGTATTAAAAACTTTACATATCAAACCTTAAAAAAGCCGGCCAAGTGCGAGTCGGACTCGCGCACCGAGGGTTCCGTACTCCAAAAGTAAAACGATAATATTATATTAATTTGCTTATTTGTCGTTAACTTTGCTTGTAGAGGTTTATTGTTAATATAAAAAAAAAACTATGCTAGTTAGAGCATTGGTTTTATTTTTCCTGTAAAATATACATAAACTTCTATTGACCATAATTATTTCAGATTTTTCGAATGGTAAAGTTCGGAGATAAGGGGGGGGGGGGGACGGTATTATTTTCGGCATTTTGCCCAATTAATAAAAAACTATTATAGATAAAAATAAATAAAAATCTGTTTTAGAATGTACAGGTACAGGTGTGCCTTTCATATGATACCCCACTCGGTATAGTTATTTTACTTTGAAATTTCAAACGCCCGATTTTTCCCCTTTTTTAATAAAACTAAAAATAATTTTCGATTTTTTTTATTCCAATGATGTTGGGCCACTATTATACACAACTATGCCAAATTTCATGTCGATAGCTTTAATAGTTACTGAAATAATCGACTGTGACAAACGGACGGACGGACGGAGAAAGTCTCACCATAAGGGCTCCATTTTTACCATTTTGGTACGGAACCCTAAAAACTTTAAACACCCCGTTGCTTTAGTTTACATTTAATACAAAGAATTGCCCAATAAAAGTTTTAAAATATTTATTCAAAACAGAATCAATCTCATTACAATAACAATCTTTTATTGCGGATATAACAACTAGAACAAGACAATAAAATCTAATGTTGCCACTAAATCAATATTTGGACGGACCAAAAGCGCGCAGTAGAGCTAGATTTATTTAAAATTGCTCATAAAAGAACATAAAAGGGTGACACTGGCACACCCCGCTGGTTTCTTTATGTTTAATATTATTGGACCAAAATGGGACCGTGAATCGGAGCGGGCTTTGTGAAGCAAATGGTAATGGTAATGCTCAGACTCCATGTAGCGCTTGTATATCATAGAATTGTAGCGAATAGAAGGGGTACAGTGGTTTACATTAGATAATGTTGGCACGGCCGATGTTTTAGCATCGGCCATTTTAGGCTGGAACCACATCTGCGCGCGTCGATTCGCATTTTGTCCATACTAAACTGTCATTTTTCATAGAGTCGTGTACGCATCTATTCGGCTTTTCGATGCGTACTCTATGAAAAATGACAGTTTTGTATGGACAAAATATGAATCGATGCGCACAGATGTGATTCCAGCCTTATTGTTTCTGATAGCCTCTGACCGTGACCTCGCCTGATGGTAAGGGATGATGCAGTCTGGTAGCGGGTTAACCTTGAAATGAACATGGGTTTATCCATGCTCACTATCGATTTCTACACGTCATGACGGAACTCTAAATCGCTTGGCGACACACTTCTGTTGGTATGGTGGTAACTAGCCACGATCAAAATCTTCTACCAGACATTTTTAATCTGAAAAGATTTAAAATAGCAAAGAATTAAAAAAAATTGTCAATAGAAGATTTTATATAAAAATACTAGCTGACCCAGCGAACTACGTACCGCCGACAAAAATATTTAGGGGTGAGTCACCCTTATCATTTAGGGGTATGAAAAATAGATGCTGGCCGATTCTCAGACCTACCCGACATGCACACAAAATTTCATAAAAATCGGTCCAGCCGTTTTGGAGGAGTTTGGTAACAACCACCGCGACATGAAAATTTTATATAAAAACTAGCTGACCCAGCAAACTTCGTACCGCCAACAAAAATATTTAGGGGTGGGTCAACCTTATCATTTAGGTGTATGAAAAATAGATGTTGGCCGATTCTCAGATTTACCCGATATGCACACAAAATTTCATAAAAATCGGTCCAGCCGTTTGGAGGAGTTTGGTAACAAACACCGCGACATGAGAATTTTAATAGATGTCGGCCGATTCTCAGACCTACCCGATATGCACACAAAATTTCATAAGTATCGGTCCAGCCGTTTCGGAGGAGTTTGGTAACAAACACCGCGACATGAGAATTTTACATATTATAAGATATAGAATTATTTAATTTTAATATTCACTGAGTCATTTGATTAGTTCATAGTTTCATTTTTGACATATTATTATTTAAAATGCCTTTTTACTAATAAAAAATTACATTGTAATTTAAAACCCCATGCCTCAAATTATGCACATTTAAAATGATATCTTACTCGTTCAAAGTTTTTTATTAGTTCTAACAATAGGAGGCGAGGTGAGACGTTGATACAAAAGTTAGTTTTTGTAGAGGCATAATAATTAAAATTTTGATACGAAATTCAAAAGGATATGCTAATTTAGGAGTCCCAGGTGTATTTATTCCTTTGTCATCGAGGTGCTTTTTTATCATACTAATGTAATTTAAGATAGGGACAAGATAAGAATTGTAACGTCTCTATTATGCTTTTTAAATTAGGTACTTGAAGATAAGCTATTGATAAGGACAGTTGACTAGTTAGTTGTCTTGAATGCCTATTAATATTATATATGCCATAGTTTGTTTGTTTGTTTGTTGATTCGTCCTTAAATCAACAAACAGATCGATGTGATATTTTGCATAGTTGAGAATCCGAAGGGTCACATAATATACTACATTTTATTCCGAAGACAGAGTTTTCCCGCGAGGCTTTAAAAACCATATTCCACGAGGTGGAAGTCGCGGGCAAAAGCTAATAATCCATTATCCATTTTCATATTATATATCCATTCCATCCATTATCCATATCCATTATGGTATATCCATTTTGTATTTTCCTTTTTATAATAATAATATTTTAAAAGCTGAGTTTACTTCTAGAACTTGTAAGGAAGTGACATAACCATAGACTATATCGCATGTTATCCCCTCGAGATATGGCAGTAGTATAATGCAAATGATATACAAATTCTAAGCCTATTGACTATTGATTATTGCACGTCGACAGTAAACAATCTTCAAGGTGTGAAATTCATTACTGCACCCTGGAGATAAATTTGTATAAGCCCACGTTTCACATTAGTATGCGTAATTTGTAGATACTAAATCATCGGTTACCCATAAGCGTACATATTACTACATTATATTTGGGTAAAAACATTATCAAGTATTGGATAAGTAGCCGAAAATCCATGATAGTACACACAAGGAATAACAAACTTTTTTTTCTAAAATCCACCAAACTAGAAAAGGCTGCATGGTAATCTTTCTTTCTTTGAACCACTGAACAATAATTAAAAATACATATTAAATTCTTCATACCGACAAATAATGATAACCAAAATTATGTGACTTTCTTTAGAAAAAAATATTCTTTTATTAGTGGTTATAAATAATACTGATGTCATTTGGTATTTTAATAATATAAAATATTCTGTAATAATAGGTAAGTACTTACGTTAAGGTTAAACATAATACATAATATTATTATTATATTCACATATGAGTAACAGACATTCTGGGCACCCGCATCGGTTAACCGCAGGGATATGCGAACGACATTCGTACATACCAACTAAATAAAGGACTACCCACATATTATGATGAAAAGTATTCCATTAAAGTTTCACAAGTAAAATAATATCCTACCTACTTACATAACGTGAACGAAATAAAAAGATTAAGAGATGTAAGTTGAAGCCTAGCTGTTCACAAACTTGCCCTTGTTCATAAAGTTCCAAACTTTTTCTCTTGTAAGTTGGTACCCCATGTTATATATACACACATCTTTGTTTTTGTCATATTTAGTAAAAGTAAAAGACGCAAAATAAATATTTTATATTTATTTGATTAGGTACCGTAGAGTGAATAGTCTCTATTTTAGCCGTCGCGGCTAGACAAATGGATGCGCGAAAAATACATATTTTCTGTTGAGATTCCACTCACATCACATGATCAATAAAATAATTATTTATACATTGAGGAAAAAAATAAGTGTCTACGGCAAAATCCATGAACATTGAATATAATAATAGATATTATGAATGTCCGCCAGACATTTCCTTTGCATTACTTAATTAGCGTGTGCGACGTACAAAAACTATCACAGACCACGTTTATGGTACTTAATTACCTACGTAATTATGTATCGTGGTAATAGTTTAGTAGTAGGTATGTCGGTTTGGTTAGGTATCCAACCTACATAGATTAAGTCATAAAACTTCAAATTATAAATTTGAAGGTAATCTGTAGTTATCAATGTTTACGATGGCGTAATTTGAATTTATAGTATAATTACAGGTTGTATACATAAATAATATTATTATTGCAATTTCGATTATCAACTAGGCTAGGTTGTCGAGAAAATCGCGTGCCTTTGGCAGTTACTACAAATTTCGATAAAAGAAATGTTATGTTATGTGTATTTCAACTTTAGCACTCTAGAGCTAGGGTCTTTTTTGCTCTACTACTATAAATCTAAAATCTAAAATCCTTTTCAGATAGGAACTACAGTATTTACTTATCGAGTTATTAGATATTTCAAAATAAATAAACCATAAAAATATTATGGAGTAAGATGATTACGCGAAGAATTTTATGTGTAACTATATTTTTGAACATCCATTAAGTTTGTTGTTGGAATTTATTGGGGTCTTGTAATACTAAACTACTTCTTAAATACTTACAGATTTACTTGCTTGTAGAGGCAAGAAAACAATCATTTTTTGTTTTCTGGTCCCAAACTTCCATCTCAACTTTCATCCTTAAAAGATCAAATGTTTCGAGGTAAAAAGTACCTAGTAGTACTCTGAATGTCTTCAACATGTCTTCAATTAAACCGTGTTTATATCTATGCAAAAATCGATTTTGATCCGCTGTTTTTGCTTCATTGCTTTTGTGAATGAAGGATAAACAACAAATCATAAAACAAACATTTTCAATATTAACACGTGTAGCGCCACGTGTATCTCCTGATAATTATAATCCCTATGTGTTCGTCATAGGCCAGTGTATACCAGGATATACACAGCTGGTGGGTATGTTTGGAGGCCGGTGTATGTCGCCTTATACACCGCAGCATTGATTTTGTATGGGCATTTTGAAGCCCTGGCCCTGAAGAATTGTTCGGTACCCCGTTGTAAATATCTCAAAATCTTAGGAAATTATGGCTAAAAGAAAAAAGGAAGCAATTATCTGAAAAACTAGTTATATTCAAGGACCAATGACCAGTTTAGATCACAGAATAATCAACAATTTTTGCTTATAGGTATTTATGTTTTATAGAAATAATTAGACAATTTTTTATAAGATTTGTTTTCTATTTATGTGCTTCATTGAAGCACGGTCTGCAATAGAAGTGTTTGTTTGTGCTGCGGATTGTTTTTACTTGGGCGGGAAGAACAAACAATAAAAGCAACAAACAACAAACAAATAATAAAGGAAATAAATCAAAACTATAGGAAGAAGTAAGGTGTATCACTTGGCCTAGGTTACGTGGCCTATAAGTTACTCACCTTGCTATTTTTTACTTCTGGACTAGTGTATCCTACTTTATACACCTTAAAAAAATGGGGAAGGGGTCGCAGGGAGAAATGGCAAAAAAACACATAGCATAGCAAGACTAGGCGAACCCATTTCTAAAAAAAATGGAAAGTCCACTACTTTAGCTTCCGGGGCCCTTGGCGCTAAGGGTGCTTTCTTCTTCTTCTTCTTCTTTATCAACCTTTAGACGTCCACTGCTGGACAAAGGTCTCCTGCATGGACTTCCACAGGCTTCGGTCTTGCGCCGCTTGAATCCAGCGGCTCCCTGCGACTCGTTTGATGTCGTCGGTCCACCTGGTGGGGGGCCTGCCAACACTGCGTTTCCCGGTGCGGGGTCGCCACTCCAACACCTTGGGACCCTAACCCAAATGGTAACTAACACAAGGGTGCTTTAGTAAATATTAATAGTAAGGATTATGCTGCCATAAACTATGAGGAGAGCAGTGTTTTGTGCAATATCCATTTTGCAAAATGCATAAATAACAGAAACTCATAATAAATTCTTTAATCAGAGCTTTGCGTGATGGGCAAGATTTATAGCGTTGCAAATTGCACGCGATTAAATTATGCTGAAACTTTTGGCACAACTCAATGAGGCCTATTGTTGAGTAAATTAAAATTAGCTGCTCATAAAGTGGGAATAAAGGCTTTCATTTTTAAATGTGTTCATTTAGAATATTATGTAATGTTCACAGAAACTACTGAAAAATATAGTATCTACATATTATAATATTAATGTACCTTTATGTCTTTTTAATCGACGTATCGTGACGTCATGACGTGAATGTGATACTTAAATGAAATTGTAGTAAATATTGAGGATTTCTAAAAGAATCCAAACCTTGAAGTCAATTAAAAACATAATGCGAATATTTGGTGTTTTAAAGAACTCAAATTTTTAAAAATAACATGACAGTCTATATGTCTATGTGTTAATTTTTTTTTGCTGTACATGCGTTAATAGATATTAACGCATGTACAGCAAAAAAAAATTTTGTATTTCTCTCTAGGTATACGTACTAATAGGGCGACCCTCGTAGAAGTATTTACCTATATCTAAACATTTTTTATAACTTTCATCGGCTTTGGGCCACAGATTATTATAACTTTCATCGGCTTTGGGCCACAGATTAATGAATTTGAATGAATTTAAAGGAGTTATGTTCATCTATACATATAATAAAACTGTAACTGGAAGATTTCTGTACATTTAATATATTTTGAAAATTTTAATTGGGGGATGCTTTACTATCGATACTGAGCCCAAAACAGATTTTTATTTAATTTTTGTCTGTTTGTTTGTCCTTCTTTCACGTAAAAATTACCGCACAGATTTCTACAAAATTTTATACCGTGGTAGCTTATTACTCGGGTCAACATCTAGGCTACTTTTTATCCCGGAAAATCAAGGAGTTCCCGAGGGACTTTAAAAACTAAATCCACGCGGACAAAGTCGCGGGCATCAGCTAGTTACCTATAAAGGATTTAACAGACAGAAAGACAGAAAAGTGGAAAACCACCCAAGTAGACTCGGATATTTTTATAGTTATCTACCCAACGAACTCATTGCTAAAATAGCCCCGCAAAATCACATTACCCACCCGTAGCTACAGAGGTATAGACAGTGCCAATACCAAAATCGGCTGTATCTGACGCACGTCAGTTGCGGTGAACCGATGCGCTGTGGACGTGACGTCACGTGCTCGCTGCTGTTACCAAGCTCTCTGCAGTGCTATATTGATAGCTATAGACTTTTGGACAGTCTTATGCGGTGTTATTGGTACTTTGTCTTGCAAAATATTTTCACAGATTCCAAAAAACCTTTGGATGACCTTTTTCTTATTTACCTATAATTTAGTCGGTATTTTACACTTGCTGTCGACTTCGTCGCATGGAGTTAGGTCTTGCTGGAATTGTTTATTTTCCTGGCTGAAAAGGAAACATAGCACAACTATACCCATGCCAATAATTAGGTCGATCAGTAGCTTGATTAAGCTAAGCTAAGAACTCAATCACAGCTCCATTGACGGGTGATTGAAGAACAAACCAAAAAAAAGAGAAGAAATTAGTAAGATTAAAGAGGGAGACATCTTTTATGAAAGCTAACCACATAATATTATAATTTTATAGACCTATCGTACCTAATCATTCCTTTCCCAGGCATGTAAGATCTCTTGCTTATAGAAAAGTTATTATTTTTTAAATCCATTCTTTAAAAAAACAAGCTCTATATTTTTGTTATAGTAGTAAGTAAATAAGTAAATTACTCAAGCACGCTGTCACGCCACGGCAAATGCAATACGGCGACGTGACGTCACGTGCTCTAAACTTATTTGGAGCGCTCTTTATGGCAGCTGATGAGAAAATACCTTAATCTAACTGTGACTTTTGTTCAGTTTATTCCAAAATGCGCTGTTAAATCGAACTCTTACGTACTTATTTGACTTCAGAAGTAGAGTTACAGCGGTTGCTCTTTTTGAGAGATATTTATAGGAGTCCAGCTTCCAACAGAGTAATGTTCTAACAAGAATATAGTATATGTTTATTGTATTCCTCTTCTCTTATAACATAATGCCGAGGAATTATGTAATACCCCTGTAGGAGTGATACAATTCATCTAGAATACGGCGAAGAAAGAGAGAATTCTCTAAATCTACTAATTCTCTTCTTTATAATTTAAACGTCCACTGCTGGTCATAAATTTCTTACACACGCCATGAATTGAGAAGAAGAAGTAGAAAATCTGTTAGACTCAATGATGAATTTTCACTTTTTTAAGTGCCATAACACGAAATTTTGCATTGTTATTTTTAAGATGCCAAAACGTTTTGTGAGCCAATTTTTTTGCAATGAGGGAACTTGACCTTTGTACATGACATAAAATAATATCCACTATGCTTTAAACTATAATCGAACTGTAACGCTTAGAAGCGCAAAAGTACTCGCGTTAGCACGACGAGCCCGTAGAAAATTATTAAAAAATATCGTACCGTGTTGTGACAGGGTGTCATAATTCATCTCAATTACCATCAAAAACGTAATTATCAGCACCAGAACATAAAATAATTAGGTACATGGCACTCACACATTCATTGCTTTGCAGCGGAACTTTGTTAGAAACTTCCTTTCTTAGCATTATAGTTCGATGACTATAATATTCTTTGTTCCTTGCATGTTTGTATGACGTTATTTGCGAGAAAATGATTACGTTAATGGATCCAGCGTTTTAACGATCACCTAGCTCTTCAAATTGGCTATAAAAGAGATAGGTTTTATTTATAACCATTAAGAATGCTTCTTGGCTTGTTTTACATCCTGTGCAAAGTTTAATGTTACGACTTTGGGAGCCGTATTCTCGAACATTTCAAATTACTAGCAATTGCACCTTAAGTTTACTTCTAAAATTAAATAATGAACTGGTTTTATTTTTCATGCACATTCGTTTGAAAATCGATTACTATTAATTTCATTATTATTTAGTAACAACTTAAAACGTTTTAGTACCTATTAGATTTTTTTAACAAAAAACTGTAATTGGAAAGGCGATCCGACACTGAAAGCATTCGCCTGTAATGTAACAAACGAAAAAGATTCGATTTTGAGCATTACTTTACAATACAATAAGCTTATTCGACTTTTGATGGTTAGGTGATGAATTATAACAACCTTTCACAGCACAGTACGTTATTTTTTAATAATTTTCTTTGAGCTTGTCGTACTTAAGAATTCATCTTGAGCACTAACGCGACGATAATGCGTGGTCAACCTTTAGAGGCTTACTTAAAATGGCTTATCACCGCGTCGACTACTGCGCTTCTAAGTATTATAGTTCGTATACCACGGTATACTCGACACTTTACGACGGTATACTCGAATGATCACATTTCTGTGTGAGTTTCAGTCGCTCGTCTACAGTAGCGCGGCTACGGATGATTCCTACTATTACAAAATCCTGGCCGCGTTGGATACATTTCTGTCGCGCATTGTGTGTGTCCTCCCTTAAGGGCTTTCAAATAAAAGGGCCTAAAAAGGTTCTTTTAGAGTGGAGCGCGTCATCCCACCCCGGTCAGTTAAATAAATAACCGCAAAATTCAATTCAACAAACCGTTATAAAATAAGCTCGAGGCTACAAAGTCAAATCGTTTTGCGCGGTTAACCACAGCGCTTTCTGTCAGGTAAACCGTGTATTTGAAAGTTTACGCTCTGACTCGTAGGTTTCAATACTTCAATATTTCAAATTGTGCATCAGCATTAGGGTTGCCAGATTTAAGTTAGGAGGTAGGTGGTAATGTAAGGTGAAATCGATACTTACACGTCATGCTAAAACTTTCTCCACTTTATTGTGATAGGGCCTGTAAAGTCTTGACGAGTGTTTAGGAGAATATTTGGCATGTTAAGCATTTTTTTTTCACGTATGACGGAGGTTTTTCAATAATTACATACACATTTATTTAGAAGTGTTACTTAAGTGTTGAGGTTGAAATTTTTCCCCGACGAAGGTTTATTTATCGGACTTCCACCCGTCTCGGAATTGCGCCGCTTGAAGCCAGTGGTTTCTTGTGCCTACTTGTCTTTATTGGAGGTCTGCCCACAACACTGCGGTTTTAGATTCAAAATCACCATTCCAGCATCGTTCTTCGATCTATTACTATTATTTTATCTTGAAACAAACAAATTAGCATAAATATAAAATGTAGAACAAGCGACAACCCTAATCAGAATGTATATTTTTAACATACTATTTGCTTACCTGTTGATCTTTGGCTGTGAACTTACACCATTCGGTTTGGGTGCGCCGCGTGAAATCGGACACATTTTCTATTTGCCACGTTTCATTTTCAAACGCATTCACCATTTTATTTGTCACCTGCAGAGCTACCAGTTTTAATTCAACTTTTATTTAATCGTTCTGGCAATTAAATGAAACTATATGCTATTAGGATATTCCAAAGGGAATTTATTCTGAGACCTCTAAATTCATGCATCTCAAGTCTCAACCAATGCCGGCCCAATACAATGCATAAGTCTTCTCTCGGATGATAAGGGTTTAGGCCATAGTCCACCACGCTGGCCAAGAGAAAATTGGCAGAATTCGTACACCTTTAGTCTTTACGAACATTATAGAGAACTTTGAGGCATGCAGGTCTCCTCGCAATGTTTTCCTTAACCGTTTAAGTAAGTGATATTTAATTGCTTAAAACGCACAACTTCGAAAAGTCAGAGAAGTGAACCCCGGACGGCCAGAAAAGGAGGCTGAATTCTTAGCCACTAGGGTATCACCACTTTCACTATCTAGTCACAATACAAAGCCCGTGCTTTGACTTATTTGACAAATTCATAATGGATTTTATGTGATTTTTACAACTATTTAGGACATTTTACGAGTAAGGTTTAATTATTAAGATGTGTATATTCAATTTCTTCACATACAAAACAACACAGTTTATACAAAATAGACTAGCAAACCCGTCTAAATCCAGGGCGCTTAAAAAGGCGCTTAAGGTACTCGTAGTCAATTATTATCAGAATCAGGTAAATATGTAAATTTAAATAAAACATGTATACTTAACGACTATTTTCCGCCAGAGTAAGATATACACAACTCGATTTTAGGTTAAAAAATATCGGCCAAGTGCGAAGTGGACTCGCGCACCGAGGGTTCCGTACAAACTTTTAGGTTAGTTTCATCATCATCATCATCATCATCTCAGCCTGCGGACGTCCACTGCTGAACATAGGCCTTTCCCAGAGAACGCCACCACACCCGGTCCTCAGCCTTCCTCATCCAGCCACTTCCCGCCACCCGCTTTATATCGTCGGTCCAACGTAGGTTAGTTTACCAACTGCAAATAAGTATAATAATCGAAAAAAAATGTTTTTTTTTTTAATTTTGTGATGCAACTACAAATTTACGGTTTTCGGATTTTTCTTTACTTGTGCTACATGACATTGCTTCATGCCAAATTTCATGATTCTAGGTCAACGTGAAGTACCCTATAGGTTTCCTTGCGAGTGTCAAATTATGCGGCATAAACGGAGCTTAAAAGGCCGTATCTTTTGAATGCGTCGACTTAGAAGTTTGATTGTTTTTATTGCTGTAAGGGTTTGCAGACCTGAGTTATTGATATTAATTTCAACATGATACTTCCACGTATTCCTGAGAAAAAGGTTCTTGGCAGACGGACTGACAGACATACGGACAACGAAGTGATCATATAAGGGCTCCGTTTTTAGTAGTAACCATAGAAACCTACGTCTCTTACCTATACCTTATAATATAATTAAGATAAAAGTTTAAGTTAAGTACATAGACAGACTTCTAAAATCGTTTTCGCTTTGCATTTGCAGTCGTCGGGTAAAAAAGGGACAATCGTAAATTCCTTTACAGTAGTAAATTTTTAAAATGTTAACACAAATTTTATGATAATTCACGCTAAGCAATTCACAAAGTAATAGCTTCAAATAACAATAGTATCGATATAGATCTCCGTATAATGAGACATGGACTAATAAGACGGTCGAGGTTGTTCAAAATGCAACTTCTTATGTGCATTCTAACATAATACGTGTTCTAAACTGACCCTTATGAATAAACAAAATATTTTGTTTTGCACAGTGTGCTAAATATGATTTAACTAGCTTTTACCACGACTTCGTCCGCGTGGAATTAGGGAGGTCGCCCACGACGACTTTTTGCAACGATTCAGTAGCGCGTTTCGTTAAGGAGGGTCTGCATAGGTCTGCATCGCAAATTTTGGCGAATCGTCGCAATTGCAACGCGCGTCAGTTAATGGCTAAGGTTTTTTATACATATAACATTATATAAAGTGCTCAAAAACATTGTGAAATAATCAATGTTTTAATTTTTAAAGTATATTTATTTGGTTTACTAACAATAACAGTCACTTACACTAGCTAGTAAGTTCATAAAATTTATGCTTGCCCAAATCCTTACTAATATTATAAATGCGAAAGTGTGTTTGTTTGTTGGTTTGTCCTTCAATCACGCCGCAACAGGGCTACGGATCGACGTGATTTTTTGCATGGGTATAGTTGAGGACCTGGAGAGTGACATAGGCTACTATTTCTCCCGGAAAATCAAAGAGTTCCCGAGGGATTTTAAAAACTAAATCCACGCGGACGAAGTCGCGGGCATCAGCTAGTTGAACATAATATTGATCAGTTAGGTACATACAAGTAAACACAACGTTTCCGAGAGTTCGCTACATAAAAATTAGAATGAATCTCATGAATGTTGAAATATTTGTATAAATTCCTATTTCTTTTGTCAAGGCTATTTACATTATGAGGAACTTATTGTCATGGTGTTATTCTTAATTATGGAGATTAAGACGTGATATCTGATAACCCTATTCAGTGTATAATAAACCCATTCACTTGGTGTCGATTATAACACGATTCGTAATGGGCGCGTATTACTATGCATGTATTTTGTACTCAGTTCTTTGTATGTTTATCGCGATCAACAGTCTGTCGCTCACCAACAAAAAGCAACGTTAAATCATCGTGCGCTTGTGACTGTGCGTCTTCAAAATCACCCCCGGCTATCCCTAATACCCGACGAAACCAATTTGAATTCAATTTAGCTTTTTTTTGGAGCAAGCTTTTGTTGCCTCTCAGTTGTGTTTACCTTATTCGATTTCTGTAATTTCATTCATAACAAACTGGATTTGGGGGTACGGAAAGCCCATCGGGGTTGACAAGGGGCGTTTGAAATAATATTCTCTTTGATAAGAGCCGGTTGGTGCGACATAAGTGGTAGGGTCCGGACAATCTCCATAGATGTTGATGTTAAACGAGATTTGTCAGTGTGAAGTGACAAAAACTAATTATGGTTCACAATGATCCGGTCGGGTGAAGGGACAGAGCTGTGGGATATTGTCGATAGTTCCTTAGCTAAATTGATTTCGATTTTATTTCGATAAAAAATATCTTCTGTATGTGTTCATCTGGCTGTATTATCATTTATTACTCTATAATCATTTTTAATGAGCTGTTGTGGAATTTGACGTCTTGAGCTAAAATTAAAGATGCAATGCAGAATATGTAAGATAAAGAACTGTTAATAATTAAGTATCAAAAATTATTTTTAAGAAACCGACTTCAAACGCCCGCGCCAGTACAAAGTATATACAAAGTATACAATTTATTGTTGATTTTTTAAAAACCGCTCGACCGATTTCGATAAAATTTAAATGGGATCAGCTGAGAAGTATTTCTTTCAAACAAAAAAAAATTTTTCTTCTAAATCGTCATCGTAAAAGAGTTTTCTATATCAGGCGTCTTCGAGTAATTGGTGAACATATAAGAACATTACTTTAGATTACGAAATTAAGTAATGAAGTTTGATTACTATAACTATGCATAACCTGTAGGTAAGCACAAAAAAAGCTATTACAGTCTAGCGTTATTACTGAAATGACTACTAAGTAATAAATAGTTAGTTACCTACCTACAAAGGTACCTACCCTCGTGGTTTATAATATAATAAATCATTAACGGAACCAATCAAAATAAAAATTAGTTTTAAATTTTTATGGTGTAATCATTTCAAATTAAGTTGTTAAATGCACTTAGTTTAATTATATATTATTATGATTGTAACTTCTAGTCTGAGAGCATTCTTAATGGTTACGTTATTTTCAATTATTATTCTCTGTTAATTAAATGTTTTTCAGCAGCAGTATTATTAATTAAGTACGAGTCTGTTTTTGTTGTTGCGCGAACTTCGAATCTTTTTTAGTTTTTTACTGGAAGGAACAATGATTTTTTTAAAATATAAACCAATCTAAAAACAAACTTTTCTAATATTTTCCTCAGTCCTCTCCTAATCCAAACAAGTAGAAAACTTGTGTTAGGTCAAGGTTGTGGTAGGTAAGGCAATAGAGCAACGGGTGGGCACGAAACCGACCTTTCAGGTTTCAGTCCACACCTTTAACCGTTGAGCCACCACCAGCCAACTCGTCACCTCAGATCAATATACATAATATTATACATAGTTCTATAATTATGTTAAGTGCATTATTTCGAGAAACCGCAAGTTAAAAGTTCAGCATTCTTTGACTTTTATATTTTTTTACTTATTTCAAACTTTGTTTACTTATTTAAATTAAAGTATAATATTTTTTTATTGTTCAAGAAAATAAAACCAATTTTATAATTACAGACAAAATTAAAAACTCGTGAAACTTGAGTGCTTATGTGAGGATGGCGAGTTCACTTCATCTAATAACACACATCAAATAAACATACAATAATAAACAAAATAAACATGATAGAAAATGCATAATAACCTACCTACGTGCCTAATATAACATTAAAATATTCTTTTGACGTTTGGTGGAACGCTGTTTCACCATTGCAATCGATCGCATTTCGCAATGTTGTAGGTTAGAACAGATATTTGAGCTAGACAAATTACTTAGACAGATTACATGGTTGTCTGTCGTTACTTATATAATAAATCCAATATCCAAACAAAGTGAACAGGAACATTTCCGTCAATTTGTTCACGTAAGCCCCAGCTGCGCTGAACAAGACAAACAATAACACGGCGCCCCGCGGTTACTTATTGTCTCGCGGCGATTATCTCTCATCTTTGCATTAATACATTTGTGACGGCAACTCTTTGGCTATTTTTTGACAAATTTCATATGTTTTTTACTTAAGGTGGAAGACACAGTTCTGCCCGCGAAATTCAAATTTAATTTGGTTTTTCGCAATTTGTAAACTAATACGACAAAGTAGGCTTATGGCATTCTAATTGCGACAATGGCAGTATCATCTTCACAGGTTTATATAAAAATCTTTACTTGAAAGTGTCCAGTTTAAGAAATTAATCAAAATATCGACTAATTTATGAGTAACTCACGTCCAACTCAGTATTTTGATTAATTTCTTAAACTGGTCACTTTTAAGTAAAGATTTTTATGTAAACCTGTGAAGATGATAATTCTACTGGCGCAATTAGAATGCCATTAGCCTAGTTTGTCGTATTAGTTTACAAATTGCGAAAAACCAAATTAAATTTGAATTTCGCGGGCAGACTCGTCTATTCATCCTTAAATAATCTTAACTTTTTACTTACTCTTGCTTGACCCTTTCCTACGTGACTGTTTTACTGTTTACTGACACAAAATATTTATGTATTACTAGCTGCCCGGACAGACTTCGTTCTGTCAAAAGTTAAAAGTAAAAATTGAATTTTTTTGTTTTTTTTTATTAAAACCTTCCGTGGACCTTAAGGAACATACAAAAAAATAAATTAACCGAATTGGTCCATCCATTCTTGAGTTATGCGCTTACCAACATTCATTTTTATTTATATAGAAGATAGAAGATTTGTTTATCAAACTATACACGTTATCTACTGCACAAAGGTCTCAAGGTTACATAATTCTACTGTGCTAGAATGGAATTCTACATGGCTTGGACTTGCCCCGTTTGCATCTAGCAGCTCCTAGCGACTCGTCTGACGTCATCGGTCCAGCCAATGCGGGTCTACCTACACAGTGCTTTCCGTTGCGGGTTCGCCACTCCAGCACCTTGGGAGTTGGGACTCCAACGACCATTAGTTCTTCGAACTACCTATGTGCTTAAATATTTAATTTTATAATTTTATATTATGACTAACTTTTGCCCGCGGCTTCGCTCACGTTAAGTTTGATTTTTCAAACCCCATTTTACCCCCTCAGGGCTTGCATTTTCAAAAATCCTTTCTTAGCGGATGCTTACGTCATAATAGCTAGATAGCTATTATGACATGCAAAATTATGCAAAATTTCAGCCTCATCCGTACAGAAGTTTGAGCTGTGCGTTGATAAATCAGTCAGTCAGTCACCTTTTCCTTTTATATATTATTTAGACAATATTAATTATTTCGTGCCAAAAAAATTATAAGTAGGTAGGAGGAAGGTCGGTATATTTTAGCAGTAACGCATATAAATAGTGTATGAATGTGTTGTTTTTTCATTTATTTTTTAAATAGCCGTACAACCGCTACGCTCCACTCTTTATTTATATTGTGTGCTCAAATTACCGCACATTCCAACGGGGGAAATAAAAAATACCAAAGTTTATTTCCACTACAACAATTAAAATAAATTACGAATAAAACAAAACGAATTTAATCCTTACAAGGCAATATAACTGTAGAGACGTATATCACAGAACCTGACTTGTGTTCGCGTTGTTCTTTTCTGTAGAACTCCAATGTATCCAACAAATTGGTTTTTTAATTACTCAGGCATTCCTTCTCTTCCTTATTCGTCTAATTTAGAGCTAATCCGACCGTCGAATGCCCCCAGCATTTGCCCCTTTCCATTGTACTCTTTATTATAAAAGCCCCTAATACGAGCCCGTTAAATATAAATTGCGAAGGGTTCTCTGCGATGGAAGTTATTTAATATCAAAAACAAAATGTGCAACGTTTCCCGTTAGCTATTTTATATCGTATTTAAAAAATAAGCGTTCCATTTTTTTTCAATCTACTAGGAAAAATATTTGGTTATTATTCCTTGTAGTAACAATTTTCTTTTCTATAATACTTACAGTTAAAATCGTATGCAAATTCTGGATTGTTATTTTTAATGACTTACCTCTGATCGTTATAATTTTATTATTCTTTACAATAGTTTTTCAGAGCAATATTATGAGTTAAAAAACGACGTAAAAAAAATTTAAATAACGTTTTTTATATTGTTAATATATTTTTAATAATATTGATCTTATAAATATTCTGTCATTTAATAGCTGTACTAGATGATGCCCGCGACTTCGTCCGCGTGGGATTGTTTTAAAAAATTAAGTGGAATTTTTTTTGATTTTCCGGGATAAAAAGTAGCCTGTGTCTAATGTCACTCTCTAGGTCCTGAACTATAATATGTCAAAAAAAATCAAGTCAATCCGTTGCTCTGTTGCGGCGTGATTGAAGGACAAACCAACAAACAAACACGCTTTCGTATTTATAATATTAGTATAATATGATGAATTGTAAAATTGCCTCTATACTATTACTTTCAGACCGTGTGCTGCTCTTAATAAATTACACCTCGCTGTCCGAATTCTTTATTTATCTACTTCAAATCCAAATGAACGTTATGCTAGAGCTAGATGCTATTAAAAGCAAACATTATTAATCATATGAAAATAATTGTGTTTTGTTTCGCCCGGGGTCATTGTAATCAAACGAGCTTTTTTATTTGTTATTTCTGAATATATTGCTTACGAACTTTGCCCTCGGCTACGCTCGTGATTCTGGTATGGCTACTAATGAACCATGTCCCAAAATGTCATAATTATTTTTTTAGTAAGCTAATGGGCTAGTACAATATTTTTACCTGAAGTCCAATTTCTCAGATATTGATTGTTTTCCATGCGATCTGTCATAATTCTAAGGTGTAAGCCTTAATCGCCAAGTAAACTTTAGCCGATGAATTTATTACGTTTTAACAGTTTTTGTAGTATTATCTGACAGAACGTAAATTCATCGGTTGCGAGTAGGTAGGCCCTTTTGGTTAGAAAGTTCCTGCTAACTATCAACTGAAGAGGTATAAGACGCTATGCTCTATAGTATAATAATCCTTTTGCACTTTATTCTCATCATATCTACTTTAAAGCAGCACTCGTTTGGAATGAGTGCTTATACAGCTCTCTTATTATCTCTCTCTTATTATTAAGAGAGCTGCAATTTATGAACATCAAAATGAAATACTTACTAATATTATAAAAGAGAAAGTGTGTTTGTTTGTTGGTTTGTCCTTCAATCAAGCAGCAACGGTGCAATGAATTCACGTGATTTTCGCATGGGTATAATTTAATAGATCGGACTAACTTACCTAGTGACGTCCGATCCCCAATTGTGTGAAGTGATCTCGTCCTCACTTTTGTACTATGTAGTTTGCACTTGCATGCACTACTGCGCTGCCACAATCTTTAAATGTAAGACCATTGATAAAGTAAAAAATCGGCCAAGTGCGAGTCGGGCCTCGCTCTTTTAGGGTTCCGTTAAAAAAATTTAAATAAAAATATTTCTATGTACCCATGGTAATATTTTAATTTAATTTTTTTAATTAAATTAAATTTTTATTATTTGTTGTTATAGCGGCAATAGAAATACATAATATGTGAAAATTTCATCTGTCTATGTATTACGGTTTACGAGATACAACCCGCTGACAGACGGACGGATGGACGGACGGACAGCGTAGGCTTAGTGATAGGGTCCCGTTGGTACCCTTTGGGTACGGAACCCTAAAAACAAAGCACCCTAGTCTATGCTCTCGGCGACAGGCCACCACGCTCGCCTGTCACCTGTCCATGTCATTATTTCAAAGAATACTAGACACAACTTTCACTGGGGTGACTTTAAATGCCTAATGGGTCCAGAGGGCCCATGACGGGTAGGGTTGGGACTAAGTGAGGACGAGATCACTTCACACAATTGGGGATCGGACGTCACTAGGTAAGTTAGTCCGATCTATTAAATTGTGTTCCGTGATCTCGTCCTCACTTTTGTACTATGTAGATGTTCAAAGAAGAAAGTTGTGTTGGTAAATCAACAGTATTATTTATTTCACACAAATTATAAATTTTCCTTCCTTTAAATCACATTTAAATTAAAATATTGTAAACTTGATATCATTAATTGAGTACAATTAATTAATAATTAAGTAAACCCTCATTCACTCATCATCATTGTTTATCAGTATTATTACTTATAGAGCACATGCTTCCGCAAAACTATTAACATCATCAACAATGGGTCTGTTGTAAAAACGAGCAAAAGTAGACGAGTTGTTGGTCCAACCTGCTGTCTTTCTAATGACTTCTATATTAATACCTGCCAAATTGGCTTTAGAAGTGGATGCATGCCTGGTGCTATGTGCTGTGAACTTAGTGACATCCACACCACTGTCGCATAAGGTTTGTTTAATCCATCTGCCTATCGAGGCAGTAGAGGCAGCATGGTAGGGCTTTCTTGTTGTGAGAATAAGAGTTTTACAATTTTGTCTGAGATCCTTGGTTGCATAAAGATAATATACCAGAGTGGTTGCAGGGCATATACTGACATTATCCATAAAGAATGGCAAGATTAGGTTCGGGTGAGGTCTATTGGGGCCTGATGTTTTGATAGGGGCCGGAATCCTGATATTAATATTGTCGTCATTAATATTTATACTGTCTAAGCATATTAGAGACAATGTTTGGACTCTATGTGCTGTGACAAGAGCCAACAGAGTAACTAACTTCTTAGTAAGTAGCTCCATGTTAAGAGACTCATTGGGAAATAAGTTTGACAGATAATTTAAGACTATACTAGGATTCCAGACATCCTCATATTTAGGCTTTTTTGGTCTTAATCTATAAATTCTTCTAAAAAATCTGGTCATTCTTTCATCAGTTCCTAACTGAGGTCCTAAAATCAGAGATATTGCTGACCTTATTCCGTTGAGTGAACTATATGACAAACCTTCATTAAATTTTTTAGTTAAAAAAGAGATAACTGTGGGTACCGAGGCTGAAAGAGGATCCCTCTCCTGAGTCTCACAAAAAAGGAGCCATTGACTAAGGGTACGTTCATATTGTTTCCGTGTCTTGGTTGACAGCGAATTCAGCATAATGTCCATTGAGGGAAGTGGTACCCCTCGCTTCATGAATGCTAACCTGATAAGGTGGCCGCTATCAACCTGAGGCTTCTGTGCAGTGGATGTGGACTGCTGGAAGGAGACGACAGTAAATTACAGCAAGGGTTAAGTATTATTGGTTGGGATTCCATCATGGAATTAAAAAGAGGATACCAAGGTTGTGAGGGCCACAATGGGGCTACTACAATGCCTCTAGCTCTTTCCTTTTTAATTTTTTGTAACACTTTACTCACAAGTGAAAATGGAGGGAATGCATAGAAAAAGGACCCATCCCATCTTAAAGTGAAAGCATCTACAGCACTCGCATTAGGGTCTGGAAACCAAGATATATAATTCAGACACTTGGCGTTATAGCTCCTAGCGAAAAGGTCAATCTCAGGAGGCCCTAACTCATCTATTATATTATGAAAGGCCTTATCACTTAAACTCCATTCAATCTCAGAATGTGAGCGCCTTGACTCTTTATCTGCGACACTGTTTTCTTTAGAAGCTATGTAAGACGCAAACACCCACAGGTATCTGTCTTCACACCATTGCCACAAAGCCCTTGCTAAACTGTTAAGATGCGGAAAACGGGTGCCACCCATTCTATTGATATAAGCAATAGCTGTTGTATTGTCTATTCTTAACAAAATTTCACAGTGTTTTAGTTCAGATGCAAAAGTTTTAAGTCTTATGAATGCTGCTAATAGCTCAAGGTAGTTTATATGAAAAAGTTTTTCATCCTCAGTCCACTGTCCATGATTTCTGATGTCATTACAGACTAAACCCCAGCCAGTTCGGGAAGCATCTGAAAATATCTCTATTTCAAAACTGTATTGTTTTATCCTACAAAGACTAGTCTGAATATGAAGACACCACCATTCTAAATCTAATAGGCATCCCTTTGATAATCGTAAGGTACTGTTATAGTTGTTATTGTTAACCTGCAATGCTGTAGTTTTACGATTTTCTAAGATTTTTGTATAGAGCCATCCATAAGCTATGGCTGGGCATGCTGCTACTAACTGGCCTAATAACTTAGCGAGATCTATAATTTTACAGTATTTATGGATAGATTCTCTCTTTTTTTGGGGTAATGAAATGGAAGACTGGACTGAGTCTAAGACAAAACCTAAGTACTGGCAACTCTGTCTAGGTTCCAAAACACTTTTGTCTGTATTAATTGTGAAACCCAAATGTTTCAAGAAGGCTATGGTGGTGGAGACATTTTGTAAGCACTTCTCGTAACTGTCAGCAAGACAGAGGATATCATCCAAGTATATGACAGACAAAAAACCCTGTGATCTCAGGTGTAAAATGACCGGCTTCATAATTTTTGTAAAAACATATGGTGCGGTACTGAGTCCAAAAGGAAGGCAAGTAAATTCAAATAAAGATCCCTGAAATTGAAAACGTAAATACTTTCTATTTGACTTATTTACTGGCAGCACATAGTAAGCATTTTTTAGGTCTATGGTGGCCATGAAACACCCAGGGGTCATAAGTCTTATTGCAGTCCTTACATCTTCCAACTTAAAGTGAACAGTATTAACAAACTTGTTGAGTTTTTTAAGATTAAGTATAAATCTCCAAGTCCCATCTGACTTCGGATGCAAAAATATACTGGATAAGTACTGACCATTTATTGGGGAACAACCTTCTATTGCACCTAATTTTAATAATTTATTAATTTCGTTTCGCATCAGCTCAGATTCCTTAGGTGAGAGCGTATTATTTTTCGGGATAGTATCCTGTATAGGAACTTCAAAGAAAGGTATTATGTATCCTTTGAGCCACCTATGTATAGTTGGGTTAGAAGTAATACTAGCCCAGCGGTCAGTAAAATATTTTGGCCTGCCAGTCTGTACCTGCATTAGCGGCGACGTTGATCCTGTCGCCGCGAATACCGCCGCCTCTGCGGGGATCGCCTCGCTTGACTCATGGTTGGCTTCGTGGACCAGTGCGCTGGTTGCCTGAGCTTTTGTTTCTGCCCACTCGGACGTGGCAACTGGGATCGTTGTGGGCCCTTGAGGTTTAAAGCCTTTCTTATTGGCGGCTTTTGGGCTGGCGTACTTTTCAAGTCTTCTGCGGATTTCTTTACGGCTTTACATGCATTCACTTTATCTTGTAGCTTGTCCCCAAAGAGGTATTCTGAAATCGGGTTCTGTGTCATTGTATCTTTAACATCTTTGTTGAGCCCGGGGAGAATAAGACTCCTGCGAGTTTCTGTGTTGGTATGGTATAAACTACATAACAGTCTGGCGGAATCACTAAGGATTTCGACTTCAGCATTACTTTGGCTCGATGAGACCATGTCGTTTAAAACCTTGCCGATGGCTGAAATGGCTGCGGCTAGGACTGTTTGTTGGTCCGCAATACGTTTGTCACGTTTGATTCCGCTTTCACTTATAGCCGCAGTGACTTCTGCGTTCAACTTCGGTGGCACTAATAGGCAACAATTTTTAGGTGGGTCATATTTCTTGATAAGGCTGGATTTAGTGTCTTCTGTAAGGCCATTCTGTAGAATCGCCATTCACCGTTGTTTGAGACCTTCGTGTAACTCGATTCCATTACTGATTTTTGGAGCACCTTCCAATCCCAAAAGTCCCTCAATGTCGGCTCGTAAGGAGGGCGTGGCTACTTCTTCAGACACTGCTGCCTCTCCTGAAGGCACTGGCTCTTCAATATGCCCCCCTCCTGTTTCTTCAACAAGATCGTCGCTGTTATCAGTAGGCGAGGGTGATGGTGAGGATGACAGATAGCGACGGCTCTTACGGCGGCTTCTAGCGCAATTAGGCCGGTTTGCAAGGGGAGAACGGCTCCTTGACCTACAGTCGCTAGAAGATTCCTCATCACCTAAAAATAATTCGGCAGGTTTACGATTCGGACTGTTATGCATGTGGAAATTCTACGGCTAACCTCTCGTGAAAGCTCCAAGAAGAAACAGTCAAAACAGTATGTATGTATGTCTCGTAAAGTGAGCACATATTATAATATAATAATTACTACCGGCTAACCTCTCGTGAAAGCTCATGTGTAGTGTTACTCAGTTTACGTAAGTATGGTCATTAAACGTTCTCATGGTTAACCTCTCGTGAAAACTCTAGAGACTTGACCAGACTTTGACATAACATTAACACGTATTAAGATCTTTTGACTTACACGTGCTACTGTCACGCCGACCTCGTTTATACAACATCTTTTCCAGTTTTTCCAATCTTCTATCAAAATCATCTCTAGATTTGCGTTTCCGCTTACCCATGTTCTAATTAAAGAAAGAAATAACTGTAAAAACACAAGAAAAAATTAAATCTCAATTTAGAAAAGGAGCTGACGTGAACAGCGCAATGCACAAAAAAGCACAATGACATGGACAGGTGACAGGCGAGCGTGGTGGCCTGTCGCCGAGAGCATAGACTAGGGTGCTTTGTTTTTTACTTTATCAATGGTCTTACATTTAAAGATTGTGGCAGCGCAGTAGTGCATGCAAGTGCAAACTACATAGTACAAAAGTGAGGACGAGATCACGGAACACAATTGAGGTATGATTGATATAGGCTACTTTTTATCCCGGAAAAACAAAGAGTTCCCGAAAGACTTCAAAAAAACTAACATCTAGCGGACAAAAGATAGTTTTATTCATATATTTTAAAATATTTACTTACACAAAACTCAAAAAAGAACCAAGAAAAAATTAATTCTGCACGAGCTTTCGAGTACTAGAGCTCAAAGAATTACCTACTAATTACTTAGAAGGCTGAATTATCACACTCATGAATTCATACAGTTATCAAGTACTTATGTACTTATAAAGTAAATATTTGTTTAAAATTTTAACACAAGCTTAAAGCAATATTACCATGTAAGTGTTTGAGCTTTTGATCGGATTTGCAGCGACAAGTTGCAAAAGTTCAACAGCTTTACCGGTACAAAGTAGAGCTTAATTAACTCTATGCTAATCCGTTATTTTGATTGACGTTATCCTAAGTCCAATCTATATATACACTTATTTGCACCCAGTGTAAGATAGTTAATATCTATACTAATATCCATACCAATCCAAATATATTATTATAAATGCGAAAATATAATACCTCTCTCTGTCTGTACGTATGTATTACCTTTTCACGTCTAAACCACTGAACGGATTTCCACAAAATGTTGCAAGGAGATAGCTTGCATCCTAAAGAAGGACATAGGCTACTTTTTATCCCGCGAAATCAAAGAGCTCTCACGAGATATCTAAAAAGTCGAAATCTACGCGTATGAAGTCATGCACACCAGCTAGGACCTAGTTGCCAAATGTTATTCTGTCTGTTACCTTTTCACATCTGGGGACACGGGAGTGTGCCCGCCACGACGAGCTAAGCGAAGCGCAAGGGCACTACTTACCTTTTCTCGAAGCACTTCGTCGTTTTTTGAACTCTCATAACTTGGTTTTGGATTATACCAGATAAACAAAATTCTCGGGATCTATATAACTGAAACGACTTTAACAAAATTTGATAAACACATTCTAAGAAAAGCCACTTTTGTTATAAAAAAAAATATATATCCTAATTTTTTATTTTTTATTTGGATCATGTAACTGGTTAACAATTTCATAATTAATATCTTAAAAACTAACATAAAGAACATACAATAATTGTAACCTACTAGACATGATCACGGCATACACATACAAGAAAAGAAAACTAAAGCTAATTAAAATTGACTCAAAATAATATATCACTATTATGATATTATTTAAGAAAAAAATAATAACTATTAAGATATTATACAAGAAAAAAAAATTTAATAATGACTGAACAGGGGTGCTAAGTTATTTGAATAAAATGACATCTTAAATTTTTTTTAAAGGAGGTCAAAGAACCTGTAAATATATCACAATTCTCGGATTTGGAATTCTAATCTAGGATAGTAATGAAAGCCATCAGTAGATTTTTGTAAAATAAAGGATAACACATGCAGTACTTTAAAACACAACACACACAAATGAACTAGTATAAAACACAACCGTAGTATTTAAATTTAAATGACGGTTTAGATCAGTGTTATATTCAAGTTTTATTACGTAAAGTTAGTCATAAGTTTACCAGTTCAAAAGGGCTTACAGAAGCATATTTAAGTGAGTATAATTTTAATAATTTTAAGATAAGTTTTTCTACGTAACGGTGATTTAATCGTATGTAAAACTTCGAATCTTATAAGTTTCTTGTTAAAGAGTTACTTATGTAATAGGCATTTTGTACTTAAGCAACAACTTCAAACATATCGATAGTTTAACTACGTTACCAATTTATGGCGTCGCTTAATTAATCCCCAGCTAATCCGACATGTTGATTGACATTATCCGACATCTAATCTATCCACATATCTGCACCCGATATTGTACCTATGCTGCACGCAACGAATAAATAAGAAGGGTATGAATATTATAAGCTATGACCTGGAATAATAGAGCAGTTGGTTTATACACCAAAAATTCAAACTTGCACTTGCTCGCAACTTCGTCCGCGTGGAGTAAGGGTAAAACCCTTACTCCACGCGGATTCCCAAGGGATCCCTCTGTTTTCCCGAAATACAAGATGTTAGACTCTTATGACAAGTCAAGACTCTACGATCGGTTCGGAAAGCAGATTCTTCTGAGACAAGCCGGAAAATAAAGGATTCCCTTGGGATTTTTAAAACCACGTGGAAGAAATCGCCGCTCAATCTAGTCTGCTATTATTATAGGCTGTTAATTGACTGACTGGCTGAATAGCTGCGATGTAATATGTATTGTGGTGTGCTGGTAATAATAACAATATTCTTATAGAATTCAAACAAAATTGAGTCGACCTCTCTCTCTCTTACAAATTAACTGTTTGTGAAGGTCAGTTGTTTGTAAAGATGCCCTTTCATTGTACGTGGGTGTAGGCAAGTACTTAGTGAGAAAATGGATAGTACCTACATTACGTATTTTCTTCACAATATTGGATTTATTTAGTTGCCAAATGTCAAACGTAGCGACCTTAGCAATCAATAATTTGTATACTTGTGACTTATGCCCGTTTTCACCAATTTTTACGGGCTACCTAAGCTAAGTTGGGTGACGCTTTCTGTCAATTTCGTTTTCAAGAATTTTTAGGGAATACCTAAAGGTGGAAATTACATTGGGTAAGTGATTGCATTTAGGTGCTACCTTCGTAAAGAGACTCCTACATAGGGGATGATTTAGGTATTGATGGTGAAAATGAGCATAACAAATCTATGGCAAGAATGTGAACGTAAGATATAAAATTATCACACTCTTTATTCAAATAAATAGAACGTAGTATTTTAAATAACAGCGATTTAAACATTTACGTTACCCGTGTGTTAATATTTAATGGTGTGCTTATAAGGGATAGGTGTTACCGTGTTAGTTATTAAATGAGTTTACTAAAGGTACAGGTATTACTAAGGTAAGGTATTGACTTTGAATTTTATTTGTTGAAGCTGCTAGAAATCGAACTATTCGTAGATTAAGTAGGATACCGAAACCGAACTGACTACCCGAGTCAGTTAATTGCGGGATATCTGAATGTCACCTTATTCTCCTTAACACCAGGTTAATTGGCAATAAATTAAGTGGTGACTTAAAGGCTTTCAGCCCACCGCGTGCGTATTCGCTGGCATTTAGGTATAAAGTTAATTTAAAGAACAACATCGCTCTAATTACGTCCCGGTTTCTTGTCATGTTTACTTGTTACCTATCGGGCTTTCTTTTTTTTTGAAATATTTTTCATTTCCTTCGAGTTTCTTTATCAACGCTATTTCATTATTCATATTTTATACGTAGGTTTTATTGTGTTTTTATTAAAAGAAAAGCCAGTCAGAACGCTTTTATGTTTGTCAATTTTTAAGTAATATTTAATTTTAGGTCTACGAGTTGGATTACATAATTATTTATGTTTCTGCGAACTCATTGTCAATATTCATGTTCCAGCACAATTTAGTACAGGTATTATTTTTACCGGTATTAAGCATTGAAAGCCTTGTAGTTAGGACAGTAGTCTACCATTCAGGGGATCGCTAGTTCGATCCCGGGTACGCACCTCTGACTATTCGGAGTCATGTGCGTTTAAGCAATTAAATATCACTTGCTTTAACGGTGAAGGATAACATCGTGAGGAAACCTGCACACCTGAGAGTTCTCCATAATGTTCTCGAAGGTGTGTGAAGTCCGCTAATTCGCATTGGAACTATGGCCTATAACGATTCTCTGAGAGATCTGCGCTCAGTAGTGAGACATTTATGCGTTGCTCATGATGATGATGATGGTGATTATTTTTTCCAGAGAATATCATTCAAGCTGAATGGTCAACTAATATTATTATTTGTGGTGATAGCCTAGCCGTTTAGACTGCGCCTCCGGCTTCCTTTTCGGGCGGTCCGGGTTTCCTAGACATGCATATTATCTGAATTTTCGGAGTTATAGGTATGTACGAGTATGTGCCGTGCCCTTTATGAAACACAATATCGTGAGGCTGTAAAACCTACAAGGCCTGAGCATTCTTCATAATGTTCTCAAAGATGATAGATATTTAGATACATTTTTTATTCACCAAAATGCAGGTACAATGTGATTGTTTAAAGAAAATCGAGCCTAATATAGCTAAATTTAACCAGGACTGATGTAGTGTGTGGTGTGTGGTGGTGGTATGGTGTGTGGATGCCAATCTACACTTAGCCCATGTATTGGACTATAAAAACCCTTCTCATTCAAAAGGTGACCCACATTTATGCCCAGTGCTGGGCCCAGTGGACAGGCAGGAATAAAAATTCCAGTTTGTCTCCGAATTTCTATCATGAATTTAATAGGAACACCTGCTAGAAATACAACACTTCAACCGATTCAACCCAATAGCGGGATTAGCTTTTCTCAGAGGCAATGTGTCAACGTTATCTCGCACACCTGTCGCTCGGGACTTTGCTCTTTAATTAGCTCCCATGGACTGAAACGGATCATTAATTATAATCACGACTCTTTGACGAACTACGTAAAAAAGTTCATTCACTGAACATTGTGCGATTTGCTTTATTATTTATACTTTTGCGATGGTTATTATATTATAACCAGTTGCAATTCGTATATTTTGTCCTACGTATTTGCATGCATCATCTTATCTTCTGTGGTTTTACTACGAAGGTTTGAAAGATGGAAGCTTAAACATACAAATCTGGATCACGCTATCTATGTGGAGACGTCGCTGGCAGCCGTTGTACACAAGCGGCCCAAGTGTGTGTTCTGTGGCGATTGTGTGTGGATGACAATAGATTATGTGGCGAAAATATTTAATATTTATATTTTTAACCGACTTCAAAAAATACAAAAAGAGGAGGATCTCAATTCGACGCGTATTGTTTTTAATTTTTTTATATATTTTTTTTTGTCGATGTTACTCCATATCTCCTTCAAATCTTAACTGATTTCAATATTTTTTTTTATTTGAAAGGGCGGATTTCAATATTTTTTTTTATTTGAATCTGCAGGTAGGTCCCATTTAAATTTGGTGAAGATCTGATGAATATTTTCGGAGATGGAGGACGGAACTACTCGATGAATGAGAGGAAATCGAAAATCGATCAGAGTATGTGTAGAATTTTGACCATGCCAAGTGCTTACCATACATACATAAGCTGAATTTCTATTTATCATCTTATTTGACAAGCTTTTATTTATCTTCCAATGTATGTTTAGGTCAAACAAACTAAAATTTTGGCTAGCGTGGCGCATTCGTTTCTTCGTTTCTATTTAGGCCTGCCCGACTTCAACTGAACTTGTACCAACTGAAATTATTTTATACTTTTCAGTGGCGTTTGAAGTCGGGTTTTTTTAAAAGAATTTTTATATTTTATTATTATTTTGTAACCTGTTGAAAGTTCTCCATGGCCTCCAATCCTTGTAACAAAACCATACGATATCAAAAACGACGTCACCACAGCGTGTCAAGACGTCAATTTTAATTACGGTATCAAAATGATCACTCTAGCATAAAAGTGCTTCATTAAGACTCACTTCTCCAAAGTTTATTGACGCATCACCGTGACTCGCCATGAAACACGGTTCACTTCAAGCTGTAATGAACTTGATTATTTTCTTACAACTTATCAACAAATCCAATCACGTCTATTAATTAGGTGATACTTATGAAATTAGATATTAATTAACAAAAGATGTTAATTTTACTAATTGTATATGTTTCAGTTATGAAGTTTCTGATTGAATTATCATGAATGCTAGTGTATTAAATATTATCGAACCTCGATAACTCGAAAAAATGTTTTGTTCCTTCTCTTCAAAACCGAAAACCTCCATTACTCAAAATCTCAACCCTCTCAACCCAACAGCGAAGCAAGTGTTTTGTTGTCGATTGTTAGGATGAATCTTACTTACCTCTACAAGTCGAATAAAATCCACCTAACTCGAAATGCTTCTTAAGACGAAAACTCTAGAACTCGATTTTTTGGCATCTCCCTTGAAGTTTGACTAACAGAGGTTCTACTGTATAAATATTAATTATATCCTACGTCACTATCAAGGATTTTATACCCATGGGAAAAATCACGTCGATCCGTTGCTTCGTTGCTGCGCGATTCAAGTACAAACCAGCAATAAAGTCACGTTTATTATATTAGTAACTATTGATTTTCTTACACGTATCATATAAAAGTAGTAAGCGGAGAAGATAGCCATCTTCATAATTCATGTATATATATATATGCTATAGGCTATTTATTTATATCAGATGATTTATTTCGGAACAAAAATGCACATGAATCATTCCGGGCGACAGCTGTTAACAATACAATTTCCTCGTTGTGTGACTGCCTGTAAGATATATCATACTTATTACTAGAGCATGCCATTTCCAGCAAAATGGTATTAAGGTGTACAAGGACACTTTTTTAGGGTTCCGTAGTAAACAAGGAACCCTTATAGTTTCGCCATGTCCGTCCGTCTGTCTGTCCGTCCGTACGTCCGCGGTTTAGCTCAGAGACTATTGGTACTAGAAATCTGTAATTTGACAAGGGTATAAATATCAATCACGCCGACAAAGTGGTGAAATAAAATTTTGAAAAATAATTTTTTAGGGTACCTCCCCTACATGTAAAGTGGGGATGAATTTTTTTCTCGACTATCCCATAGTGTGGGGTGTCGTTGAATAGGTCTTTCAAAAATATTGTGGGTGTGGCAACACCATTTTTCAATTCAGGGATCCGTTTGTGAAATATGATATTTTAAAGTGCAAAATTTTATTAGAGTCAAGTGTCCCCCCCCCCCCCTCTGCCAGCTAAATGGTTGTATATAAATACAAGAAAAAATACACAGCAGTAGTATATATAATGAATTTTAAAGGAAAACTATCACGGCTATATAAGTAGGGTTCATTAGTTAAGGAGTTATGTCTGTTTTTTCTAAGTTAGGTATTACACGTAGTGTAAGATGCATATTTTGTAGTATATTATAGTATTTAAACCATGGAAGTCAAAATGTATTCAATATTCATAAATAAAATAAAAGCACTATCCTAGGTCAGCAAAAATATTTGAGACTTTCAACTACGGAACCCTACACTGCGCGTGGCCCGACACGCACTTGGCCGGTTTTTTTATCAATTATAATTAAACTCTTACGGTAATGTATAAAATGAAAGATTTATACGTGTAATTAAAAATTTTATTAAGGTCCAGGGTCACTCAGTAGACGGTGCAGAGAGCTATGCTTTGAGCATCCCTGCTAGATAAAATCCGACGACTGTCGGTTGGTAAGTTGATAAATGACTAGGTATCAACCTAAGATAACGATTCACTCATCTCTATCAAACTCTTAGATTTATCAGCATCATCAATACTTTTTTAACGCGGCAGCTTTACCTGTTGACACCTTAAAAAGCCTATATAAAAAACATCTGGCATTCTCTCCTAGTAGGTACTGCTATTGCATTGTTTAATTCGCATTAATAATCTCGTAATATAAATTGAATGTCCTCAAGCACACCGGTGGGCCGTTCATATTTTTTGTAATCACCCACACAATCGCGCTCCGATCAGGTACCAACGAGGTTTGACGTTTGAAATTCAAAACAATAATGTTGTGTCTTTTATTTTTTTTCTGATAAATTATTCATGTCATAATCCGAGTGATGGGAGCGATCGTAGTGCCGCGTTCCGTCGACTCATCCGACAGGTCTAATTTAATGCGCGCATTTATTATTGGTAATGGAATTAACTGTGTCCGATTATCATACGATGTGATGGACGCACTATCTTCCGATCACCGCTACGTGCCGCCCACTGCACTTAAAAACCCGAATTAAGGTTACAGCTCACATATTCAGTCAGAAACAGATCATCACTGCCTCAGCTCGCAACGGAATCGCCTCGCCTCGAAGCAAACTTGCGAAACGTAAGCGGTGCGTGCTCAACTCGTAACCTCCGCGCTTACGTCTAGGCGTTCCCGAGCTTACGCCTAGTCGTTCCGCGCTTAATTCTTGCAGGAGCCCCGATTACCCCGCTTATCCCTCCAGCAATCTGCTCCCTTAATCACGTGCCGCCGCGCGAATCCCGGTGGCGCGGTAACGTAAGCGGTGCGTGCTCAACTCGTAACCTCCGCGCTTACGTCTAGGCGTTCCCGAGCTTACGCCTAGTCGTTCCGCGCTTAATTCTTGCAGGAGCCCCGATTACCCCGCTTATCCCTCCAGCAATCTGCTCCCTTAATCACGTGCCGCCGCGCGAATCCCGGTGGCGCGGTGGCGTCCTCGCCCCCGGTGACGCCTAGCAGTCAACTAGTGGTCACCGAGCCGTAGCACAGCGTCGCATAGCCATAGTTGAGTCGATGTACCGGAGGTGCTGATCCGCTTCGGTTAAGTGATTGTGTCAGTTGCCGCCTCGGCAACGATCCATTTCCGAGTTGATATGTGTGCTATAACCTTTGAGCACCATGATGCGGTCATTACGACTAATTATTATTATCTTTATGGTAGCAATCGGCCTGCTTCGTTCGTTTTGCCGTCTTTCGATAAAGTGCTACTTCAAAACGCAATTCCTTTGTCATTTTCTGTCCCCGAAAACTTGTGGCCGTCTTTTTTCGGTGGATATTCGTTTTTTTCGTGTAATAACAGAGCGGCGCCCGTGCCTACTCGATTTGATTACGCTTCTTGGGTTGCCTTCATTATTTGCGATGATACGGATGTTCTTGCCTTTTTTGTTTTAAACTTCTTTAATATCCTGTCGGCGCACTATCTTCTTATTAATAAAATTACATTTGTCCGTAATTCTATCACACGAACTTTTTGTTCCAAGAAAGGAAATAGCGTGGAACTATTTAATATTACTTTGTTGGTTTGGTGCGAGGTTCCGATATTTCATTTTAAATGTACCTACAGCGTTTCGAATGTAGTCAAACAAAATAGGTTTCTGCAATTCTGCCGTTTAAATTAGTGGCTCGTGCTTGTGTAGTCACGTTCTGTTTTTTGTGCCTTAAGGTAAGTATACAGCGGGTTACTTAAGCACGTACAATCAGTCAAATGACTTGCCAAAATAGACTTATTTTTACTCCCTAACTTTCATTATTTCCGGCTTAGAAAACAGTTCATATTTTTTAGTATTCATTTCATTTCTTTCGTCAGGCAGCGTTAGTCAGTAAAATATAAACTCACTTCACCCATCACGGAATAGGTAAAGAAAACTAGAACGGTGATGACATTCGTTATCTAATATCTTTAAACGAGCAATTCTTGTATATATATATATATATATATATATATATATATATATATATAAATATAATCTGAATCTTGGAAACGGCTCTAACGATTTTCATGAAATTTGGTATGCAGGGGGTTTCGGGGGCGATAAATCGATCTAGCTAGGTTTCATTTTTAGAAAAGGTCGTTTTATCCGTGTTTTCAGGCAATGAAAAACCACTTACAATATCATTAGAATACGAAGGTAAATTTCGCCATCATCTATCAATTCCCGATAGCTCCACGGTATGTCGGGCGGTCCCGAAACCAGAAGACCCCGGACCCCGGACGATTATAATTTCCCCTGTGAATTTTTTTTTTTTTATTTATTAAGTATTATTTTTTTAATATATAATTTCCAAAAAACACGATTTACCAAAAAAAAACAAAAAATAACCGAGCAAAGCTCGGTCACCCAGATATTAATACAAAATAGGAGCAAATCCATTCTCGATCAATCTATGTAATGTGTATCAATTATGTTTAATTGTCCCATATTTCACATAATTGACAAATGAGTTCGCTTTTGAAGTGTGTTGGTTTCCTTGTCAAGGACTTAGGCCAAAGTCCATCACTTGCCATTGCAGATTGGCAGACTTCACACATCTTAGAGAACATGGAGAATTCAAAGGTATTCAGGTTTCCTCGCAATGTTTTTCTTCACCGTCAATGTAAGTGATATTTGACTGCTTTAAAATGCACATAAAGTGTCTGATAAGGCAGAGATAGGTACTTGCCTGGGATCGAACCTCGGAATTCCAGAAAATAATGCCGAAGCCATAATCTCTAGGCTTTATAATATAAATAGAGTAGAATAGAATAGAATAGAAAATTCTTTATTGCAACAAGAAATTAAAATAAAGAAAGAATATTTCATTTTAAATGTACAGCGTTTCGAATGTAGTCAAACAAAATAGGTTTCTGCAATTCTGCCGTTATGGAAAAAAATGATAGATTTAAGAGCGCGTGTAACCCCAAAAAAAAATCAGATTTCGCGATGAGATAATACATAGCCACAACCTCATGTGAGGCGCTACAAAAGAAAGCGTTTTGCGGGGAATAGGAGTGTAGTAAGCGCCAAATACTTTGTAACTCGTAAAATATTCATTTTCTTTTCAATTCACTAGGCTACTCTCTTGATAATATCAATCGGAATTTAATGTAAAAATTTTGGCTCTGTAATATGCAACACATTGAAAATAAATGAATATTGGTTAAAAATTAGACCTAACTTCGCGATTTTTTATTATCGAACAAATTTCATCATTTTATGTTTTTGCCCAAACACGTCCCTTGGCAGTATGATGTAATTCTTGCGTGTTTTTTTTCGGATAGTTGAAACTTGATCTACTACTGTAAAAATCAAATCTGTTTACTGTTAACGAGCGCACACCCACTCTTAAGTATTAAATTTTGTATGACTATTCTTTTGCATGCTATATACTATGCTATGCTATATACTATGTGGCAGATTGAAGCGCTTAGATAATTGTATAAGATCATATTATGTACTCAATCTTGCAAATAAAACATTTGAATTGAATTGAATTGAATTGAAAAAGAAAATAAATATTACCCTTTATTTATTTTCTTCTCTAGGCCTTGTTGCTAAAGCAATTACTTCCGGGCAACTCTTGTCTAGAGAGGAAAACGTCAAAGGAGAAAACAGAGTAGGGCAAGTTGAGAACAGAGAAAAGTTTAAACATGCGTAGGTATAGCTCGTAAGTTTTTCTTTCGAGCACAAAATGTTTACGTATCGGGATACCTTTTATTTCGGTTCTCTTAAAAATACTTCTATTTACAAGGAATCCTAGCGTCGCTTCAAGTGTGAGGAGATTAATCGACGATCTCAAGCACACGCGCGGGGGTGTTATTTCGGAAAGAATGCCCGGAACGTGCTTCCACGCTGACCCCCAGCGGGTAACAAATACTCGCTCCATGGGACGAATGATGTCCATTCGTTATTCTCCTTTAAATTTTGTTTTGTGTCTCAATTAACTACGGGCTCACTTTGCACATTATTTAAGCTGGAAACAAACTATCGGACGCGGCTGACAGCCGCGACTTATAGGGTATCTGGATAATAAATGTACACTGAACTGTGCAAACTATCGAACGTAAGTCGCGGACGTAACCTTGAGCGTTCGGACGTCCGAGAGAAATCTGGCCCGCTGGATGTTTTTGCACTGTGCACACTTATCAGTCGCGGTTGTCAGCCGCGTCCGATAATTTGTTTCCAGTTTTACAGTGTGTACATAGAGGATAGGGCTTACTTGTTTCGAAAGTTCCACTGGTTACTGAATACCATTCCCAACAGTGGGACTAAACTTCGTTGCACTGCTGTGTGACTTTGTTTCAGTTGAAGCTACCGGCCGGTTTATGTTATATTTTAATTGAGTCTTTCGTTTTTCTGGAAACGAAGATCTTGCGTTATAATTGAGTTTCACAAGTTTTCACGGCACCATCGAGAAAGGTTAAGAGTAATGTGAGTGTATAATCTCACTTGGTGCTTGAGTGGAGATCACGTACCGGCAGGAGAAATGTGATGGGGAGGCAACCATCGCGTTGGTCCGACGACATCGTCAAGCTTGTGGGCAAAACTTGGTTGACTGGTACAACATCGACAAAAATGTGCACATGAGAAGGCCTATGTCCAACGATGGATAACATGAAGAGGCTCGAAAAGAGGAAGAAGATAGTCAATGATATAATTTATTACTAACTACTCTAGTAGGTATATATTATAGTAGGTAGGTAAATAGTGTCGAATGAGACGAGTAACCCTGCCACTGCAATTACATTTTACCCAAAATCGGATGTTGATGCAAATTTTAAATCCACATTCGGAGGGACGCTTTATTCTGAATGGAGGCTCGTTATTTTTATTTTGGGGGAGGTCTCGTCTATTCACATTTTCGTCAGTGAACGCATTGTGGAGATTTAAGGAAGCAGGAAACCATTACAGCTTCATATGTACGAAGTTGTATAAATTTTGGTGATAACTTACGCAGAGTGTTATACTTGTGTTTGCCCGTGACTTCGTTCCCGTGGAGTATAAAACTCCACGGGATTTTAAACCCATCGCTAGCCCTTTAGGTCCACTCTGCTGGCGCAGTGGGGATTTGTGGTCATCATCATCATTCATCATTAGCAACCCATCAACGGCTCACTACTGAGCGCAGGTCTCCTCTCAGAGAAGGGTTGTAGGCCATAGTCCACCACGCTGGCCCAATACGAAGTGGCGGACTTCACACACCTTCGAGAACATTATGAAGAACTCTCAGGTGTGCAGCAAAAAGGATATATGACAAAAAAGCCATATTTAGTACCGACCTAGAACAGTCTCCGATCACCATGTCGGAGGAAAAAAGGGAGGAACACATTAAAAAAAAATCGGCCAAGTGCGAGTCGGGCCTCGCTCTTTTAGGGTTCCGTTAAAAAAAAATTAAATAAAAATATTTCCATGTACCCATGGAAAGATTTTAATTTAATTTTTTTAATTTAATTTAATTTTTATTATTTGTTGTTATAGCGGCAATAGAAATACATAATATGTGAAAATTTCATCTGTCTATCTATTACGGTTTACGAGATACAGCCCGCTGACAGATGGACGGACGGACGGACGGACGGACAGCGTAGGCTTAGTAATAGGGTCCCGTTGGTACCCTTTGGGTACGGAACCCTAAAAAAGACCCCCGAATAGGAGACCACAGTCCAAACCAGTCAAACCACTAGGCTATCACTGCTTATATTGTGTGCTTATATTATATTTGTGGTCATACTATAACCAATTTTCGACGAAACTTAGCATCTATATGAACAGTAGACGTAGTAACGTAGGTACAAATCGCACCCATTGAGCAATTGCAGTCGTTCCATTACGAATGCCTCACGCTTAGTTGAAGGGGAGAGAGAATATTCGTCCAGCGCAGATATCTATACGAATATACGAGTATTATACGCCTAGATAGTAAGAGGCCACGAAATAAATCCGAGTATTATAGGTACTAAAGCTTTCGTTTGTTATCAAGATGTTCAGTTTCGTTTTTGGTAGTATTAGTTTCACGACTTCCCTGGCGCAGTGGTGAGCGCTGTGGTTTTGAAGTGGGAGGTCTTTCGAGGTTGGTTCGATTCCCGACAGGGGCTATTTGGTAATTTATTATTTCTGAAATGTCGCTGGTGGTCTGGTTGGTCTGACGTCTTGGCTCACACAGTCACACCACTTTATTGCCAAAAACGTGCTGTCAAGCGATTTAGCGCCGATTAGGGGTATGGGTTAAAAACTCTCTTGCCCCCAAGTTCAACTTAACTCCAAGTTAGCCATATACCACAGCAATCATGTCATGGAAAAAAAGTTGTATTATACGTTTTTAATATATGGCCCCATTATATCACAATAATTTTAAATTACGTTAATTTGTAAACGATACGTTATTCTTTATCCACCAAAATTTCAATACGCGAACGACCTATAAATCCGTCATAATTTTCTTTATAACGTCTTTCTATTTTTTATGAGCCTCCAATGTATCTAGCCTTTCTAGCGCTCTCCAGTTAGCGGCACGCTATGATGGCCGGTTTGACGTTTGTCCGCTCATGAAGTTCCGTATTAATTGATAACGACTTTGAAGGAAATAATTGTATTACTTTATTGACGATAGTGATGTGCAGAGATTCATAAATTTTATCGAATGTAGTTTTAGGTTTAGGACTCAAAATTTATTTATTAAATTGATTTCTAAAATGTATACAAGTGTAGAAAAATCAGTTTGCACCATTTAAGGGGTGAATGTACTTGTGAATATGAACAATTTTCACTATGTGGACAAACCTCTGAAATCGCAAAAAAATATCAGCTGTTTCATACAAAAGGTAAAATTTTTATTTTTATATGATATATACCACAACTCGGCATTTGGTTTTCTAAATTGAAAATTTTTAAAAATGGAATCTAATACGATCGTCACATAGGATCGCTGGCTAGCACAACTACTACCTCCGGCAAACTCGCGTCAATGCTCAATGCAAAACAAAGCAGTTTCGAATTGACGTTGCTTCGAAAAGTATAAACTGTCAGTGCAATGCGATTGTGATATAGTTTTGACCTGGCTTTGGATTTCAAATATTGATACTGCATTACTGTTGACCCTTGCTCGTTAATTTGGACTCTGTTCAAGCCCTTTGTTGTGGATTTCGTCGATATGACCGAACGTACGCAGAGAACTGTTCTAAATAGTCAGACACGTGAGTTCGTAATACGCCTTCGTAACTATTTTGATCGTGAAGCTCAAAATGGAGGGCCAATTTTACCTATAACGTCAGTGGTTGAACGCGTAGCTGATGCGCTTAATATTGGACAACGAACTGTTAGACGGATAACTAAAAAAAAATATGGCGAGACTGGCACAGAAGAAAATAAACTTCACACACCAAAAAAGAGAAAACGAGCAAAACCAGTCGTAGGCATCGATAGCTTTGATGCCGATGCTATCCGAAGACATGTTTACGGCTACTATTTACAGAAGGAGTATCCAACAAGAAAAAAGTTGGTGCATTCACTGAAGGAAGCTGGATTATTCTTCGGTGGGGAAAGTTCTTTAACGAAGATTTTGAAGACCATTGGATTTCGATACAAAAAATGTAACAAACGCAAAATATTGATGGAAAGATTTGATATAGCGATGGCAAGGTATACTTTTTTACGACAAGTGAAAGAAATTAAAAATTGGCAAAATGTTGTGTTCTTGGATGAAACATGGCTTAATGCTAACCATACTGTAGGCCGTTCTTGGAACGATGACACAGCAGCATCTACTTCCAAAGTTCCTGTAGGAAAAGGATCGCGACTTATAATTTGTCACGCCGGAACCATCAACGGGTTTGTCGAAGGTTCTCTCATGGCTTTTGCGTCAAAAACCACTGGAGACTATCATGAAGACATGAATGGAGAAAAGTTTACTGAATGGTTTACCTCAATGTTGTGTAGCCTCCCTGAACCATCTATTATAATTATGGACAACGCCCCATACCACTCGATGCAAATTGACAAGCCACCTGCCCAATCCCAAAAGAAAGCTGATATCGTCGCATGGCTTCGTAAAAATGGCGTAGATGCAAACATGAATATGTTAAAAGCGGAATTAGTACGTCTTTTAAAAGAAAACAAACCAACCAAGATCCGATACGTCATTGACGAAATAGCATTAGAACATGGGCACAGAGTTATACGGTTACCGCCTTACCATTGTGAGTATAATGCGATTGAGTTGGTGTGGGCTCAAATTAAGGGATATGCTGCAAGACACAATACAGAACCCCCATTTACCACAAAAAAAATGCTAAAATTATTAGAAGAAGCTTGTGAACATGTGACTAAAGGAGACTGGGAAAAGGTTGTGAATAGAACTGTTAAATTAATAAGGGAAGATTATGAAAGAGATGTGAAAATAGATAATATTATAGAAAACGAACATATAATTATTAATGTAGGTGATGATAGCAGTGACGACAGTGAAAATAGTAGTATGGACGAATCTGATTAATTATGGCCTTTTGTGGCACCTTTTTTGGTATCTTTTGTATTCATATGTTTCTTGTGTGCATATAAAGTATGTATATTCATTTTCATTCAAATATTCAGTTCGTTCAAATAAATTAAATAAACATATACATTTTTGTTTTATTAAACCTATTTAATCAGGTACAAAAACAAAACTTAATTGTTTTTTGTTCGAGAATAAATTGACATTCCACATCACTATTGTAATGTGTCAAACCGGCCATCATAGCGTGCCGCTAGTTGTAATGAATTTGTAGCCACGTCTTAAATAAGTTCTGTCATCGCGTCAGATGTTTCATATAAATCGCTAACTTAACGACGTCGACACTTAATAAAGTTTATTTTTAACGGTTCTTTATGAAGCTTGATTTGTAACGTGTTTTTAAGCTATTCGCGTAATAAATATGATCGAATCAAAGTTATTATTTAATTTTCTTAATGAATTCGAATCAATATTATCTGCATGTCGATTGAAGGTGTTTTTAAATAGAAAATTATGACTGATTGAGTCGATACAGCTAACCATTTATTTTTTTCTACAACAACTTTGAAATTCAATAAAGTTTATCTGGTTAAATTATATTTTTGGTGTTATTTTTCAATAGCATCAATATTATACAGTATTGTGGTGCAGTGGTGAGGGCTTGAGATGAGGGAGATTCCGGATTCAATTCCCAGTTGTTCCAATTGGAGAAGTTATAAACTTAATTTTTTGAGAAGTTAATAGGTTAAGTTACCACTTCCAGGTCCGATTGAGCTGAAATTTTGCATATATACCAAATCGGATGACAATGTAATATTATTGTGACAAGGTGCTGATCTGATGATGGAGCCGGAAGAAGGCTATCAGAGCTCTGTAACAAAACGACGTAAACCCAATGATATTGGGCTCGTTTGATTCGTCTCGATAAATACTCTGGTCCTAGATTATATCCATGGTCTGCTGCTTAAATTTTAGATTTAAAAAAATTAATTTACACTTGTTGATTATTTTATTTCATGCCAATTTGAAAACTTATTTCTAATCGATTTGTTTCTTAAAAAGAAAATATTTTACTACATAATGATTAATGTTGCCTTTATATTACCTACATATTATGTTCTTTTTGTTTAAAGAACCCATGCTGGACGTAACTCTCCTTTTATTCCCCTTTCCCCTCCAACGAAATGTATCGCTTGTCCTAGGCATACGACAATAGTGAAACAGCTGTGGGATTGTCTAAAATTGTTTGCCACATTGTGACAATCGCGATCACTTCTGATTGGCAGAATTTATAGCGTTGTTGCATCAATGAATTTTAACCAATAGCGAGAGAGTGCAGGCCAATCAGAGGTGAATGCGAATTGCGATGCTCACGGTGTAGGAATAGTTTTAAGTCAAATCCCGCAGCGGGTGAGGTTTGAACCGTCGACCTTTCGGTTATCAATCCCCCGCCCTAACCATTGCGCTATTGAGGCTTACCGTCTGTGTTTCTACCTAGGATTATGCTATGCTAGCCTGTTAAATGAGTTGCCTGCTGGATTCAGGGACGCAAATGTTTCACAACTTGTGTCCTTGAATTCAGTATGTCTCATCTAAAAGGTTATTTATAAAAAGTTTAATGATATTTTTGTGAAAAAAGTGTAGTCAGTTTTTTGTTTGTTATTTAATTTTGTCCTGTCTTTTTGCATAAATGTTTACAGAAGTATATTTTATTTAATGTACTGTGCAAAGAGAGTATAACCCGTTAACCAACTGTTTGACAGGATTATTGTGTAAATATTAAGTAAGTATATTGTGTATTATAATATTAAAATACATAATAAATAAAATAAACGTTAATAATTTTGTACCTATTTGTCATGATTTTATTGACGTTTTCGTACATTTTGATATGCACCAGTCCCCAGAGGGAGGCGACGGCTGTTATAGACACAGGCATATCGGGCGCACTTCCGGCAAGGCACAACAATGGTGGAATAATGACTCATTACTGTTGTATAACCCTTCGAAATTACGCTATTTATGCCACCGTTAGGGAGTATTTACGTGGAAAAATTATTTATTTTTTATAAAAGAGGTGTTATCAATAATCACCCTTCAAATAGAAGTAGAGTGTAAACGACGGTTACTTACACATGTGTTTAAAAGAACATTAGTGCGGTAAAATCTAAAAAGTACATAATATGAATCACCGTCATGTGACGTAGTATGGACGTAGTATTTTTGAGGTTATAAAAACTCATAAATTGATAAGTATATTTTTTAAATATCCATATTTAATTGTTAGTATCAGACATTGTCAAACACCTTTATTTCTACTACCGCATTTTAGTTAAAATCAGTTAGGCAGATATTTAATATTATTTTTTATAAGGTAAGTATAAGTACTTAAAATACCTTATATTACAGTAATTTACCTTATATTAATTAATTCAGCTAAAATATTTACGGGAAATGTCTATAGAACATCAAATTATTGAATTAATTTGTGCCAAGCGAGTACCATTTGCTGGTTTAATTTCATATTATGGACTCCACATGTACATCAAGTACTTCGTTCATTAGCTAGTAACCTCCGAGATTTCTTCCAGAAGTCAATATTAGAATAACTAAAACTTGCACAAAAAGACATGCTGCAAGTGATTGCACAGTGCAAGTTACTAGAACAGAATTCTGCCGATATTATTCTAACCTATTATAAAATATGTAAAACTCTATTAGAAACAAAATTACTACGATAATAAGTTTAATAAACTTGTTTTTGTGTGATAGCAATCATTTCCAATGTGAACGCATCGCAAGCTACGCTCGACAGTTCGTACACCCGTAACTACCATACTTCCGTGACCAATCGTGACGGATAAGCCTAATTTATCACACCGCTTCAATTCTAACGTAAAGCATATCGCTCACAGGTCACGCTACAAGACAGCCATGTTCCGCAAGCAACAAACGCAACGTAATTTTGAAACACCAAAGCAAAGCAATTCCTGTGAATCATAGGATATTATGACGTCATTCTTCTATGAGGCGAAAAATATGTACAAGATGTGCAATGCCATATAAAATCTTATTGAAAATAATCAAGCAAAACAAAACTTTAATTTCCTTTAAACACATTACAACGAACACTGCGACATCGTAAGACTTGTTCACATTAGCTTTGCCTATGAAAATTGTTTTGAAACAGTGGATGAGAACTTATGTGTTGTTGATATTGCTGCTGTTTGCTATTCAACATGTATCCCAATGGGCAATGGGTTGAGCGACGATACAAAAATTTTAACGCAAACGTTGCCCCTTATCTGGCAACGTCAAGCACTGTTGCAAGCGTTGGAAAAAATTTATAAACTTCACGTGTTCCACCTTAGTTGTTGCTTGTATGTCATTGCTTAATGTGTTATCAGTTTTATTCTGCGTCGCCTCGTGAGTGAATACTGGTGACGTCATCCGCAATCAGGATTCAGGACGTCATGTCACGCGCGGTTGTAGCAGTTGCGGCTCGCATCTAATGTGCGACAACCTTAACTCGCAGGTTGCGTGTGTGACAGAATATTCTATTAGTATCACCTTAGTGCTCCGTCGATTAATCTTCGCGGGTTATTACGGTATAAGCTGGATTAATGATTATTTGTTAAGCGATACCATCGAAGGCGGCGTGAACCTTTTTAGTTTCGTTTTATAAACGTTCAGCGTTAATGCTTCGTTATAACATAGGATTAGTACGACTACGTTTCCATAAACATTAGTATAATATTGTTTAAAGCTACTTAAAGTCCGCAGTTCCGCCCGCATATTATATTACTGGTAGTAACGTATGAGTACTCCTGTACGCTTCCCACGCCCTATTAGATCTGACAGACCTACCTGGATTTCCGCAAATAAATAGAGTTAATAAGTAGGTACAATATAAAAGATGAATTTAATAACTGGTCAAGAATGTTTCAAGAAACGCTAATGGTAGGGTTCAGGAGTTAAGTAAGTAAAACAATACTTTGCATGAACAAAAAGTAAGAATTATAAGATACCAATTATTATTATAATACGTAGATATATAAGTATCTGTGTATCTACCTTTGAGTATGTATCTACACGTTACTTTATAATAATAAAATAGAACAACAAGTCAGGTTACAATAAGTATTTTCTAACAGATTCATAAAATCAGAAACATCCGAAAATCTTATTGCTTGAACATATTTTTTTAACGAAAATAAAAAAATAATACGCCCTACGAAATAATACAAAGGAAAATCACGCAATCAAGGTGGAAAAATATTGTTACGTCTTTCCGATACGGGAAGAATGAAATACACGAATAAAGCCAGCTGGGAGGTCTCATAAACTTACGAATCGTATATGAAAAAGTCATGTGCGATACATAAAGCTACGAAATTATTCGCGTCTAATGTAGTTCCGTACATATTTATCCTTCATAATGCCTTACATTAACACACCGGGCCCATAACCTTCATTGGGCTAGATATAAAGTAACGGATAATACCCGAGCTAGAGAACTCTCTCGTCTATTTATTGCTCTAATAAATATTTACGTCATAATCCGACGTTATGTGGCGCGGAACTCCAAATCCGACCGTTTTAGACAACATAAAAACAACACCTGGGATCTGATGTATTTTAGTGTTCTCATATTAAAATACTATTCGATCATTATTGGAATCTACTTTTTTGTGGCACTGTTTATTTACATAGCAATGTAAGTACATACAGGTATCGACAAGCAGCTAGTTGTTTAGCTTTTGTTCTTGTTCCTGATATTTCAAGTGCAGTGCACTTTTTAATAAATTTCACTATAATCATAATAATTATGGTGGCCATAATAATATATCAACGGTAGCTGAGAGATATGACGTCTTATGACGTTGCAAACCATGGGATCTGATGTATTTTAGTGTTCTCATATTAAAATACTATTCGATCATTAATGGAATCTACTTTTTTATGGCACTGTTTATTTACATAGCAATGTAAGTACATACAGGTATCGACAAGCAGCTAGTTGTTTAGCTTTTGTTCTTGTTCCTGATATTTCAAGTGCAGTGCACTTTTTAATAAATTTCACTATAATCATAATAATTATGGTGGCCATAATAATATATCAACGGTAGCTGAGAGATATGACGTCTTATGACGTTGCATAAGTACAACTGAATACATACAAATTAATACAACTTCTTTATGCGTAATACATAAAGAAGTTCTCTCTCAAGAAGAAAAACTCACCAACAAAGCGAGATGTAGGATAAAGTGAAATTGTATTACTCAATACTAATCATCTTGAAAATTATATTGCCTATGTTAAAAATAATTATTATTATCTATATATATAAAAGAAAGTGGTGTTAGTTACACTATTTATAACTCAAGAACGGATGAACCGATTTGGCTGAAAATTGGTGGAGAGGTAGCTTAGAACCAGGAGACGGACATAGGATACTTTTTATCCCGTTCGACCGCGTTTCCGTCAAGTCACTATAAAACGTGGTATAACAAAAACGCATCTGACATGGAATAAAAAAACGCAAATGACAGTGGAATAACAAAACGTAATTGACAGCTACACGTAATTTTGTCTTTGGTTAAGTATGGTAAAAAATTTGACAATTATAAAAAGTGTTATAATAAAGCATTACTGATATTATAAATGCGAGAGTGTGTTTGTTTGTTGGTTTGTCCTTCAATCACGTCGCAACAGAACAGCGGATTGATGCGATTTTTTGCATGGGTATAGTAATGGATGTAGTAGTGGTTCCTCAGACCGGGAGAGCTACTTTTTAAAGAGTTCCCGCGGGATTTTTAAAAACTAAATCCATGCGGACGAAGTCGCGGGCATCAGCTAGTATTATCTAAAATAAGTAAAATGCTCGTCCACTGTTAGTTTTAAGTTGGATAATCATTTTAATGTTTATGATGTCACAGCTCACTATTTTATACACACTGCCATACTATCAGCGCGTTTTGAAGTTTGAAACAGAATTGATGCTCTGATTTTGATTGTTGGCAACATCCGGATCCTTATTAAAAAAATATATTCTTCTTGATTGGTTATCAACTTATCAGTGTTTATCTCATTAGATTTCTGCTTTTGCTTAGAGCTATGTAGGTATTTCTACATAAATATTTATGTCCTCAGTGTGTCTTTATTCTTATATAATATTATTTATTGAAAATACCGCAAAGAAACCTGTAAGTATTATAAAGAATCTTTAAATTAGAAATCGTTTCTATATTCATAATTTATATCAATTTATGGACTGCTAACAAGCGTGGCTATTTTGACCAGTGAGTTAAATCTAGTAACGGATTCAATTCATTATTCTGCATGTATTTTAATAACAATTTTAGTTTATTATAGGTGTGGATACAGTTTTGCGTATTTATTACGGTGCTATATCATTTAAAAAGAGGTGGGATCTCTTTAAGAAATCATTCAGCTTAATAATTTAAAAAAGTGTCAATAACTCACTCCCACATGCACATCCTAGGTTATGAATGTTCATCATAGATAGATAGAAAAACTTTATTGCACACAAGAAAGAGAAAACAAAAATTAATTACTTAGAAATAAAGCCGCCTTTGCATGTGTACTCTAGGCATGCAAAGGCGCTTTATTTTTAACTGGCTAGCTGAAAAAGTGCGTACTGAAAACTGAAAGTTCAACGATCCAATTCCCACCCGTTGTACTATGGTCTTACCTACTTCTAACACAAAACTGACGCGTTTTTTGTAGGGGAGAGGGGAAAATTAGGTTCAACATGGCTAATATTATTAAAAACTAGCTGATGCCCGCGACTTCGTCCGCGTGAATTTAGTTTTTGTTTTTTTTTGTGTTAAAACCTTCTGTGGAACTTAAGGAACATACAAAAAAATAAATTAACCGAATTGGTCCATCCATTCTTGAGTTATGCGCTTACCAACATTCATTTTTATTTATATAGATATAGATAATCTTTTGATAAAATAAATAATTTTTAAATATGTAATAGGTACATATATCTAACCTTATACCTAGTTCGTTTATTGGTTCGGTAAAAAGGAATTAATTCCAAACGCAGTGTGTGGCCAATCATTTATCATAATAATAAAGTGATTCTCATATTGAAGCTACTAAACACAAAATCTATTACGAAACTATTTGTTCATCTGATTGCTTTTGTAACACTCATTAAAATAAAACCAACTACATTTATCAATGAATAATATTTGAATGTTATTAAAATTGTGATATTTTTCGAACTTAGACGTAGACAATTTAAAGCAGCAAAGCATCATAATATCAGCCTGTGGGCGTCCACTGCTGGACATAGACCTTCCCTAATGAGAAGCAAGGATATGACAGTCAAGAAATATTACGATAATAGAACTTTTATTCTTAGCTTCGTCCGTTTAAAAAAAAATCATGGGAACGTTTTATCAGGGACAAAAAGTACCCTGTCACTCTCCAAGTCTTCAACAATACCCATGCAAATAATCACATCAATCCGTTGCTTAGTTCTTGCTTGACTGACGGACAAACCAACAAACAAAACACAGTTTAGTATTTATAATATGAGTGAGCATTCGTGATAATAATAATTCGTGATATAATTTCCTTGGTAATAATCTTAATATATATATTTCTTGTGTGCGTGTGTATGTCACTGAACTCCTCCTAGACGGGTGGTTAGATTTTGATGAAATTTTTTGTGTGAGTTCAAGGGGATTCGAGGATGGTTTAGATTCACAATTTGATCCACTGGAAAAACTACTATAAAACTACTTATAAATGAAAAATTAGTTAAATAAACATTTAACTAATTTTTCATTTATAAGTAGTGGCGGTACGAAGTTCGCTGGATCAGCTAGTTTAATATAAAAAAAAATTTAAAAACCGACTTCAAACGGCCCGCGCCACCAGAAAGTATGTACTTTATTGTTGATATTTTAAAAACCACTCGACCGATTTCGATAAAATTTCAATGGGACTACTTGGGAAGTATACCCTTTGAAACAAAAAAAGAATTTTTCAAATCGGTTCAGGCTTCTTCTAGTAATCGGTGAACATACATTAAAAAAAAAGAAGAAAAAAAGATTCCGACGAATTGAGAACCTCCTCTTTTTTTGAAGTCGGTTAAAAATGCTGTTGATTTACGTTGCGAGATTAATAATAATAAGCTAACTAACTTTATATCGATAAATATTGGAAGGCACATCGATGTTGAATAGCAATATCGTCTTTCTACACAGCTAGGCACGAAACCAGAGCTTGCAAACTTGGCAGAGGCATGGTTAGGCAGTTGTAAGAACAAACTCACTATCCTCTTTACTTGCCAATATCGCTTAGGCGATAAAACGGTGTGAACTTGCTGTGGCTGAAAACCTTACCCCTCACCTCCAGTGATTTGTGGAATCACCTTTTAAAGAGTTACCTTGTACTAAGATTTTTAAAACAAAGTCCAAAATGGCCTGTACATTAGGATCGCGATTGAATTTATGGACTGGATATTCAAACCACGTTGTTAAGTCTCGTTAAAACCATTGAATGATCGCTCCGATTCAGGTTCCAAGATCTTTATTACCCTATCTAGATTTAATGGTGGTTTTATTTGGATTATAATTAAGAATATCATGATTTATGTTTATAGCTAAGATATCTAATGGGTATTTTTTATCGAAGACAGGTTTTCGTATGGCTCCAGTCTCTTTAAGATTAAATGGTATTAGAAAAGAGGGCAGACTGGCTACTTTTGGCGGCTTTTATTGCCTTTAGCGTTATTGTGGCCTTTCGCGTGCATCTCGTTTCGCGCGATTCAGGCGATTTCACGATTCTACGTTCGAGGGCCATACAAACGCGAAGTACAAACGCGTTTGAGTCCCGATTTTCGCGCGCTCGAATCGCGATGCACGCAAAAGGCTAGAAAAAGGCCATGGAAACGCTAAAGGCAATAAAAGCGCGCGATTGCTGCCGCTAAAAGTAGCCAGTGTGCCCTCTCCCTTAGGTTGGGTTGTGGTGATTGGACTGTTCTCTTCAGAAGCTAAGGCTTCAAAGTCATACCTACATGAGAGCATGCTAGCTTATTTTGTATTTATTGTTGAGAGACCTAATTAGGTGCAAGATGCGCGATGTTTCGAAAACGAAAGTAAACGTTCGTATAACGTTAATTTTTTCTAAAGAATTTGAATCATGACTAACAAACCCTTCTCCTTCATATTTAAGCATATAATAGCTGGTTAATGTTTTATTGGTCATCATTCAATTCTCATTATTTTTTTATCTTACGTCGCTGTTTTTCTGAATAAATGATGATTGAAAATCAGTTTATTCCCAAACTGATTCGTTTTGTTTTAGTACTACTTTCATGGTATTGTTCCATTCGACGTCCATTCACATTACGTCAACATTATGTCGTGACATAAAAAGCTACAATTAGCATTTCCAAAGGACAAAGCGCCGATAAATTGTATTCAAATTTTGCGTGACGCCTTCGCCCGTTGACAGTATGACAGCACTGTGACAAGTCGCCTGCTACAGGACAGGGGTTATTTAAGGTTACTACACACGATAAGACACTCTACAATTATACAGACATAAGGTATGAATGAATAAATGTTTATATTCATTCATTAACATCCTAAATATAGAATAAATAAATATTGCTGAAATATTCTTTACTAGATGATGACCGCGACTTCGTCCGCGTGGATTAAGATTTTTAATTTCCGTAGGCACTCTGTAATTTTCCGAAATAAAAAGTCTATGAGTTAATTCTGTGTATGAGCTATCTCCATTCCAAATTTCAGCCAAATCTGTTTATTCATTGTAACGTGAAAGAGTAGCAAACATCTATCCATACATCCATCCTCATAAACTTTCACATTTGTAATATTAGTAGGATAGTAGGATTAGTAAGTAGGATTGAGCATAGTATAGCATAGTAACTACTACTAAATCTATACTGCATTTTAAAGTACGGATTTGAAAGGATAATAGCTTTGATAAGTACAAAGTACAAATACGTAAATTTTTAAACTGTCGAAGTTTTGTTTGACAACTGCTTGAGACAGATGTTAGTTAACTTCGGCCAAGGAATGTGGGTTAAAACTCAGGACAAATATTTGTTGAGGACACAGTTGTCATTGCCAAGTATGTTTACCTTCTTTACAAGTGTTTCCGGACTTCTGTGAAAGAAATCGAAAAATATTCTTAATGGTTAAGAAGAGTTTTAGAAGCTTGCTTTACAACGTTACTGAAATTGTGATTTATTTATGGTCTGGGAGCCGGTAACACGGTTCCTTTCATGCAGAATCAAAAAGTCTTGGAAATTAGTAGTTAACAATTATACGATTAAATTAGGCTTGGTTAGCCGAAAAAATGGTTTAAAGAATTTTTTTTAATGCAGATTGTATTACCGTCATTAATAAATTTGTTTGCATTGTATTTGATAGAAATATTCGTACTTTTCAAAAAAAAAATTTTTTTTCGGCTATTTAAATATACACGTACCTACCAAGCTTCATTAAATCGTATAATTGTTAACTCATAATTTCCATTCCGATTCCATTTCTATTTCGATTCCGCATGATGGGAATTTTATTATTACCGGCTTACGGTTTAAATAACCAATGCTATATTTTTTTAAATAACTAGAATTACGAGTATGTCGTACATGTGTGTACACCCTTATAGGTTACATAAGTGACACAATGAGTCATCGGTGCCGAAGCGTGACAGAATAAATACGTGTTTCTCTGACAACTCCACTTTTGATTGATCGATACCGCAGAATTTTTCACAAGGGTGGATAAGTGTCAAAATAAGACTGTTCAAAATGACAATAATAATTATAATCTATTTTCCTTTAGCTGTGTTAAATGGTAAACATGTGGTTTCCCGCAGAAAGGCGTAAGCGACGCGCTAAGCACAGCGCATAGAACGTTCTTACCGCACTGACAATGAAATCGTGCTTAGTGCTACAAGTTAAAATCTAAATTAAAAACGTCTTAAGTGCCAGGCTTCGTTTGCCGGTTACGCGTTTCTCCAAAACATTTTCTGCTATTGTTTAGGTACCTTTTAAGACAACTCAGGAAAAATAGAATAAAGGTAACTTATTCCATAACGTTCTCAAAGGTTTTTGTTGATTGTGAAGTCTGTTAATCCGCACTTGACCAGCTTGGTGGACTAAGGCCTAAGGCCTAAACCCATCACATTCGGGAAGAGATCAATGCCCAGTGTGAATCAATGAATACCAAATAACTCCCATTATGTTATCAACGCAGAGAGATCCTAAAATATTACCACTGTTTATTACAAAGACAGCTTTCATACTGTTATTATTACTAGAATGATACCAAAACTTTCTCCCAGAATTAACCAGTAATCTATCAATTATTTCCTATCTGAATAATATCCGTGAGGGAAGTGTTCAATGACTCGGAAAAATACTTATGAATGACTTTTATACGCTTGGCCAGAATGTGGAAAACAAAATATTACAGATTAGATTTATTCGATAAAGGAAAGACGTTTTGTATGAAGGGCAGTTTGCTCTAATTTCGATGTTCTTCTTGCTTATTGATTTGTTGATTTGTCTTTCAATCGCGAGCAAAAGATCGAAGTGGTTTTTTTATAATGGAAAAACAAACAGTTCCTGAGGATTTTATAAAAACACAATACACTGGCACAAGCTGGTATTTTAATATTATTGCTAGTTATTTTATAATTTTTATTAAAAACTGAAAATTCAAGTATTTCACGACTTCAGGTTTTGATTTATTGATTTATAAAATAAATTACATAACTGATTTATTTTTCATTTTCCTCTTCTCTATCTACCTATCTACTGTTGTCCACAGCTGGACAAAGTTCTCTTGCTTCGTGATCGAAGGGCAAACTAACAAACCAATAAAACACACTTTTGCTTTTATAATAATTATTTATTATTATAATATGTATACAATTTTATAAGATTTCATAAGTTTTTATAAGCTGTAAGAACACTCGAATAGAAAGACGTGTAATTAATGCAAAAAATTATTGAATTAATATAAGGTACATTATATATTTTTCTTCGAATATTACCTGTGGGAAACATAACCACACTTGAATAGGTTGTAAGAGCCTCATAAAATTAAACAAAACGTCACAACACTTCCCCTAGAAAGCAAAACACGAGCTTACAAAATAATAAACGTCAGCAAGGCTTGTTTCATAGAACAGCAAACCTACAGTAAATAGAACTAAAGTCTGACGGGGGCAACTTATGTTACTCCGCAAATCTTATAAATAACGTCAACGAACTAACATACACGTGGGCGGACGCTTTACGTATAAGTTCAATATAAAATTCGATACGGACTGTCGTAAACACAAGGCGCTGGCTTAAGTAGCAACGTGAAAAGAAATAACATGGAATACTCCGCCAGCCAACAAGCCTTACGTTGAATGTACCTACGATACTCTGTCTGTTATTTTATTTGCTCTCTACTCAGTAAACTCTATTACCCGTGATGGTTTTGATTCTTAGAACTTTCGATGTTTGCATTCAGTGTAAGCTTGTGTCAATGTTGTCATAATATTTAACTTTGCGTTTCATTCAATGTGAGAAAGTTTATGTAAGTTTGTGTTTGTACTGCTCTTCATTGGGTCTACGGATGTATTTTCAGAATTTTGTTTGTAAGGTCCCTAAGAATAAAATAATAATCTACCTGAGTGTTAGCTGACGCACACAATATTGTCTGGTGGGAGGCGCTGGCCGCGACCAAATCGTCAAAGTCGTGCCGCCAAATGATTTAGCGCTCCGGTACGATGCGATGCGATGCAATCTCGATTTATATTATTCCTTTTTAAACTATAAAAACGTCCGAGCTTTTGAATTCTCACAAAAACTATATTGTGTAAGTTCAGTGACAAAAGTAAACACTAGTAGTGGACAAGAAATATATTAAAGAAATTAATTATCTGACTAACTGTACCCGCATTAAGGAACAAAATTACCTTTTCCATAAATAATAATAAGTAAATTAACAATTGTACGGTGACGATGATTAAGAATCGATTAATCAGCTGCTTATATGTATTTAAATTGCTTTTCGTCTTTTTAATTTGGTTTTTCCTTTCGGAAAAATCGTATTAACCGAACTCGGAAGAAAGAAAGACAATGGAGCAATTTCGTGCAATTTACATATTTATCGACATTCTTTTTCCCAGCACTAAAGGTTTCTTCGATGGAAACGGCTAATGGACGACGTTATTACCAGCTACCAGCTACCTTAACGAAAAAGTGCATTAGTGTACAGTAAGTAGTACAAAACTATTTGAATAATACAGCTTAAGGAAAGTGCGTCGGGAGTGCTAGCACTTACAATAAATACGATTCGCCTCATTTACAGTGATTACCGTCGTTTTATTCACTTCGGCCATGGGCGGCGATGTTCGGTCCAAATAAACGAGACATATTTTACAACAACCAATATTCAATTTCGAAATTGAACGCAGTGTTTTTAATTAAGTCGGCAGCCAATCCATTGTCTTTAATTTTCGAATTTGCCTTCTATATTCGGGTGTTTTTGAGCGTGCATTTCGAACTAGCCAGCGTAAATTGGCCTATTGAAAATAAAAATAAAACCATGCCTCGTGAGTATTCGCTTGAAAGTTTAGATCTTTTAAAATTGGTGTTGAGGTTCTTGTGAGCATCCCCTTCTTTGACTTATCACGGTTTGTTAGATGCCCCGGGAGTGACTCTAGGGGTATGAAAGGATACCGACCTTTCTTTTGAATATTGCATTTGACGTCAGTAAGTTCGGCTTATCATAGCTGCGGGTCGTGGGGTAAACTCGGATGATCTTATTCCCTGGGGCAATTTTGATGAATACAAACAATGTAGTAGTACCTATTGTTAACGTCCAACCCCATTTTTTTATGAATTTTTCATAGTGTCTTCTTACAATACCATCGTAACTTTTCCTATTAATTAAGTTAAATAGGAATATGAACAATGGAATCATTGACTATTATAAATGTAAAATTCAGTACTTATCCCGATTTAAAAAAATATTAATAAAAGTTAAATACATAATGTTATGTAATTATTTCGATAATGTTTTAAATTGTCGAGACGCGTAAAGATCAAATAACAAAGGACGTTGGAAACTCTGCTTGTTAAAAATAAGAGGCGATAAAATGTTTTAAATAGGCAATAATTTCAACAAGCCATCAACATTGGTGTCGCAGACGAACGACAATTTCTAAAAAGTTTCAACTTGCAGCAGCCCAAGCAAAACCAATACGACAAAGCTGTTTCGCTTTTGGAAAGCTTTGTCGATGCAATGCACGAGAGAGATAATAGGTCGCACTGATTAACTTTAGGTTAAAGCTTTACCGTAAAGCCACGCTATTCGCAGGATTTTTCATACAAAATTTCACACTGGTAAATCTATTTTTTATTGTACTAGATCTATATTAATTAACCCGATATCGATTTATCTCTTATCTTCTACTAAAAAGAAACATTATGAATTTGCAAATCTAAAGGCCAGGAATAAGGGTTCGTTCATGGAGACGCGGCGCGTTGTGCGGCTCGTGGTGCGTCGCGAAGGCCATGCAGATTGCAGAATGCTTCTGCATGAACGTAGCATGAACTCTATCATACTTGGCCATATGTTTGAGTTAACCGCGCGACGCGATGCACCACGCGCCGCGCAACGCACCGCATCTCCAGAAACAAGCCCAATTCTTTAATTAATAAAGATTTCAAAACTCTTCAATTCGTTTAAAAATATTGATTATTTTTGCAAAAAATAACGTTGGAGGGAACGCTGATTTGCATATATTTGCGCAAGGTTGCCTGTCTGTCGGTATTCTACAGGATATATTTCGGAGAGTGTGCTCAAGGACTATTCGATTTAGTTCCATCATCACCCTTCTACCACCAAACCGCAAGGCATCGCACGTATCACCGCTACGTGGTCGAAATTTCACGATCCCGCACTATGCGCTTTGCTTCCTAGATCCTAATACGCACCACTATTTGGAATGCCCTTCCGGCTTCCGTTTTTCCAAATGACTATAACTTGGGTACCTTTAAATTAAGAGTGAATAGGCATCTTCTAGACAAGCGCGCTACATCTTAGACTGCACCTTCATTTACCATCAGGTGAGATTGCAGTCAAGCGCTAGTCCATTTAAAAAAAAACAGCATCACGCATCTCGCTCTTGAGTACGTCCCGCCCGTAAATGTTGATTGAAATAGCATTCGCTCACGTTCGCTCACGTGATATTGAAGAGAACATTCTTAAAGAACAGTTACCAGAGCCTTGGATACAATAAATTAAGTGAGTATTCGCGAATAAATAATTCATTGTATGCATTCAATTATTAGTGCTAGGAATATTTTATTCTAGGTATATCATAAATTGCAGCGACTGACAACAGAGTCGTAAATTTTTATGTACAAGTTCCAAGAGTAAATCTCAATTACAAATTATTGCAAATTTCCAATTTCAAGTGTCATAACGCGCAATATGGTAAAACTATGCTTACAACTTTTGTGTTGACTTTATGTTAGCGAAGCCTTTGTATAGGGCTTGTAAAAGATGCTAATGGTTTTATTTTGCCGCCTATAACCTTTAGAGTTTACTGCTACAAATATGTTCATGAATATATTTCTAACCACGACAAACGACAAACTTAATGAATTTCTGTAGTGTTTCAAAGTTTCATTTAAAATGTATTTATTTGTTTCTTAGTAATAAATTATTTTATTACTAACAAAACATTTTGCTTAAAGCCTCGACAGTTGAAACACCTTTCAAACAAAAGTAAGTAAGGGCAAGTTACAAGTTTTACATCCACTTAAATATTATAAGAAATAACTATTTCAAAATGGCAAATTCTCTCCTCAAAATCCTCGGTTAAACATCCCGGCGATGGTGAATGCACTTGTTTTAAAATAGGGGAAATATTTTTGTTAGGTTAATATTTATTTTGATCATTCTAGTAGAAAACTGATCTATTGATTGGAAGTATTGTTCCCTGAATGCTCAATATAGGTACTATGGAAGTGGCAATTGTCGAAAATAAACCATGAAATCAACTCTGCCTCTAGCGCTCTAGCCTCAGATTCTATCCTGCTATTAAGGATTGTCTCGGAGCAGTTTAACCATATGCGTGTCTTACACTCTGTAATTTGCGACAACGCGCAGATTGCTGTTGTATGATTTAAAGCGACGTACATACTCGTATAGGAGACAAGTCGAGACATGGGACAGGATATTATGCTAAGATGTTTTGAACTTAGCTATTGCCCACGACTCTTTCAGTATTAAGTTTAATACTCAAAGCCACGACTTAATTCGCATGTACCTAGAGTTTCTTAAAATTCCATGGGATCTTTGGTTTTCTTAGGCTTAAAAGTAGCATAAGACACTCTCCATGTTCACAACTATAGACAAAAAATTACCTCAATCCATTGCTCTATTGCTGCTTGATTGAAAGACGAACTATCAAGTCAACAAACAAACACACTTTCTTACTCATAATAATAGTTAGGATTATATCCATCAAACGAAGTCAACTGAGGCAACCAAATTATTATTATAATTCTATATTAGCCGGTATGATATGCGGGAAATCCCCACAAATGATAGCGGCTAGTGAAATTAGCCGGTCGAAAATTGGGTCACTACCATGCTTTGCGGGCGTACATAATGGCTAATGAAACTCTTACATAATGCAGGAAAATTCTCGCTCCCCGAATGCATTCCAAGCATGTAAACAAATGAAAGTGAGCTCAGAGAACGAAAATCGTTGTTAATGTACCCTACCGTACCGTAGCAACTACATACTACCGTGAATAGTAGTAGTAGTAGTTGCTATAATTACAGTACGGTTATCTGTCATCATTGATTTGCATACTTGTATGTATTTCCTCGTACAATAATTCTGCCACGTCTGGCAGAATGACAACACAACCTCAATGAAATTGAAGCCTTCATATTTTTCTATTACTTATTTTCATTTAGCGATACATTTTTCTTTTGAGTAGATACTTAATTAAATATCAAAGACATTTGGAAGCCGTCCGTAATTTGGCCTATTTTTAATTTGTATGTTAACGTTAGAACCTATGATTGAATTTTTAACAAAATCCAAGTGCCAAATCCCTTTCAATAAATGGAAATACGCCGTTCCACGAATTTACGAATGGTAAGGTTTTATCCATTTTAAAAATATTGATGGGATCGTTGTTTTAGAAATAGAACCTTTTGATGGAATTGAATCTACTTTCTCTATTATTAATTATTAGGTCTTTACCTATGAAATTGCCTTTCTTCAGTACTGGTCATTTCAAATAAAAAAAAGTTTGTAATGGCTCTGTATTCTAAATTCAAATTAATTTTGTTTTAAAACCATGACATTCTATTCGACCGAGCGAAGCGAAGGTCTTTGAGTCTACTTGAGTGAATTTGCACTTGTCCGTCCGTCCGTCCGTCCGTCCGTCCGTCCGTCTGTCAGAGCCTTATAACTTCTGAATTACTGAACGAAATTACTTCAATTTTAGATATAATATGTAAACCGATGGCCTCCAGCCGAAAATGGCTTAAAAAGTTATAAAAATCTTTATTTCAGGGGGGCTCTCATAGAAGCGAATGCGAAGAAAAAAAAAATTTTGCGTTTCATAGGTTTACAGTACCTCATTTTAAAGATAATTTGGAACAGAGTACAAAAGTATTTTTTTTTTAATTTTTTTCCTAAAATTGACGAAATGGGGGCTTTCAAAGTGGAGATTATATTTGACCTCAGAACGGAATAACCATTGAAAGCTGGGGCTTGAAAGTTTTACAATTTTAGCGTAATATCATGTACTTGAACAACAAATACTAAAATTAGATAAATGTAATAAGGAAACTAAATTATTTAACTTTTAATGAGCAGCAACAACAGAACTTCACAATGATGTCAATAGATGGCGCTCTCATCTCATATAGCAAATGCAGCTTTATGTAACATACCTATTATTCAATTAAGATTATTATTTAGTCATTTAGCAAACATCAATAAAACTTCACGTTGCAGTTTGTTTTTACATATTTCTGATCGTGTCAATAGTTGACGCTGTGTACAAGTAATTTAATTTGAATGTTCCAAAAAACTATACCTAAGTTTGATTGAGGCCTTGAGGATTTCACTATAACAGTTCCCTAACCTTTACGGGCTACCTATGTTAAGTTAGTTGACACTTTCTGTCAACTTTGTTATTACGAACCTCTACGGGACAACTAAAGGTGAAAATGACATTGGGATGTTAGAATTGTATTTAGGGGCTACCTATGTAAAGAGACTTCTACAAATGGGATGATTTAGGTATGGTTGGTGAAAACGGGCATAATAATAATGTCAATTTTGATCGTCAATTATGGGAAACCGTTACCGCGAGGTCTCAGTTCGGGGCGAACCACTAGTTACAAACTCAGTCTTTTGTTTTTTGATTAGCGTTGTATTTTCATTACATTTGAACATTTTTCGTCATAATGGATACTTTAAAAATTCGTGTAATTATGGAATATGAGTTCCGTCGTGGCACCAACGCGACACAAACGGCCCGTAACATCAAAAACGTTTACGGAGAGAACTGTACAAACGATCGCACAACCCGTTATTGGTTTTCCCGGTTCCGTTCTGGAAATTTTGACTTGAAAAATGAAGCTCGTGGTCGTCCGGAGACTTTGGTTAACAATAATGAATTAAAGGCGATTGTGGAAGCTGACGAAACTCAATCTACAGCTGAGCTAGCAGCAGCTTTTGATGTAAGCATCAAAACAATATTGATCCATTTGCGACAAATTGGCAAGGTAAAAAAGCTTGATAGATGGGTGCCCCACGACCTTAACGATCGCCAGCGCAACGTACGCGTCGAGACCTGCCTTGCGCTGCTCAACAGGCAAAGAAATGAAGGAATTTTGAAAAGAATTGTTACGTGCGACGAAAAATGGATTCTGTTCGACAATCGAAAGCGCTCAGCAAGTTGGTTAGACCCTGGTTCAGCACCAAAGCAATGCCCTAAACCAAAAATGACCCCTAAAAAGGTGATGGTCACTGTTTGGTGGTCTAGTGCGGGTGTGATTCACCACAGCTTTTTACAAAACGGCATGAGCATTAATGCAGATGTGTACTGTGAAGAACTGGAGAGAATGATGGAGAAGCTTGCACATCTGCAACCAGCTTTGGTCAATCGGTCGTCCCCACTACTCCTTCACGACAACGCGCGACCCCATACTGCGCAACAGACAGTCTCCAAGCTGCAAGAGCTGGGGTTGGAAGCTCTCCCTCATCCGCCATACTCACCAGACCTTGCACCTACCGACTATTACTTTTTCCAAAATTTAGACAACTTTTTTTAGTGGGTAAAAAATTCAATTCCCGAGAGGCAGTACAAAATGCCTTTGAAGAGTTTGTTGCCTCCCGTCCAGCTGATTTTTACAAGAAGGGCATCAATAAACTGCCAATGCGTTGGCAAAGATGCGTCGATTGCATGGGTGATTACTTCGAATAACAGAAATAAAAAAGTTTGAAAAAATAAGTACTTTCACTTATTGCATACAAAACGGCAATTTCATAGGTAAAGACCTATTATTAAGCAATAAGCATATTTCACTTACATAAAAAGTACTCTAGTAATGATCACGACAATGGAAGCCTCTCAACTAAATGTATTCACGTCTTTATTTACATAAAACAAAAGCATATGGAAATGTATGGAGATGCGTGTTATTATAGATTTTTGATGTTAGCTCAGCTTCGAGTGAATGTTAGTGTTTCGCTTCGTTTAATTGCAGTTTCGCGAAGTACTCGCGAAGCGTTTACTTCGTGTTGAGTACTTTAAAGTGATATAATATCTTCTTTATGATATTTCTTTAATTAGTTTCTTTCTTTTGTCATGGTGACATTTATTTTTCTATTTTTATTAGCTTACCGTAATTAAAGGAGATTTGGAGAAGTTTCGTTTTTTATTAAAAATATTAGTTTATTCGCTTAAATTCAATATTATCTGACTTTTGAAATAGAATGTTTTATACTATTATAAGTTATAGGCATAGATTAAAGATTAGTAGCTTATGCGTAGCGACTACCAATCCTAAATCTATGGTTATAGGTGCCTAATTCTAGGTTTATTTCGGTATATCGATCGTACGATTACTCCTCATTTTATTTATAAAATAACTACTTACTCTTATTTAAATTGTAATAAGATGAGAGAAACTGTAAAAAATAATTATAAGAAAATGTAATTTTAAGACACCAGTGTTTGGTACCGCGTTATTAGGGTTATTACCAAAATTATACTTACTCATTCTAATGCCCAATTTCACCAACATCCCATAAACAATCACATAGTTAGACAACCGCTAAGCTAAAAGGTCCCATAAACCAACCCATAACTAAAATTTGTTTTCACGAACGAAACAGACCCATAGCTAGCGGACCCATCCTTATGAGACAGTTTTTTTACGATGATAGTGTACCCAGTACCAGTATACCCAGTTGTAGTTCCCGGTGTTATAGGAAATGATTGATATAATACGTATTCATGTATTATTTTAATGAAGAACTTAATTCTTTCATATTTTGACTGATAGATATTTTCATTTAGTGAATATTTTAAACTATACTAATATTATACAGAGGAAAGATTTTTTGTTTGTTTGTTTTTTTGATTGTACCGAATAGGCTCTGTAACTACTGGACCGATTTGAACCATTTTTTCACCAATAGAAATCTAAGTTATCAGGAAGTAACATATGCTATATAATTTATTGTCAAAAAAATTAGAGATCCTTAAGAAAATTGCAATAGTGTAACCCACAGTAGGAAAATTTTGCCAATAAAATGCATTATTTGGCGTGTGCTGAGAAAACTATTGATGGTACATAAAAATGATGTACTGCATGATTAAATTACTCATTATTCTCTACAAAAATGTCCCCGTGGGAATATATCTAACTATCATATTATTTAAGTCACAGTAGTAGCTTTTGTATTCTAAAATTTAATTTGATCGCCTTTATTATCGCAGTATTAATTCTTCCTTACTAATACACATTATAAATGCGAAAGTGTGTTTGTTTGTTGGTTTGTCCGTCAATCACGCTGCAACATAGTTACGGATTGACGTGATTTTTTGGATAGGTATAGTTGATAACCTGGAGGGTGACGTAGGCATCCCGAAAAGTCAAGGAGTTCCCGCGGGATTAATCCACGCGGACGAAGTCGCGGGCATCAGCTAGTAAAAATATATTTTAGTCTATGTTTTACAAGTTTGGTATTGGTATAGGGAATGGCTCCTAAAAATATAAACAAGTACCTAGGTAAAGTGAATCACAAACTCTAGAAATTAAAATATTTAGTTGGTACCTACCTACTTAAGTAGATATACCAGGGGTATCTACTTACCCAGGTAGGTAAGTTAGCATCAAACAGGTACCTACGGCCTACCTACCTATACAGGCTCATTTTCCATTCAAGTTATTGTTAGGAGGGCAATAAAGTAAGTAACCTTTTATGCTTTTACCTTTATTTCGTAGCTAGGTATAACATCTAGGTAGGTACCCAATAAGTAAAAAGGTATGGTAACCACAAAAAAAAATTGATAATTTCCTATGTAAATAGGTAGGTACTCACCTATTATCAGGAAATTCCAAAATTTTTTTTCCAACAAATATATTACTGTTGATTTAGATAACCTATAATATCTTCGGCAAAAATCTATTTCATCGAAATCGTTGAAATAATTTGGTCGTTTTCAATATACATATTTTAGGTCTTCGACTACGATTTATATCAAATATAGTATCAGTCGTGTCTAAATTATCAAAATAATCAAATAGATCACGGTCCATCTTGTCCTCTAGAAGTCGCTTTTACTTATGTGAAGGTTTATGGGACCAATGATCCATCTCATAAAGTTATGGGATCGTTTAGGCGCTAACGGACCCTTTAAAAATGGTGAAACGGAAACTATCCCCTAACTGGCCGCTAAATATGCTAAGGGGTCCCATAAATCTTATGGGTCGTTGGTGAAAGTGGGCATAATTCGTTGGCCCGAAGTGTTGGCGACACTGTCGGATTCAATTTGCAGTTATCGTTTAGGTTATAATAAGCAATAAGCATTCGCGGCGTAAAGGTACGGACTTAAAGTTTTCAACACCAAACTCAGGATTTTTTTTATTAAAACGAGATTAAATTTCTGTTAATATAAACTAAAAAAGTTTAACATAATTTAGTGTAAAATATGAGACATCATATAGTTAAAAAAGTTCTTTGGTTAAACACGCACAGAAAATTGACATGATTAATAAAATAAATAAGCTTTTATTTGATTAATAATGAAAACGATGATCCCGCAGAAGTACAAACTGTGTTGCGGTGATCATCGCCCTATGATCCACAAAACCAGGAAAAGCTGTATGGTACAACGTGCCACTCGCGCTGTACAATGCCCCTCTTCTATTGGTTGAACAAATATAGAAAAAACCGTGCGGACTATATTATTATAACTAGTGGTTCGCCCCGAACTGAGACCTCGCGGTAACGGTTTCCCATAATGACTTATTCATTCAATAGATACATGACGATCAAAATTGACATTATTATTATGCCCGTTTTCACCAACCATACCTAAATCATCCCCTTTGTAGAAGTCTCTTTACGTAGGTAGCCCCTAAATACAATCCTAACATCCCAATGTCATTTTCACCTTTAGTTGTCCCGTAGAGGTTCGTAATAACAAAGCTGACAGAAAGTGTCAACTAACTTAACATAGGTAGCCCGTAAAGGATAGGGAACTGTTATAGTGAAATCCTCAAGGCCTCAATCAAACATAGGTATAGTTTTTTGGAACATTCAAATTAAATTACTTGTACACAGCGTCAACTATCGACACGATCAGAAAACATGTAAAAACAAACTGCAACGTGAAGTTTTATTGATGTTTGCTAAATGACTAAATAATAATTTTAATTGAATAATATGTTACATATAGCTGCATTTGCTATATGAGATGAGAGCGCCATCTATTGACATCATTGTGAAGTTCTGTTGTTGCTGCTCATTAAAAGTTAAATAATTTAGTTTCCTTATTACATTTATCTAATTTTAGTCTTTGTTGTTCAAGTACATGATATTACGCTAAAATTGTAAAACTTTCAAGCCCCAGCTTTCAATGGTTATTCCGTTGTGAGGTCAAATATAATCTCCACTTTGAAAGCCCCCCATTTCGTCAATTTTAGGAAAAAAATTAAAAAAAAATACTTTTGTACTCTGTTCCAAATTATCTTTAAAATGAGGTACTGTAACCCTATGAAACGCAAAAAATTTTTTTTTTCTTCGCATTCGCTTCTATGAGAGCCCCCCTGAAATAAAGATTTTTATAACTTTTTAAGCCATTTTCGGCTGGAGGCCATCGGTTTACATATTATATCTAAAATTGAAGTAATTACGTTCAGTAATTCAGAAGTTATAAGGCTCTGACTGACGGACGGACGGACGGACGGACGGACGGACGGACGGACAAGTGCAAATTCACTCAAGTAGACTCAAAGACCTTCGCTTCGCTCGGTCGATAAGCCTTCCAAAGTATACCGAAGATGCTCCGGTGCCGGAGTGAAACGTACGTAGGAAGGAAGTACTTTGGAAGGTACGTCTGGTGTTGCGTTTTGGTGTTTCGTTGTTTCTATTTTTTTTCTACTAGGTAAGAAGAGTGGCAGTGCATTGTGAGAGCGGCACGTTGTGCCATAGTTTTTTCTGGTTTGGCGGCTTAGGTATAGCTAAAGAATTTTGTTTTTCGTTATGTATCATGAGATTCCGCAAAGTATCGCTTATACTATTATCCTATCATCACCCTCCTTATACAATAGTTGAGCTTCAACAGTTAATAAATATTCCATAGACCGAAATACGACTGATATCAACCAACTGGTCCAGTAGTCACTCTCTTTACAATATTAAGAGACTCCAAAAACATGATACCCACTACTATCTTATATTTCGTTACCTCATTATAGTTGTTATGCAACACAGCATAATATCTATAATAATGCTAGTGCACTATTGTACCTATATATATATTTGTATACTAGTGTATATAAATATATGGTAAAACAGGAGTATGGTTGGAGGTTGGAGCCCACATAAAATTTATTTATTATGGTTCGAGAGCCAGCACGCGAGTGTATTTTGTGTGCAAATTTATTGTATGCCGATTCGGCATTGTTTCACAGCAGAGTTTGCAGTTGTGTGCTCAGTCAAATCAGCTTTGTTATAATTAATTGTGTTTTACACCGAAATGGTGAGTGGTCGTAACGCTCTCTGTTTTTCTCGAAAATTACGTAAATTTAATTAACGACGTACAGTAGGTACTACAGGGTGTAGTACCTACTTAATATGTATGTAGCGTATGCAGCTCCGCTGGATACAGGCCGTGCAAGATCGTTTTTAACCGACTTCAAAAAAAGAAGGAGGTTCTCCATTCGTCGGAATCTTTTTTTTTGTGTATGTCTACCGATTACTCGAAGACACCTGAACCGATTTGGAAAATTCTTTTTTTGTTTGAAAGGGTATACTTTCCAGGTGGTCCCATATAAATTTCATCTAAATCGGTCAAGCGGTTTTTAAAATATCAACAACTAGCTGATGCCCGCGACTTCGTCCTCATGGATTTAGTTTTTAAAAATCCCGCGGGAACTTTCATTATCCGAGATAAAAAGTAGCTCTCCCGGTCTGAGGAACCACTACTACATCCTAATGGATATAGTAATCTATACCCATGCAAAAATCACATCAATCCGCTGTTCTGTTGCGACGTGATTAAAGGACAAACCAACAAACAAACACACTTTCGCATTTATAATATTAGTAATGCTTTATTATAACACTTTTTATAATTGTCAAATTTTTTACCATACCTACTTAACCAAAGACAAAATTACATTTAGCTGTCATTTACGTTTTGTTATTCCACTGTCATTTGCGTTATGTTATTCCATGTCACATGTGTTATTGTCATACCACGTTTTATAGTGACTTGACGGAAACGCGGTCGAACGGGATAAAAAGTATCCTATGTCCGTCTCCTGGTTCTAAGCTACCTCTCCACCAATTTTCAGCCAAATCGGTTCATCCGTTCTTGAGTTATAAATAGTGTAACTAACACCACTTTCTTTTATATATATAGATGTAATGTAGTAAAGCGGGAGTTTGAAGTCGCTTGTTTAAAAAGAATTTTTCTATATTAAATTTTGATGAAAAAATCAAGTCGATTCTTGTCTTAATTTGCAATAATTTGAATTTAGGGATAAAACCACAATCACACGTTTGCTATTATATTACTACCTATGTGTAGTTATCGAGGAGTGCATTACTTCCTGGGTGAGGACGAAACGAACAATGTTGCCGATAAATAATATAAAGTTTTATTTTTAAACTTAGTGTGTACTAGCTGATGCCCGCGATTTCGTCTGTGTGGATTTAGTTTTTAAAATCCCTCGGGAACTCTTTGATTTTCCGGGGTAAAAAGTAGCCTGTTACTCTCCAGGTCCTCAAAAAAAAAAATCACGTCGATCCGTAGCTCTGTTGCGACGTGATTGAAGGACAAACCAACAAACAAACACACTTTCGCATTTATAATAACTAGTGGTTCGCCCCGAACTGAGACCTCGCGGTATCCCATAATTCCCATAAGGTAGTTTTAACTATATTATATTGTAATTAAAACGCGCCGAATCTGATGACGTCAATCGTCATCTGCTTTCGTGGATGGGATGCATATTTACAATATTAAAGACAGCGCCATCTAGTAACAGTATAGTGAAGTTTTGTTAAAAACATTGATGCCCATTAAAACTCAAATAATTTCGTTTCTTTATAATATTTATCTAATCTTAGTAATTGTTGTTTAAGTACAGAATATAACTCAAATTATGTGTAAGTTTCAAGTTTTAATACAAAGTGGTTTTAGAAATCTAGCCTCGAATACAATCTCCACTTTGAAAGCCCCCCATTTCGTATGGGAGCCCCCCTGAAATAAAGATTTTTATAACTTTTTAAGCCATTTTCGGCTGGAGGCCATCGATTTACATATCATATCTAAAATTGAAGTAATTACGTTCAGTAATTCAGAAGTTATAAGGCTGTGACAGACGGACGGACGGACAAGTGCAAATCGCTCTAGTAAACTCAGAGACCTTCGCTTCGCTCGGTCGATAAGTATGATTTTAGACGGACCACATTACAAACCTACCACTAAGAAATACATAATCATGTCGACTGACAGACATCATGGCTCTTGAATGGTTGCATTTTTGACGGCCACCACAGAACAATAACATTATATTTAATATGTGTTGTTGTGTGGCGGTGACGATCATCATTTATTTTAGTTTGCGTCAGCCGTCGAAGTGACTTTTAAAACAAGCAGATTTTGTTTAATGTGGGTAACGATTCGTATCACCCACTACATTAGCTATCTAGACTTATATCACTTAAAAGCCCGTATGGTTACATCGACCCACATTTTGAGGTGTTCTATTTAGTATGCATCACTTATTGCCATCACAGCTACGGGTGTAACTTTTCAAGTTTACGCTAACTGCGTTAGTCTGTCAATACGAGTAAAGTATGGACGGAATAGGGTTGGAAAAATTATCTGTCTGTTTTTCGTCCTACTAAGGATTTATTTTTGACCCAAAAACCACGCCATCCATTGACTGCAAAAGCAACATAACAGCAGAAATACTTGTTAACACAAATTTTTTTTTCAGCCACACCATGCACAGTGTATGAACGATTTGTTTTTGGATCGCAAATAAAACTGATATAATTTTCTTACGCTCATGTTGAACAAGGTATAGACGATGCGATTTGATAATATTCTTATGATATTTTCACATTTCCTACAAGTTGGAAGGCTGTATTACAATACATTCTTTATATCTTAGACATTTTTGAAGAGGATACCAGTCCCGTTATAAAGATGAGGTTTTCCTTGGTAAAATTTAGAAGTAAATGATATGACATAAAAGAAAGATTGCTACGAAAGATTGCAAAGAGTATTTTTAAGAATAATGACTGTCTTTTAAGAACGGCGTCTCCGCCGCATACTGATATGATGTACCTATTCGGAATATTAATATGGGATTTAGGGGATAAACTAAAAATGGATAAAAATGGGAAATTATTAGACTGTATAGATTACGGTCTATTTATCATTTAGTTTGCGCTGGTAGTCGAGTGGTGGTGGTGGCTGGTGGTTGTACCTCCGTTTCGGAGGGTCCGGGGTTCAATTCCAGGCACCTGTTTTAAGGCTTTTTTGAGTTGTGCGTTTAAATATCACTTGCTGTATCGCTAAAGGAAAACATCATGAGAAAACCGGCATCTCACTCTCTGAGAGTTCTCCATAATGTTCTCAAAGGTGTGTGGAGTCTGCCAATCTGCACTTGACCAGCGTGGTGGACTATGACCTAAGCTCTTCTTATTTGATAGTAAGATAACTATGCCAAGAAGCGCTCCATGGATGGCTTGACTTGATAACTATATTATTATATCATTTTATGTAATAATTTTACCTAATTGGATTTAATGAACCTTCATCGTCCATTTTTATTAATAACTCCACCATAGACAGGGTAAGCCAATACAAATATTTGGGTACTATAGTCAATGATCAAGTAGATTACAGCATAGAGATCAAATGCAGAATTGAACAAGCCCGGGCAGCTTTCCGTAAAATGGACAAGATACTTTGCGATCGTAATCTCAGCCTCCCATTGCGTATAAGAGTCGCACGCTGTTACGTTTTCTCCGTTCTTCTATATGGAGTCGAAGCCTGGACACTTACGGAAACTTTGTGTAAAAAGATCGAAGCTTTCGAAATGTGGGTTTACAGAAGAATGTTGAGAATTTCGTGGGTTCAGCGTGTCAAAAACACGACTGTGATGCAGAGGCCAGGCAAAGATCTTGAAATTATTAAGACCATAAAAGTGCGGAAGCTTGAGTATTTTGGCCATATCCTCAGAAATAACAAATACGACCTCCTGCAGCTCATTATACAAGGGAAAATAGCTGGCCGAAGACCACCGGGTCGCAGAAGAACATCGTGGCTTAGAAACCTACGCCAATGGTATGGCAAAAGTACCCGATCCTTGTTCCGAGCAGCAGCGTCCAAGGTGCAGATAGCCGTCATGATTGCCAACCTCCGATAGGAGTCGGCACTTGAAGAAGAGAAGAAGAAGAAGGATTTAATGTTTGTATGCCCAAGAAAGTAAGTATAAACAGCAATGTATTCATCATCATTAACAACCCTCACAAAGTGCAGGTCTCTTCTCAGAGAAAAGTTATCACTGTAATTCATATAACAAAAAGTACAAAAAATCTTGCGAATGCAGCCACTTTTAGGTAACAATATCTGATTCTGTTTTCTATTATCTAGCTATTTATTTTCCTTTGAAGCCATTTCGAACACGTGTTGGACTTGGAATTGCATTCGCTTCGATCGATATATCGTAGTAACAATAGTCAATAGATATATATGACTGTTATTTCGGTTCAAAATAAAGGGTGTATTTTTGGTAATTCTGTATATTTTTCAGTGCTATCTTTGATATAGGTATCGTCAAAATGTATGGTACTCGTAATTTAATATCCAGTATTATCAGTAAATATCAGATTAATAAGGAAGGACTCTACATTTTTCTTTCTATTTTCCTTAACTGACGTCAATTTTCACTGAAATACGTTAATGAACTGCTTTGCACTATGAGTAATGAGTATGCTATGCACGACGTAGACTTTTGTTTCATAAATTTATAATTATCATTAGTTTTTCTTACAGTTATAATAGATCCGCGATATCATACAAGTAATAATTTAATATAAAAAAATCGTTTTAAACAACCGACTACAAACTCCCGCTTACAAACTACATACACACATATACACAAACACTATAAAAGTATACAATTTATTGTTGATATTTTAAAAACCGCTCGACCGATTTCGATAAAATTTATATGGGACCATCTGAAGAGTATATATACCCTTTCAAACAAAAAAAGAATTTCCTAAATCGGTTCAGGCGTCTTCGAGTAATCGGGGAACATACATACAAAAAAAGATTCCGACGAATTGATAACCTCCTCCTTTTTTGACGTCGGTTCTTTGAAAAAGCTTTGTCTGGGGCAATATAATCATGTCTTGCCCCAGACAAAGTGCATTAGGTACTTAAGCTTTCTCCGACAAGTTTTCTATGATTTGTTCACCTTTTTAGGTTCGATTGAACATGCTTATTAAGTCCTTTCAGAAAGTGGTAGTAATATTTTATTCATTTGAGGCTGATCCTAGAAGCGAAATTAATTAAGCAATAAAGCTAAACTATCGCAGACTGAGGGAATATATTTATATATCCACTTTTTAAATCAAGTTATCTTCTCCTGAATTATTTGTACTGATTTACATTAGTATCCCAATTTCTATTTTTTACTTTCTCTTGTGAGCTTTATTAATGCTCATTGATTAGATGTAATATGGTAATCAAAGACGTTTTGTGGGAAGCCACTCAGCACGTTAGAGTGCAGTGTGTGGGAGGTCTGACTTATTATTCAGTTTTACCATTTTCACTCAGCACTATGGTACCTTTTATACAGAATTTAAATAAGGCAATATCTCGCTGAAATGTGAGTTGATAGGATGCTTTGGCCGTGGCTATCATAATTATTTTTTTTGAATATTGACAAAAAGCTCTGGACTGCGATCTCACCTGATGGTAAGTGACAATGCAGTCTAAGATGGTAGGCTTACTTGGAAGGGGTATGGCAGTGCACATTCAACCCATACCTACCCCTAATAGGTTTTGTAGCAGTATTGGCAGACAGTCCACTAGGTGGACCGACGACATCAAACGAGTCGCAGGGAGCGCTGAATAAGATTGAGACCAGTGGAAGTCCAAGCAAGAGACCTGTATGCAGCAGTGAACGTCTATCACTTGATAAAGAAGAAGATTGATTACGGAATTGTGGATACTAAAAATCTAGACGGCTCTGACTCTACATGCTCTGTGGGTGTGAACATGGAGTTGACAGCTGTACAACTTTCACAGAACAAAACTAAATTTAATTTAACCACGTTACGTGAAATGCAATTTATTTAGTGGGTACCATCAGCATCACAGTCTCACTGCACAAAATATGATAACGGAATTAATTTACAGTTTACACTAATTAAATTCATGTTGAAATATTGCTGTACATCGTTTTAAAGATATTCAAATTGTAAATGTGATCGCTAGCTAAAGCTTAGAAGGACAAGCTTAGAAGCTCACTTAGCTCCCATTAGGCGAGCCTTAGGCGAGGTTGAGGTTGGCTTCTTAATTACCCATCGCTAGCAGCTGACCGCCAGCAAGTGAGACATTCTGAATGCATGTATCATAGATTTATGGGAATTTAGCTTTTAGCACCATGTGATAAGACTCATTTGAGCCCCTGTCGGGTTTAGGTTTTGGTTGCAAATGAATGGAGATTGTCGTAACGTATATAGCTCTCGGTTTACGTTGAGTAATAGCATGTCCTATGTTTGCAGTGGCTAGTCAATTTGGTATAATTTTATGCATACCTAAATAAATGTATCTAGGGACTAAAAATTTCATCATCCCCAATATAAACTACACTTCAGAGCACAGTACATAGTATAGAGCAGTGATAGCCTAGTGGTCAGGATTACGATCTCCTATTCGATGGGTCGCGGATTCAAACCCGGGCACGCACCTCTGACTTCTCGGAGTTAGCTATGTGCGTATAAGCAATTATATATCACATGCTTAAACGGTGAAATACAATATGGTGAGGAAACCTGCACGCCTGAGAGTTCCCCATAATGTTCTCAAAGGTGTATGAAGTCTGCCAATTTGCATATACAATGAGCCAGCGCGTGAACCCTTCTCTAGGTATTCGATTTCGTTGATGGGTTGCTCTAGCTGATGATGAAGTAAACTATAACAGACGAATAAATTTGAAGTTTTAACAGATTGCAGAATCATGCCGATCCGTCGTTACTCCTTCGCTACGTGATTGAAGGACAAATCAACAAACCAAAATCCAACAAACCCCTTTCGTAAGATAGTAGGGATCCAAATACCAATTTTGCTTTACCTTGACATGATATCATTTAGAACGTTAAATTTCGAGCTGTTCTCGCGAGCAAATATCAGAAACGTAGGTAATTATTAAACAGTGTGAATAGAATTTATGCTCTGACTAAATCTCTATGAAATACGACTGTACCGCGAATGTCAGCCGGGAATACTATTATTATCATCAATGTAAGTGATTTAGTACCTTTGTGCGTTTATATTCACTTTTATTGTGAAACAAAAGTTAAATTTATTAACCGACCTCCCTGGCGGATTTGTTAGCTGTGGAACTGTGCACTTAAGTTTGCTAGGTCCTGGGTTCAATTCCCTGCAGGTTCTTTTGTAGAATTTATTATTCCAGCGGCTCTTTAAAAATAGGTGCCATTTTAGCAAACTCCTTTGCGCATTGGTGAAAAATTGTTGTTTTACCTAAATAGAAAGCTCCCGGAATGGGGCAGTTCGGGAAAATATCTTTTTTTAATTTATCTCTGATCAGTTTGATGGGAAACTTCGTTCATGGCTAGTTGCCCACCAGCAAATTAATTTATTTAGCATTGCGGTATGATGCTACGTAGAAACCGGTACTACTGTAACTACTTATTAAGTCAGATTACATTTATTTCGTCCTTCTAATGAGCTGTCATTAATTGATTATCACAGTATCACTACTTTAGCCACTAAAGAATTGATGATGATGATTGAGAATTATTATTATTTTATCTGTACAATATAGATTTAGGATTGGTAGCCTATCCCGCATCCTAAATCTATGCTGTACAAAGAGATCCTTATATAACAATTCTGAGTGCGACAGTAAAAAATTTTAATATGAAATCATATATAACAGGTTATCATGACAGATTTTTATAATAAGTTAGTCAGCAAAAAGTTCTTAGTAAATAAAACTATAATATCTTCCTCAAACTTTGCGAGCTCAATTATAATTATTACAGTAGGTAGTTTGTTTTTACAAGTACATTCGACCTCAATTAATTATTCGTTTTATGTAATAATAATAAAAGCTATCATCACAATGTTATTTTTTCTCAAATACGATTGTGAAACTTTTGTTCAAGCAGTTTTTTTGATGTAAAATTAAATTTTATGATGGACTATACCTAGGTACTTGGATGAGATGAGAGATGAATTAGAAACATACGAGGGGAAACTATGGTCCCGCTTAGCCCAAATCAAGAAGGAATGGAAGAAGAAGATGGAAGCCTTTGCCCAGCAGTGGGATGATTTGTAATTAAAATAAATTAGCATGTATAAATATAACTAGTAATTAAGGCTTATAAATAAATAAATAACAAAATAAATACCTACCTGGAGTAATTTTGGATTCCCCGCCTAAAAAAAAACCTTTGGCTAATTTTGTCAGGCCACCAGCACGCACGCACTTAATGACTACATAAAACCATGTTGTAAGTTCGGTAAATACTTGTTCATGTGTATGTATATCTCGCATCAATCATTTTTTTTCCACAACGAGAAGAAAATGAATTATGCTCTAAGTGTACATGGTCTCGGTTGAAAAAATGTGTGAAAAATTGCCTCGATTACCTCTAATGACGGAATGACGCCACGAAGTATATTTTCAGAAGCCTCGGAGCCATCACATAAATTGATATTACTTTGATCCCAGTCATTATTTCACATACAGTTAGGTGTTAACATTGTTTTATCTTTATTCCTGTAAGCCCATAAGATATTATGCTTAACCTTCGCGCGCTTGATACAAATGAAATTTGATTCTTAAATATATGCTCTAAAACAAATTCAACGACAAATTCTTCTAGAGCTAATGGTCAGAATTGTATTGGACTTGATTGCATAATATTAGAATAACAATTAAACTTCTTTTGTATCGAGCGTGCTAGTGAAGAATTTCTCTTAAAAACATACATAAGTCATAAATACGCTAAGATTTTTTCTTTTTTTCGCAATGGAACACAAAACCTTATCTATACTTATAAAAAGACTTGTCCTGACTGACTGACTGACTGATCTATCAACGCACAGCCTAAACCACTGAAGCTAGAAACTTGAAATTTTGACAGTAGGTTCCTTTTATAACGTAGGCGAGCACTAAGAAAGGATTATTTGAAATTCCACCCCCAAGGGGGTTAAATGGGGGGTTAAAATTTGTATGAAAGTCCGTCATTTTTTAAGTTATACCCATGAAAATCGGTATTTGAGCTTTAAATTAAAAATAAAGAATTACGTGTTTCATAGTTTTTGAAAATTCTACCCCTTTGGGGGTTAAATAGGGGTTGAATATTTGTATGATGGTCATTCATTATTCAAGTTATTTTTATAGTTATATTTATGAAACTTGGTATTTTGGCTCTTGATTAAAAATAAAGAAGTACGTATTTTACAGCTTTTGAAAAATCTACCCCCGAAGGGGTAAAATAGGAGTTGATAGTTTGTATGAAATTCCGTCATTTTTTATATTCCAACTATGAAACTTTGAATTTAGGCTTTCAATTAAAAACAAAGATGTATGTCGTTCATAGGTTTTGAAAATTCTACCCCCCAAGGGGTAAAATAGGGGTTGAATGTTTGTATGATAGTCCTTCATTTTTCAAGTTAATTTTCAAGTAACGTTTATGAAACTAGGTATTATTTCTCTTGATTAAAAAATAAAAAGTACGTATTTTACATTTTTTTTTAAATTTTATCCCTAAGGAGTAAAATAGGCGTTGATAGTTTGTATGAAAGTCCGCCATTTTTCAAGTTATGTTTATGAAACGTCGTATTTTGGCCGTGATTAAAAATAATGAAGTACATATTTTAAATTTTTTGGAAATTCTACCCTGGAAGGAGTAAAATAGGGGTTGATAGTTTGTATGAAAGTCCGTCATTTTATAAGTTCTATCTATGAATCTTTGTAATTAGGCTTAGTTAAAAAAAAAAAGAAGTATGTTTCACAGTTTTTGGAAAATCTACCCCCAAAGGGGTTAAATAGGGGTTGAATATTTGTATGATAGTCCTTCATTTTTCAAGTTATTTTTCAAGTAATGTTTATGAAAATGAGTATTTTGGCTCTTGATTAAATATAAAGAAGTACTTATTTTATATTTTTTGAAAATTCTACCTTCAAAGCGGTTAAAAAGAGGATGGAAGTTTCTATGAAAGTCTGTCATTTTTCAAGTTATATCCACGAAATTTGGTGGTTTGGCTCATAATGAAAAACAAAGAAGTTTCACAGTTTTTGATAATTCTTCCCTCAAAGGGAAATAGGGGATGAAAGTTTTTATGACAGTAATACGAGCTATTGAAGTTATGTGTGAGAAACTTTGTATTTTGGTTCTTGATTAAATTTAAAGAATAACGTGTTTCACAGATTTTGTAAAATCTACCCCCAAAGGGAATGGAAGTTTGTATGAAAGTCCGTAATTTTTCAAGTAATATCCACGAAACTTTATATTTTAGCTCTTGATTAAAAATAAAAAAGTAAGCATTTCACAGTTTTTCAAATTCTACCCCTAAAAGGTTTAAATAAAGGTTGAATGTTTGTTTTTTTTTATCCCGATAAAACCAGCCGTTCCCACGGAATTTTCAAAGAACCTAATTCCACGCGGACGAAGTCGCGAGGGCAACAGCTAGTTTAAAGCCAATCCAGTATTTTGCATACATAAACTCAGACTTTATATCAATAAAAAGACGTGATGTGTAACGTATAATTTAAAATATAAACCATTACTTTAATCCGAAACCTTAAAGCGTCTTGTTCAAGCCTAATTAGCCTGGAGTGAACCGGCTTCTTACCGGGAGCAATACCAATAAACAAGAAGCAAGATGAAAGGGCGGCCTATAAAGCCTTCAAATAAATATTGGATCGGACTAATTATCATAAAAGTACCTGTTTGCGTTGGTCGCACGTCCATTACCAAATAGCTGCCATTAAGAGTGAGACACGATAAAGCCGGAGAGTGCAAGCCACCCACGACGTTAGCTGCAAGATGCCTGTAAGTAGTTAAACAGGAATCATACCGCTAAAACATCGCAACTATCCCTATCTTATCAGATACCCCATGAATACATATTGGCGCTAATTGGTTCTGTATTTATTACTTAATGAAACGGTAAGCTTTTTTTAACAGTAGGGCTACTATGATTTTTGCAAACATTAACTTTTTCAAATCCGGGTAAAAATATATTTTCAGGAATTTTAGTTCACGGTGAACCCCCTATAAGCATTGCACAATGTTGTTATCTAGATTATGAAGCTTGTACTATTACTAGTGACTTTAAAAGACGTTTGCAATAACAAAGAAAATAAACATTTACTATGCAATACTTTACTTTACTATGCCTACTGCAAGTTTAATTTAAAAAAATTTGGTGTTTGTCGAAACTTTTAAGGCAGCCCGTACACAGTCAATATTATTGTCAATATTTGCGAATATTGTCAATAATATTGCGTGTGTGCGGGGCGTATTGAAGGTTTGATCAATATAATTTCATATAAAAAAAAATATTGTCAATATTCTTATTGACAATAATATTGACTGTGTGCGGGCTGCCTAACTTATTGAGTACATGAACCGACGTCAAATGTGTTTGAATTGGAACATTATAATTTAATTGGTAATTATTATTTAATTTAATTTAGTTGGTAGCTAAAAACCGAACTAGGTATATGCAAAAAGATTTAATTGTAAAACGATTGCAAAATTAAGGCGAGACCGAAATCGGTAGCGTAATTATATAATTTCAATCGTAAGAGGCGACTAATTAAGGTTTCGTTTTTTAACCAACTTCAAAAAGGGAGGAGGTTTTCAATTAGTCGGATTTTTTTTTTATTTTTTTGTATGTTCATCGATTACTTGAAGACGCCTGAACCGGTTTCGAAAATTCTTTTTTTTTTTGTTTGAAAGGGTATACTTCCCAGCTAGTGGTCTTACTTAAATTTTATAGAAATCGGTCGAGTGGTTTTTAAAAAATCAGAACATAATAATATATATACTTTGTAGTGGCGCGGGTTGTTTGAAGTCGGTTTTTTAAAAATATTTTTTGTATCAAATTATAATTATGTAATCATGATTATACTCACTTTTTGAGTTTGGAATTACAGTTGAGACGGGTCGACTTAACAACGTAAAATAAGTCTTATGCGAGCGTAAAGATATTTTGGCAGATTTTCAGTAGAAAATCTGTCAGAACGCCCAATATATTCCTTGGTTAAACGTCACTCGGCATTGGTGAACTTTAATTGGGTATAATATGAATTTGAGTTGAAGTTTCTTTTAAAAACAAATTTTTCCGAAGAATATTATATGTAGCTAATCGAAGATCTTTATTGTTTAGTAGTAAGGAGAACTATGGTATAAGGTTTAAAACCAACTATGAGGTTCAGATATAACTACGGAATGGATGATAAGGAAACTTATGTGTAAAACTTTGGCCGTAAATTTGTTCAGAACGTCTGTTTCGTCTCAACCGATCGGAACAATCAGATTATTATTCTTTCGATACTTCGTCCGAATTTATTGGACGATTTTCTGTTTTAAAAATTATCTTCATGCTGCCAATAAAATTCAAGTGGATTTATGTTATCAGAGATTATTATAGTATTTAAAATCACAGTTAAGTTGGTAATAGATTTTCGAAGCGTATAGATAAAGCGTGTATGATTACATAGTAAAATTTTTAAACCAACTATGATTTTTTATGGAGTTAATAATGTCTTCACGATAAAATCAATTGCAGATGGCTCATCTCAGGAGCTGTGTAATAACAGTTATCAGACGAGTCCGCGGGCAACCTCGTTCCATGACCCTAGACGATAAACCTAACTTTTAAAATAATATAGCATGGATATTTACTAGCTTTTGCCAGCGACTTTGTCCGCGTGGAGTAAGGTTTTGTGAAAATCCCTTTGTTTTCCTGTGATATTTATATCACTGGGAATCAAAGGGATTCCTGTACCACCGGTATCTAGACACCATAGGTCTTGCGTATAGCCATACAAAGATTACGCAATTTCGTGGTATCGTTACTGCGTGATTAGAAAATTATTATATTAAAACAAACAAACAAACAAACCCACTTTGGCATTTATAATTAATGATTATTTATTTAGATCACATTAAATCTACAGCCAATTTTAAATTAGGTTAAAGTCAACTTTTGTTGACTCGCTTTGGCCTTTGTCAGTTTTAAGGGTTCCGTAGTAAACAAGAAACCCTTATAGTTTCGCCATGTCCGTCCGTCTGTCTGTCCGCCCGTCCGCGGTTTAGCTCAGAGACTATTGGTACTAGAAATCTGTAATCTGACAAGGGTATAAATATCAATCACGCCGACAAAGTGGTGAAATAAAATTGTGAAAAATAATTTTTTTTAGGGTACCTCCCCTACATGTAAAGTGGGGATGAATTTTTTTTTCTCGTCTATCCCATAGTGTGGGGTGTCGTTGAATAGGTCTTTCAAAAATATTGTGGGTGTGGGAACACCATTTTTCACAATTCAGGGATCCGTTTGTGAAATATGATATTTTTAAGTGCTAAATTTTATTAGAGTCAAGTGTCGTCCCCCCCCCTCTGCCAGCTAAATGGTTGTATATAGGATACAAGAAAAAATTCACAGCAGTAGTATATATAACGAATTTTAAAGGAAAACTATCACGGCTAAGTAGGGTTCATTAGTTAAGGAGTTATATCTGTTTTTTGTAAGTTATGTATTACACGTAGTGTAAGTTGCATATTTTGTAGTATATTATAGTATTTAAACCATGGAACTCAAAATGTATTCAATATTCATAAATAAAATAAAAGCAATATCCTAGGTCAGCAATAATATTTAAGACTTTCAACTACGGAACCCTACACTGCGCGTGGCCCGACACGCACTTGGCCGGTTTTTTTATAAAAATAGATGCAGTTTCAATGATGCATGCCCTCAAATATTTTTGTATGTTTTAGTTTTTAATCATTGGGTAGTTATCAAATAAAAATTAAACTTCTTTTGTATGGGGTGCGCTTCAGATACACTCCTCTTAATCTTTTGAAATGTTACCATTACTTTATTAATAAAATCACACTTCCACTTTGTTGTACCTACAACTGAACTTTTATGAGTCTTTTTGCTGAACATATTTTGGGAAGCTCTGTTTATGGTCACGTTACTTGACACCTAATTACTTAAGTTTTATGTGTCTTCTTGAAACTGATGCGATCGTTTATTTTTATTTTATTGTTCGAATGACCTCCCGCAGACTTGTTTGCGAAAAGAATAAAACCGCATTATGGGCAATCGTTGCATACAATATAATATAAAAAATGCAATAATAAGCCCAAATTAATACTGCTCTTTTTTAGGGTTTCGTAGTAAACAAGGAACCCTTATAGTTTCGCCATGTCCGTCCGTCTGTCTGTCTGTCTGTCTGACTGTCCGCGGTTTAGCTCAGAGACTATTGATACTAGAAATCTGTAATTTGACAAGGGTATAAATATTAATCACGCCGACAAAGTGGTGAAATAAAATTGTGAAAAATATTTTTTTTTAGGGTACCTCCCCTACATGTAAAGTGGGGATGAATTTTTTTTTCTCATCTATCCCATAGTGTGGGGTGTCGTTGAATAGGTCTTTCAAAAACGTTGTGGGTGTGGGAACACTATTTTCAATTCAGGGATCCGTTTGTGAAATATGATATTTTAAAGTGCTAAATTTTATTAGAGTCAAGTGTCCCCCCCCCTCTGCCAGCTAAATGGTTGTATATAGGATACAAGAAAAAATTCACGGCAGTAGTATATATAATGAATTTTAAAGGAAAACTATCACGGCTAAGTAGGGTTCATTAGTGAAGGAATTATATCGGTTTTTCTAAGTTAGATATTACACGTAGTGTAAGTTGCATACTTTGTAGTATATTATAGTATTTAAACCATGGAACTCAAATTGAGACTTTCAACTACGGAACCCTACACTGCGCGTGGCCCGACACGCAATTGGCCGTCTTTTTTAACAAGCAAGCGCTCTTTGCGTGCAGTGGTAAACATTTTTAATATTACTTAGGTATTCCATTTTTGTATTTTAAAGGAATATTATATATGGCGTTAATCAAATCCAAAATGGTATCAATCAGTAGGTCCAAAAAAAATGGTTGTCTGTAAAGTCGGTTTAAGGACGATAGTTTTACGTGATAACGTCATAAAGAAACATTGATGAAAAATTGCATACTTTTATGAATTGAATTGAATTATTATCACTGAATTATCATTATTTTGTATAATACAAAGAAGGATTAATTGAAAATTACAATTTTCTCTAGTCACAAGCCAACGCTTGGGCCGATCGTGCCTCTTTATCGCTTGTTCCGCGCTCTCGCTTGCACGCGCAGGCTCAGGCGGAACGTGACACTTTTTCGTGCGTGCAGCCGGTGTTCATCGATTTATAAGACGTTATCACGTCAAAAAATATGGCAGAAGCCTCTCCAGGGTTAATCATAGATAGACAAAATAACTGTTTTCCGATGCATGTAATATATTATCGATAAACAAAAAGAACCTAACTCTGTTAGCAGATGAGCCATTTGTCGAGAGCTCCGAATCCTGCTGAGAGACGCGTAAAGTCGAATTTTTTACCGAAAAACTACACGATATCCTTCGAAATCCACTGGATGGGCGTGAGTGAATAATTTAATCTGATTTATGTATTTCGTCTTTACGGAACCGTCCTGCCTCATTACAGGTTGACGTTGAATGATGATCAGTGTTGAGAGGAAAATACCGTGTTTAACTCTCGCAGTTTATGGTTTAATCTCTATTCGTAAAAAGTGCGTCGAATTGGTGATCGAAATGGATGCGCACACTCGGAATGCTTCAACTGGTAGCATTTTAAATTACAAACCACTCCGGTTTGAAGTTAGTGGGGGCATAGTCTAGCAATAACACCAGTTGGGCATTGAGGAGCTGTTAATAATTATAAAATTAAAATAAATAAATTATTTATTGTTAAGCACTTAAATGTCATATGCTTCAACGGTGAACGAAAACATCGTGACGAAACCTTACGATTTTTTTCTTCCTTTCCTTACGCCTTAGAGATCTCCAAAATGTTCTCAAAGGTGTGTGAAGTCTGCCAATTAGCACAGAGCCAGCCTGATGGACTATATCTTTCTCTGAGAAAAGACCTGCGCTCAGCTGTGAGCCGTTGATGGGCCGCTGATGATGACAAGAGCTTTGTGCAAAAGAGAAGTAGAGTAAGTAATTAAAAAAATCGCAGCAATATTAAAATTTTGGTTTTTCATTTAAGGTATTGATAAGCTTATAATATGATTATAATTATGAGTGTGGACACTTTTCAGACGTAAAGGACAAATTCTTTCAAAAGTTTAATCTACAACATTGACTGCTGTTCCCCGCCGCGTCTAAGCACTTACTCGAGTTACCGTTCACCTACTGTTTGATTATTAAACTGCGTTATGAGTATCGCTTTGTTTTTGTAAGCAAGCACCTATCGCCTTATAAGGTTCAAACAGGGAATGTAATTTTATATTCATTCGGACACAATTTTATGATTATTCGATGTTTGGTAATTGGTAAATTGCGTAACAAGGTGATTTTATTTAGTTTTTTGTATCGTTATTTTTAAATCGACTGTAACTACTGTAAGTTATTTGTGACCCGAGTTGCAACACAACTTGTTTATTTTTGTGTTATTACTCATACCTAAATAATTGTTATAAGATGTTAAAAGTGTAAGTTTCTTTTCACAATCTGAAATCATCATCAATGTAGTTCACCTCAAATTAAACATACGAGTAAATATTATAAATAAAATAATTATCTTGGTTAAGTCTTCGGCTTTTTTCAGGGGGTCCTAGGTTTGAAACCCAGGCAAGCATTTCTGACTTTTCAAAATATCAATACTTTAACGGCTTTACATCATTATTTTTTTTATTATTCAAGAAAAAACATCAAAAGCCTGCCAATCCGCACTTGACCAGCTTGGCGGATCATGGCCTAATATTCTTATTGGAGAGGAAACCTATTCCCAGTTGTGGACCAGCGATAGGTTGTAATTTTCTTTAAAATATTCTAGGTATTCCATAATACTAAAATGATAGATATTTATCAACCTCATAACATAGCTACTAGGTAGGTACATGTTTAGAATCTAATAACAAGAGTACCAATCTTATTTAGTATCACAACCCAGCATTTGACGCAAGAAGAGTATCTCATACACACAAAATAGCCCATTTCAGTACCATTGTGTTCAAATTCGCACTGTAAGTATGCATACCACGAACGGCGGTCATTTTGTTTAAACATTTAAAGTACCTAATACGATGGGACGATACCCAGATGTAGACATACAGATACAAGAGCAATAAGAAATTCTAAGCAGTACCGCGGGCCTCTTTGAATTAAGACTAACAATTCCGCCCAGCTCCCCAAGCCGCTGAATGCGAGTTTTTGTCGAAATAATTAAGTTTTAAACACTGTATGTCATTGATTTCTTCTCCTGTGGCATTCTCGTCTCTCGAAGACTAGTTTTTTGGGCCTTTCAGTCATTCATATAAATTAAGGTGTCAAACTTTAAATGAGGGAAATAAAATAGTTGAAGTAATGACGGATTTAGCAACATACAACAAACAGTCTGACATGTCAGACTGAGTTTTAACGGCGCGGCTGTCACCCGCGCCCGCAGCGGTTGCGGTACAGCTGTTTTATTTCAATACTCACGACACCGCAGGTTTATGCTGGCCCACAGCCGCCGTGGTTGCGGGAAAGGACCGCTGAAATGGTATCGGAAAGAGAAATACCTCCCGCCTACGTCGCGTCGCCCTTGCGTCCGCGCGACCGATCGCAGAGTCCGCGGGCGACGGCGACCCGCGCGGTTCTACCACGTTCGACTGCGTGCGCCGCGAGCAACCGAACCCGCCGCAGCCGGGCGCAAACTGTGAAAATTGCTACTTTATTTTCCATATAATCTGCATTCCACGGAGGCCGCGGGCCAGAAACCGCTGCGGGCGCGGGTGAAAACCGCTCCGTAGGTACGGGGGCCAAGGTTTTTTAGTTTGGCGGTTATGACTCGAAAAACTTTTGGTTAGAGCCTAAGCCCTATCTTATCTTAGTAGACCAATTGAATGGCCCAAGAAGTCCCAGAGTCTATAATGGCCCAGTACAAGGAGTCCATAAGTCCAATTTTCCTGATTTGGAAAAATGGACTTAGGAACTTCTTGAACTGGGCCATTCAACTAATAAACTAGACTGTGACAATATTTTATTTCAAGTAAATTGTCATCATGGTGATACTTCAGAGGTTATAGACTAGTGTATAATATATCTTTGCCATCGGTAAGTAACAAAGACTTATTAGGTATATTTACTAAAAGTAAGTAGGTAATTGAGGAAATATTTTACAGGCACATTGCCAGTAGCAATGTGCCTACTTTTCCAACCTGTTAAATTAAATGAAGATTCAAGGAATTTAAAAAATTTGGAAAAAATTTGTGAATGTAAGTTTGAGATTTTTGCTTATTAATCAAATAAAAAATAACAGCTATCCCAATAGATGATTATACTAATGGGAAATTTAAAGTAAGATTTTTGCAAGCTTCTATAATAAATATAACTCAGTAAAGTAGGATTATAAGCTGACTATAATATAGGAACGAAGACTTAAGTATTATTTAAGAAGCAATGTAGTCCGCCATTTTGTCCCACTTTAAGTTTGATATAATGAATAAGCACTTTGTCTCTGGATTTCAGAGTTACACTAACTTGCAGTTTCATAGTTCATGCGGTATCAAGTTTCACAACTCTCTTGAGGCGATAAATTATAAACTAAGCTATAACTATTCAACCCCAAAAATTGCAAGGTTCTCAATGGAGACTGCTCCATTAGAAATTCTTTTAAGACGTAAAAATCTATTTCCTTGATTTTTTTTATGCGAGAAGTAAAGGCTATGGTTTAACCCATTTCTTAAAAAAATAATTGCAAGATACATACAGTAGGTACTGTTTGGATATTTGGTTAATTCAGCACGAGAGCGTAATCGTCAAGTTCCATGCAGGTTCCTCTCGGTTGAAACGGCACTGCAGAACAGTGGTAGCTTTACTCGGCGATTCAAAAGCTCCTCATAGATATAATTTCATTTGAAGCAGATTATTTATAATTATCATTATGTCTATTTCTTTTTCTATTTCTATTGAAATAAATGTAAAGATATTGTAGTTCAGCAGCATCATATCAGCAGTTGCATCTCTTAATAAAATATTTTCTATACTGATAATTACTGTTTCAACCTATCGCCGGATCACTATTAGGCACGGGGTCCTCACGTCCGTCAGAATAAGACGGCCTAAATAGTTCATCACGTTCATTAGCCAAGTAAGAATTGGCAGACTTCTCTCACACCTTTGAGAACTCTCAGGCATGCATGTTGCCTCACGATGTTTTTCTTCACTGTTAAAGCAAGTATCTAATTACTTAAAAACAATACATGAAAACCAGTGAAACGTTAGAGGTGCCGTGCCTGAGATTAGAACCCCAAACCCCTCGAAAAGGAGACCTAAATCTTAGTTACTAAGCTATATTCATTTCGCTATTCACACTGATTACTCGACTGAAACTCATTTTGTACAGTATCATGTTTAAAGCTATGTTGATAACCTATTTGTCGATGCGCGTCAAGCTAGCCTGTTAATTTAGTGATGTATCTTTTTTGGCTTCATTCAATAGGGTAAAAATGACAGATAACATTTAAACGTTTCTATCGCGATTTATATCAGGGTTACTCTCGCAACACAAGTCACGTATTAAATGAGAATATTCGGGCGAGCCTCCGACTTATTTATCATTCCACTCAGTGCTACACCCCATGAATTTTATACAAGATTGAACGATTTAGTGAGTAAAATTGATGAAACATCTATCGAATGATGTCAGAAGCTGATTGAACAATGCGAAATAAATTTCAGTACGGGCGAATTCGCTTTTACGGAAAGTGTTTTTTCTACGGTTAATTTATGTTTGTTTATTTTCGCTTCCTACCAACCATCTCCGTGTTTAAGAAAGCGTCTTTTAGTGTTTATTTTTTCGGTGAGACGTCTCTTTTATTTTCTTCGTAAAACTAACAAGTTGAATAGTAATTAATTTTATGCCAGTTGAATAGTAATTTATTTTTTAAGCCTCAGTAGCCCAACGGTTAAAGGTGCGGACTGAAAACTGAAAGGTCGCAGGTTCGAATCCCACCCGTTGCACTATTGTCGTACCCACTCCTAACACAAGCTTTCCGCTTATTTGTAGGGGAGAGGAGGATATGAGTCAACTTCAACTTGGATGATATTCTTTTAAAAAAAAATAAAAAATTACTTTCGCGTTACATTGATAATACGGCTTCATAATTCGTCATTATTCTGTTTTACTTGCAGTTGTAGATACCTAGACAAGTTAGAAACACAAGGATTCGTCTGCATCATCGATGATTCATATCAATGGTCCTTATGAAGACTACTTGTCGTCATAAGTGCTTATTGTAGGTTTGTAATTAGTGGGGTCCAAACAAGGTTGGAAGCAAAGTGCTCGGTGATTGATTGATAAAAGGGAATGATGAAAAATAACTATTAAAAATAGGATTTTTCTGCTTCATCATCATCATCATCAACCCATCAACGGCTCACTACTGAGCGCAGGTCTCTTTTCGGATAAGGGCATAGTCCACCACGCTGGCCCAATGCAAATTGGCGGACTTCACACACCTTCGAGAACATTATGGAGAACTCAGGTTTCCGGTTTCAGGAACTCAGAAATCAGGTTTCCTTACGATGTTTTCCTTTACATTTATAGCATGTGATACTTAATTTCTTAACCGCACATAATTTCGAAAAGCCAGAGGTGCGATCCCGGGTACGCACGCTTCCCGGATCCCTGAATAGGAGACCACAGTCCTAAACACTATGCTATCACTGCTTTTTTTCTGCTTATTATGTACTTATTAGGTGTCTACACTAGTTTGATTATAATATACGTGTTAGTTATTTTACCTGCCTATTAGGTAATCACTAACTTTAGCTGCAATTATTGTAAACACATCGTAAGTGAAAAACAGTAGAAGGCGGATGATCTTTATAGCAGTTATATGAAGTACCTATTGAGTGTCGTTCCCTTCTCAAGTAATTCCTTCCTTTAAAATCCTTTAAAATTAGATCTGAAAATTAAGTTTGAGATTAAGGAATGACTGAGATTGGCCTCAATTTTCTATGCAACGTATATTCGGTGTTTACAATATTATCTTTTGTCAATGTGACATAACTTGTCCTTTCCCTGTGCCCTTCAAATGCCTAAGTAGTGAGTACGGTGATACAAATAAACTGACCGATTTATAAGGAATGAAGAGCATCGTTCTTCACCTGTCAGGGGGTTTGCATTAATATAAAAGTGAATGATGCTCACTTTGGAGCTGTCAGTGCTCAAGTCTGAGCAATTAATTACAGTTTTAATTGAACCCGTCGAGCCTCTGCAAAATGACTGCCGTAACTTATACAAGCACTAAACCTCTAGTTACGCTCACTGTTACTCCGTGTAAATAGATTTAGTTTGAGCGATTATGCATTATGCTGATTTTCCAATTAGTTGTATAAATAGGGGTGCTGCCAACTAATCAATCCTTAAATACTTCTTCTCATATTATGCTTTTATGAAATAGTGAAATGTGACGTCAAAAATACTTCTTACTATTATAAATAATTGGATAGGTATGTTTTATGTACCTAGTTTAATCTATAATTTGGTAATCAAACCGAAAACTAACTGTGGATCTGGATAATATGTATTCAGTGTTTTGGAACATCCTATATTTAATAATAAGTATATTTAATATCTAATTATGTATAATTTTTAGATAGGAAACAATCTTATTAATAAAAAAAATATGGGAATTTATTTCAAATAAATTCAACATCTCCAAATAAACTTCAACCGATGAATTTTGACTTTTTGACAGTTTTTGTATTGGCATTTAAATATATTGTCATTAAAGTCTGTTAAATTAAACGTGCTCGTTTCAGCACCTAATGGAATGTACTCGAATTATGAAGTCAAAAAAAGACACCGGCAGTTAAGTGTTTTTACCTGTACGGAGATTTTAATTAAAAACCACTACTAATTAGTCTCAATTGCAGTTTAATGCATCACATGTCGCCAATTTTGGTAAGTATGTTAATGAGTGACGCTCCAACCTTGTTTTTATTCGATGGCAAGTTATCCCTTGATTGCGATCTCACCTGTTGGTAAGTGACGATGCAATCTAAGATACCCGCTCTTAGCAGAATCTACTTTCCGAACCAATGGTAGAGTCTTCATTTGTCATAAGCCATAGCCACTATTACTTACATGAAATAAATAATTTTGAATTTTGATTGACTAACTTGGAAGGGATTATGGCAATTTTAACTAAATCCATACCCTAGTAATCTCTTTAAGTCTGAATATTCTAGGGCTAATAAAGTCTCTATTACACCCACTGACAAATCGTCATTGATGGTGCATCAGAGTCACTAATTTTATAATAAGAAAAAGGATACAACTTTGTTTATTTTTAAGAATTACAGAGTCACTTGTTCAAGTGGCAGTCATTCGTAAAATATCCTCCACGGGCTATTATTCAAACGTTATCTTTATTATGCTCTCTGTGAAAGAACTTAATTGATGCCACATGTTTGTAAATGTGGTATCTTCTCTGTCATCGGCTGGGACCGCACATGTTACAAGAATGTCAACGGAAAGTATTCATACTAATGTGTATAAAAAGTGTCATATCCTATTTCGAGATCATCTCAAACTAGTTTTATTTCATTGAGTAATTGTGAAGACGTCTATGATTTTACGAGATGCTAATGTAATCGCAGCTTTATAATAAAATCAAAATACTAACAATTAATCTATAATCTTGTTCTCTTAGTTTATTCTTTACACAGATCTTGTACTCGGCCTGGTACTATACCGTATAGTAGGTACAGTACAAGATTAACCTCAAGTTCCTAAAGAAGATATAGGAAATACCTACTTATCAAATAATACGCTACTTGTGTCATTTTAAATGTTTGCAAGTTTTTTGTTTTTGTTACTATCATGAGTAATTTCCTACAACTTATCGTGGTAGGAAAATTTACCGATAGAAGAGACATTAGAGGCACAAAAAGTATCCTGGCTACGAAACATCCAAGAATTAGCGGGCAAATTGAATCCGGTCGAATCGGAGCTTCATCCTGAGGAGTACCAAGTAGCAAACGTTGCTAGTCTGAGATGCTAGTATTTGATGCTAGTATATTAACTTGGTGCCTACGAGACTTTCAATCTTCTTATTCAAATAATAAGAAGATTGAAAGTATCGTAGGCACCAAGTTAAAATATTGCGCGATAGAGATACTGCCACATTGTATTTTACAACATTGTTTCCAAAAAAAGAAGAGCTGTTAATTTTTTATCACCGAAATTTATAGCCCAAGTTAAGGAAGTTCCAAGTGTGAAGGAAATCGAAATAAATCTACCGCAGATGCTCAAGTCATTGGCAGCCCGTAAAAAGTACACTGCGAAAGGGTTATAAAATTTTAACACGTGTACGAAAATAGATATATTTGAAAACCATGTAGGTTATAAAGATTGAGGAATCAAAAGTATATTTATAAACCCTATTGATCGTTAACGATTCTACAAAGTTCTACATGCATCGGATCCAGCTAAATAAAGATTTTAATACCGCCGTGGGCAAAAGCTATTTTATCTATATTTCAGTAAATTTATCTTACTTACTTGCAACTGCCAAAATACAATATGTATTTACTTCATACGCGGGTGTGAGAGTTACTCTACAACAATATCAGAAGCTGAAATAATGTATTATCCCTCTCAATACAGCTAAGATACTTTGTAAATCAAAAGCAGGCATGAGTTAATAATAACCACAATCCTTATTGGTCGCTCTGGGTCTACATATTATGAGTTATCTTGTTATGTCTACGCAACTTAAATCATAACTATTATCTAAAACCCACATGTGATATATTAGAGAAATTATCCGACATGTTCAATTTAATTGTGAGATCTAAATTTGTTCGTCGCTTGTACGGAATCGACTTTACGACGTATTTGCATTATAAAGCAGACTGACATATCGTCCAACTGAGTTGTAATTTTGACGTGTAATGGTGCGTCCAACGTTATGACGTATGTACGTCGCGTTGTTGGGACGAAATTGGATGAAATGGTTACAATTTAGAGAGCGTTCTGTTATAGGGTGCGGAATTTGCTTTATTTCCTGAATTATTACATATTAATGAATAGAATATTTATATATTATTATATTTTTTATTCAAATATACTTTTTTACAAGTGCTTTGGAATCGTCGACGAGTCTACCACTGGTTCGGAATGCCCTTCCTTCCTAGAAGAACCAGCTAGAAAATCGGCTGTTGGTCTTTTCAAAACAAGTTTACAATACAATAGATACTATTGTATTCTACTATACTATGCTATGTATGCAGTGTTTCCACAATAAGGGGAAGTTCCACAAAAGTATACCTAATTATTATTCAATACATGTTAAGACGGGCAGACAGAAAGTAGCCCCATTCCCGCCGGTGGCACCCGTTCACGAGAATGACGCATGACCCAGCCGTTGCTTTGCTCAACCATATTTGAGGGAACGTATTTAAACCCGTATCACACGACACCACCACAGAAATGTTTAAAGAGAGCTTGACATACTTAGGCACCCATGTTAAGGCATCGAATGACATTTCTGATCTTAATTTTTAGGGTTCCGTAGTAAACAAGGAACCCTTATAGTTTCGCCATGTCCGTCCGTCTGTCTGTCTGTCTGTCTGTCTGTCTGTCTGTCTGTCCGCGGTTTATCTCAGAGACTATTGGTACTAGAAATCTGTAATTTGACAAGGGTATAAATATCAATCACGCCGACAAAGTGGTGAAATAAAATTGTGAAAAATAATTTTTTTTAGGGTACCTCCCCTACATGTAAAGTGGGGATGATTTTTTTTTTCTCATCTATCCCATAGTGTGGGGTGTCGTTAAATAGGTCTTTCAAAAACGTTGTGGGTGTGGGAACACCATTTTTCAATTCAGGGATCCGTTTGTGAAATATGATATTTTAAAGTGCTAAATTTTATTAGAGTCAAGTGTCCCCCCCCTCTGCCAGCTAAATGGTTGTATATAGGATACAAGAAAAAATTCACAGCACTAGTATATATAATGAATTTTAAAGGAAAACTATCACGGCTAAGTAGGGTTCATAAGTGAAAGAGTTATATCGGTTCTTCTAAGTCAGATATTACACGTAGTGTAAGTTGCATATTTTGTAGTATATTATAGTATTTAAACCTTTGTATGTTGAGACTTTCAACTACGGAACCCTACACTGCGCGTGGCCCGATACGCACTTGGCCGGTTTTTATCATATAGTGATACATACGAGTATGTTATATCGAGTCAAGAAACACACATAAAACGATAAATATCCTTGTATAATGTGTTTATATTATTAGGAGTTTCAAATCAATATTATACAGCTATACCTTTGAGTTGATTTTATTGAGTACTAGCTGATGCCCCCGACTCCGTCCGCGTGGATTTGGTTTTTAAAATCCCGCGGGAACTCATTGATTTATGATGCCTATGTCACCCTCCAGGTTCTCAACTATACCTATCCAAAAAATCACGTAAATCCGTAGCTTTGTTGCAGCGTGTTTGACGGACAAACCAACAAACAAAAACACTATTTATAATATGTATTAGTAAGGAAGAATTAATACTACGATAGTAAAGGCAATCTCATTAAATTTTAGAACACAAAAGGTATTATTATACTCTTGGCTTAAGAATCTCCGGACATGGTTCGGACTGAGGGGTTAGCGTACCACTGGTCATTTCTCGATCCTTATTCCGCGCAGTTGTGTGTAAGGTCGGAATAGCCAATATGATAGCCGACCTCCGGTAGGAGATGGCACCTCAAGAAGAAGAAGAAGAAAAGCTATTATTGTGACTCAAATATGATAGTTAGATATATTTCTTCGGGAACTTTTATGTAGAAAATAATGAGTACTTTAATCATGTAGTACAAAATTTTTATGTATCATCAATATTTTTCTCAGCACACGAAAAATAATGCATTTTATAGGCAAAATTTTGCTACCTTGGGTTGCATTATTGCAATTTTCTTAAGGAACTCTAATTTTTTTGGAAAATAAATTATAGCCTATGTTACTTCCTGATAACTTAGCTTTGGGCAAAACCTAGTGTAGTGATGAAATGATAAGCCAATTCGAACCTTAATTATTTTTCTTTATACATGTAAAATTATATGAAATTATCTAATATAAAAAAGTCGGTGATGAAAACGTTTGGCTACTATGAATTCTTGAGTCGCGGTTGTTTTATTAATGTTCACAAAATAATAGTTACTATTTGTCATGTGAATTTTGCTTTTATTATTTGCTTTAGGTAAACGCCGTAAAATTCTAGAATAAGTACCAAGTCGTACATATAACAAATATGTATAACATTAAATGCCCAGAAATCTAGGTCGTGCTTGATATCTAATAATATATGGAAGCTTTGTATGGCATTACTCTGTCTTTGTGAATAACATTTTTACTATCAGAGCTCTTTGAAATATTCTAGCGAATCTTTTACATATTGTATGCTGCGGCTTTACGTCTATTATTGAAGGAATCCATGCATGACATCGTTATAATAACTGGTTCAATACAGTACGGGGTACCTCCTGTTTTCTTGTTTCTTACAAAGAGATTCGCGTAAAGGCTTAAAATACACAACGCTTGCTCTCACTATTATGATAATAACTTTTATTTCTGTCTCTACTAATATTATAAGTTTGTGATAGTTTGTCTGGTTATTTGTTCATTCACGAATCACGCCAGTGCCAACAGACAGTTTGAGATGAAACGTGAAACTATTCCTGTAATCACATTTATAGACTACTCCATCTTTGTTTCACCAAAAGTACTTTGTACAAGAACTTTTTGTTATCTGACTTGAGATTTTACACTTTTAGATTTTTTTAAAGATATATTTGCCATATTAAACATGATTGATATTTCCCTTTCCTCTTCAAATTAAGCGTAATGCTTGTGTTAGTAGTATGTATGCCAATAGTACAATAGGTGAGGTTGAAACTTCGAACAGTAGGTTCAGATGTAAATAAAACAATAGACAAGCTTGTATGTGGCCAATGATAAAAAAGTTACATAAACATCGCAATTTTGTTAAATGAGCGAGAAAATCCGCGAGAAAAATCTAATATCTTCTATAAAGACGTGGCTGTTATTGGAGGGAGGAATTTCTGCGAATCATCCTCTGTCTGTTATCTGGGTCAATGCATGAAACAATATTATTTTGTATACGAATATTTGTAGACAAAAAAGATAAAGTACGATACACAAAGTAAGATACACAATATATCTACAGACGTGACGTCATCAAAAACGTTGTGAGTTTATCGGTTTAGACACTTCATCATTGAAAAAAATCATGCATGTCATCATTATCTGGGTCAGTTAATGATGTTTCTCATTGATTTGAATAGATATCATGTAATGAACATGTCACTACCATAAACATAGTATTACTTACTATGGTAACTTCGTAAGGTATCTTGGAAACTTCATTTCAATTTAGGCTTTGCTACCGGCCTCCATGCCATTAATTCATGCACAAAATCATTATAATATCCAGATATATTGAAAGATTTACTATGAAAGCAAAGCATCAAGTTAACTTTCATAGTAAATCTTTCAAAATAAACAATTGTTACCGATGTCTCTGCAAATAATTTGGGCTATGTGAACTCCACTGTTAGAATAGAACAGAATAGAAATGTTTTTTATTTAAATAAACTTTTTTACAAGAGCTTTTGATTCGTCGATGAGTCTACCACTGGTTCGGAATGCCCTTCCTGGCGAGAAGAACCAGCAAGAAACTCGGCGGTTGCTCTTTTCAAAACAAGTCTATAATTCAATAGATACTATGCTATGTATGCAGTCTTTCCACAATGAGTTCCACAAAAGCATACCTAATTAAAATTCAACACGTTAGGACGGGCAGACAGAAATCAGCCCCATTCCCGCTAGTGGCACCCGTGACGCATGATCCAGCCATTGCTTCGCTCAACCATATTTGAGGGAACGTAACAATCCGCATCACACGACACCACCACAGAAATGTTTAAAGAGAGCGTGACATGCTTAGGCTACCCATGTTAAGGCATCGAATTACAGAAGTTACAGACAGAGGGGATTTACAGAAGGGAATTTATGCAAGTCATTTAGTCTAGGCAAGGTAGCTAGTGGACCCCAACAGTAATTCCTCAGGCGACGAAACTTTACAGAATGATAAAGTATCATTAGTTAAACGTATTTTATAAATATCCAAGAAAAAATTAGAACGGAAGTTAGGTATTTTTACCTAAACTCTTTTAAGCTTAATCTTAGTTCGGAAAAATGCTCGGTCAAAACTTTCTTCGTCTGTAACATTCATGTAAAGTCTAGACACAAAATATAAAATATCCAAAAAATACTCCTAATTGAAACCACCAAATTTTGAAAAATATGTTTTTTTAATGTAACTTGCAGCAGATAAAGAAGAAATAGATATGTTTATTTTTTACGTTTTATTTTTATTAAACCTACTACACTTATGGAAATATCAAAACATATATCAAAAATTCCGAGACCAGCGGGATTCGAACCCACATCTCTAGGGAATCGCGCCCGAGAAAAATGTAGATCGAGATGATGAGTAGATGTAACCCAAACAGTAGTTTGGGTTCGTTTGACTCTGACTGACGTCTGATGACGATGATGATGATGATGACAATGATGGCCTGATGATGGAACTTGTCCATTCAGAGGTTGTTGGAGCTTGAAGGTCGTTTTCGTTTTCGTTTACGTTTCTGTTTCTGTTTGTTTCCGTTTCCGCTTCTGCTTCCGCTTCCGCTTCCTCTTCCATAGCCGCTTCCGCTTCCTCTTTCGCTTCCGCTTCCGTTTCGTACATTAACGAAATGGAAGCGGAAAATAATTTCCGTTATCGAAAATTATTAAAATATTTTAATTACGAATTTCCGTTATCGAAATCGTTGAAATAAATTTTGCGATTTTGCGATTAAATACGTTTTTCTATATTAATCGTTTTAACGATTTTAATTTATTTTAACGATTAATATAAAAAATCGCTCGTTAAAAGCAATTATTTATTATTAGATTGCTAATACATTGAAAAATAAAATAATTGCTTTGCGTGCAAAGTGCAAAAAACTTGCATGTGTGCAAAAAAAAGTTAAGGATAGGGAAGTTTAAACTAAACCACACAATTCTCCCCAATGTCTTACTGGTCCAGACCAGGTCTGGTGATGATGATATTCAGGGAAATTCAGGGAGTTCAGTTCCCCTAAGTTCCCCAGAACTGGGGGGGATTTGGACCTTTCAGCTCCAAAACCAGCTCCAGGGTACAAAAGCGTGTTTTTTAGTATTTTAGACTATTTTCGCTTCGCGCATGCTCCTTAGATATTTAAAACTTATTATTTCAAATCATCACCAAGTATGTTAAAAACGTCAGCGTTTCAATGCTTCATTACATGACGTAGATATCATGACGAAGATGTCAGTCACCACTGCCATGCAACCATCATTTCAATTTATTTTTTGTTACCTCACTCCATAGAGTGAATTCATGCACAACATCATTAAAATATCCAGGTCAGTTAACTTCTTAGCTGCTTTTCTTTCATAGGTAGGTAGCTAGACCCCAAAATAAACATGTTACCGGTGTCTCTGCAAATGTGATTATAATTCGGGCTTTGTGAACTCCACTGTTACGGAAGGAATTTATGCGAGTCATCATTATAAAATCTGGGTCAGTTAGTTCTACGATACGGCAAAGGGATATACTGAAATAGGTACCTACTGTATTTTAAGTTTTGGCATTTTACACTTTGTTAACACTGTTAAAAATATCTCTCTCTGTCTCTCTCTCTCTCGCATCCAAAGATTACAACAGAGAGAGAGAGCTCTCTCTGTTGTAATCTTTGGATGCGTCTGTTATTTTTAGGTTTACTTAACGCAAAAGATGCTATTATAATCAGATGTAGGGTAAGCGATACAGTGATTGGCCGTTTAAGGTGAACATTGACTTTAAACATTTATTCCATCGAATTAAGGCTCAAAACCGAATAAAATTTGTTCTCAAACTGTGGAGTATGAATCTGAGAATTCAAATAAAGCACAAGTGTGATCGTATTGCATCTCTTTATTAACTTTAACGGAATAAACTTAAAAATGAAGCCAAAAGTACGATCATTGGCCTTTGAGCATAGCGAATGCCATACCAAAAGTATAATGATTACCATGTTAATCATTATACGTTTGTATATATTAGCACTGCTAATCTATATAATGTCTTATGCCAATCACTAGTGAAATTTATTAGAATCACACTAAAATATGCGATAGTGATGTGCAGGTATAGGATATTTTGTATGATAATTCCTGATCCCTGAGTCGATAAATTAGTGGGTAGGTACAATAAAAAAAAATAACTTAAAGATAATGGTATAAAATATATTTCGTAACTAAGTAGGTATGATGTTACTAAGAGGTACTTATCCGCATTATAAACATTCTGGGTTTAATAAGGCAATCTTAACTTATTACAATCGGTAAGTAGGTTCACAATACGTAACATAATATAGCAGCTGAAGGTATCACTTGTCTTAAAAATAAACAAATAAAATTCTTTCATAAAATTAAATTCTTAAAATAACAAAAAAATCTTTTCTTAAAAATAAATTGCCATGCAAAATTAAACATTTTTTTTTCATAAGTTATAGCTTATCGGATCATGTCCGACGTCTGCGTCAATGAAGTTGCAGTAAAATTGCAAGTAACATATCCGTAATCTAAATATATAAAAGGCAAAGGTGACTGACTGACTGACTGACTGACTGGTCTATCAACGCACAGCTCTAATCACACTGGACGGATCGGGCTGAAATTTTGCACACAGATAGTTATTATGACGTAGACGTCCGCTAAGAAAGGATTTTTGAAAATTCCAACCCCAAGAGGGTTAAATGGGGGTTGAAAGTTTGTATAAAAGTCCGTCATTTATCAAATTATTTTTCATGTAATATCCATGAAACTTTAATTTTTGGGCTTTCGATAAAAAAATAAGAAATACGTGTTTCGCAAATTTTGAAAATTCCACCCCCAAAGATTTCAAATAGGGGATGAAAATTTGTATAAAAGTCCAGATTTTTAAGTTAATTTCAAGTAATATCCATCAAACTTGGTACTTTAGCTTTCATCTAAATATATAAAAGGCAAAGGTGACTGACTGACTGACTGGTCTATCAACGCACAACTCTAACCACTGGACGGATCGGGCTGAAATTTTGCACACAGATAGTTATTATGACGTAGACGTCCGCTAAGAAAGGATTTTTGAAAATTCCAACCCCAAGAGGGTTAAATGGAGGTTGAAAGTTTGTATAAAAGTCCGTCATTTATCAAATTATTTTTCATGTAATATCCATGAAACTTTAATTTTTGGGCTTCCGATAAAAAAATAAGAAATACGTGTTTCGCAAATTTTGAAAATTCCACCCCCAAAGATTTCAAATAGGGGATGAAAATTTGTATAAAAAACTTGAGAGGTGTCAAGGGACACCCGGATGGAACGTAGTTCCTTTCGATTAATTAATTTGGCATTGTGTTCGGTAATTTCGCGGTACAATAATGGGTCTCCGTAGCTTTGTGGCTTCTGCAGTCGCCTAACAGCCAAAGGTCGATGGTTCGAATCCCAGCTCGACAGACCGAATTTTCCATTTTCAATTTTATTTTAAACAATTTCTACATGTGGAACCTTTCCCTAATTTTTATAACTTATAAGTTATAAAAAATTAGGGAATAAATTTAGTTTTCAAGTAATATCCATGAAACTTGGTATGTTGGCTTTTTACGGAGATACGAATCGCCTTAGGTTGGATTTTAATTACCAATAAAAATCTAACTTAACGTGAGCTAACCAACCGCTAAGAAACCATTTTTGAAAATTCAACCTCTAAGGGGGTAAAATAGGGGTTTGAAAAATCGAACTTAATGTGAGCGAAGCCGCGGGCAAAAGCTTTTACCAATAAAAGTCTAACTTAACGTGAGCTAACGAACCGCTAAGAAACCATTCTTGAAAATTCAACCTCTAAGGGGGTAAAATAAGGGTTTGAAAAATCGAAAAATCGAGCGAAGCCGCGGGCAAAAGCTAGTAATATTATAAATACGAAGATGTGTTTGTTTGTTGGTTTGTCCTTAAATCACGCTGCAACAAAGCTACGGAACATCGTGAATTTTTACATGGTATAGTTGAGGTCCTCGAAAGTGACATAGGCTACTATGCATATATCTCAGAAAATTAAAAGAGCTCCCGCGGGATTTTCAAAACAAAATCCACGCGAATGAAGTCGCGGAAATAAACTAAGTATTTATTATTTAACAAAAAGAATTACATTTGTATCATAAATTCCCAAATTCCACTTCAAAACTATTACCGAGATAATCCGATATAGGTAGATATTATTATAAATCTTGGAAATGGTCTATCTGAATATAAAAATTTCACCGTGACTTGAAGTTACGAAGTACCTAGCTATTATTTCATCTGTGTTTGACAGACAAACGAACATACATCAATACCCTTCGCATTTTTAATATTGAAATGGTAGGAGAACATTACTTGTCAACATGTTTGACAAGTCAAAACTTGACATGGCTTGTTTGGTCATTAGGTAGTTTAGCCTTAAAAATAATAATTTCCAAATTCCCAAATTCCACTTCAAAACTATTACCGAGATAATCCGATATAGGTAGATATTATTATAAATCTTGGAAATGGTCTATCTGAATATAAAAATTTCACCGTGACTTGAAGTTACGAAGTACCTAGCTATTATTTCATCTGTGTTTGACAGACAAACGAACATACATCAATACCCTTCGCATTTTTAATATTGAAATGGTAGGAGAACATTACTTGTCAACATGTTTGACAAGTCAAAACTTGACATGGCTTGTTTGGTCATTAGGTAGTTTAGCCTTAAAAATAATAAACAGACTTGCATTTAGGTAGGTGTACTAATTGTTCAGTATCGACTTTGGTCCCTCACTACGAATTTTTGATTGTTTTGTACAAGAATTGGCATACTTAACAGTACAACGATTAGCACGGCCAAAAATGTAAAAATATAAAGATTGACCCTGCTAATATCTAGTTACTGCAGTTAAGGGTTTTTTTTTTTAAATATACAGGGTGTCTTTCATAAAAAGGGTCCTTTTTTGCTATTCCTATTATAATCATTTTTAAAATTCTGGTTTTCATCCGTACTACTTAATCTAAGAAAGGTGTGGTCATGCTTCAAAGCTCGGAGCCCGGAGTGCGCAAAATAGGAGAATCATTCCGGCTTTTGCCAGGAGCAGAGCGACGCGCTTTATATGCAAGTGCCATCTATATATGCTCACGATATAAGAGGCACTATGCATCTCTATCGGTCGCTCTGTTCCTGGCAATAGCTACTCTCGCTATTTTGCTTGCGTACTCCAGGAACGCATCTCTGCCAGAGGCCTCGCCCAGTATGGTGGGCAGTTGGGCACGGAGTCTCTGCACAGTTTCATCCGTAATTCTTGCTGTAGGTCCTCCCGGGCCGCTTCGTGTTGAGGACAGTCCATCAGAAGATGTATAATCGATTCTGATACACTGTCGTCGCACACGCAACCCGGGTGGTCCTTGCGTTTGAACCTATGCACCTGCATATAGTACCTACTCCGCAAACCCTCCATGACCAGTCAACACCTGGGAAAGCACCATATTGTGGTCGATCTTTTTGACCACGCGATGTGCAAAAAGCACATCCGGCAGAAAGACCTTTGTGGTGCCCGCGGTTTCTTCGGACGTATACCTCCGGTTCCACTCCTCAAGCGACTCCTCACGGAGCAGTCGCTTGACGAACGAAACCGGGCACCGGTCATAGTCTGGTTTCCTCCTTAAGCCTAGAGCCGCCTCTTTCGCGAGCTCATCGGCTCTTTCATTTCCCTCCAACCCCGCATGCGCTTTCACCCAGAACAAGGAAACTTTTAAGGGAAAGCAGTTAAGGGGTTAACCAGGGGTTCGAGTCCAGATGATTATTTTTTCCCCTTTTTTTTCAAATTCCTTCTTTTGTGAGAAAAACTATTATTGGGGGCCCTTTATCAACGCATCTAATTCATAATTGCAATCGTGATTTTTTACTTAAATAACCAGTTCATGTTTTCTTTTTATTATGTCGGTAAGATCGAAAAATATTATTCATATTTCATCAGTAATTCGTTTTTTTTAAATATAATTTAATATCAAAAAACACGATTTACCAAAAAAACAGCTAAGCTCGGTCATCCATGTACTATATATCGGATGACATTTTCCAGCGTCTCGGAAAAAATAGGGTGTGTTAGGTAAATGGAATAGAAGCCCAAGGCATCATTACTTTTTTTTTTACCAACTTATTTTAATCTTAATTCTATCAATATTGCGGCGTTATTGATTGAATTAAGATCATTATAAGTTAGTAAAACTCAGTAAAACTAAAAAAAAAAAGTAACGATGTCATGGGCTTCTATTCCATTTACTTATCACACCCTATTTTTTCCGAGACGCTGGAAAATGTCATCCAGTATATTAATTGACCGAGCGAAGCGAAGGTCTCTGAGTCTACTTGAGTGAATTTGCACTTGTCCGTCCGTCCGTCTGTCCGTCCGTCTGTCAGAGCCTTATAACTTCTGAATTACTGAACGTAATTACTTCAATTTTAGATATAATGTTTAAACCGATGGGGTCCAGCCGAAAATGGCTTAAAAAGTTATAAAAATCTTTATTTCAAGGGGGCTCTCATAGAAGGGAATGCGAAGTAAAATATTTGTATAGCGTTTCATAGGGTTGCAGTATATAATTTTAAAGATAATTTGGAACAGAGTACAAAAGTAATTTTTTTTTTAATTTTTTTCCTAAAATTGACGAAATGGGGGGCTTTCAAAGTTGAGATTATATTTGACCTCAGAACGGATTCACCGTTGAAAGGCCGGGCTTGAAACTTTTATAATTATTAGCGTTATATCATGTACTTGAACAACAAATACTAAAATTAGATAAATTTAATTTAATTTTTAATGAGCTGCAGTATTTTTAACAGAACTTCACAATGACGTCAATAGATGGCGCTCTCATCTCATATTGCAAACGCAGCTATATGTAAATTATTTTTATTTGGGATGTTAGGATTGGAATTAGGGGCTACCTACGTGAAGAGACTTCTACAGAGGGATGATTTAGTTATGCTTGGTGAAAAGGGGCATAATAATAATGTCAATTTTGATCTTCATGTATATATTGAATGAATAAGTAATTATGGGAAACCGTTACCGCGAGGTCTCAGTTCTGGGCGAACCACTAGTATAATATATTATTTGGTATAGAGGTCAGCGGACGGAATAAATAACCAATTTAAGCACACTTCAATAAGTTCGTTATTAATAAGTAAGGCAAGTAGGTATATTAAAAAAATCGTTCTACGTATCTTGCAGGTTAATGCAAAGTTTTCACAAAGTCAAATCTTTTGTGTGCTACGGGCGGACGGCCATTGAAGGAAATAACGCAAGTCATCGTTACAATCAACATTCGCACACGTAAAATGATAACGGAATTTTGGCAAAAACGGAAACACCTAGTCATACTCGTACGTCACTGAACATAATGGAACTAATCTTGAGCGAGGTTCACTTTTCTAGGTATTTTTGAAATAGGTACCTTTGAGATACCTAAGTAAAAACTGAATTGAATTGATTAATTTTAACGTGGTACGCTAGTGAAGTAGCATGCGTCTAGTGCTCTGCTTTTTAGAGTGAAAACAAACAGTAAACGCGCGTTCAAGAAACGCGCGTAGTAAATACTAATACTCCTAATACTGTGCATGGGCTCTAAGGATGAGATCTATAGATGACACTAGCTACCACTCAGCTCAGACTCAAAACTGAGTTAAAACGAGACAGATTTATGTCAGGAAATATTTGTGTCTCATTTTATCCCCGTCCCGAGCCTTGAGCAGAGCCAGAGCACGATCTGAGATCTCAGCCTAAGAGAACGAGATGTTGACGCTGCGATTTTATAGACTGTTTTTAAGATATAGGGTCTATTTCACAACTTGCTGATAAAAGTCTGATAGCCTATCCACAGCTTATCGGACGGATAGCGTTTAAATTTCTGTTCAGTTGTAGTTGCAGTTAAACTCAAAAAGATATTACACAGATTTATCACTTTATCAGCAAGTGGTGAAACAGGTCAATAGTCTCTCAACGTCACTACTTCGCTCAGGTTAACGTGCTCTTTGAGACACGGAGGAAGCATAAAATCTACATTCGGATCTCTAAGAAGTTGGTTACCCATCCAGATGCCGCTCAGAGCAATTTCACAACTAGGCGACACATAAGAAATTTTGCAAGTTAACACTTTGTTAGATTTTGTAGTATGTATTTGTAATGCTGGATTAGGTATGGTCCAGACTCTATAGCATGTCCTAAGCCTAATAGAGATAGTAAGTGTCCCTTTCGTAGAATATTTGTTATCGCGTAGAGCCATTAATCACTGTTGCTTGCGTTGCGGTCGCCTCTACCTGTTTCCTACGATATGTTTCTGTAGTCATCTATTAATATGACGTTGTTATTTGGATAAGCAGGATAGAGAAACGGTTACCTACTTGCTGAAGCTCGTGTTTTTCTTCCATTCTAGGTTTCTGGACTTGACTTATATTTTGCCAAATAAGCGGAAAGCTTGTGTTATGAGTGGGAACGACGATAGTGCAACGAATGGGGACTGATCTTTTCAGCTTTCAGTCCGAATCTTTACCGTTAGGCTACTGAGGTTTAGAAATTTTTGATTCTTCTTCTTCTAGTGCCATCTCCAACGGAAGATTTGGCAACCATTAAGGCTGTTGTACTTTAAAGTATTGCGGCTCTAAACATAGACCTGGGGCTCATGTTGAACCACTAGCGAAGTTTTTAAGCTATTGCATAGCTTTTATCGCGGGCTTTGAACTAGGACAAACAGTTTGAGGGTGGCGACCGAATCAAGAAATTCCGTAACGAAAATAAACCTAACACCATCGTTCAGTAAGCGTTCAACATTTTAGAGGATCACAAGTAGCTCTGTTCGGCGCAGTGGGCGAGCGGCCGCTTTCTTTACCGTATGGGGTATGATGTCGCAGGTTCGAATTTCACTCGCGATGTAGTGACAGTGCGCTTTTCTTGTGTTTGTTTTTTAATTTTATTTTGCATAATTTTTAAGCAAAAAAAAATATTGCATAAATATTATAATTGCATAAGTTGATAAAAAATGCTATGCAATAGCTTTACCGCGGCTGTCTCCGAGTGCCACTTAATTTTTTTTAATTCTTCTTCGATCAAGCCTACTTCCTTCTGTAATTAGGTATAACGAATATTATAATTTTATTATTATTACAATATTTTACCACATAGTCATCGATACATTGTATAGAATTCATTTCGCACGATAAATTTGTCACATTTCATCGATGAATCCGCCGGGTGATTTATTGACAGGCGCGTCCTATTCTTAACAGATTCGATATAATTTGTTAGCTAAATAATCCGGGATTTCGATGCGGACCCCACGTCGCTATAAATAAAAGTATAATAAAGATTACCGAACGTTGAAGTCGGAACGAGAAGAATTTCACCCACATTATACCAAATAATGGCAAACAGTAGGCAATGCGTTGTCATAGACCCGGAGATAATGGTCAAAATAATTATATACTATGATGTGAAAAATAAGTCTGCTTTTACTAGGAAACATGAGAAAATATTAAACTGGGAAAAATAGCTTATGAAAATGAAAGAATATAGGAATGTAGGAAAAGGTCTCTGTAGTAAGAGAAAACAAACAAGTTGTATATCTTTTGTATCTTGCTAGGTTTTAGATAAATTTTATGATCTATCTAGATCCCACATGAATTTTGGGACCCAAGGAATAGTCTAAAAGATCTAATTTACCTATTTCGTGTTGGAACCCATCTACGAGACTTAAGGCAATGACTCGAACAGATGCGCCGAGAGTTAAAGATAATGATGTATTCATAGAGTTATGATGTTTATGCATATACTACTATACTATATACTTATATATATATATATATACTTCCCAGGTATACTTCCCAGGTATACTTCCCAGGTGGTTCCATTGAAATTATTTCGAAATCGGTCGAGCAGTTTTTGAAATATCAACAATACATTACATACTTTGTAATGGCGCGGGCGTTTGAAGTCGGTTATTAAAAATATTTTTTATAATAAATTACTATCGATTCAGTTTCGTCGTCGACGGCACAGTAACCGTTATTAAGCTATTGCATAGCTTTTATCGCGGGCTTTGAACTAGGACAAACAGTTTGAGCGCGGCGACCGAATCAAGAAATTCCGTAACGAAAAAAAAAATTGGTTGTCTGTAAAGTCGGTTTACTGACGATAGTTGAACGTGACAACGTCGTAATTATTGTTGCTATAAACAATTGACACCACATTCACTTTTCACTGCACTTGATACTCGATCAAAACATGTAAATGTACTATAGTATAGCAGCTGTCCACGCAGACGCATCGCTCACTCAAGTAGGAGAGAGACGGATGTCGAACGCTGCCGAACGCAAAGGCCGATTGTGCGTCTTTGTCGCTCGTTCCGCGCTCTCGCTTGCACTTCAAGCCTTACATGGAACGCCTCAGAGCGAGGTAACGCCGCATGAGTCATGTTTTTTCGTGCGTGCAGCCGGCTCTATCGAATTATAAGACGTTGTCACGTCAAAAACCTAACACCGTCGTTCAGTAAGCGTTTGGCGCAGTGGGCGAGTGGCCGCTTTCTTTAGATGTCGCAGGTTCGAATCTCACTCGCGAAGTAGTGACAGAGCGCTTTTCTTGTTTGTTGGTTTTTTAATTATTTTTTGCATAATTTTTATTATGCAAAAAAAAAATTGCATAAATATTATAATTGCATAAGTTGATAAAAAATGCTATGCAATAGCTTTACCGCGGCAGTCCCCGAGTGGCACTTAGTTTTTTTTTATATTATAGAGCTTGAATACTGACAATGAATCTTGCAACCGTCTCTTAGTCCATCACCCTACGTCACGCAGTCGATATGTTACGCCTAAATCCCTTTTATACCTAAATGCACAACGGGAGCCCAACAAAAAATCGTTGCAGGAGCGTTAGGGCTGATCCGAATAAGTAATAATGTGAATATTTATGTCAAAGGCACGTGCTGATTTTGTCGTAATGGTTACACGAAATTCACATATTGGCAATAGCGCTGGGAGAAACTTATTAATGTTTATTTACATTTAATTAAGCTCTTTGAAGAGTAGTTCTGTTTAGCATATCCCCGCGTATATTTACTGTGAGTTTCTCGAATGTATTAATATTAATTAATGTAATACCCACGGCATTATAATTTTATGTTTAAGCTCTTAGTTCCGAGCTATTAAAGTTAAGTTTTAAACCTCTGCGGTTTTAAAGCAGTAAGGTATAGTTACACTTTTTATAAGAGAGTATATTATTTTCAGTAGGCAGTCTCATCTCATGGATACAAGTTTTCTTTAGAAAACAATTATCGTCATTAGGGAAAAATTAAAAAATGAAAAAATGTGTTAAAACCTTCTACACTGTAGTTCAAAGGAATTTTTATAAATGTTAAGAAATTCGAGTAATATTATGTAGTTTTTATTCGAGATCTAACAATAGCCATACCTACCTACCACAGAAATGGAATAAGCTAATCTAATTTTTCGGTGGATTCACTGTAGGGTGAGACAGGGACACGTTTGCCCCGGGGGACGCAGTCTGCAAATCGTCTCTAAGTCTATTAAGACGACTTGCTGCATTCCCCCGGGGAATAGAATGCTCAAGGGCATGATGATAGAAAAACTGTTTTGCTGGGAAAAGCCACCTGCAGGTGGATTTAGAAATCTTCATTCTCTTATAACATCAACTGAATTGTAAGATATAAAACATTTATGTACCTAGACGCTACAATTCTTCGCAGTAGGTACCTACTGTGTTTGCAGTAGAAGTTTAGTTTTTCTTTTAATTTTGATGGTAATTATTTCAAATTACAGGAAATTATAGCTATTATAGGAACTTCTTGTTAATTTATTATTTATATTTTATTATGAGAAGTGATGACAATTTGACCATCGCCGAGTAAATAAAGATGTTTTCGCTATTGCTTTGGCGGATTTTCAATATTGTGATAATGTAGATGTAGGTACGCCATTTCCTATTTCACGGTCAAAGTAACGTTACTCGGAGTTCGTGAAATTGGCATTAATGCAATACGTTGAGAGATTGATCAGCATAGTATGTTCTATACTAAAACACTCCGCTTTTGACTCCCTAAGAAAAAAGAAAGTTTTCCTTTGACTGTGAGATCTGTAATGTACTTAAGACATTTTACTTATGCCATTATATATGGTTGGTATTATATGGTGGTATGGTTAATGTTTGTGGAATATATTCTCTGTCCGACGACGTGCGAAATTAAATTATTTAAATCTGAATAAACTTACATAAATCTCTTCTAATAATATAAATGTGAAAATGTGTTTGTTTGTTAGTTTGTCCTTCACTCACGCCACAACAGAGCTGTGGATAGACCTAATTTTATGCATGGGTAGGTATAGTTGACAACCTGGAGATTGGAGAGAGACAAGGGCTACTTTTATCTCGGAAAATCAAAGAATTTCCACGGGATTTTTAAAAACTAAAACCACGCGGACGAAGTTGCAAAAGCTAAAGTAGGTATATATGTACTTTCCTAATTTAATCACCAAGAGCTGACGAAAAAGATTTTACCTGCAAAAATATACCTACCTATGTCATACCTATGTTTAATGTGATGAAATAAGAATAGATAAATAAATAAGAATAGATTAATTGCCATTTTCTATTTCTATTTTATTCACGTGGTTTTTTTTTTTGACCGACACTACACACAAGTAAAGAAAATGTTAACATTCTTACCTGTCTGCATTAATACTTAAGTATAGCCAATTAGTTGACGAAGAAGCTAAATAAAAACTTACGAGGAGCGTGATATATTGTGCAATATCTATAAAACAAAATTGCGGATTGTAAACTACAGTACGGCTTTATAGTACTTGCCCAACAGATGTAGGGACATTCAGTGCCTCGAGGGACGGAGGGGGCGATATAACATTGTTACCGAAGTTCAAGCGAAGCTGAGGGCCGTCGCAAATTGTGACCCTACGGTCACTAGACTATTTACCCGAACAAATTACTCTGGTCAAGGTAAACACTGTACCTACGTTACTTAATAAGCGGAGCGGTCGTGACAGCTTATTTGTTTTTTTTTCGGCCTCGGAAATAAATGAGGGTAAATATCAATTCTCGGCTTGGTAGAGAGAGATGTATGAGAAACGTTGTAAATAAAAATGATGTTGCACGTTCCTTACTTGGTTTTGCATGGATTCGATCAAGTGATTATTTTGTACGTATACCGATAATAACATTTGAATATGTTATTATTGGTGGGTTTTATTCCACCCGAATGATTTTCGATGAAGTGGTCGTGGGGTTGTAAGGCCCGCGAGGTCACTGGTTAGAATAGGAATTAGCGGACTGTATTAAGTTTTAATTCGATAGTTCCTATTTCTGGACAAACCTTCAACATCAACAAGCAAGCAGGAAATTAAGGATTCCACTGACCTTTCGATGTCGTCGATTTGCCGCGCCGACGTACCTGGTAGGGTCGGCCCTTGGTCGGCCTTTGTTCTGCTAGCTAGACTTCTCACTGTGGTTTTAACGAATTACACAACACTCTAGGCAGCTGCCGTTATGGAGAATCAAAGTTCGAGGAGCACGACACTTTGTTGACACGATGGAAATGGTAATAAGTTCTGGATAGTTCTATTAGCGGCACTTTAGGCGATCACGACGCCCGATGCGAAGCTTAACTCACTTGCGAATGACAAGACGAAAAAAATCGAATAGGTAGGGTGGATCGATAAAATCTTACCCACAAAATTGACGTTGCTAGTAAGGTTGTCGAGATTATGTGGATCTATCGAATTAGAACCTTATATTTCTAAACAATTATTTTTGCCTGTGACTTCTTCCGCGTGGAGTTTTTTTTAAAATGCCGCCACTCTTGGTTTTCCCGAAGAAAATTTGGTAGCCCTTAACACCCTAATCTTAGATGTTCATGCACAAAATTGCGTCGACGGTCGATCCTTTGTTTAGTTGCTGTGAAAACACAATGTCGCATTTATAATATGAGAGATTTTTAAGCCTTAAGCTCAATTATCAAAAAATTGACTGAAATCCGAACCCCACCCGTGAGACGATTGTCGTACGTAGTCTTAGAACAGGATAGGTACCTATACCTAATATCATGAAATAAAAAATGTTAAGATTAGAAGAAAAGGATTATGGTTGTCTTCTCGTAATGAGTATGAATAATGAGAAAAACGATAGAGAACATTTTGTGCAAACTCAAAGAGAATACAAAGGGAAAGCACCCTTTTTCCTTAGGCAAAAGACAATTCTTCTAGTGTAATAGAGCGAAATCAATACTGTTATTCATAAATCTACAAACCAAACTAAAATGACACATTATCATTCAAGATTTCACAAACAACAATGATATGCCTTACCAATTGTAGTTTATTCGAAAAGTTATATGAACTCCGTTTATTTTTGCGAAAATTCTACTTGTACACGAACAAAAGGACAATTGCGACAGAGTTATGGGTGTCATAACAGAGCCATATGCACCATTAACAGTGTAAGTTATAGCGTCACTACAATAATCTGTTTTATTATAGAAATGAGCTGTAAATCCAGACGCAGAGCCGAATTGATTTAGATTGGCCGCAAGAATAATATAATTAGAATACTCTGATGTATGATAGTTGCACCCATCTGTGAGGGTTGGTGGTCTGCTTTCGATCACACAATCCACTGTAGAGTGATTTTTTATAAGTTCATCCTACAGTGAACCAACCCAATTTAGGTAAGCACATTCTTTTACTTCAGAGACGTAATTCTACTAAATAAATACGTACTAAAATATATAAACAGAAAAATAAGCAAGTCTTAAAATGTCTACTTTTGTTTCCGCATTTTTATGCCAATAATAATGTTCCATACATTTTCTTGTACCTACCTATCAATATTCCAAAATACCAATTTTGTTGTCACTCGTCATAATAATATGTCTTTTGCAAGACTATTGCCACAGAATACAAACTTATACCGCTTGTATCCAGTGGCGATCGACTCGCTTTATATTTTCCGTTCAACAGTAGGGGGTGATCTTCATATTATCTTGTGCTTCCAATCCCGGTGCAAGTTCGTCACTGAAAAACCTTGGGAATCAAACTTTCATCGGTTCTTCATACTTTAGCCACTTCGTTTTCGAGACTTGATGAAATGTGGCATGGCCTTATATTATAATTAGAATAAACCATATTTTCATTTCAAATTTCCTTTCGCAGTTGAGTAATTAATTGAATTGGATATCCGAATAGTTTTAGAGTGACCGCAACACTAATTAGAATGCAGCAATGTATAATTATTGTAGCAGGTAAATGCGGTTGGCTGTTTGTAATGACGCAGTGCATTACAGTTTATACTACTTCGTTGAAGTCATTTCGTAAATGTACATACAAAAGTATGCACAACGCTGTCTAATATAAAATATCGGCCAAGTGCGAGTAGGGCCTCGCTCTTTTAGGGTTCCGTACATATGACCAAATTTTTTTTAAAACTATTAAAACATACAAGTATTTAGATATCTTAGTTCTTAGAAAGTACTAAAATAGTTTATGGAGAAAAAATTCTCGTTTGTTTTGGTCACAACTTACAAACTGCATTATAAATCGATGTTTAAATACACTATATAGTACATAATATACCAAAATTTCAAATTCCTAACTAGTTTAGTTTTTGAGATAGACCCCCTAAAAAAATTGGTCTAAAACCGAAAACTTTCACAGCCCCCCATTTCTTCATTTTTGTAGCTAAAAAATAAAAAATATATATTTAAACTCCACTAAATGAGCTCTAGACAATGACGCCCCACATGCCAGGGGAAAAAATAAAATTTTATTTCGACTCCTTTTCCATGTATGGGAGCCCCTTTATTTTTCAATTTAATTTAATTTTTATTATTTGTTGTTATAGCGGCAATAGAAATACACAATATGTGAAAATTTCAACTGTCTATCTATTACGGTTTACGAGATACAGCCCGCTGACAGACGGACGGACGGACGGACAGCGGAGGCTTAGTAATAGGGTCCCGTTGGCACCCTAAAAAGTTTTAGTAGTTGAAAGTTTTAGAAGCTACGAACAATACTTATTTTATCTCAAGACTAACTGACTTCGTTCGCGTAGATAGTTTTTAAAACCCCTTATGAACTCTTTGTAAAAAGTAGTCTATCTCTATAGTCACTCTCCAGGTCCTCAACTATACCCATCACCCATACAAAAAATCACGTCAATCCGTGACTCTGTTGCGGCGCGATTGAAGGAAAAACCAACAAAAAAACATACTTTCGGTTTATAATAATGTGATTATTAATAAAGAATCAGTGACCTCATAAAAATTGCTATGTCTAACAAACCTTTAACTTAGCTTCAATATACATACTACTTACTCGTATAAAAGTACGTTACTACGTCTAACTAGTATAAAAAGTATTCTTTAGCTCCCTAGACCCTAGCCTATATCCATGCAAAAAATGAAATCTGTCCGTTGCTCTGTTGCTAAGTGATTGAAGGAGAAAAGTACAAACGAACACACTTTTGCATTTATAATACGAGTACCAATTAGTCGATAGACGTCAACACTTTACCTATATAAAACGGAGAAGCTGAATACATGGCGTAGGGTGCTTGCTAACTGTTATACCTACCTATCCATATCAAAATAGCCAATCTGTTTCCCATCGGGATCGTCTGCCCATTAAAAATTAGCTTTTTCTTTTCGAATGGAAATAGAACGACATGATCGAGAGCTGTATGAGATACTGCAGCCAGCCGACCGCTCGCCAGCACAAAAGAGCATTGTTCTTGTTATGTCGAATGTATCGGCTGGGAACGGCAATATCGCCGTGGACTTTATTAGCTATCGGAGGAAATTGTAGACCAAACAACTACATCGCCTTTTCAGTCTTGTTGAGCATATTTTTTATCGGCAATCGCGTAAAATTTATTAATGTTTCTTGACAAAAAGTGATTCGCAGTCTTAATAAAAATATTTTCAAACTGTATATTTTTTGAGGTAATTATTTGGCAAGTAGGAACATATTTTTATCCTTGGATGCGATGTGTTTCCTATCTACGCGAAAAAAGCAAAATTTTGGTCTAAACATGTTAAGGTGGTGTCTTTATTTCCGATTTTATCCTAACATCATAATTTTGTTCAGAGAGATGATAGTACGTTCATTGGCGAAAAATTATTATCACAATATTATTATTAAGTAGGTATTTAATTTAATTTTGGTTGTGAATATTATGTGAGAGATTGACCTGAGTCATTCTCTCACCTAATATTATTCACTATTATTACACTGATTTGGACCATTATATCGTCATGATCGTAGAACAACGAAGTTTGTGCATTTTACTAAGTTTACAGTACAGCCATTTGAAATAATTTAAATAAATTAAATTTTAAATATTAAAAAATCTGTAGCAATGAAATTTCAGATTATGTGAAATTTCATTATCTACTACAGGTTTTTTATTATTTAAAATATTTCACTTGGCTGTACTGTAAAGTTAGTAAAATGCAGATACGTCGTTGTTCTACGATCATGATAGCACTTAAACATTTCTCAGAAATTGTCCTATTATTATAAAACAGCTGTAATGATGTTTTTATGAACTAATAGAAACTGTAGTATGCATTTAGTAGCAAGAAGTTTATTTAGTAAAGTATAGCGAGCGAAGCGTTGCACAAAATATTTCACATAATATAGCCTTTGCCTATTCAATTTTAGCAATACCAACTCTACAATCGAACCACATTCATGTATTTCATCGTAACGCAAAAGCCTAGTTCATACACAGTTTAGTAACCAGTAAAGCTTTTATATTAATCAGGTAAATGCTACTCACGTCGACCGAGCTCGGAAATGGCCTAATTTACTCTCAGCCCAAAATTCCGGTTATTTTAACAAAATTCAAAGCCTAAAATTGACAAACGGGCCATTTTAATTTACAACCTCGAATTTATTCAATTAAATTGTCAATACCGTTATTTATGGATGCAGAATGGTGATTTAATTTTAAACGAAACTCTAAATTAAACGCTGGCTAACAGAAAATTATCTTTAAACAAATAACGCTCGGCTTTACATTGAAAAATGTGATCATTAGTCATCCAAGTGCAATGTCTGGTCCTTTGATGTAAATACTGATCAATATTCCCAGTGGATCCTCTTTTGTGTTTTCGTTCGCTTGTTAAGTAAGCACTTGTTGAGGCCAACGGCTTGGCCAACGAGTCAACACCTGGACTACTAGATTCAGGGGCCCATCAGCTGAACCTGAGTCCAGGGTCGTTGCCCTAAGCGGCCTTTGACCGCGGTCAGATTTGTTCTTAACTTAACCTAATGATGGGGTTGCACTGACCTTCCTTTGCAGCGTTCAATCCTTGTACGGGGCCTGAGATTGTATGATAGTGGTGTGGTATGTGGTGAGTATTGTGAGGTGTAAAGGGTGAACTTCTCAGACCGCTAGGCGCAGCCGGCAGGCGCCAGCTATGGCCTGCTGAAGACGCTAGGCTGGCTGAGCACGGTACACTCGGCTTGTCACTAGTCAGGTTCAAAATCTTGAGCACACACAATTTCGCCGGGCGGATGTCGAACAAGACCGGCGGGTTCCAAAAGGGTTGCGAAATTTGTCGTTTACACGTTAACAAGATGCTTATAGCTAGGTCGACACCTAGGCCGCGTAACGGCGCAACAAAACCGTAAAAAATAAGCTAAATCTAGGCACTTAAAAGCAAAAAAAACGGGCGCGAGGCGACGCGAAATTTTCGTGATACGTATTAGCTGTCAAAACGGAACAAAAGGAACTTGCAAATCACACCTCAAAATGGCGGCAAGTTAAAAACGTCATCTGTCAACCTTCATTGCGAGCCAAAGAGAGATTGCTAACGTCACGACCATGGAACTAGGAATTATGGCGCGAACAGCACTAAAATATCATATCTGCCATAAATTAACTTTGGGTTCATGTTTGCGTACGATTACAGACCATGTAAAAAGCAGTATTTTGGTATTTATGACGCTCTCAAAATCTTCGAATATTGAGTGTTGCCAGTGATAACTTATGGGTTCAAAACATAGTCGCTAACTATATGAGTCTCATAGGACGTCTCAGAGGCACTTAGCGGGAGAAGGAGAGTGCTAGAGCTCGAGAAAATTCGTAAGAGAATCAGAGTAAACCACATAGTTCATTGAGTCGCGAAGTGGCAATAGACGAGACACATGCTCGTAGTTCGAAGAGCCGATGGTGGCAGCCCCCCTTAGGTGGACCGAAGACTTCAGGGAGCCGCTGGATACAAGGTGGCATAAAAATGAGGCATGTGAAAGTCCATGCATGAGACCTATGAATTATTATTTAGAATAATAATAAACTCTCAGTTTGTGACGTATTTATATTCTGGCATCTGTAAAAAACCATGAATTGCGATTATGAGCAAGATACTATTTGGAATGTCTCGCTCGCCCTAATTTTAAACTACACCTTAAATCCATCACATAGCAATGGCAAAAGCCTATCATTCGCATTTCGCGTACATTACAAACGTTTAGTATCGCAGATATTAAACAAAGCTAGCAAGACATTTAACAGGCCAACAGGCGAGGCCCACACAGTTAGGCTCAATTTTAAACAATTACTGCTGAGCGAAGGGTAAATGTTTGTTCGACTTAGGGCCAGTGATTCGCCCACACGCGCGCTTGACAGGTATTCATTACATTCACGAAGCACGCGGACCGAGAGCTAGAGACTATGGAAGCGATGCCACTGGGCGCGTTGCGGCACCACAATTATATTATGTCGCATTATTGGTGAGGCATTTAAAATGGGAATTAAATGTCTTCTAAAGAATATTTATTGTCACATTGCTCTATCCCCTCTAAATTAATAGTAAAGCTTGGGTTAGTAGTGGTCACAAAAAAATGCAGCGAATGGGGTTTGAAACGTTGACCTTTCGAATTTTAGTCCAGTCCCTTGCCCGTTGAGCTACTGAGGCTTCTAAACTGGGATTAGGGACATTTGACGGCGCATGGTGTGGCTACCTTGTGGCTTGCAACCGTTTAATCTATAGTATAGGACGCCGCAGTGGCAGCGAAGCAACTCAGCATTGCACTCCTAAGTCGTACTAACTATTGTAGTAACCCAAACCTAAAATAAATAATCGACCGAGCGAAGCGAAGGTCTTTGAGTTAACTAGGGCGATTTGCACTTGTCCGTCCGTCCGTCCGTCCGTCCGTCCGTCTGTCAGAGCCTTATAACTTTTGAATTACTGAACGTAATTACTTCAAATTTAGATATAATATGTAAACCGATGGCCTCCAGCCGAAAATGGCTTAAAAAGTTATAAAAATCTTTATTTCAGGGGGGCTCTCATAGAAGCGAATGCGAAGTAAAAAAAAAAAAATCGCGTTACATAAAATTGTTACGTATCATTTTAAAGATAATTTTGAACTGAGTACAAAAATATTTTTTTTTTAATTTTTCCCTTAAAATTGACGAAATGGGGGGCTTTCAAAGTGGCGATTTTATACGCTCGCTTGAAGACGCTCTCTAGAAAAATCCGCTATGGATTTTCAAACTGATTTTATGTTTTTAGGTCACTTATATCCTGTACTTGAACAACAAATACTAAAATTATATGAATATTATAAAGAAACGAGATTATTTAATTTTTAATGGGCGTCAGTAATTCATATAGCATCAACATAGCTTCACAATAATGCTAATAGATGGCGCAGTCAGTAACTATTCCCATGGAACTACGAGTTAAATTCAATGTTTGATAAATAATTCAATGTTTTCACTAACGTTCCCTAACCTTTACGGGCTACCTATAAGTTAGGTGATTGATGTTTTCTGTCAACTTATTTATCACGATCCTGTACGGGACACCTAAAAGGATATTGGGACGGATGTTAGGACTTAGGATTGTATTTAGGAGCTACCTACGTTAAGAGACTCCTACTTAGGGGATGATTTAGGTATGTTTGGTGAAAACGGGCATAATAATAATGTCAGTTTTGGTTATCATGTATCGATTGAATGAATAATCATGGGATACCGTTACCGCGAGGTCTCAGTTCGGGGCGAACCACTAGTTTATTTAAGTCACAATAAAAGATTGAATCTTATACATCGATGGGAATCATTAGTTAGTAGTTTAGCGAGTTATTAAAAAACTGCTTTGAGTGAATTTTAATAAATCAATGCGTTTAAGTATAAATATCTGGGTGACCGAGCTTTGCTAGGTTATTTTTTTGGTAAATCGTGTTCTTTGGAAATTATTTCATATAAAAAATAATCATAGGGGAAAATATAATCGTCTGGACTCGAACCGGGGTCTTCTGGTTTCGGGACCGCCAGACTTCCCGAGCTATCGGAATTTTATAGATGATGGCGAAATTTACCTTCGTATTCTAATGATATTGTAAGGGGTTTTTCATTGCCTGAAAACACGGATAAAACGACCTTTTCTAAAAATGAAACCTAGCTAGATCGATTTATCGCCCCCGAAACCCTCTGCATGCCAAATTTCATGAAAATCGTTGGAACCGTTTCTGAGATTCAGATTATATTAAAATATACAAGAATTGCTCGTTTAAAGTTATTAGATAATAATATTATATTTTATTAGTTTTTGACTTAATAACTATACAAAATCAAATTATAAATATTTTGCCAATTAAATAAGAACAGTGATCCATTTCAATGAGCATATAACCAAATTTTCCAATTATGTAACTATAGTAGATTTTGCAATCCCGAGCTCTCTGACTATCACGACATGACCAGGGAATGGAGGATTTTTAATTTCTGAATTTCGTTCACGACTCATAAGTGATTCTCAGTGCCTTCGCGTGCAATTGCATACTTTTTGCTCTATCAAGGCCATTGTGGTTAAAATTATGATGTCTTTTGCTATAGTGATTATGTTCTTTTTAACAACAATGACTGCACATTGCGATTGAGAAGAGAATTCCCATTCCTGTCTTACATTTCTTACTTATAAGTAGGTATAATATGTGAGTATACCGCTCGTTATCATCATAGACTGCATCGTCACTTCTCGAAGCAGTCTCTGATGGTAGCGGGCTAACTTGGAAGAGATATGGCCATCCTGATCGGGTCTTACCCGCCATCGTACCGGAAAATTGTTTGGCAGCACGTCTTGGACGGTAGGTGGTAACTAGCCACGGCCAAAGCCTCCCAGATCAGACCAGAGACAATTAGAAATTAAAAGTTAACCTGACGTGGATTAAACCCGAGACCTCCCTCTTATATAAGATCATAGCGCTCACTACTACGCCAGTGAGGGTATCGTACCTTATATTGTCTTAAAGCATCATTCATAGAGAAGTTGCCATCACACGTTATTTCTGTCGTCTCACAAAGTATGCAATTTTTTTAGAGTTTCAATGTAGGTACATCTTGAACCACTATTCATCGTCATTCAAGTCCATTTATATTATTTAGGCATCACCTGTAATAAATGAATCTACTAGCTAGTAGCTAGAGCTAGTATCAAAATAATTCTATTCTATTCAGAGTTTCCACTTTATTTGTGTACAAGTCATATTTTAAAATGAGTATTTGATTTGAATATTAGTTTCAATTCGATGCCGCCTAAGTATGTCACACTCTCTTTAACATTTCTGCGGTGGTGTCGTGGAAAACTCGTTTGTAATGAAGTTCTTTTTAAAAATAAATTAATAATAAAGATAAATAACCCCTGACCCCCGGCCGTCTGGTCTCCCCTGCCGGGGCGTAATCCTCCGCCCGCTACAAGTATTTATTTATGTAATATATGTGTAAGTTTATTATATGTGTATATTTATATGTTTATTATATTTCCCTTTGGTTTTATATGTATTTATATTGTACGCGGGTGTGAGAGTCAAGATATATAAAAGATAAATAAAATAAAAAATAATAATCTGAAGTCAGGATTCGAACCCCCGAACCGATAGTTTCTCCTTCGTTTAGCCGCTACGTCACCAAAGCTATGACGGAACGTGTGTTACAAACGAAGGCAACACACAAGGGTCGTGACGGAACAATTCTTACACTTTCTTTCACCTAGCCTCCATCCGTCAAGTCCGTACCGTCCGATAAGGAACTTCATTCCAAAAGTACCTATTCTATTTATCTATATATCTGTTTATTATCTATCTGTAGTGTAGGTAGGTACCTTCTTGTTATTTTTCTAGGTAGATAGGTATCCAAAAAATAATGTTTTAATATTTTGTTAAAACACTTCCTCACTATTTTTCACTTTACTGAAATGTAAACGTGAAATTTTCTTTAACGAAGTAGAACAACAACAGCGTTTGCTTTGAAGTTACTCGCAATTTACGTCAGCGTAATTTCACTTAAGAATACATAGACATTTTATTTCGCAAGCTGTTTACAAAGGGAATTTAAGTGACAAAAGTAAAAGGAATTATCACGTCACAAAGCACTCGCATTATGTACGCAAGTCCAACGCAAATTTTCGTCTACGAAATAATATACGGAGAGGAAATACAAAAGATCGTACATTTTACGAGAATTTATTATTAATTTTATTTATTAGTCACAATAATGTTCTCAAAGGTGTGTGGAAGTCTGTCTATGCGCACTTGGTCACCGAGCGTGATGGATTATGGCCTAAACCCGTCTTTTTGAGAGGAGATTACCCAATAGTGGGCCGGCGATGAGTAGTGATGAATAAATTACTCGACTATAGGAGCGTTTAGCTATCTATGTCCAAGTATATATTTGTTTTTATATCACCTTTGACGACCAATGACAATTTAATGACCTCCCTGGTGGTCACAGCGCCCAGTGGTGAGCGCTGTGGTTTTATAACTGGGAGGTCTCGGGTTCAATTCCCAGTGGGGTCAATTTGGGAATATTATAATATCTGAATTGTCTCTGGTCTGGTCACGGCTTTCATGGCCGTGGCTAGTTACCACCCTACCGCCAAGCGATTTAACGTTCCGGCACAATGGCGTGTAGAAACCGATTAGGGATATGGGTTGAATGTTCACTGCCATAAACTTTCCATCTTAGCCCGCTACCAGCTTAGACTCCATCGTCACTTAGGTACCATCAGGTGAGATCGCAATCAAGGACTATCTTGTCATCGAATAAAAAAATATATATCAGTTCTCTACTTAGTAATTAAGAAACTACTCATTAGGACTGAGAGAGCTTAAGCATGCTGATTTGACTTCTGAGCATTTCTATGCGTTGTTTGTTACATGCTCCGTTCGTACTCTACCCCCCAATTGTGTAAGAGTTGCCGATCAAATCGTCAAAGTTCGGCGTTAAAGTAAAATAAACCATAACAGCATTGAATTACAGCTCAATTTCGTGTATCCATTCTCACACGTTTAGGTATGTACGATACCCTAAACGGTTGAGAATGGATACACGAAATTGAGCTCTAAATCAATGTTGTTATGGTTGGATAGAAGCAGGCGTTACTTTGCGGAAGTCCATGATTAGCAAGAGAAGGTTAGAATTATTTTGCTATAATCCGCCAACAGAAAAAATCTGTATAATTTTTACACTACTCTCGACGCACGTTTCGCCCCGACACCGGAGCATCCTCAGGAGACAGGAGGAGACAATACATCGTTGTAAAGTCGACATCTCCTTTGACTTGAGCTTTGACGATTTGATCGGCAATTCTTACACAATCGCACCTCATCGCCAATCGTAGATGCAGCTTTAAGATTAATTAGACGACGAATACGTGTTGTTCGTCCCCCGTATCGCATTGTTCGCCTAGGCGGAAATATATGTGAACTGTGAGTGCATGACAAATGTTGAGAGTTGAGACTCAGCTCTGAGACGCTTCCATCGCCCACGAAACGCTATCGTTTATCAATCTTCACCCACGTGTTATGATAGCTCATCTTAGAATTAATGCAATGGACTGTTTACTAAACGAAGAGGAACAATGCAATGAGTAACTACTGTACCTAAGTATTCGGATTGAATAGACATTTTGAAGATGTCTCTTAAACTTATTGATTTTTCAATTTTTCATGCAAAATAGTATAAGAATGATAAAATATCATGTGAATGAGATCCTCTGTTGGTTTGTCCTTCAATCACGCCGCAACAGAGCTACGGATCGACGTGATTTTTTGCATGGATATAGTTGAGGACCTGGAGAGAGGCTCCTTTTTATCCCGGAAAATCAAAGAGTTCCCGAGGGATTTTAAAAACTACATCCACGCGGACGAAGTTGCGGGCATCAGCTAGTAATAAGTAAAAACCTAACTCCACGTGCACGAAGTCGCGGGCGGAAGCTATTAGATTTAATAGTTCCTACACTTAATAAGTGACATTGTGAGATACTAATAATAAAATTAAATCCAGCTGAGTTTGTTATCGTTGTTGTCGTCTCCGAACGTGCGAGTTTGTATAACTCTCATAGTTTTACTAAGTTTCGTAAATATTTATCTCGACCACCTTACTTCCATAATGGTATAAATTGTAAAATTGTTGACATTCAAAAAGAGTGCAGTGTACCAAATTACCAACTTTGAAAATAAATTACTTTGACTTTGAATAATTCTTTGACTTTGCGTGAACTGAATTTAGTAAGAGTAAAATTTTGAGGAAGAAAGTTATGAAGTAAAAGTCTTGTTTAGTCACCAAATTCAATTTAAAAGTTTATAAAGTAAATAAGTAGGCTTCTTTACAAGTATAATATCAGTCCGATAAAAATCTACCATTTAATTAAATCAGCAAATATTGCCTCTACCCGACAAGATTGAGAGTCTCAATAGCGCAATGGTAAAGGTGCGAAATAAAAAAGATCGACGGTTCAATCTCCACTGTTGCACTTTTGCTGTAAATTCTCCTTGAACAAAAGCTTTTACGCTTACTTAGAGGGCAAAGGGGAATATACGTCTACACGCAAAATAATATGTTTATGGCTTAAAAGTTTAATTGCACAAATTGCAAAAGAGGTTGGCGAATTTTGACCCAGCATTTTTTAAAACCGTTCAGATTCAGAAGACATTTAATTTTAATTAATATTTTTCTGAGTATTTTTCTGTGTAAACCCCATATTTTTAGAAAATGGGGATCAAAAATATAATTATTCACAAGTACACGTCATTATAAATAACCGTTACATGGCAATACAAGTGAATATCTTTTTCTCCTAGCTTTATTTGATAGACTTTGATTAATTTTTTGTTAGTCTGGTTCACTAGAACAAGTATGAGAAGTTTGATTCGTGAGCGTGGGCGTTCAGTGTTCAGTTCAGTTCGTCTGGGTCAGAAACTCTATGGAATTTGACAATCTCCTTTTGTTTTATTTGTCAATTTTTCTTCCGGTAGTAAGTTAAGTACCTTTCTATACCCTGAAAAACAAAATTGTACCTTATGTAATAGAATTAAAAAAAAAAGTTTTTTATTCAAATACCTAAACATTTACAAAGCTCTTTTGAATGTAATGGGTAGTATAAAATGCAATTATTAACTAAAACGATTTGAGTTAACCCTTCTCGCAGTACTCTGACTACCCCACCTTAAGGTACCCAAAACTACTTATTTAAATAATCTCCCAATTTCAACACTCATGCATAGAAGATTACATTACTAGTCCCATCAAAGATGGAAACGTGTTCCTCTATGAGCCCACGAGATTAACATTCCTAACGTCCCCTATCCCCTACTCGGTCCCCTTAAAGGAATATAAGGGGCTAGACGGCAATACTTCAGAAATTCGATACGCATTTGTGATTTATTAAAATATCTTAAACATCTTAGTGTTATAAATCGCGCTTAGGGGAGATAAAGCTCGCTGGCAGGGCTCGTCTTACTAACAATAAATCATAGTCATCCGCTAGAAAAACGATATTTAGGTGTTAAGTTTTTGTGATTTGATAGTTTACTCGTTTAAGGTGCTAAGTTGTTAACAAGATTAGAGGTGTCAGACTTTTTGTGTGGGTTACGTCTACATGTAAACGATGATATAGTAATTCAATTATATCAGCAGGTAACTTAGTTTTGGTGTCCTCTATTTAAAAGTAGGTACAATTACTTATGTAAATATACTTACACTGAACCTACGCGAAATTAACGGCCCATTTATTTTTATTTCATTTACTAAGTAAGTATTTACATATTTCAGTAGGTAACATCATCATCATTGTCAGCAGCAACCCATCAACGGCTCACTACTGAGAGCAGATTTCCTCTTAGAGAAGAGTTAGAGGCCATAGTCCACCACGCTGGTCCAATGCGGATTGGCGAACGTAGGTAACATGTGCAATGTCATATGCAATGCAATTTCAATGTGCTTGAAGGTAAAACTAATGAAACTTCAGAACTGATGATTTACTTAGCATTACCTAAGATACATTAATACAGTTTAAACTTCGGTTTGGTGAAGAAAAAATGTCGTAGTAACAAAAATCTTTGGTGGAAAGGTTGCTTAACTCTTCTGTCTAAACAGGCAGAGCAGTTTTACACTGACATTACGTATAGCAGAAAACATTTTGCGAATTTAAACACGTTTTATTACTACGCCTCAACGTTTGTAATTACGATCCAGTAGATGTTACAGCTCTTTAAGTTTTGCAGATATAATAGCCGTAGTAATGGAATATATGTAACTAGCTGATGCTCTCGACTTCGTTCGCGTGGATTTAGTTTTTGAGATCCCTCGGGAACTCTTTGATTTTCCGGGATAAAAAGTAGCCTATGTCACTGTCCTGGTCTTCAACTATACCCATGCATAAATCACGTCCGTAGTACTGTTGCGGCGTGATTGACGGACAAACCAACAAACAAACACACTTTCGCATTTATAACATTAGTATGATTAAGCTTTAAAGTCGTTTTGATATAAATGGTTTTTTGAAAGTATAGTACTTATAAGAAAAAAAAAATAAGTACTTATAACTGTTAACATATTATGGAGTTTTGAGATTGAATTTCGGACGCGCGTCGTCGTCATTGACTATAATTCTATGGTATCGAAGCGTAGCGAGGATGAATAGTGGAAGAGACAGTAGCGTAAAATGCTCTATAGGCTTAATAAAAAAAAAAACTTAAAGATTCTATATAATATCTAAATGGTCTGAGTTGTAAGGTTAACATATCGTTAAAAGTACATTAAGTATTCAACAAAGTACATTAGCAGGTACTTTATTATAGTTATTAAACATAATTAGGTACCTACTGTATCTTCATCTAGAACTACAATAAGTATGTTTATTAAATACCTACGCATTGTTAGTTTCATTGCATTACTGTACAAATAAGTAACGGACTTTCCAAAAACGATACAAGTGAACTTACTTACATTTTACTCCAGAGTTCACCATAGTCATGGTTCATCATGGTCGGGAAATCTGGGCCTCAACATAAATAATAATAATAATTAATATTACCAATGCTTATGTATAAAAGCAATACTATTAAAGAATAACGTCTATAGTTCTTGCAATTCACGAGGGCGACTGACTTATGGTTGTGTGTGTGTCGTTTCTGTATAAGTGTGAGCGAGCGCAATGCGCCTGCCCGCTCCCACCTAGGCTTTGACAGGCACGCACACTTATGCAATGTGCATTGTGCATGTACACGAAGTAACCACAAGTAAAGCTCACTCGCCTTCGTGAATTGCAAAAACTGTAACAGTTATTCATAAATCAGTTATCTATTCGTACGTAAGAATATCGCTTCCATATTAGCAAGTCAAATATCGTCGCGGGCTCTCTACCCTACTGGCTTTATTCCGGCGACGAAGCGCGCGGCTAATTATAATTGATAATTTGCCACATTTTTTCCTGCATTTTTATTAGCTTTGAATGTGGGACGAGGGCGCGCGGATACAGTACGCCGTGCTCTCACATAATTACGCCCGTATCGCGCGAACCCGCACCTACTTTGCATATTTTGTTTGCGCAAACATTTACTGTTTGACTGTTGGAATCAAGGATCTTGGTTTTAAACTTAAAAGGGACAAATATCTACCGCTGCAGGTCAATTATACATGTACTCGTACACTAATGGATTGCCAAAAGCTTTATAGTTTAGGCAATAAATTGTTCGGATCTAAATGGTTAGCTATTTGATGCTTAACCCGAAAATAAAGGGGACATAAAGATAATTTTTATGGCTCCGTAATAGGTACGTGACATTTAATTTTGAACCTTTTCTGATGGTTGTTTGCGTACACATTTGATTAGATTTCGTTCACTTAATTTGGATCGCTAATTCCTTGTAGTTTCAGCATTGCTACTGTTAATAAAACTAGAAGGGTACCCATTAACGCTTTGACTTATAATCACCTAATTAATTCTGCGAAATTCAATAATAACTGAATCCCTTCTCCGTATTTATTTTGTAGATAAATTAATGGAAATTCTACTCAGATAAATATTATTTTACTGTTTCGTTCTACAAATAACTTTTAGGCCGTTAGCACATCCTTACCTAGTCAAACGTCTACGAGAATAAAGTATTAGTTTCGCCAGTCTCACTGCTGTCAAACAGAACCATACGAAAACAGCCTGTGCTAACGCAGACATTTTAGTATGCATCTATTCTCTTTTACTGACTGATATTATAATAGCATCGTATTTATACGTGCGAAATCAAAGTCAAATTAAAGATGTCAAAAAAATCGAATACCAACTTCTGAATTAATAAATGGGCGACAGTGCGTGAGCGACTACAAATATTACTAGTGGTTCGCCCCGAACTGAGACCTCGCGGTATCCCATAATTCCCATAAGGTAGTTTTAACTATATTATATTGTAATTAAAACGCGCCGAATCTGATGACGTCAATCGTCATCTGCTTTCGTGGATGGGATGCGTATGCCTACAGTATTTTACTAAAATTCAGCTGGTTCGCTGAACGGGTGTTACGTAGTATACGATTTCATAATAAAAAAAATTATAAACTGCCATGACTGCGCGCTTGCGGCTTCTGCGGCGAGCATGTCTAGATGCGCGCTCATCTTTACATTCATAGACACTGTACCATCAGAGAGAGAGATCATACGGTAGTAAATAGGTGCTAACGTCTAATTATTGTAAATAGAAACGGATTTACTTTTGCAAAAACAACGTGATACTTTTATTGATAATAATTTGCTAATTGAATAGCATAATTAGTAATAGACAAAATAAGAATAGCTGACGCAAAACTGTATTTACAATATTAAAGACAGCGCCATCTATTAACAGTATAGTGAAGTTTTGTTAAAAACATTGATGCCCATTAAAAATTAAATAATTTCGTTTCTTTATAATATTTATCTAATCTTAGTATTTGTTGTTCAAGTACAGAATATAACTCAAATTATGTGTAAATTTCAATTTTTAAAATATAGTGGTTTTAGAGATCTAGCCTCGAATAAAATCTCCACTTTGAAAGCCCCCCATTTCGTCAATTTTAGGAAAAAAAAATACTTTTGTACTCTGTTCCAAATTATCTTTAAAATGAGGTACTGCAACCCTATGAAATGCAAAAAAAATATATTTTCTTCGCATTCGCTTCTATGAGAGCCCCCCTGAAATAAAGATTTTTATAACTTTTTAAGCCATTTTCGGCTGGAGGCCATCGGTTTACATATCATATCTAAAATTGAAGTAATTACGTTCAGTAATTCAGAAGTTATAAGGCTCTGACAGACGGACGGACGGACGGACGGACAAGTGCAAATTCACTCAAGTAAACTCAGAGACCTTCGCTTCGCTCGGTCGAAAAACGGTAACTTGAAAATACTTGGAGTTACCAGCTATTCAAAACGATCAGAACATATAATAATTCCCAAGCGAAGTCCCAGCTCTCACGAGGTTCTCGACATAGGGATTAGGGATATTATTCCATTATAATATAATTTAGATATTATGTAATATTTTATGTGTTTAAGTATTTTAGTTAGTCATATGAAGTGTAAAATGTATTAGTTACATTTAAAAATAAGTGTGTGAGGTTGTAATTAGTTAGCAGCGTGCACTTATGCACTGCACTACTGCTCATGCAGTTTGTAGGGATAAGACGTAATAACTTGTATATTTAGAGCATTTATTATCTGCTGCTGCTATCATTTCGCGACGGAGATGTATTAACAGCCTTAAGAAAGTTATAATAGTTGAGGATGTAGAAGTAAACATAGTAATACATTCTGCATGTTTTAGGTTGAGGGTTTCAGTCATAAAAGAGTAGTATTTTTCTAAATTTCACCAGTAATATTTTTCTAATCCCTACAAAGAGTAAACGTGACCTAGGTCGCTATAAGGACATGGGATATTTCATCTCTCGCACTAAGCCGGGAATACGGCCTGGTAACCTATAAACAGAATGACGAGATAAAAAATTAATATCAAGTCTAATATTTTTATGTTCCATTACATTTACGATGTTACATGTATAAAGCAAAAATGCGACACCATAAATCCTAGAAAAAATATTGGACGAAAATAGTATTACATCAGCTATTGTGAGAGCGTCACAATAAACCTTCAAAAGATTTTCATCTAGTGAGAAATATATAAGAGGATTTAGTATATTCTCTAAAGAATGTATTGGTCAATTCGTCCTTTTTATTGCTTTGCCCTTTGACAGACATGAAAAGATTTTTGTCCTTTCTTAAAGAGACTTACCATTTACCTAAAGTTAAAGGCTGCTGATAAATTTAATGATATTTGATTTATACTTTGAACCTTTTTAACATCTGAGAAGGTTACTTTTGAAAGCCTAGCAGCAATATAAAAGTTTACTTATATGTAAAACATGTTTCATTAAAACGGTGTAGTAGTAACCGTCAGTTAACAACTTCATTTTTGCACGTGAGAAGTTAACCCGCTTCAAAACAAATGTATTCTGCCACTAAATTATATTTGTGTGAATAAAAAGAAGACTATTCAGTACTCTGGTGTCCCAGGGCGACACTCTGAGCGAGTTAATTAGGAGTAACCTGACCTTTACAACTTCTTCCAATTAATAAGTATTTTACATTGTTACACCACTCGATACGAGTATTCACTTGCAATAAGTAAACAAAACCTTCTTGACAATATAACCATGTTAAACTTACACAATCTCTTAAAACATTTCTATTCTATTCTATTCTAATAATCACCTCGGCTGACCACCCTCGGCGACTTACTCACCGCATCGCCTTTTGCGCCCCCGCTATTATTTCTTTTTGCTTGGCTTCATGTTGAAAAGCTTATAACCTTCCTCAAGAATTAGGCTATCAAATGCAAAAAAGAATTTTTCAAATCCGACTGGTAGTTTCAGAGATTCGCACGTTCGAACAAACAAACTCTTCCGCTTTACTATATTAGTATAGATTTGTACCATATTGATGCAAAAAAGGTTCAAATTGACACCATTAAAATCTATTGAGACTATTCTTCTCCAGAAAATCTTGTTGTAATTTGAACCTTAACATTCCAAAAATATGGTACAAAATAAGTTCATTCTATTGACCTGTCACCCGCAAACTACTATAACGAAAAAATCTGTAGCATATATAATATACTTATATTATATTAACTTCGAGTTGCTAGCCAAGTTAAGCTAATGACAAATTAGTAGTAGTACGTCGTACGAGTTTTAATCGTATGCTGAAATAAATAATTAATTTTATAAATAATATAAGTTTGTAAAGTGTAAGCAAATACTTTAAAGTATTGCTTTTAAAATTACTATAATTATAACAAACAGTCCTAGGAAGTAAGGAACTATGTAACTTTTTAATAAACGGCAATGTTGAGAAATTCTTTTGCTCAAGATAAGTTTTTCTGTTGCATTAGTGTAGGGTTACCATATTTTTAGCAATTGCCGGGAACAGTATTAGTTTAATGTTTTAGTCATGATTAAATCATAATAGGTATATCAATAAAAGTATATGCAGTAAAACAACTTAAATTGTCATCACAAATTTGCGTGTAAATTATTATCTGTTATCACAATTCTATTTCAGCTGAATTGGTAATTTTCTTCTCAGACCAAAGCAAATTTTGAACTGACATACCGTTCGTTTACGTATAAAATTATTCACAATTTTACTTCACTCCCATGATGTTATGCTTGTGAAATTGTTTGACATTCATAATTGTACAATTCTCTCTATCTGCGTCGTAATGATCATTATTCCTTTCCATTAATCACATAAATTAATGGTTTTCTCTAATACTGGATTTCGCCTAAAAGGTTATTATCACATGTTAGTAGTAATAACTAGGACCGCAATCGTAACATGCTCTACGAAGACTCTACGATGCGCGAAGATAACCTAAAAATCCGAATTAAACCTCCTAATCCACTTTGCTTCAAAAAAACATTGAATTTTAAAACCAGTTTAAACACATGGTGGCCCTACATTAATGTCGTGGCCACCGTTTATGGTTCTTTTAACCCCCATTGCGATGTGTAATGCTCAGTGATTTATTATTCGAGTATGTATTACTTACTTTTAAAGGGACTCTAACTTAGGGTAGATAACACATACGAACACGCGCCTTCCGTAGCTTTCCAGTATTGTCTTATCTAGAGAATTTTATTTTTATTTGAACTGTAGATAGGGGCGGTATAGGAATTAGTAATAGGAGAATATTTTTGTTGTATTTACATTTTAATTACTAAGTTAAGCACTTTGCTTGAGTATGGGGCTCCTTACTTACCAATTGTTTGGTGAAACAATCTTTTGCCAATAAAAAAACTTTGGATACTCTTAAAAATAAAAGTTTGGATACTCTTAGATAACTTAGATATTCATTTAAACATAATGTTATCATTTTGATAGCCTATTATAATTTGTATTTCCAAAATTAGCTCTACAATTTTCATAAATCCTTACTGTGAAAATTTTCGTTATAATATTATGAAAGTACTATGTTATTTTCGTAATGTGAGATTGGGCGAAACCCGATTCTTTGGTCGGACATACATAGAGACCTAGAGAGTAGGAAACTATTTATGTAGGGAAACCAAAAGGCTCTTGGGATTTTTAGAAACTTATCTGTACTAAAAGTTAGTAGTTACATAAAGCTAAAAACATAGCTACTTTGGAAACGTCATGATTGATAAAATTAAAGTAGTTACTTTACTTATTTTACTTGACCAGAATTCCACTGTAAACAGGCTTGCGCTTTAAGGTGAACTAAACGGACCTGCCCGGGAAATTCAAATTTAATTTGGTGTTTCGCAATTTTTAAACTTTTACGACAAAGTAGGGTTATGGCAATCTAATTGCGCAAATGGCAGTATCATCTTCACAGGTTACTTAAAAATCTTTACTTGAAAGTGTCCAGTTTAAGAAATTAGTCCGAGTATCGACTAATTTGTGAGTAACTCACGTTAAACTTTTTTTTTTTTAATTTTTATATTATAAACCTGTGAAGATATCTACTGCCATATGCGCAATCAGAACGCCATAAGCCTACTTTGTCGTATTAGTTTACAAATTGCGAAAAACCAAATTAAAATTTGAATTTCGCTTAAAACATAAATATGCATAAACATAACATAATGGGTAGCCTAAGTATGTCACGCTGTCTTTAACATTTCTGTGGTGGTGTCGTGTGATGCGGGAAGAGGATGTGGAGGAGTGTGTGGAGAGGAGTGATGAGGGAACGTAACAAACGTTCCCTCAAATATGGTTGAGCGAAGCAATGGCTGGGTCATGCGTCATGCTCGTGAACGTGTTCCACCGGCGGGAAAGGGGCAGCTTTCTGTTTGCCCGTCTTAACATGTGTCGACTTATAATTAGATATAATTGGGTATGTTTTTGTGGAACTTTGTTGTTGTGGAATTTTGTTGAACTTTGTGTTTGGAATTGTGGAAAATCTGCATACATAGCTTATTAGCTATTATATTGTAAACTTGTTTTGAAAAGAGCAACTGCAGAGTTTCTTGCTGGTTCTTCTCGGCAGGAACGGCATTCCGAACCAGTGGCAGACTCATCGACGATTCAAAAGCACTTGTACTTAATAAAGTTTATTTCAATAAAAACATTTCTATTCTATTCTATTCTTTAATAAGGGTTACAGAGGTTCTCAAATCCAAACACACATGATAATTTTTAGTTCATATTATAGTAATATTATGTCAATTTTATATTTTTCTATTTATTCACACAAAACATCATAAAATGAAACTGCTGCTAAAATTTTACGTGAAACTTAGTAATAACAATATAGCAATGCAGTAAATTTCGCGCATAACAAATATTTGGCTATCTCCACTTTAGAACAAATAACATGCATGTGTGGTCAATAACAATGCCCGTTACGTACCATTTGCACCCTTATCTGAGCTATGATACGCCTATTATTAAAATCGTAAAACATAAATGCGGAATGCTGTTTGTTTTGTTAATAACCAACTGTGGTTTTGGGGCATGGATTTATCTTTGTACAGAGGGTGGGTATATTGACGTAGCATGATGGCGCTTACGATGAGTTTATGAGGCATACTTGGCCAATAATACAGCCCAAGGGACCTTTGCAGGTTGTACATCTTCTTCTACTTCAAGTGTCTCTCCGACTAGCGAAGGTTGGCAGCCAGCTTTATATACCCCTGCTTGTATTTCGAGTTGAAAGAGTTCACTCGCGATTCCCGTTCACCAAGCTACTATTTTTTTTTCTGCGATTAACGCCTATTTTTCCAGCAACTTTTCCAATCATGATGAGTTGAAAGAGCTCATCTCTCGTGTATGAGCACGTGCGCTATATACGAGTCTTTTCTCATTTTGAAGGTCTGCAAAAGTTCGAGTTCTTGATTGATGCGTCGCGGTATTTCCACATTCTTGACTTTGTGAGCCCAACTAACGGCAAGTACTTATTTGCCTATATGCCCACATCCCGAAAGCTTCTATGCGTTTTCTGAGGTCTTCTTTAGTGTATGTAATTTAAAAGCCAAATGTAACAATGCAAACGTAGAGTTTGAAAGCATTATTTTCGCGAGGGTCACGCTAGGAAATGCTTGATAAAGACAGCTTTAATAGCTTTAACTTTATTCAAGTAGATTAAAATGTTGGGATACTACTTCTATAAATATCTGTTTTATCGAGTATGTCTAAATCTAATAAGAAGAAAAGGTTGAGTGACTGACTGACTGACTGACCTGTCTACTGATCTATCAACGCAGAGCTCAAATCACTGGACGGATTGAGCGGTTTGGCCTTTGAGTATTAAATTGGTTTAATACTCAAAGGGTTTAGCATATCTATTATGATGTAGGCATCCGCTAAGAAAAGATTTTTGTAAATTCAACCCCTAAAGTAAGTGTACAGCACAGCACAAAATAGGAAAAAGTGGAGTAATTTGGAGGAGGACTTTACCCGCAAAGGGTCCTTAATAATTCTTCTTATTTGTTTATAATACATATATATCTATATTATTAATATTTAAGTTATTAAGCAGTTTTAAGTGTAACTAGTGAATAATGAAGGCTTTTTTATTTCTATTTTTTAATTACTTTTCTTAATGGGCTTTTACCCGACGTATAGAGGTTTGAAAATCGAACTTAACGTGAGCGAAGCCGCGGGTAAAAGCTAGTTATCTATTATGATACCTAGTCATTATCATTAAATTTTATACAAAAACTAAAATGCCAGTTATCTCATTCAAATCGTGTGTCGCCATTGTTGCATCATAAAATTACTGTTCACATTATCAAGAGCGCATTTCCCTGGGGTAAGGACGGCCATTAACGCCAACTGTTCGCATCGGAGCGCCTTACTATCGTAATATATCGTGCACCCGGTACGAATGGATATGCTGACTTATGATTAATATGCTCGCCTTTGCTTCCAGAGTCGTGAATGGATTTCTTGTTTGTTGTTTTAGGCCCCGAATGTGTATCGGTGTGTATGTTCGCAGGGATCGGAGAATAAATCACTGTATTGCGATTAAATAAGAGGAACATATGAAAAAGGAAAATTGATTCATGTGCACATTAGTGTACGCTTTCGTTATAAAGGTATTCGGATACCAAGAGATGATACGTAAGATGCCCACGCAGCATTTTCTGAAGACGATTCGATACGGGGAGCGTCAGTTTTTCAGTAGGTACTTAACATGCGCCTGATGCTGTCAGAGGAACAAACTCGTGAATATGACTGACACGGATGACAGATTCAAAACTACACTAGCGGCACGCTACGATGGCCGGTTTGACGTTTGTCCGCTCATGAAGTTCCGTATTAATTGATAACGACTTTGAAGGAAATAATTGTATTACTTTATTGACGATAGTGATGTGCAGAGATTCATAAATTTTATCGAATGTAGTTTTAGGTTTAGGACTCAAAATTTATTTATTAAATTGATTTCTAAAATGTATACAAGTGTAGAAAAATCAGTTTGCACCATTTAAGGGGTGAATGTACTTGTGAATATGAAAAATTTTCACTATGTGGACAAACCTCTGAAATCGCAAAAAAATATCAGCTGTTTCATACAAAAGGTAAAATTTTTATTTTTATATGATATATACCACAACTCGGCATTTGGTTTTCTAAATTGAAAATTTTTAAAAATGGAATCTAATACGATCGTCACATAGGATCGCTGGCTAGCACAACTACTACCTCCGGCAAACTCGCGTCAATGCTCAATGCAAAACAAAGCAGTTTCGAATTGACGTTGCTTCGAAAAGTATAAACTGTCAGTGCAATGCGATTGTGATATAGTTTTGACCTGTCTTTGGATTTCAAATATTGATACTGCATTACTGTTGACCCTTGCTCGTTAATTTGGACTCTGTTCAAGCCCTTTGTTGTGGATTTCGTCGATATGACCGAACGTACGCAGAGAACTGTTCTAAATAGTCAGACACGTGAGTTCGTAATACGCCTTCGTAACTATTTCGATCGTGAAGCTCAAAATGGAGGGCCAATTTTACCTATAACGTCAGTGGTTGAACGCGTAGCTGATGCGCTTAATATTGGACAACGAACTGTTAGACGGATAACTAAAAAAAAATATGGCGAGACTGGCACAGAAGAAAATAAACTTCACACACCAAAAAAGAGAAAACGAGCAAAACCAGTCGTAGGCATCGATAGCTTTGATGCCGATGCTATCCGAAGACATGTTTACGGCTACTATTTACAGAAGGAGTATCCAACAAGAAAAAAGTTGGTGCATTCACTGAAGGAAGCTGGATTATTCTTCGGTGGGGAAAGTTCTTTAACGAAGATTTTGAAGACCATTGGATTTCGATACAAAAAATGTAACAAACGCAAAATATTGATGGAAAGATTTGATATAGCGATGGCAAGGTATACTTTTTTACGGCAAGTGAAAGAAATCAAAAATTGGCAAAATGTTGTGTTCTTGGATGAAACATGGCTTAATGCTAACCATACTGTAGGCCGTTCTTGGAACGATGACACAGCAGCATCTACTTCCAAAGTTCCTGTAGGAAAAGGATCGCGACTTATAATTTGTCACGCCGGAACCATCAACGGGTTTGTCGAAGGTTCTCTCATGGCTTTTGCGTCAAAAACCACTGGAGACTATCATGAAGACATGAATGGAGAAAAGTTTACTGAATGGTTTACCTCAATGTTGTGTAGCCTCCCTGAACCATCTATTATAATTATGGACAACGCCCCATACCACTCGATGCAAATTGACAAGCCACCTGCCCAATCCCAAAAGAAAGCTGATATCGTCGCATGGCTTCGTAAAAATGGCGTAGATGCAAACATGAATATGTTAAAAGCGGAATTAGTACGTCTTTTAAAAGAAAACAAACCAACCAAGATCCGATACGTCATTGACGAAATAGCATTAGAACATGGGCACAGAGTTATACGGTTACCGCCTTACCATTGTGAGTATAATGCGATTGAGTTGGTGTGGGCTCAAATTAAGGGATATGCTGCAAGACACAATACAGAACCCCCATTTACCACAAAAAAAATGCTAAAATTATTAGAAGAAGCTTGTGAACATGTGACTAGAGGAGACTGGGAAAAGGTTGTGAATAGAACTGTTAAATTAATAAGGGAAGATTATGAAAGAGATGTGAAAATAGATAATATTATAGAAAACGAACATATAATTATTAATGTAGGTGATGATAGCAGTGACGACAGTGAAAATAGTAGTATGGACGAATCTGATTAATTATGGCCTTTTGTGGCACCTTTTTTGGTATCTTTTGTATTCATATGTTTCTTGTGTGCATATAAAGTATGTATATTCATTTTCATTCAAATATTCAGTTGGTTCAAATAAATTAAATAAACATATACATTTTTGTTTTATTAAACCTATTTAATCAGGTACAAAAACAAAACTTAATTGTTTTTTGTTCGAGAATAAATTGACATTCCACATCACTATTGTAATGTGTCAAACCGGCCATCATGGCGTGCCGCTAGTTTAGTGAGGCATATATATACGACTAAATCGAATTTTCATCATCAAATTATTGGTTTTCGAAAATGTAGACAAATTATACAACTTAATTTATTATTTATACTTAATGTTAATAGTGTAATCTTAAGCTTTAGTTGTAATTTGGAGAATAAACTTCTTTTTATTTTATTTTTATTGGCAATTCATCGCCGGCCCACTACAGGGCGACGGTGTCCTCTCGAATGAGAAGGGTTAGACCACCAAGTCCACCACGCTGGCCCAGTGCGGACTGACACAATCGAACTTTACTCAAGTCCACACTACTTCAACCCGGTAGCTCCTATTCAAAACTTTGACCTTTCATTGAACAAAATACAGAACCAACTTGCCCGGGGACATGATTTCAACATGTAGAGGCTTGATGGGAGAATTAATATTTGCTAATTTATTATTATCATTACCCACCGTACATGATAGTAAATCCTGCAAATATTGTAATAAAATACCCGTATTGTTTGATAAAACACTGTCGACAAAAACAAGGAGGCAGCAGCTGCTCCTAACGACATCACGCAAGAAAGCAATATATTGGTAAAGACGACATCGACATTTCCTATACCTTTACTATTAAATTGGGACTCATAAATTTAAGAATACAGAATTTAACGATGCAACGATGAACTTCAACCAATATGTAACCATTGTTGTACAAAGTATTCTTTTAGGTAGCGCCAACGTTGTCCTCGGCCTTTTGCTTCCAATCAATGCCTGCCACTTTTTGCATGTCAACGCTCCATCTAACGATACTCCCTGCAGTCAATTTGCCTCCAACGGCCATCGGTACTCCAAAAAACGATGACCAGTCTAATAAGTGATCAAACGAACTTACCTGAAGTGAAGTTCGATCATTATTATATGAGTTGCTTCATCCGAAGATATAATTACAAGGTAGTCACTCCAGTCACCAGAGATAAGTCCGCGTATTTTACAGGTTATACCCTATTTTAAAAATAAATCACCTTGGCAGCACCGTCTTAAGTTTGCTCATTATTTTTAGAGATGTATACGGTTCAAAACTTTTTTATTTGGGCAGTCAGGGAGGGTGGGTAATTATATCTTCGGATGAAGCAACTCATATAATAATGATCGAACTTCACTTCAGGTAAGTTCGTTTGATCACTTATTATATTTCTTTGCTTCATCCTTCAATATAATTACAAGGTAGTTGTTTAGAGTAAAAAGTTTTGATAAACATGTACGCAATACAGATTTTGTAAATCGTGTATTTTTAATCACTTTCTTACGGAAATACTAATTAATTTGCTTGCATACACTTTAACAATATTAAAATTTATTTATGATATTATTATTATAATATTATTTAATACTATAAATTTAATACTATAAAATATATTTATTTTTATGATTAGGTATAATTCATAAATTGATTCACTATTAGATGTGTTAACGCAATTATTATTAAGACCTGTCTTGGCAGGGTCTGTCACAATCTCCCTCATCCGCCATGGATCTAACATCTAAGCAGCGAAAGAATGAGTTCGATGTGTTAGTCCAGCCTGCCGTTTTTCTAATTGCCTCAACGCTCGCCTGAGCGTGAGGTGCTGTGCGCTTGTGTCAACGCTGCTCCCTGATAGCGTTTACTTGATCCACCTGCTGATCGATTGAGGTTTGGCCTTTTTTTTAAGGCTTCTTGTAGGTAAATAGCAGGTTATTTGTCCCCTCAGATCTTATATTTTTAGTTCTGGAAATATAGTGTGTGGAGGGGTGTAGCAGGGCAGATGCTCAGATTTTCTTGAAAGTAAGGTAGGAAGAGAGAAAGAGAATAGGCTTGGTATCTGCCGCAGCGTATGTTTTTTTTTATTATTATTTACCGTTATTCTAATTTAAACCCCGATTTCGAAAATAATATTGCTTTCCAATTTAATTGATGGAAGAGTTTGTAGTCTATGAGCAGTGCAAATTGCTAGTATACTGAAAAGTTTCTTAGTGATTTTTTCTAAAGATGAGTGACTATAAGGGAACCAATTTTTAATACAGTTTAAAACAAGTTGAGGGACCCAAGTACGGGAGTAATAGGGTTTGGTTGATCTTAACTTATAGACACCTTTGAGGAGACGTTTTACGCTCGCTCCAGAAACAATTCTGTTTCTTAGCATAAATTATATTGCGATTCGATAAGGGTTCAAACTCCGTAACAAACGCTGTAAGAGAAGATACCTAATACTGGTCTTTGACGGTTTAAATACATTTTTATTATTTAATTTACAAAACTGCCACCGAAGCTTGAGTGTGGTATTATATTGTTTTAAAATACTGTCAGAGAATGATGTTAACATTACTGACGCTGAGTCTGGGTCGGCGCCTTGTTTTAAGGGAGAGAGAGAGAGAGTCCGGAGAGTCTCGCGACACCCAGGGTAAGTTTCTTGTGCAAGGAATGGTGAAATGAGATTGCAATAAGTATTAATGAGGATTAACATTAAGTAATATCCGAAACTACCAAGCTTTGTAGGAGAGAGTACCACGCTTGTGGTGTAGTGTGGCCACGAGAGGGAAAGAGATGGAAGACTACATAAATGATAAACACGTCTTTACTTAATCGAAACCCGTTTATTACTATCTTATTATAATTAATATTCTTTACTTATATCTATACTTTCTACTACACACCTCACAACCCGGGCAGGAGAATAAAAAAAATGTAAAATAATTTACACTTTTTTTTTTTTTTTTTACTTACTACCACACGCAGGTGGTTATATACCCTAAAAACTAGGAACAAAGAGCTTAGTTCTATTCTTATGTACTACTTCACTTTTGTTAATTTAAGTATTATTACGTTTGGTCCGACGTCACTTATCACTGTATAAGGGCCCTCAAATAAACAGTCAAGTTTTCTACCGCACTCATTTTTCACTAGCACTTGATCGTCTTTTTTATATGTCACTGTATTCACTTTTTTATCGTACTTATATTTCCTATCTAGTTTTGACTGTATTAAATTTTCACGAGCGTCCTTATGCGCTACTTGCATTCTGTATCTTAACTCTAAACTATAGTTATCTACATTATATAATGGCTCTACATCACTACTTAATCTACTTGGTATCCGACAACTTTTACCGAATACTAATTCATATGGGGCATATTTGGTCGCTGTATGAACGGTATTGTTATATGAAAAGCACCAAAAGGGTAGCCAAAAACTCCAAGTTTCAGGTTGTTTATCGCACATTGTCCTCAGAAATGCACCTAGGTGTTTATGTGTATTTTCTAATGACCCTATAGTTTGGTGGTGATGAGCAGTTGAATTAAGTTTTTCAATTTCTAATAATTTACAGACTTCCGTCATCGTTGAAGATAAAAATTCAGAACCTCGATCGCTTACCAAGCAATTTGGAATTCCAAATCTTAGTATGAAATTATTCACAAATGCTCTAGCTACAGTTTTCGTTTCCTTATTTCTAATAGGATAAGCTTCTACAAATTTACTTAGTTCACACTGGAGTGTGAGAATGTAGACATTGCCTTCCTCGTCTTTATCTAAGGGACCTACTAAATCTAGAAAGATTTTTTCAAAAGCTGATGTAGCAGTTGTTGTAATAACCATGGGTTCTACAGTATGTCTTGAGTGTTTCATTTTCTGACATTTTTCGCATTTACGAATATAGTCTCTAACATCATTTTCCATTCCTGGCCAGTAAAATTGTTTTCTTAAATTATTAATCATTCTGCGTACCCCTGCGTGTCCGCTAGTAGGTAGCAAATGATAATCATTCAAAATGAAATCCTTTTCTTTACTATCCTCTATTCTTTTTATTCCTCTTAAAACACAAATCTTAGGGCCCTGATATGTGTTTTTACTTTTCACTTCATCAATTAAATCTCCTATAAACAATGCATTGTTTTCTGTCTTTATTATACAGATTTCATTGATATTTAATTCTTTACAAAAATCACTTAATTTAACCACAAATTCGTCTCGCGTAAAATGTGATTTAAAATCAAGATTAATGTATGATATTTTCTTTCTTTTCGTAAAAACAAAACATTCCCGTTCCGCATTTATTTTCTCCTTTTGCTTTATCCTTTTTAATTTATTCTCTTCTACTAACATCATCTCTACTGATTCATTTGGTATCCGTAATATTTCCACAACTCGCGGTTGATCAGGCCGCTCGTCCTTGTCAATATTAGGGATAACATCACCTTTCAATCCTTTCATTCCTTCTAGCCTTCTCTTTTGCCCTCTTGTCATAACATTAATCATACTTTCATTCATCGTCTTTAATTCTTCGGATGTAATTGTAATTCTAGATAGAGCATCTGCTACCGCGTTATTTTTCCCTTTAACATAAACTATTTGAAAATCGTATTCTTCGAGTGTCAATCTAAACTTTAATAACCTACTACTTGGGTCCTTCATGCCAAATAAATATATCAACGGCTTGTGGTTGGTCATAATGGTGAATTTCCTACCAAATAAATATGGTCGGAAATACTTGATTCCCCATACAATGGCTACTAACTCTTTTTGTATGGTTGGATAATTTTTTTCTGCTTTATTCAGTGGTCTACTAGCGTAGGCTACTGGTCTTAGGTCTTTATTACATAACACAGCTCCAATTGCTAAGCTAGACGCATCTGTTTGTAGTATAAATTGATTGTTTTCCGAAAAGTCGGGATATTGTAGTATAGGTGGAGAAATTAGTTTATTTTTTAACAACTGAAATGACTGATCACATTCCGCTGACCACACAAAAGGTACCCCTTTACGACAGAGTTGGTTTAAAGGAACTGTTATTTCTGCAAATTTATTAATGAATTTCCGATAGTAATTACAAAAAGCTACAAATCGTCGTACTTCATCCGAATTTTTAGGTGTTGGATACTTTTGAATAGCTGTAATTTTATTTGGGTCTGGTAAAATGCCATCTTTCGACACAACGTGTCCTAAATATAATAACTCCATTTTCAAAAATTGACATTTACTCGGATTAAGTTTTAAGTTAATTTTTCGTAATCTTTCAAATACATCGATAAGATTTTTATTATGACTCTCCATGTTTCTGCCAAATATTACGAGGTCATCTAGGTAAACGAAACATTTTTCATACGTAAGTCCGGACATGGCAACGGTCATTACGCGTGAAAATGCGCTTGGACTTATTTTTAGTCCCATAGGTAAACGTTTCATCTGGTATTGGCCTGTGTTAGTTGTAAAAGCTGTCATATTGCGGCTATCGGGTGTCAAGCGTACTTGATAATAAGATTGGCTAAGGTCTAAATGGGTAAAGTAAATAGCACCAGACAATGAATCTAAAATCTCGTTAATATTGGGAAGTGGAAACTTATCGTCCTGAATTGTTTCATTTAATTTTCGGTAATCAATGACTAATCTCCAACTTTTTTTTGAATTATCACTTCTCTTTGGAACTAATAAAATAGGACTTGACCATTCGCTCCGACACTCCTCAATAATATCATCTCTAATCAAACCCTGTATTTGTTTCTCTACTTCAGATTTTAAACTATTAGGTATTCGGTACGGTTTAGTATACACTGGTTTCGTATTAGGTTTCAGTGTAATAGATTGCTCATATACCTTGGTGGTTGTAAGCTTATCGCCGGGCAATTGGAATATGTCAGCGTATTTTGTACAAATAGATTCTATTGTTTTCCGTTCATTGGAATGCAAGTGATCCAATTTCAACAATGGCAACAACTTATTTGCTCGAATGGAATTAGAATCACATTTTTCAAAAGAACATATTTCATAATTATTTAATAATTCAAAATCGGGTTGAAAAGTAGGAATAATGACAGTTTCGTAACTTGTATTAAGTATTTTAATGGGTATAATATTGTTTTTTGGTTTCACTATGATACTCGCGAGAAATATGTTTTCTTGTATTTCTTTAGGAAGTATGACGCAATCTTGGGTAACGCTATTTATTTGTATGTAATGTATTGATTCGCTACGAGCCGGAATAGTTAAAAACTCTGAGCATAACGTAGGATCACTATAAAGTTTAAGGCTATATTTATTTTCAGAACCATGCAAATTTAATATTGAATTTTTTAAGTCATAATTTATTGCACTGAATTTATTAAAGAAGTCCTGACCCAAAATTCCGTCAGACTTGCAAGGCAATTTTTCAAAAATGTAAAATTTATGACGAAACGGTATGCCATCGGATGTTTTAATAGTGAGAAAAACGTAACCATTTGAATAAATTTTCCCTCCGATGCCATGTATTACAATTTTGTCTTCATAAATAGGTATTTTTTCTGGTAGGCACGATGTACGAACTACTGATATTGACGCGCCGGTGTCAAGTAACCATGAGCATCTTGTTTCATTCACATTTAAAAAAATGTATTTAGCGTTTCTTACATGACATGTTAGAATGTAATCCTTAAGCCCGAAAAAACTGATTTGTATAATTTTGACCTTCCGAATTTTCTCCTTCTTGAGTCACTTGCTGTGCCAAATGTACGTTACCACGATAATATCCCCTACCATGAGTTACTCGACCTCGACCGCGACTCGATCGCGTGGCATTATTATTTTGGTAAAATCTGGCATTGGGGTGGTTATAACTCAAATTTTGGTTAAGTTTTCCTCTATAACCTCTGTAGTTGTTACTACCGCGACCTTGAATAAAGGGTCTACGTCTAGTACGTACCATGTGTAGCATCGAGTTGGAAGTAGATGGTCGGGCCAGCTCCTCGTCCAGTGCAGCACGCGCCGCGTCCTTGAGCTCGTCGTAATTCCGTGCTGTAATTATCGTGCTTAACCGTCTATTCCGTAGACCATCCGCAAATCTTTTTATGGCCATTTTCTCGTTTATCGGTCCTAATATTTCGTAAGCTTTTTGGTTTGTACCTGCTTGCGAAATAGTAAGATCTACCATAAGTTCTTCTATTTTTGACGCATACTCTGTGATAGACAACTCATTTTGAGATAAAGCATTTAGTTGAGCCAACAAGGAATTCGGCGATTTTTTAGTTAGTAAGAATAATTTTATGTCTTTTATTAAGTCTTCACAGTTATCATACTCATTTTTTAGTTTTAGTTTAGCCGACTTTGTTAACCTTGTTTTCACAACAAAAGATGCTAATAATTTCTTGCTAGCTGCATCTTTTAGAACACTGTTGTATAGTTCTATATTAGAGATAATTTTTTCAACCGTTTCTTCCTTTCCGTCCATAACAGGGACCAAATTTGCCGCGGTTTTTAAATTAAATGTTTCCATATTTAATGTTTGCTGGGACGCACTTAAAAAAATACAATAACTTCTTATCTTATTATACGATTGTTCTACCTTATCCACTAAACTATCTAAAATATAATCTGCAAAATCAACTTTTAAGCTTTTCTTTTGCAATTCCAACTCAAAAATTAATTTAAAAGATTCTCGGAGCTCATTAGCTTTTTCAAATAATATATTCACCCTATCGGGATATTTTTTCCTATTGCGGGGGCCTAACTTTCTTAATGTAATTCTAATATCTTCTAACTTATGAAATATAATGCATAATTCTTCTGTCATTTATTTATTATTATAACTAAAGAACATTTTACCTACTTGACATATTAACTAAGGTAGTACGCATCTCGCAAACCATCTTGATTCTTCTCTTGAGCTGTTCCGCTAGAATGGTCATCAGGCTGGGGATGGGTCCTGATTTTCACGGGCGCCACGCGCGCGGCCGGATAACCTCATCTGAATCCTCCTGAAGGCGTCGTCTCGAAGCTGACGTTGCGCCATGTTTATTTGACATTTTTTGTATTGTTTCAAAATTATAAAGACAATTGCCGCACCGCACACTGCTATCAATGTTGATAAGAGTACGTTATTTGTCCATATATGAGTTGACGTGTCAACCCCTGCGCCGTTTGCCCCTCCGTATTGAGAGAGCACCGTCTCCTTGTTTTCACAGATGCACTTAGAACACTCTTTTCCCATTTTTTCCTTTAAAAGTTGTCCCAACGTACTTGCTTTGAAGCTCGGCCACCAGTAATAATTGGGAAAAAGGTTGCATCATGCCCCAGTTGCGACATTATACACGTTTTTTGATCGCCCGTAATTTTCCGTGAAAAATGCCGATGAATCAAAATCGCGACGAAACTTGAGCTCGCGCTGGCAGGGTCGCCATGTAGTGTGGCCACGAGAGGGAAAGAGATGGAAGACTACATAAATGATAAACACGTCTTTACTTAATCGAAACCCGTTTATTACTATCTTATTATAATTAATATTCTTTACTTATATCTATACTTTCTACTACACACCTCAGTGGTAACCAATTTGAAAAAACTAGGATTCCGTTTGCCTCGTTATCAATGATTTTCCTCAGACACTTTAAAATTAAAGAAAAAGGAGGAAACAAAAATCATAGAAAAACATAAAAGCCCCACATAGCGTAAATGTATCGACAGATAAAGCGTCCGGATCTTGTTGTCAAGGCACGGATTTTTTAAATTTAGTATTGTTATTCAAGCAAAAACGGACTTAAAGCCTAGGTAACGGACTTAACTTCTTTTATGACCTTGATCAAAACACCTGGAGTCACTGATAAGACGAACAGCCTAACATTAGGTTTAGGCATCAAGAAAATAAAACTCGGAACTAATAGCTCCTATTTGTAATAAAATATTATTAATAACAACCCACATATTAAGTTGGTAAGCTGTTATCCTGCGCCGCAGTTTACGCCCGCCCCCCCAGTTCATGACGAGTACCGACGAGGCGCTCGCCAGTTTTCCTGGTTGCCGGCTGGTCGAGTACCCGTATATAGTTAGGTAAGAACTGTCTCGCAGACAATAATTTGTAGTTAATGTACATATATATTCACGATTACACATTTTCTACACAATTGTCATAAGGATATGGCTCATAACTAGCTCGCAGCTAGTAAGGTTATCACAATTACCAATTTCCTTTTGTGGAGTCACAGCTTTAGTAGCTTTAGGATATGGCTCATGAGTAGCTCGCAGCTAGTTATGTAAACGCAATCGACTCGCAGTCAATACCGATTTGTTTAAGGAATCACAGCTTTAGTATGTGATTTATGAATAGCTCGCAGCAAGTTATGTTATCGCAATTGATTCGCAGTTAATCCCTTTTTATTGTGGTGTTACAGCTTTAGGATTTGACTCATGAGTAGCTCGCAGCTAAGAAGTCACATCTTTAGGATATGAACCATAAGTAGCTCGCAGCTAGTTATGTTATCGCAATTGACTCGCAGTCAATCCGGTTTTTTTTTTTTTTTGTAGAGTCACAGGTGTAGGATTTGACTCATGAGTAGCTCGCAGCTAGGAAGTCACATCTTTAGGATATGAACCATAAGTAGCTCGCAGCTAGTTATGTTATCGCAATTGACTCGCAGTCAATCCCGTTTTTTTTTTTTTTTTTTTTTTGTGGAGTCACAGCTTTAGGATTTGACTCATGAGTAGCTCGCTCGCAGCTAGTTATGTTATCGCAATTGACTCGCAGTCAATCCTGATTTGTTTGTGGAGTCACAGCTTTAGAATATGACTCATGAATGGCTCGCAGCTAGTTATATTATCGCAATTGACTCGCAGCCAATTCCAATTTGTTTGTGGAGTCATGGCTTTAGTATATGACTGATGATTAGCTCGCAGTTAATCATGTTATTGCAATTGGTTCGCAGTCAATCCCTGTTTGTTGTTTTTTAGTTTCTCGGATAAAGCCAATCCAAATAAAGTTTTGTCTCCTTCCGAATCTTATAGCACTTCTTGTTGAGTTGAGGCATTAAGAGTTTAATGCTGCTTTGAGTGATTCCGAAGTTTGAATCACATAGGATCCTGCAGCCATCTTCCTGCTTAGGTGTTTCATGGCCTGCACTCTGTTTTCACTCTCTTTTAGTAGTAGGCCCATTCCTTTACTAATGGCCGTGATACTCAGGACGAGTAGTCTTTGTCGCATCCCCTTTTTTAATATAAAGAGCCATATGGTTGGCATGAATATTTTCACCATACTTCGGGGAAACATGCGTCGATTTCCCAAGCGCCGAGTGTAATTTTGAGTCAATTTCGAGTTGACCGACCTTTTATAAAGTAACTTTGAACGCTTTGTCAAAATGACCATTCAGTATCTGGATTAACTGTACTAGACTCGGCGTCGGCTTGATTTTCTTCGGTGTTTACGTATGACGCAAAAAAAACAAAGCTCACATTGTTCACACCAATGTCAACTGGTTCTAGTTAACTTATTTAAGTGAGGGTATTGAATGCCTCTCTTTCAATTAATATAACTCATTACCGTCGTAGTGTCGACACGAACATTGCACAGTTGTCTAAGTTACGAGCAAGACTTTAAAACCGAGGAAAATGGCCATTATTTCTTCCAAATATTTAATATCTTCTATAATATCTAATAATATGCTACTTGCTCTGCTTGTTCATCTACCATTACTTTTAATTTTAAGTGTTTCGTAACAATTTGTGTTTTCAGACAAATCGAAGAAAAGGTGGGTAGTTAGTTCCCTTACGCTTCGCTTGGCTCGTCGTGGCAGGGACACTACCGTCTCTCCAGATAAATAATATTATATTTTTGTTTACAAGTAGGTACTCGAATATAGTTAACGGCTGGGCAAGCTACTAAAGCCCCGTTGAGCGAATTTTATGAGCATAGTTGAGTGAAGTCGTGAATTTTATTACATTTTTCGAATGTATAATATGATATGTAGAAATAATAATGATAAATGTCTCCTAACCTAAATAAATCCGAGACACTTGGGGGGTAGGTACTAAGTTAATTCAATCGTGATTGATGACAAGTTGTAACAATAGTGTTACCATAATAATCGTTATAGTTGTGTTTTAATTTTTATTAATTTTCATAATAAAAACACTTCCGCAAGTATTTCCAGAGTAGGTATCGTAATATTTAATTCAGAATATTTACGTTTTCTCTGATACCTCGTAATCGATGAAGACTCACAGTAAACCTCGATACGAAAAGCGTACCGTTTTTATGTTAATGCAAAAACAATAATATAGTAGGCTATGTGGCGGTACGTAAGCGCAAACAAGAGATCGTTTGAAAACAGAAAAGAGCTCGTACCTTTTTCCTTCAATGATGATGATGATGAAGATTTCAGCCGATGAACAATACTGCAATCACACTATCCTACAATATCACTCGATCTTCTGCACTTCTGGTTAAATTATTAAGTGCGGCGCGCTGAGCGCGTGCGGTCCTTATCTCGCGCGAAAAAGTAATGAGCAAACTTAAGACGGTGCTGCCAAGGTGATTTATTTTTAAAATAGGGTATAACCTGTAAAATACGCGGACTTATCTCTGGTGACTGGAGTGACTACCTTGTAATTATATTGAAGGATGAAGCAAAGAAATATAATGCTATATCAAACTGCAAGCCTTGAGAGCTATACAGATACGAAGGTCAAATCAAACAATCAATCAAATCTAAAAGGCATAGGTACACTTAGGTACTTGTTATATTAAAGAGCACCTTAATGAAGGACAGGGCAGATACTTAGGTACTTTAAAAAAGCGGCTCTAGGCCGGAAAACTAACCACAATGCAGCAATGTTTCAGAGCCGTAGGAAGCAAACATGTCTCGGCCCAAGAGTGCAGCAAGTGGAATTCCCAACAAGAGACCTACCTATGTCCAGCAGTGGACGTCTATCAGTCAATGAGGATGACGACAACTGGTTAAACGTCACTTGAAGTTAGTGTAATTGGAACCTAAAGAATATTATGTCTATGATCTCTATATATGTAGTTTGATCACGGTATGTAAATATTTATCTTTAACCTTATGATAGATTCACTTGAAATCTTTATTTCTAACCGACATCAAAAAAAGGAGGAGATTATCAATTCGTCGGAATCTTTTTTTTATGTATGTCCACCGATTACTCGAAGACGCCTGAACCGATTTGGAAAATTCTTTTTTTTTTGAAAGGGTATACTTCCCAGGTGGTCCTATATAAATTTCATCGAAATCGGTCGAGCAGTTTTTAAAATTTCAACAATAAATTATATATTTTGTTTAGTGGCGCGGGAGTTTGAAGTCAGTTTTTTAAAAATATTTTTTTATAATTTTTTTTTTAATTAAAATGTTACAAAAAAACTTATAAGTAGCTATAATCTAATTACTATACAAATCATGACCGCGTGGAATGGTGCCAAGAATACTGGCTGCATTTCCGCGCTGGACAGCCAGGTTGATCTTTTGCGCAAAAAATGAGCCAGCCACCACCACCACCACCACCACCACCACCACCACCAGATGAGGCAATTAACCGCGGTGAAATGTCTCGTAAAAATTTTTTTGCACTTTGACTCCATGGTCCTAGGCTAGCAAACGGAACAAATATGTAACTCTCGATCAGAGAGGCAAACTTGCGCCGCTTACAGGATTCAGCCATTTCAGCTGCGGCTCCCGGTCTTGATGCTGTCTCCCTGATATGACACGGGGCCAATGTATCGACGCACGTTGCGTCCCACATTAGAGCCCATCCCCGTTCCCAGGGAACCAGCGTCAATCCATCAGGTCTCTTGCTATCATCTCGACTAATCCCTGTTGGCTCGATGAGCGCAGGAATGTCAATGGTGGCAAGAGCCCTTTTTAGCGTATCGTTAAGAGAATCATGCCGAAATAGCCTACCAGCGCTCCTCTGGCAAGAGAGTCCGTGAATTCCAAATATATCAACCTCCTTTCCACGCGGACATCTATGCTCGTGGCACAGCGGTGTTCCCAATCTGAGACCAACAGCCACACGAAAACTTCGGTTATCGAGAAGAGTGCCGAGATTTTTGGATGGCAAGGCATGAAGCCAAAAGCCAGATTATTTTTTATATTAAGTTATAGTACAAACTATGTATTCTATTCTATTCTTTTCTACCTATAAGTTCTTACAAAGTCTGAAAATAGCCGCTATTCATTAAAAACTTATCAAGAATGTTCTTTACGAGTCTTCCATCATCACGATTTACACGGAATCTATTAACGAGCAGTAACCATAAAATGTTTAATTAAATCGCCCCACGAAGACAAGAAGTCGATTATTTTTTATCGACGATTGCCCGGCGCATACGGCACCTTCATTAGTGGCATGCAAATATTCACTTAGGGCTAGGGAAATGTGGTAAAGTGCTTGACCTACATACAATTCACTTTTACTCGAATTGTAGCGGATTGATTAATGTTCTTTTTTTGCTAACCCTAATATTTGGCTTGTATACAAACAGGCCGACATGATGTGTCAATCACAAGTTAGCTTAGGTATCATTATGATAATGATACCTAAGCTAACTTGTGACAGCAACTCATTAACGGCTTACTACCTGAGCGCAGGTCACCTCTCATAGAAGGGTAGGCCATAGACCACCACGCTGGCCCAATGCAAATTGGCAGACTTCACACACCTTTGAGAACAGTATGAAGAACTCTCAGGTGTGCAGGTTTCCTCACAAGGAAGCTTGTGATATTTAATTTCTTAAACTCACTTAGAAAATCCAGAGCCACAAAAAGTCATAAATCTCGGGTTTTCAAAAATCCCGCAGGAATGTTTTGTTTTTCCGGCTACAGGTCTTTATCTATTTACATACAAGCACGTCGTTCCGTTTTTCTGTTGTTGCGTAATTGAAGAATATACCACCCTTCGCATAAATTATATCTATTAGTAGGTTAGAAAAGCTATTTCTACCATTTCTAACATGTGTACCCAAGCCGTTATAAGCAGTTTTATTAGTAAGGCTAGGTATGTCAACTTATCTCAATAACCTATATGTATAATCTGAAAAATCTTAAATTAATTCCACTTTGTGCCCGGAATAGCTACTCGCGACAAACCTATACATAATCGTGCAAGACGTAAGAATCTTTTCATAATAAGTACTAGTATATTATTTTCATGTCTTAGCTCGTGCTAGAGAACTAAAGTCGGGGATCTCGGAACACAGTCAAGATCTAGGCCGAGATAGGAGCGTCATCACATGTCGCGGGAAACGAGCTATTACACATCGCGTCTTCACACCTTTACCTTTGAATTATCTCTTATCTGAAAAGCTTTTTCAATTTATACTGAGATGTTCTTGGCGTCTCTCTTTGGATTTTCGGAGAAATACCCGCAATGTGGACCGCAAAATACCTACGGACAAGAAAAATTCATATTTCTTTAAACTTTTTTGTATGCAGTCGAATGCTAATAGGGAATATATTATGCCTGTGTATGGTTTAAGTATTGGGCGTCTGGTAGATCCCTATTAGATGGATGGACAATCATAAGCGAGTCGCTGGCGGCCGGCCTCTTGAATGAATAATTTCAAAAGTCCTATTTCCAGCAGTGGTGTCTATCGGTTCAGATGAAGATGGTTTAAATTAAGTTCATCTGTAATTTCTATCGACACGAAATCTTTTTATGTAAACCATCCATTTTTTCATTTTAAAAATACTTTATAATTACATACTTAATTAAACTTGACCAAAATTATCCTTGAATAAAATATTTAATATGACGTTAAAAAACGTTATAGGTATATTGTAAACGACTCTTGTCAGCCAATCGCAATTGTAAGATTTGATTAGAACAACTTTTGAAAGGGCGACAAAAATAATTGTAGTTTTTTTTTTTTTTTTTTTTTAAATATATAGACCAGCGCTTGACTGCAATCTCACCTGATGGTAAGTGAAGATGCAGCCTAAGATGGAGCGCGCTTGCCTAGAAGATGCCTATTCAATCTTGATTTAAAGGTACCCAAGTTATAGTCAGTTGGAAAAACGGAAGCCGGATTAATAAATATGTAGTGTTTAAATCGACCGAATTGGATGGCAGTTTTAACTAGTTATTTACATTTTTGAAGTGAAATCTTCTTTAGGCGCGTTAAGCACTTTTTTTGGGTGCGCAAAAAAGATTTCGCGTCATCATGACCGTCACGCGTCACGCATCACGCTTTGTTACTTAGGTACCTACTTAGTTTTCACTTCTATCGGCAGTCACTATGACTGCCAATATTTTTTTTCCTGTTTTCCTACTGCACCGGCTGTTGGCTAAATAATATCGACACGTACGAGTCTTAAATATCAGCAATGGAATTGTCTCAAAATGCTAGTTACAGTGTGACGATCACAATCGCACCTGATTGGCTGTATTTATGGTGTTATCGCTGCATCAATGTATTTTAACCAATAGCGAAAGAGTACCAGCCAATCAGAGGCGAATGCGATCGTCATACTTTAGCAATCAATTTTAGACATCTCACAGCTGCTCTTAAACCTGGTATAAAACCGGCTCATCTCAATTTGACCAAGTCACCTATCTATAATGTCATTAGGCCATCAAACACAAGGTCTTCGCTCCGCCTGTGTAGACAGGTACCCTAAGTAACTGATTAAGGTTGTCAATGAGGCAGGCACTAACATCACTAGACTTAATTACCTACCCGTTATGTTCCTAAAACTTTAAGTGCCCATTCTGCGAAAATGGATATTAAATTAAATTCCCTGTAGAATTGCTTACAAAAGAAAGCTGTGCCTGAAGGAACCAAAGACTCTGCCAATCTCTCGTTATCCTCTAACCTCCACTTAATTTATAATGATTAAACCTCTCCGGTGTTGAGTGATTCTTTGAAGTTTATTACTCGTAAATATTAAAGGTACCTACCTACTTAAAATCGACGACTTTTTTGAACGTCTACAGACGAATATGATCCATAAAAATTGTAATCGCGTTAAAAACTTTAAGGCCATTTTAAAGCTTCATAAATATAATTACACTGATTAATTTTTTATTTCAAGGGTTGGCGATTGCTTTAGACCTAAAGTGGTAAAGGATTTTTATTTTATACTAGACAAGCTGATGCCCATGACTTCGTCCGCGTAGATTTAGTTTTTAAAATCACACGGGAACTCTTTGATTTTCCGGGATAAAAAGTAGCTTATGTCACTCTCCAGCTGCTCAACTATATCTATGCAAAAACACGTCGATCCGTACCTCTGTTGCGACGTGATTGAAGGACAAACCAATAAACAAACACACTTTCTTATTTATAATATTAGTAAGGATTTATCAGTCATAACATAATACAGTTTATTTAAGGGTACGCTCTTTACAGAATTCCGTTCGAATAGCGCGACACTATGGACACCCACCCACGCCATAGGACATGTCACGAAATAGCGGTAATTACCCTCGCCGCGTTCACCGCAACATTAATTAGGAATTTTAACAGGGCGAAATGTGTTTTGCATTCACAAATAAATAGTCATTACTTTTGACACAATAATATTAAACTGCAGTACAATAAAATTTCGCAGCGCGGCGTAACTGTGAATCGCAGAAGCACGATATGGTAATAACCGTTGAAAAGTTTGTAATAAACCAACTGGAATGATAAAGTGAAGCAAAGTGAATGCATTTATTTCCCACTGCGGGGAAACGTCGCCGCTCCTAACAAGTGTGATTATGTGCATTGTGCACGCCATGCCTTGCTGCATAAGTGCTGGGTGACATCGGAAATAATATTTACGCCCTATTTTCAATATTCTTAACCACCGACGGAAAAAGCGGGGTGCTATTTAAGTCTGACTGCTTTGTCTGTTTGTCTATCGGTCTGTGTCATTGTTTGTCCTTTACGCAAAAACAGAAGCATCGATCGACTTGGTTTTTGCATCTTCATAATTATCATCATCTCAACCTACCACCGGCCCACGAGTATCCTCTCAGAATGAGAAAAGATGAATACTACGCTGGCCATGTGTGGATTGGCAGACTTTGTATACACCCTTGAGAGAATATTACTTATGGAGAACTCATAATGAACCTGCAGACCTCACTCATAATGAACCTGCATTATGAGCTCACCATAATATTCTCACGATATATTATTTCCTTCACCTATAAAGCAAAACTCCGAATAGAGCCTTGCCCTTAGAGATAGTGAGCCTGGGATTCAAACCCCTGACCCTCCTGAAAAGAAGGCCGAAGTCTAACCCACTTAGCTATCACCGCTATACTTATGTGCAGTGATTTTCTGAGTGGATATAGATAAGTAAAGCCCAATAGAGCTACATAATTTTTACCACCACTACCATCACGTGTATGAAATCGTGGACATAAACGTGGACCTGATAATAAAACTTAATCCATCTCACTTATCAAACTTGACGTTGAGTTTATATTAATCAGAGTTTAAACAGTTTATAAAAGCACATTTTTGTATTAATGAATAATTCAGTATCGGATACATTTTAAGTCAATTGATATTTTAACTATCAGATTATACGAGTCGATTGGATAGGCAAAATAAAATAAAACTGTTAGTATCGATTCCATTAATCCAACTGAATAAAAATCAGCCAATTATTCAAATACAAGAGCCGTGAACCGAAGACCGTATCGAATGAATATTTAATTGTTTTTCGATTGCTGTAAAAATGTTAATAAATACAGAGCGCAATTGAGAGATGCTCGTAATTCCAGATGTTAAAAAGCTGCATAATTTTACACTGTTTTATTAGCTTCGAATAAAACATTAATTGAACCAATTTACTCTTTCCTTTTTCTGGCTTTCTAGTAACAGTTTATAAACCGACCAATACGTAGTAGTTTTATTCATCATTCCACTAAGAACCAGTTACACGTTAGACGTAAGTTAAAGTAAAATTACCATTAAAGTTAAACTTGCCCAGTAAAATTCAGTAGGTGCACCGTAAACCGAAAAAATTGTTTAAAAATAGACAATTCTTACTCAACAGAAAATTTTATATGACACGGATAATCGTTGTGTTGGTTTAATACTCAAAGTCGTTTATAGAAGTTTAATAAGTAAAACGTGATTTTTGTATGTATTCCGTAAATCCGTTGTAAGTTGTAATGACATAATTTTCATGACATTGTACACATAAAATGTGCACGTAGTAAAGGGACCCTAACTTGGCAAAAATTATTCTAAGTGCATGCTTATAGCGCATGACGCCTACCTTTATTGGGTACTCGGCTTAGGAGTATTTCACCATCCTTTTGACGTTTTGACAGATTGCCAATAAAAAATGTCTAATCATCTAATTTAATCGTCAATGTTAAAACTCTACACAGTGACTGACGCTATACATAACTTTATAATTATAAAAAGTCGTGTGGTGTCGTGGGACACCAGATAGGAACGATGTTATTATTATAAAAATATTAATTTCAATATACATTTTTTATCATGATTTTTTTATCGATAAAAATCAAAATGACCCCAGGGAAACCTTAATATCGATTTTATAAAATATTAAAATTAAAATAATTTTATAAAATAAAAAAAGAAAATAAAATTGCGCGCCCCCGCGGGTGGGCTCGAACCACCAATCTTTCGGTTAACAGCCGCACGCGAGCTAATTGAGCCACGGCAGCGATGCACAACTTGTTGAAACTATTATATAAGATATTTTTTAGGCCATCAAAAAGTGTCGAAAGTGTCGTTTCAACTTTTGGTCTTAATTTCCGTCTGGCCCCCTTTCGCAACGCGCGATAAGGAACTTCGTTCCAATAACACAATCCACGCACACTACATTGTATTACAACAAATCCCCCACATAGCTTCGTTCCACAATTAATCTTGCACCGCGCAATCTAGAAATGCATCCGCGACAGTTGGTCTGATGGACTGACCGGATTTCATATGCACCCTTCAGTCAGAATGATCCAGAACGTAGGCATTCACTCCGGATATTGCAATCTGCAAAATATTAAATCCTGAGCTATTTGTTAACCTACAGGACATTATCGAAATTCGGCTTTTAGATTTTTATGTTTGTCTGACAAAATACCTCAAATTCTATGTTTAAACAGTGCGTGATGACCTTTATTTTAATGTAAAATTAATACTTTCTGATGAGGTGGTCTTAAAAGTGAGACATCCCGATTTCAAAGGCTATGAAAAATTTAACTTAACAAGTTTAGGACAACAAGAGGATTTTTTTTTTAATTAAATCTGTTTATGGTTTAAAATAAACACTCGCATATTACGTATTAATATAGTAGTATGTAACTATCAATTTATTATTAATGAAAATCACACGTGAACTCAATTTTTTCCGGGATAAAAACTAACCTATGTCCTTCTCCAGGCCCTCAACTACCGATGTAAAAAATCACATCTGTTTTGTTCTTCGTGATTTTACGAAGAACCATCAAACAAACAAATAACACACTTTTTCATTTATAATATTAGTAGGGATTTAATTAGTAGGGGATAGGGATAGATCATTTTTGTTATTTGCTTTTATCCTTCATTTACTTGTAGTTGGGTACTTGAATTGCCAGCCAGTGGAGAGTCGGCGCGTGCGGGCCCAAGAGACCGTCTCGACAATATTTTGTTTATCTATTTTTAATAGCGCAGCGGCAGGGTTGGTCGTCAGATTCGAACGCGGCGGTAGATTTGCGATTTTTTTTAAGAATGTGAGTCAAGCTGATCTTGACTAATACTTTCCCATCCAAATAAGCGGGAAGCTTGTGTTAGGAGTGAGCACGAAAATAATGCAACTGGTGGAGATCAAACCTGCGACCTTTTAGGATATTTCATTTTTTTAATATTAATAAATATAGGAATAAAAATTTAACGGAATAAGTTTTAGATGTAATTGAATGAAATGTTGTCAATTTTTTAGTAATATAATTTGCTAAGTTAGCCATAGTAAACGCTTAGAACTTCAATAAATGGTCTAAGGACAAAGGTTATTCTGTTTTCGCACAACTGCAACAGGTAACCAAGGCTACTGTGGTCACAGATTGCTATTACAACAACTTCATGAGAGAAAACACGCATGAAAGGCCCTGAGAAAATAATAATAACTGAAAATTATACAAAAATACGAGTAGCACTGCGCACCGGGAAGCGCAATATTGGCAGACCCCCCATTAGGTGGACCGTCGACATCAGACGAGTCGCTGGGAGCCACTGAATGCAGGCGGCGCAAGACCGAGAACTGTGGAAGTCCATGCGAGATACCTTTATTCAGCAGTGGACATCTATAGGTAGACATAAAATAGTTCGTGTAAATAAATAAGATATTACTTTGTACATAATATTATGACGTATAAAATACGTGACGTGTGTGATAAATACGTATTTTGGTTTCAGGTGTAAGTGTTAAAATTGTAGTTGTAAATTGCTGAAAGGTCGTATTATTTCAATTTTCCATTTTTACTCGGCGAAAGGTTTGATGTGAAGAATAAACAAACAATACAAAAGTAATACAAGGCAGAGTTCATAACATAGGCACTTGAGACGCTAGAAGCAATACCGTGAACCGACGCTCGTGCAAAACTTGCGAGAACGCGTTTGCGCAAAGTATTAACTAAAATTTGCATAGTTCGACGAAACTTCGACGTGGAAGTTGTAGATCAATGTCCCACAGGCGAATGTTTCACTGTGAATTTTAATGCGGAACTGTGTATAAAATGGGTTTCCGGCTTTGCGTTGTTTCGCTGCGAATTTTCCGCCATTGCGGACGGTCGCGCAGCATTCGCGAATTTGGTCACATCTCTTTTAACGTTGAATATGTATGAAGAAGAGTGGACTCGTAGTTTTTTGCTTGCAGGTTGTTTTTTTTTGTGCAGGCTTAAAAAATATTGTAAAAAATATTTGAATATTATCTGGTACGTACCTATCAAACTTTATGGAAATGCAAATAGTCTGACACCAAATTGGGAGCGAGTCCAAAAGTCACGTGGTTCTTCATCGAGAAGTACTTCTACTCCCTTGCGTGCTCCATAAAATGCAATCTGATTCCAATTACAAATTTGTATACAAATCCTTATTTTTTAAAAGTTTGACTATGAAACTACATATTTTAACGAAAGTCTGATAAATCACAGATATAATAAGTGATATTGATTGGTTAACACTACAATAAATATCAAACTTCGTTTATATGGGGCGTTCTTGGAGTCACCGAGGCAGCTCAAGTTAATTTGTAAAAGTAAGCGAGATTAAATAATAACAATTGTCATAAATTCATTCGTTTTTTAATTTATAACATGTTTTAAGTAAATACATACTTCTCAAATCTTTACATTTTACAGACCCATAAAATCGAATTTACAAAATTGCCTTTTAGTAAACTCGTAAACATAATGTCAAGTCATCAAAGTAGCATTACTCTCCGTACTCCAACTCTGGTGGTACCATTTTGTTATTTCCTACGAAGAGGGTAATAAAACAGAAGGTTGCTTTCATTAGACGGGCTGGTATAAAACCAAGTTAAGCCTTGCAAACTCCAAATGTAGCCTTCATTTTTATGATGGATATAAAATTTCAAATTTCCCTGCTGAGTTGGTAGTTTGTAGCATTTTTTATACAAATAAAGCAAACTTGGGTATAATACGTTTAAATTCGTCCCGATACCTCTTAGAGGGCAATATTTTCTCATTCCAAAATTTTATTGACAAAAAGCGTTGTGCGAGAAAGCCACGAAAGGCGTTTTTCACTGATTATTCTAGTCGCTTTACTGGAGAATGGATGGTGGAACCTCCTCTTACAATAATTGACTAACTTCATCACCAGCAACTCATCAACCCATTACTAAGCGTAGGACTCCTCTCAGAGGAGGGTTATAGGCCATTGTCCACCACGCGATCCCAATGCCAATTGGCATTTGGCAGACTTTACATACTTTAGAGAACATTATGGGGAACTCTCAGGCGTGCAGGTTTCCTCACGATGTTTTTCTTCACTGTTTAATCATTTGATATTTAATTGCTTAAAGGTACAACTACAAATAGTCAGAGGCGTGCTCAAGATCGAACTCGTGATCCCTCATTAGGAGACCGCAGTCCGAACCACTTGGCTCTCACTGCTTCTAGAGTGATCCCGTTTCTATGAGCGTGGCGTTCTATTTTTACAAGCTTTTATTTAGTTTCACCTGTTACCACTTCCCGGTTACCGATTGAGCTTAAATTTTGCACACATGTGTAAATCGCGTGACAATGCAATATTATGATGACATGGTGTTGATCTGATGATGGAGCTGGAAGGTGGCCATAGGAACTTCGCAATGAAACAACACAACCTCATCAAATTTGGGCTCGTTTGGATCGTTTTGACGAGTAGTTGGTCTTTCAATGGTAACCAGGGTCTGATGATGGAGCTGGAAGGTGGCCATAGGAACTCTGTAATGAAACAACGCAACAACATCGAGTTTCGGCTCATATGATTTGTCTTGACAAGTACTTTGTTTTTAGATGGTTACCAGGGTCTGATCTGATCAGGGTCTGATGATGAAACCGGAAGGTGGTTCTGGTAACTCTGTTATAAAATGACGTCGATATCATACCATCGAGTTTAGACTCGTTTGATTAGTGTTGACAAGTAGTCTGGTCCTAGATGATATTCACGGACTCATGATGAAGCCGGAAGGTGGTTTTAGCAACTTTGTAATAAAACGACGTAACCCTGTCGAGTTTGGGCTCGTTTGATTCGTCTTGACAAGTACAATACTAGTCTGGTTCTAGATCATAGTCAGGGTCTGTCGATGTAGCCAGCTACTAAAAGCTTGTTTTTTAAAAATATATTTTTTAATTTACACTTGTTTAAAATGTATTGTTTGAATACGACAAAACTAGTCTGCAGCATTTCTTTCATAAATTTCATTTAACCATTAAGTAAAATATGATCGACAAAAAGCAAGGACACACCAGCTGGCCCTAACGACGTCACGAGATAGCAATATGAAGTTGCCATTTTCCAAGCTTCCTATATACTAATAATACAAAAAATCGTATTTTTAACCCCTACAAAATAGATATAAGTTTGACTTGTGTATATGTGCATCTGTCTAGTCCCTCGTAGCTCCCTATTGAATGGCCCGATTTTGCTGCGGTTTTGCTTTTTGAAAGCTAACGTAACCGAGGTGAATCTTAGCTATAATTTTTGAAAATCCATGATATTATATATATGTTTGAATATCTGCCCAGACGAAGAATCATCAGTTCTTTTCCTACTTGCTTAAAGGGTTTTACAAACTTTCACGGGTGCGATTGATTTGAAATTCGGATTATTTCCAAGGCGTGGTAACCTTGAGTTGATTCTGTAGCATTAAGTTGTCTGCGGGATACCCAACTCCTCAGCAACTTACAGCAGATATAGTGTGTTTGGGCTCTTTAGAATGGTCTCAATGAGTAGATGATGATCAAGGATCGAGGAGAAAGATCTGATGATGGAGCAGAAAACTGGGTAGCAGGATGTCAGTTATATCTTACACAATTCACATGTCAGTGTTTGAATTTTTCAATTTACGCTTATGATTAAAATAGGGCAAATAAAGTCACGAAAAAAAGAAAAAATATCCTATCTGAAACATAGTATGATTCAAATGCTTTACGCCACTATATCAGCTTTTGATAAAGAGCTCAGGTTGGGGATCAAGGAACAGTTGAGATCTAGGCTGAGATAAGGGCTTCATCACATGTGACGGGAAACGAGGTATCGTCCTCACATCTCCCCTTTTTACAATCATGATAAACGCTTTCAACTTTTGCAGACTCTCTATGAACTTTTATAATTTTTTTTGTAAAATGACATGTTAAACTAACTTATATTATGTTTGTTCGTTGTTAAAATATTATTTATAGTTAGTTCAATTACGTCGTCCGTGTACTCCAATCACACTCTATTACAATAGAATGTTAATAAAATACCGGTAGCTATATTATGTTAGTACAAAGATAGTATAAGTATACCACAGAACTGCGAGAAGTCGTCAGCTTTAGCATACTCGTTCAACATTTTTGAAACGAACCGCTATAATGGTGGGAATCGCCCTTCCCGTTTCCGTGTCGCCTAGCACGTATAATTTCAGTATCTGGAAGGCAAAAGTTAATAGGCATCTTCTAGGCAAGCGCACTTCAACCTAGACCTTATCTTTGCTATCCAAAATTGGTTGTCGTAAAGCTCAAGCCTACCTCGTAATAAAAAAGTCATTTAAGAACTAGGGACCTCGGTCGTATACTCGAAAGGCTAAAGAGTAACCGTTCACTATTTACAACGGCCTTTTTCAGTTACCTGCCTGGCGCAGTGGTGACCTCTGTGTTCTTATAACTGGGAGGTCTAGGGTTCGATTCCCTGCAGGGGCTAGTGAGAGGCTTGGGCCAGCTTTGGCCTTAGCTAGTTACCACCCTACCGTCAAAGAAGTGGCACCAAGCGATTTAGCGTTCCAGAATGATGGCGTGTAGAAACAGATTAGGGGTATGGGTTAAATGTACACTGCCATACTTCTTCCAAGTTAGCCCGCTACCATCTTAAACTGCATCGTCACTTACCATCAGGTGAGATCGCAGTCAATGATTACCTTGTCATCGAATAAAAAAAGCCGATACTGTCAATTCTCCCTTACTCACAAAGTTTTAGTATTCTTACTAATCCTTACTAGATATCAGCTATACTAGTGTCTATTCTGTGCTAATATTATAAATGAGAAAGTGTGTGTTAGTTGGTTTGCCATTCAACCACGCAGCAACAGAGCAACCGATTGAAGTGACTTTTGCATGAGTTGGTATATGTAGTTGTGGACTTGGAGTGATTTAAGCTAATTTTTATCCCGGTAAAACGTAAAAAGTGAGATGTAGTTAGTAGGTAGGAAAGTCGAAATTTGAGCAAACCTAAATTTTTAAATCTAAAAAGCGCGTCGGCGGGACCAAGAGGGTTCCCTCGGAATTTTTTAAAAACCTAACGTTTGTTTTATAATCACTTTAATGGACGACCATTAGACGAAGACAACAGACAATAGACAAATTACTACATAGACATGACATAGACCATCTTAAGACTAGCACAGACGATATGATTTTGTAATGACATGTTTAGACGATTAGATATTATAACATCTCCCTTTTTTGACAAAGAAATTTACATATAAAATAGAAATTACAAATTAAATTTTTAGTTGACATACATAAGAAAATAAAAATTAATAGAAAACAAGATGTGAGTTGGACAATGACTTACTTAACAATATACATTAAATTTTACACTTAATCAATTCGTTTAGGCAATTTAACTTCTCTTCCAGACCTTGTTACATACTTGTAATATTCTTGTTCGTTACTAAATGAATCCATCAATGAATCTCTGTTTGCCTCCATCTGTCTGTCAGCTCTTGTTTCATTTTCCCTTTGGACTGGACTTTGGGCTTTTGGAGAACCATTGGATTGCACCTCATCAAACTTATTACAACTTTCGTTTGACAAAAACCTTAAATGAATTCTATTCCTTCTATATCTATTTCCCTTACTATCCTCAATTATGTATGACCTTTGACATTTTAATCTTTCTTTGACAACAGCTGGAAGCCAGTCTGAATTAGGCATTTTTTTGAAACTAACAAAATCACCAGGATGTAAAAGTGGTAAAGGTTTTTTATTCCTATTATAATAATATTTACTTTGTGCCTTGTCTTTTTCAAAACTTTTTTTATATTCACTGAAAGTGACTACTTTACTTACTGGTAACTTTACTGGTTTCAACTTTTTATTAGTAACTGGTATATGCATTCTCAAATTTCTTGATTTTGTAATATAATTTTTTAAAGATTGAAAACTTTTTTCACAATTTTCATCCCAGACCCATACTGAGTCTTTTTTTAGAAGATTTCTCAAAATTTTAGTTTTTTCTGACATATTTTGAATAAAAGGACCTAAATAGTTTATCATACCTAAGACTCTTTGTAGTTCTTTGACATTTGTTGGCGATGGCATATTGACAATTGCCTTGACTTTTTCCTGATCGACCTTAGCACCTTCTTTACTAAAGACATAACCTGAAAAACATACTTCTTTGACTGAAAATTTGCATTTTTCTTTGTTTAATTTTAAATTGACTTCTCTTGCTCTCTGCATGACTTTATACAACCTTTCATTGTGAATTTCTTCTGTCTCTCCGTATACTAAAATATCATCGACAAAAACTAGCACTCCTTCAATATCAGCAAAAATATCGGTCATTACTCTATGAAAAATCTCTGACGCAGCATTAATACCGTAAGGCAATCTTAAATAACGATAGCGACCAAAAGGAGTTTGAAATGTGCACAGATCTGAACTAGCACTATCTAATTTCAACATCCAAAAACCAGAAAAAGCATCCAGATGTGAAAAGTAAGACGCACCTTTTAATATTGACCTAATCTCATCTATACTTTTTAGAGGATAATGCTCTCTGATTATATATTTATTAAGATTCCTAGGATCAAGACAAATTCTTAACTGACCTGACTTTTTGACAGTGACAACAACTGAATTTACCCACTCGGTAGGATATGTGACTTTTTCTATGACGTTCATCTCTGACATGCGATCCAATTCTTCTTTTAATTTATTATACAATCCAAATGGAACTTTTCTAGGTGGATCAACACATGGTACTGCATTTTGCAGAAGCTTCAAGTGACAGACAGGTGGAAGACATCCGAGACCCTGGAAAACATCATTAAATTCTTTTAAAATCTCACATTGAGACATGTTTTTGTTGCTCATTGCAAACACTCTTTTTAAGACACCTATGCTAATACATGTAGGTAGACCTAGGACTGTAGCACATTGAATATCTGCAATATAAAATGTTATATACTTTTGACAGTTATTGAAATGACAAATTAAATCACATTGACCTAATATTTTGATTGTTGAGCCATCAAAACTTTTAACCTGGGCTTGACATTTTTTAATTAATGACTGAGACAAGTTTAATTTATTAAATGTAACATATGACATAATATTAATATCAGCACCCGAGTCTAAGATGCATTTCACTTCGACACTGTTTATGTACATACTAAGATGCCAAGACGTTTCACTGTTTGAAGAATTATTGTTAAGTTTCACCATTCCTATGAATTGATTTTGTATATCGGATGTCTGCTCCTCCGAATTGACTGTTGACTCTAAATTTCTGACATTGTTTTTGTTAAGAAAGCAAAATTTGGAAAAATGATTATAGCGATGACATAAGTTACACTTAACTCCCTGTGCTGGACATTTGAAACGATGACGCTGACCACACCGACCACAGATTTTATTCTTGACATTCCGTTGACTGAATGGACTCTGACTGCGTTGACTTGAACTTTGACGTTGTGACATACTTTTACTGACTGGACCTCTGGACCTTGACCTTTGTACATACATTATATTATCTTGACTCTGTGTATTGTCCATTTTTTGTGCGTTTTCTTGCGCCATGATGACTGTCTTTGCGAGAGAAATTGTCCTTTCCAAAGAAGGGTTATTTTCTTGAAGCAATCTTTGCTTGACATTTGTAAACTTTGAACTCATATTTGCGATGAATATGTCCCTTATCAGTGAGTCTTTAAGCGATCCAAACTCGCATTTATTTGATAAATTTTGCAAGTCGGTAATGAAGTTGTCCATTGTTTCATCGGGTTTCATACCTCTAGTGAAAAATGAATGACGTAGCATTGTTAAACTTTTTTGAGGCTCAAAATAATTGTCAAATTTTGTCTTTAACTCGTTCAATGTTATTTTTTCAAGTTCAATGGAAAACGAGTTGAAAATTTCGACGCCATTTTCTCCCACCGTGTTCAAAAATATCGCGACTTTGCGTTTTTCAGACGCGTTCTCGAGGTCTGTGGCCAAAAGAAATACTTGAAAACTCTGCCACCACTTCTTCCAGGCTGCAGCATTGCCAAGACTATCAGCTTTTGATATGTTCAGCACGGGAATTCTATTGAATGAGCACGTTTCTGTTTCCGGCTTGACCTTTTTTTCTTGATACGACATGACGATAATTAATAGTGTAAATATTGTATTTATTTGCTGACGTGACTATTCGATTTTAATATTTTAGAATTTATATGACTTTATGAAGACTGATTATATTTATTAATTTCACTTAAACTTCTGACACCATGTTTTATAATCACTTTAATGGACGACCATTAGACGAAGACAACAGACAATAGACAAATTACTACATAGACATGACATAGACCATCTTAAGACTAGCACAGACGATATGATTTTGTAATGACATGTTTAGACGATTAGATATTATAACAACGTTGACGAAATGACGGGTAAAATCTATAAAACTACATTTATATAGAAATAGCTAATAACCAAGTTCAAGTTAAAATTGCCTGCCATCAATTTCTTTGTTTGGGAGTGCCTCTGCTGGCAGATAAAATATCACACACGCTGCAAGGGACATGCGATCGGCATTGGTGGCATTCAGGTCAGGTGAGACTACAGTCGCTGAAGCGCTGCGCGAAGCAATTTTCTCGGAAGTCCGCTATGGACGCGAGTATCGAGTCCAGTCATATTATATAATATTATTTTGTACGTTTTCTCATGAGGAAACTCTAAAACTGAACTCAGAAACAGAACTGCAACAAGAAATTTAAAGATAAATTAATATTCTGAACGATATCGTCCGCAGAGCCCTCGTCTCGGCTGGCGTGCCCTACATACTCGAGCCACCCGGGTTGAGCCGCACAGACGGCAAGCGTCCAGATGGCTTGACGCTCGTCCCATGGCAAAATGGCAAATGCTTGCTGTGGGACGCGACGTGCACTTGTACATTCGCACCAAGCCATCTCAGCCGGACGGCGCGGGTTGCCGGCGCTGCTGCAGAGTCCGCTGCTTTAAAAAAAAGAGGCAAATACGCCCCTCTTCTGGGCAGCTACCTTTTTGTCCCTCTGGCGGTGGAGACGATGGGATGCTGGAATGAGGAGGCTAGGAGATTTTTATTTGACATCGGACGTCGTTTAAGGGAAAGAGGCTGCGATCCATGCTCTGGGGCTTACCTGATTCAAAGGCTGTCAATCGCCATACTACGCGGCAATACCGCGAGCTTGATGGGCACCTTTGGCTCAGGGGCAACCAGGGGTGGTATTTTTGACTAAAATGTGTTTTTGGTTTTATTTACTTACCTGACATTGTACGATTTTGACATTTATAATAAAATATTTATAAAAATTGAAAAAATTAATGTTCTTTGCTATAAATAATCCGCCAAACAGAATAAATCTTTTTATAAGTAAAATAATTCGACGATTGAATTGTGGAGTCAACATCTCCTGATGATGTTCCGGTATCGGAGCGAAACGTACGTCGACTGTTAAAAGATTTATTCCGTTTGGCGGATTATAGCAAAGAACATTAATTTTTCTTTAAATATAATGGATTTCCGCAAAGTAACGCCTGATTTTATTCAATATTTGCAACAAGAAAATCAGAAAGATCTAAGTTTCTAAAAGTTTGTTTGTTCATTCAAATTCGTATCCCACAAAAAATATGAATTAAAACTTAAAGTTCCGAAGCAAATAAATTGTCATTATTTCGGACACAACAATGTTAAACTGCAGCGCAATAAAATTTCGCAGCGAGGCGTAATAACTGGCGAAAACAGTAAGTTGGAGAAGCACGATATGGTAATAAATGGTAAAAAGTTGGTAATAAACCGACTGTTATGATAAAATGAAGCAAAGTGAACGCATTTATTTCCAGTGCAGGAAACGTTGCCGCTTCTATCAAGGGCGATTTGAGTGCACGCAATACTGCATGAGGGCTGGTTGATAATAAAACTATTGCTATGATACAGTACCACAGAAATGGTAATAACAAGGCAATAGAAATGCTGTGTGCCACGTCGAACTATACAGAACGCATGTCGCCGCCTCGCAGCTACAACTACATACACAAAATTACATTGCTACGCAATCACGCATACAAATGTACACTGTATGCTGCGTAGACAGAATTAAGCCGTAAAAGTAGCGACTTAAAGATGTAAATGCGTCGCATCGTTCGCTTACCTCAAACATCACTGTATCTGTAGTAGTGAATACGTATAATATATCGTGCTGGAGACTGGGAGTCTCCAGTGCGGCAACAAGATCACGCGTACACAGCATTTCTACTGGCTTGTTATTAACATTTTTGTGTACAGTACCGACCTGACAGTAAATATGACACAATATTATGTCAGCTGGCTTTGGCTTGTAGAGCGTTGTCTTTGTCACACAAAGCGACGACGACGACGACGACGACGACAACAACAACGTTCTACGAAGGTTGGCCGATTTTCACTTTCTCAAGCTCGAATTGTAATATTAGTGCCCAGTACTTAGGTAATAGGTATCTATACTTCCCTATAATGGCTGTTGCTTATATGGTGACCCAGCACGAGAAAACACATGGCAGATCCACAACTGGGAGGATTAACAACAATTGGTAGATTTGCCATGTAAAACGTTTGAAAAAAAAACGCGCGGACTGAAAACCGAAAGGTTGATGGTTCAGTTCCACACCCGTTGCAGTAATGTCGTACTTACCTCTACCTGTGCTTCTACATAGTAATGCATGGCTAATATTAAAAAAAATATTTGTAATTATTGTCCTCATAATATCTTTATAATATATTCGTCAGCATTGCACTGTGCGATATTGAAATGCGCGAGTTACCCTGCACAAGCCAATTTCGTCGCAATCACCCTTCCGCTGTGAATGATCCAACGCAATTTCGGTCATGCATACCATGATTGTGACTGGAAATGGAAACAAACCCAAAGATATATAGACCATAAGATTATTATTATTGGATATTATGTTTAAATAATAATTTTGTTGGTAAAATCTTACCCTTTAAAAGACAGAAATCGGCAGTACCTTCAAACCACAAATTTTATGAAAACTTTAAAATATCATTACTAATATTATAAATTTTAAAGTGTGTTTCTTTTTGGGGTGTGTTGTCGTATTTTCTTTCCTGGTCTTGTGTGTACTGTGTAGTGATTCACTAGGTATTATAAATAACATAAAAATAATATGTTCTGTCCCTATTAGATACGTATATGTATAAACACGTATCTATATATTGGTATTGGGTACAAGGAAATACATTCACTATAGCAGACAGACTGCTCTATTTGATATGCACCCTTTCGCTGATGCAAATCCGGTTGTAACGATCATTAATATTTATTATTCCATCCGATTTTATGATTATCTGTCAAAGAAATCCAGTATCTTTTAAAATATTACCATCAAATTGCAAACTATTATTTTATTTATATGGAAGTATTAATAGGTCAGTTTTATTTTTAGCTGAAAAATCTAATGCCAATATTCTAAGAAAGAGGACGAAACTTTGTAAGCAATTCTTCCGGAACTAGTTACAGATAAGGTAGATAAACAGCTACAGGCTTTAGTTTGCATCTCATTGACATCGGTTTTTATTGTTATCAGATATAAATAAATTGTCATCATCAGCACTCTATAAATATCTTACTACTGACCGCAGGTCGCCTCTCACTGAAGGCATATAGTATACCACACCGGCCCAATGTAAATTAAAAGACTTCTCACCCCAGAGAACATTATGGAAAACTCTCACGCGTGCAGTTTTCCTCACTTTTCTTCACCGGTGATATTTAATTCCTTAAACGCAAACGTAAACTAGCGTTAACTCCGAAAAGTCAGAGATCAGAGTCAGATGCCCGGGATCGAACCTGCGACCGTCCGAAAAGGAAACCGCAGTCCTAACAACTAGGCTGTTGCGTTACAGCAATGGTTGCAGTGTAACAGCGTGTTCTTGCAGAGAGATCGGTGAAGGAATAAAGAAACACAGACTGCAGTGTCTAATGGTAGTGGCATATATTACATATTTACAAAGGTCTTATATACTAATTAATTTTATAAATAAAAGGTGGGGAAAGATGTGCTTGGATATTACGTACGTGCAAAAGTTGCTGAACTAATATTATTATAAGTTTGTTGAAATAAATTACAAGGTAATTATCGCGGAATTAAAATATGCTATGAGGTGCTCTATGGTCACGTCTCGTACGTGCCATATAGGCTATCACTGCTTAACAGATTAATAGATACTTAGATACAATTCTAAAACTATACACATTACAAAACACACTTAATTACGTCTAATCCAGCAATCTGGTAAATGCACCCCAGCAGTCTGACGCAGTGAGCGATTTGATATGCGCGCTTCCTGTGAGACTGATCCGACGCTATGGTGTCGGGCTGTCCGCCATGACTGTTCCCCTTGTACACCGTACATAAACACGTAGGTATTGTCACTGAATACATAATAGTACTGTGTGGTTATGCCGAGTTTTAATTCGTTTGATCGTAATAGTTAACAATGACATTAGCATCAAAGTAAAATGAACCATATTAGTATCGATTTAAAGTCACAAATTAAATACAGACGATTTTAATTTGGAGCGTTTTCGTTACGTAAATTTATAAGAATACATACACGAAATTGAGCTCTAACTCAATACTGTTATGGTTTATTTTACTTTGATGGTAAGTCATAGTTTACTATACATAGTTAACTATCTAATCTTGTACTAACCGTACAGGTACAGAAGATTCACTTCGCAAAATCATTTAAATAAATATCGTCTCTTGCTACCACACAATAAAGTGCAATCCACGTGGCACAGACCTAACCTACCTACAGTCATCCTACAGTCGTATTCACCTATATAGAAGTTGCCTCTCTTTCTGTCGCGTAACTCTTATCCCCTACACAACCACAAGTACCCTTGTACCGTCTTACTTGTAGCTTTTTGTCTAAAATCAAGAGTGCGCTTGCGATAGTATATGATTGAAATACTTATCTATATAAAAAAAAATCGTGTCACGATGTATGTTCGGGACAAACTCGAAAGTACTGAACTGATTTTGATCAAACTTCGTAACTATATACCTAGTCTGTAATTAAAAAGATCCAATTAAAAGTCCAACTTAAAAGATAGTTTTTATCTTAATAATTGACATCAATATTTGTTATTGCAAATTAAAATAATATGTTAATTACACGACAGCCATATATATACTTCTTCTTCTTCTTTATCAACCTATAGACGTCCACTGCTGGACAAAGGTCTCCTGCATGGACTTCCACAGGCTTCGGTCTTGCGCCGCTTGCATCCAGCGGCTCCCTGCGACTCGTTTGATGTCGTCGGTCCACCTGGTGGGGGGCCTGCCAACACTACGTTTCCCGGTGCGGGGTCGCCACTCCAACACCTTGGGACCCCAACGACCATCAGCTCTTCGAACTATGTGCCCACTATCTGTTTCCACTTCAGTTTCGCGACACATATACAGTTTGACCTAAATCTCGAACGATGTTAGATTGCGAGATAGGCTTAACCCAAATAGACTACTTATCTTACTAATCCTAACTAATATTATAAATGCGAAAGTGTGTTCGTTTGTTAGTTTGTCCTTCAATCACGCCGCAACAGAGCTACGGATTGACTTGTTATCCCGGATTGATTTTTTATCCTGGAAAATTAAAGAATTTAATAACTAAATCCACGCGGACGAAGTCGTGGGCATCAGCTAGTAACATTATAATCATGTTGCTTAGCTAATGTAGGGGTTTCCTAATAACCCAGTAGCCTAAGGATAGTTGACTCAAATCCAAAGGGACAGATGAATGTTAATTCTGTGTTCAGACTTCAGCTACCACCAGTACCTCTTTTGTTCTCTTTTGTTATTGTTTAGTTAACCGTTAGCAAACTCTCAGAACAATTAGTATGAAAAAGATTACAGAACTTTTGAACTCATCAACTTAGTTTGATTTACCTAGAGATTTGAATCAAACCTTGTCTACTAAAACTTTGAAAATTAAAATTTGGGTTTATGTCCAATAGTCGAAGTTTGCAGGTGCTTAACATTTGACTTGGTTCTATTTTAATCACCGTTAAAGTTCAACATCTACGAGTATTGAAGACATTACCCTTAGCCGGCTTCTAATGATAATGGAACTTTCGAGTGACTGTAACCCAACATTAATTCAACTTGTACTTTAGCGTAATGGCACCGGTTTCGCTAATTGCGCTTTAGAATAATTATATTGTGCCACGTGTACACGCATATTCGTTTTAATGGATTTCAGGCATTAATATTGGTCGGAGGCACGTACGATTCTAATTGGATTTGCCAAAAACTAATGTAACGCTAATTAGAAGGCGTTTGCTGTTATTTAATGGGGATGACTGTTACCTTCTGAAATCATGAGTCTAATCCCGACTTGCACCAAACTGCTAAGTCAGGTGTAGTTAAATTTTGTAATGCTGTCACTATTTGACAATACTCTTTCAGAGTTGACATGAGAAGGACATATATAGAAAATTTAACTAAACATGACTAAGCAGTTTGGTGCAAGTCGGCCTAAAAGTCGTTAAATAAATAAATAAATACTTAATACACTTGTCGATATAAATTGCTTGACTGCTCATAATTGAGTTTTCCGTCTCAGTGCACTGTGCACTGGCGCCGCAATCCTTGCCTGATCCATACCTAGTACCTACCCTACCTCACCCTAACTATACTATTACGCAGGTAGGAAGCAATGGATCAACGTGATTTTTTGCATAGGTATTAATTATAGTGGAGGACCTAAAGAGTGATATAAACTTTTAATCCCTGAAAAACAAAGGTTTCCCGCGGGATTATAATAAATCTAATTCCACGCGGACGAAGTATGGTGCAAAAGTAGTAGTTGAGGAATAAATCAGTCAACGATTTTAACTATAACTATATTGGTAGCATATTGCTACAAGTAATATGTAGATTGGCTATAGGTACTAGTAAGTAGATTCAAATCATAATGATACAAAAATAGAGATAAAATTTTAGCTCAATAGATCTTTTCTGATCTGATCTTTTTTTTTTTGAGTTTCTTAGATAACATTAGCAGATTTTCATTTTATTAAATGCACTCCGAGTTTAAGAAGCCATAAAAGAGCACTTACAATAAATAGCTTTGCAAAAACATAATAAGCTGTAAATCCGCTCCGGAGGTAATTGGGAAACTTTATTGAGACTACTTACATTTGTTCCCTGGAAGTTATTGTTAATTAAGAAAATTAAATTAAATCTCAGTTTAAAGTTTAAGTTTCGAAAGTACCTACACCAAGTAAATAAGTTTTAAATTGCTTTTTTACTATTAAAAAAAAATAGTTATGCGAGCTTCATTGCAGGTTCTAGGATAACAACAATTAAGAATAAGTAAACTTTTCCTAATATGGATGTCATCATCATCATCATTTTCAACCCATCATCGGCTCACTACTGTGTGAGGTCTCCTGTCAGAGAAGGGTTATAGGCCATAGTCCACCACGCTGGCCCAATGCGAATTGGCGGACTTCACACACCTTCGAGAACATTATGGAGAACTCTCAGGTGTGCAAATTTCCTCACGATGTGCTTCACCGTTAAAGCATGTGATATTTAATTTCTTGAACGCACTTAACTTCTAAAATTCAGAGGTGCGTACCCGGGATCGAACCTGCGACTCCCCGATAAGGAGACCACAGTCGTAACCACTAGGCTATTACTGCTTGTATATGCAATATTGTATATGTATTGCTTGTATGCAATATGGATGTAGGTTCCCTGAATTGTAGCCAGAAAAACTGCAACTTTGTACCCATGGAGTTCATGGAGCAATAATAATAATTATTCACAAGTATATTATAATTTTTGTATGTTGGAAACTATAAATTGGAGTATTTAGAAAAAAGAGCTGACAGTTCTATTTTTGGTTAAACCAATGTGTACCGAAGCCTCTGAGCAATTTAGAGACTACCGCATTTTCAATGTAGTGTGAACAATAATAATCTTTGCATTAATTAAACTAACCTAGAGGGCAGCCATGGGGAGGCGTACCTATCAGGAGCATGGGATCGATCCGCTCGTACACGAAGCTCGCAGGCCAGCATATGGTACGCTATAACCATAAAATTTTATCGTATTCGATGCTGAAATGATACACGAAACAATATAAATTATAGCGCCGCCCTGGCATCGCGCCAGTCGTGTATTGGTGATGACAGGGCTTATTTGCTATGTCCTCGATTGTGACAAAAGGTTGCTAGACCGTAACTTAGCGTTTCAACAATTTGACGATGTGTCTCATACGCGGTTTAGACAAAAATTGGTTCACAATCCTTACTAATATTATAAATGCGAAAGTGTGTTTCTTTGTTGGTTTGTCAAGTTTTGTTTGTCCTTCTATCACGCCGCAACAGGGCTACGGATCGACGTGATTTTTTGCATGGGTATAGTTGAGGACTTGGAGAGTAACATAGGCTACTTTATATCCCGGAAAATCAAAGAGTTCCCGAGGGATTTTAAAAACTAAATCCACGGGGACGAAGTCGCGGGCATCATCTAGTAGAACAATATTCTGTATGATGGTGAGTATACCAAATCCTCTTTTATCTGTGTCTACGTCCAAGAGAATTTATTGCGTTTGCCTTCGCCACTTCTGTATGAACCACACCTTGCGTTTCGACAAGTTGATGACGTAACGGAACCTCAGTCTTTATTCATGAGTGCTATCCAATACAATAAAGTAAGTTTAAAATTCGAAATGTATTGCTTTGTTATCGATATCATTATCGACTGACAAAGTAACTACAATACGATCGATGGGCATCAGCTTTTTATCGATTCTGTTTAAGATTTTGATGGAGTCGCGATAAATGTCTAGTGCAATGCATTTAAGCATTGATGCACTGAATGTATTATTGTTTTATTGAATCTGGCAAATCAGTAAATCGAAATCCTTTCTTGTTACATTCCGCATTTTAAAATTCTGTACAGCAAAGCAACAATCCGCATTTACATATAGTATAGTTTCTTAAATAACAGTGAATATTCGTATGAATTTGTAATTCTTTTTAACTTTTAACTTTATGTGGATTTCAATAAAATTTTATTTATCATTTTTAGAACGTTTCACGTGAAACACTTTTCGTAGGAATAATTTTTTACTAACATTAGTGATTAAAGTTTTTAAACGGGTGGTTTCATTTTACAAGATTGTAAATGAGCCGGATCGGTCCAAATAAAGGTGCGAACGTATTCCTGAATTGCGGTGTGTCGTGAAATAAAACACAGCGAATACGGTCACGGTCATACATTTTATATGACGGCGTGCGCACAGTGAACTCAGAAGAGTTAAAAGTATCAGTGTACTTGAAGCTTAGATGGCGTTACAATACAAGAAAAGAGTGATATATCTGGGCCTTAATTACGTTTTCAACCTAAGTTTACTCTGCCTTTCTAGTAAGTTAGGTACACTGTTCTACAGGTATTGACTCCTAGACGTAACTCAAACATGGGAAGTAAAACTAAATAAAGACAAACTTAGTTCCGGAGACAAGACGAGCTTTTGTTGGAGCAAGACAACCTTAATGTTATTAATTAATTACCTCTCGACAAGAAATTTTGTGTTTACGTTTTCCAATGAAAACTTTCGTGGGACCTCACCCATGTTTTAATTGTAAACAATACTACAAACATATTTTATTACATATTATTTTATATCCATACACCATTTGAAGAAATACAGTTAAGAAACAGGTAGAAGGTTGCATAAGCGCTATCATTAAAGAACCGTGAAAATTTTTGTTTAGACGGGCTCTTCTATAATTTATCTATTTACTTCAATGGGGGATATCCTTCATTCAAACCTACCCTTTATTTTCAAATTACAAGGTAAGTTACCTTGTAATTTGAAATATCTTATTTGCTATCAAATTATTATTTAGTACCCAGAAAAGTACTATTACTTTTCTGGGTACAAAATATCGGGCTTCCGTATGGAAAATTAGAGCGCCCAAGCTATTCAATATTATAATTCCAACAAGCGTGAAGCCACAGGCTCTGCAGGCAGGCAGGCAAAATAAAAGAGCTCCTGGCTTAGAATTGCAAAATGTTACATTGCCACCAACGGTCAACCGTGAAAAATATTTGTGAATTTCGACGAATGTTATTGAATATTTATGGAAGGGTATATCAACATGCAGAATTTTGCTAATACAGCTGTTACCATACGAGGTTTTTACGTAAGTGATAACATCGGACCGTACTATAATTTTTTTTATTCATGACAAGATATTGACCGCAATCTCATGTGAAGTGAAGTGACGATATAGTCAAGATGGTAGCGGGCTTAAACCTAACCCTAATCGGTTTCTACAACCCTAAATCTTTGGGCGGCACCTCTGGAGGTATAGTGGGAACTAGCCACGCCCAAAGCCTCTCACCAGACTAGATCAGAGACATTTCAGAAATTATCGAAATTGTTCCCACCGGGAGTCGAACCCGAGACCCCACATTTTAAGACCACAGTGCTCAATTCTCTGTCTCAGGCACATAGAACTAGCGATAGTTTTTATATTGAATATAATGTCAAAATATACGCTTGGATAAGACTTATATTACGTTGGTGAAATCGGCCCTTATAGGTAAAAAATTGTAGTCTGCAGCTTAGCGAACTTCCGTGAAGGTACGATAAATATGTGACTATCGCATAATATTTGGAAACTTGGCGACTGTCCAGAATAAATATACCTACCGGTGCTTGCAAAAATGGAAAAGTTCAAAATATATTTGTACTTACTAGTTTTTGCCCGCGACTTCTTCTACTTTGATTGTTTACTAAAGGCTAAAAAGTATACTATTTTGTTTTCCAGGATTTAAAAGTTAGCCAAGAGTAGTTAAGTACGTGTTTTAGCGGTTGAGTTATGTTAAGGTTAGAATATTTCTTTAAATATTTATTAATACATGGGTCAATTTGAAACTATTTGCTAACGTTCTTTGGGAGCCTTGTATATGTATATACCTACTTGAATTTGCTAACGTTCTTTGGGAGCCTTGTATATGCCTGCTTGAATTTGCTAACGTTCTTTGGAAGCCTTGTATATACCTACTTGAATTTGCTAACGTTCTTTGGGAGCCTTGTATATACCTACTTGAATTTGCTAACGTTCTTTGGAAGCCTTGTATATACCTACTTGAATTTGCTAACGTTCTTTGGGAGCCTTGTATATACCTACTTGAATTTGCTAACGTTCTTTGGGAGCCTTGTATATACCTACTTGAATTTGCTAACGTTCTTTGGAAGCCTTGTATATACCTACTTGAATTTGCTAACGTTCTTTGGGAGCCTTGTATATACCTACTTGAATTTGCTAACGTTCTTTGGAAGCCTTGTATATACCTACTTGAATTTGCTAACGTTCTTTGGGAGCCTTGTATATACCTACTTGAATTTGCTAACGTTCTTTGGGAGCCTTGTATATACCTACTTGAATTTTACACACTGAAAGGAACGGCAATCTTCATACTTGAAATCAAACCAAGACAAAGCCTTAGAACCAGGTAGATAAAACAAGGTAACCAAGTAAAAAACCAGGGAAAAAAACCAGGTAAGGTGCAGCATGCTGTTTGCATCGCGCTCCAGATACCATGCATAGACAATAGACATTCCCACCCTATGTACGAACCTACCTATCTCGCTGACACCGTAGGATTCTCAGACTATGATGTTAACTTAACAACTCACTGTTTGATTGATAAATCAATTGATGTTGTATCTATGTGCTATGCATTACATAATAATTAAGTCCCTCGGGAACTCTAAATCAAAAACTGGCGGATAGGCTGCCTATGTCACTCTCCAGGTCCTCAACTATACCCTTGCAAAAAACCACGTGGATCCATAGCTCTGTTGTAGCATGATTGAAGGACAAACCAACAAACACATTCGCGTTTATAAAAATGACTAAATGATGCCCGCGACTTCGTCCGCATGGATTTAGTTTTTAAAGTCCCTCGGGAACTCTTTGATTTTCCGGGATAAAAAGTAGCCTTTGTCACTCTCCAGGTCCTCAACTATACCCATGCAAAAAATCACGTCGATCCGTAGCTCTATTGCGGCGTGATTACAGGACAAACCAACAAACACACTTTCGAATTTATAATATTAGTATGATTAACCTTGTTTCTTGTCTTTGCTTGCATGGACTTGCGAACAGTATCGGCTGCTACAATAAACTTATATCCAAACTTTCATTCCTTGTACCTTCTTGTAAGTAAGATGCATTATAAAAGATTTAATATTCAAAACTTGTTCGATAAATAAATAATTTATTGGATACCCTTATAACAACTTTATTGCAACAACGATAAATCATTCGTATACGTTTATAACGGCAACAAAACTTCTTCCGGCCTGTCCCATCACAAGGAACTTTTCATTTGGCTCACTAATAATGATATTATGTCAAAGTTTTTTATAGGTTGATCGTCCCATACCGATATTGGTTTATGGCTATTTTCTATAAGATGAGTTATTACCTTATTTTGACCAATATCTGCACAATATGTCATATCCCTTTATATGGCCTGAGCGTTGCTGTTATTGTATCGTAAAAATGTAAACATGAGAAAATAGCAAAAAGTTATCCGCCTTTAATATCTTTATGGAGTAAAACATATCATTACATATCGGGATATTTTTTTACAAAGGTGTACTTTTCTTTTATGATGATAACCAATTTGAAACTGAGAAGCTTCAACTTCAAATTGACACTGCCACACGTTTGACAAAGAAATTGCCATTGACTGCGATCAAACATTATGGTAAGTGACGATGCAGTCTAGGTCTGTGATGGTTGATGGCGTCTTTGCTTGTGCTGACTTGGATTAAGATTCATCATCAAAATCTTGATACGCTGTCCATAGTGATCTACTGGATGATCGACAGCATCTCTCTCTCTCTCTCTCTCTCTCTCTCTCTGCATCGAATTCCTCATTGCTGAGGGAGGTAAGTTTCACTTTGTTGGGATATGCGGTCCCCAGATCCTACCGCAAAAGATTTACATGAAGGGTAAATTAGGCTTTTGGTATCTTTTTAAAATTTGCACAGCATTAAAACAACTCGCTTAGCATTTAAAATTTGAAATTTTCCGTGTTGTTCAAGCAGTGGGGGTATTTAATAAACACCCCAATATCGCTTATACAGGGCCGTCGCATGCCATTGCCACGTCAGCCTTGCGGTGGTCGGCGCGACGCTCTAGCTTCATCGCTTCACCACACAATCACAGTAGTCACCGTCCAAAACATAAGCGAAAAAAGTTATTTCTTAGAAGTTCTTATCTGTTGCCACATTGTCTATCACACTTCACACTAATATTATAAACGCGAAGTTTGTGTGTGTGTGTGTGTGTGTGTGTGTGTGTGTGTGTGTGTGTGTGTGTGTGTGTGTGTGTGTGTGTGTGTGTGTGTGTGTGTATGTGTGTGTGTGTGTGTGTGTGTGTGTGTGTGTGTGTGTGTGTGTGTGTGTGTGTTTGTTACTTTTTCACGCAAAAACTACAGGACGGATAAGGTTGAAATTTGGAATGGAGATAGTTTATACCCTGGATTAACACATAGGTTAGATTATATCTCGGAAAATTAAGGATTCCCATGGGAATCAAAAACCTTGATCCACGCGGACGAAGTCATCGGGCCGCCCGGGCATCATCGAGTTTTTGATAATTCCAGTGGCAATCGAAAACAATGGAAAGTTGACAACTAAGAACTGTTAAACTCGCATTTCGGGCAGGGGACATAATAAAAGATAATTAATATGAATATAATAATACTTCGGTTAAGTAGTAGGTAAACGTTTCTCAAATATAAAATTTAAAAACAAACTTTATATACACGGTGAAATTTCATTGGTTGTACTCCCTGAAAGAGGTGAATGTGCTCATGAAACTGAACAACTTTCCCCAAGGAACATAGGTCGAAATATGAAAAAAAAATTTGGACCTCCCATAGTAAATCAATCAGCTGATCGTCAATTTTGTATGGAGGGTCCAATTTTTTTTTTTTCATATTTTGACCTATGTTCCTTGGGGAAAGTTGTTCAGTTTCATGAGCACATTCGCCTCCTTCAGGGAGTACAACCAATAAAATTTCAACATGTATAGTTGAAGCGAATTCCATTCAAAATCTTTTATCGCATAAGTAGTAAAATTGTCGTTAATATAGGCTACCTCAGTATTACATTGACCTGAGCTATTATAAACGAGAAAGACTACTTTAATTTTAGTGCAATGTAATTAAACAAATTGACCAACTAACTCACTTAACTAAACTCACGAGTATCTCTGCATAATTAAGTCAGTGGCACAAAATGAGCACGCAGCTTAAAGAAACGATAGGCACTGGAATCTCAATGCGCTCGAATGGTAAACCTGCGAGATTTTCCGCGCCGGAAAAAGAGCTGCAAGGAGCCGCTTAATGCAACTCTTTTTTGGTGATCCTTGGAAGTACGACCATTTATCGTACATCAGTTAAGAAGACAAGCATTGACTTTAATTTTTTATCCAACTGTGCAGATGCTGTACAAAAATAGCATACACAATTTTAAATATTACTTTTAAATAGATCCCTCAAAATTTCAAAAAGGTTCATAAAAAACAATAGTATGGTTCACCCGCTTCCGCTTATATCTCGAGGCGTATTCACTCTAAATGCGAGGGCGTGAGCACACAGACCAATGTATCACCAGATTATATGTGTGCAGGGACCGAGATATATTGTGTTGTGGTATGAACCAATGTGCCTATATAGCTTCATGGATTGAGCCGATGGCGTTTGTTACTAGTTCCATTGATCTAACCTCAACGCTACGCCGGCTTAGGTTTCATTTGACCGATTTCAGTTCAGGCTTAACTGACGGATATTACTTCCGGACTTTATTTTGTTTGTATTCTAACTAGCAGACGACTGTAGCTTTATTCGGATGCCATTTGAGCTTGTCGCATCAACTTCAATATATTGGACGAAAAATGTTAAAAGTAAAACGAGAATTGCCAGCGCACGGTCTGAAAAATTGGATTTATTTTGAGTAATCTGAATGGAAAATGAAACTTTCCATTGATGGGCTGATAGAGAGGTTGTCGAATCTGCGTGTCTGTCATTCTATACAATTTTCGAGTAAACAATAGTAAATAAAAGAACGTAAACTTTTTTTTTGAAGAAAAGTCACGATGAACATAGCTAATTTTCTTCCCCCCCCCCCCTCCCCCAAAAAAAAAGTTAAGCACAGCCTTAACTTTCTAACAAAAGTTAGAAGTGGCTACGAGAATAGCGCAACGGGTGGGGGAAGAAGGTATTTGGCACAAAGATAGCTTACATCTCAACTTTTCTTCAAGAAGAATCATAAAATTCGAAGACGCGGATGAAGTCGCAAACAAGATGACCTATGCCTGGCTAGTAATTAATAGCGATGATTAAATCAGGAAGAGCGTAGTGCATATCGGTCAATTATTAAAATTACTTTTAACAACAATTAACGTAAAAAGTATAGTCGCGCAGTGCCAATAGAAAGGACTATTTTGGGCGTCTGTCTGAAGGATAAAGTCTGTGACGCAGAAATCCTTAGGAGAACCAAAGTCACCCAAATTATTATTAGCAAGCTGAAGTGGGCAGGCCATATCTATCGTAGAAGCAATGCTCTGGCCAAATAATGGATGGGGAAAATGTTTTCTAGAGTACGCTGATAATAATGATGACGATGTTACTTAGTAATCTAGCTTTGTTATTGCTATTTTTTATAAATGATTAAGTTATATTTTCTTTTACCCACCAAAGGAAGCGTAAAGCTTGTGTTAGAAATAGGTACATACTACAATGGGGTTCGAACCATAGACCTTTCAATATTATTATCTATTAAATCCAAAACATCTATTAAATTTTATTTATTTCACGTAGGCCAACCTGTGGCTCTTATGATAAGTCAAGACTAACATCATTTTGGATTGAGCATATCAAGGCTTCAGTTCAGGCTGTAAAACTAATTTGAATCAACCATGCAACAACATTAACTTGACAATCATATTTTCAAACAATACCAATATCAAATATTCTAAAGGCTAAAAACAAATCCATCCATCCATCCCTCGACTTGATAGGAAATATCAACTTAATGAATATTGCAAATAAAGCCTGAAAAAGCTTTATAAATCCATTAAAATGTAAATCAAAATTTTGTTCACATTTGAAAAATCCAATTCGTTTTACAATCTAGCTGACTCGATAATTGCTCGTGATAATTGGTTTTCCACTCATAAAAATGTAAAGGGCGATGCGGACGCCCTTTGGCGTTTTCAGGGGTGTCGCTTATTTATATGCAAATGGTCTGTAGGTAGGAATGCCGCGCACGACTTTGGTGCACCTGTCCAATTATAAGGACAACATTTTCCCTTTGCACTTTCACGGTAATTCGGGTTGAAAATTTCATACTCAAAAAGTTGGTCCTTTGCTCGGCTTGCTTTGCTTGAAGAGCCAAATATTTTTTCGGCATAGACAGTAATTTTCAGTGCTCACCATGTTTTAACCAAAGAATTCTTGGCTACCTTTGGTCAGAATGCCCGTCGCCTGCCTAGTGACTTGGAGACACAAACATATAGGCAAGAAAAACAACCACCTCACTGTTTGGTCTGACCAGGTCAAGTCACTTCCATTTACAACCACGTACTTACTTTAAAATATGAAAATTCAGTAACTAAAAATCGAAACAAAAAGATTATAATGGCCTCTACATAGAAAGAAAGAAACGAGCTTATCAAAACCAAATGTAATTTTTTTCCTCTTTTGTACTCTTCAAAATAATTCTACTTTTAAATGAAGCGTAAAACACTTAGCCTAGGCAATGGGGCGGTCTGTTGTATGGAGACCCCCACATCAAATCCTCAGTCGATGAAATTTGGCGGGGTTGTAGTATGGGATGACCCAAAATTTACACAAAAATATCCAAAAAAAAATCCATGCGGTAGTTAGGTATTTATACCTAAAAGTACAAATAGCTCAATATTTTGAAATAAATAATTTCTCCGTCCAATTTTTTTTTACCAAACTAATTATTAGCCTTAATAAGAGGTACTTGATAAAAATCAGAAACTTTTTTCAAACGGAACTGTCACTTTTTAAAGAGGTTTCCTTTTTTGTCCGTAATTTCGACCACAAAATTGCTCAGTCAATTTTTCATTTTTAAATGTCCTTAAAATGTAATTTAGCATAACGTGTAAGAAAATCCAAAAAAAAAATCCATATCAAAATCTATTTATCTTACTTCAACTGAAAATTGTTTATAACTCGGTATGAAAAATTTCTCAATCCAATTTCTTTTTTTTATCATAGTAGGTAGTCACATTCACACTCTTATCCTAAATATCCAAAAAAAATATCACGAAGAACATTGATATTGAAACAGATTTTTTGAAATCTAAACTGCGTTTTCGCGATAATGCACCTTAATTCTTGAAACATTGGGTATAGTTTAGCGTGCGCGAGCGAAGCGACTTCACAAAATAATATACATGTTACTACATGCCTTCTACAATGCTAAATATTGAACATAAACGTGTAACTGAACATTAATTTATTTGTACAAGATAAATGAGCTTAAATAAGGGCTCATAAATTATTTTTTTTGTAAGCTTATGTCTAGGTAAGTAAATTAAAATAAAAAATTGCTTAAAAAGCTATTGCATAGCATTTTTTATCAACTTATGCAATTATAATATTTATGCAATATTTTTTTTTGCATAATAAAAATTATGCAAAAAAATAATTAAAAAACAAACAAACAAGAAAAGCGCACTGTCACTTCTTCGCGAGTGAGATTCGAACCTGCGACATCATACACCATACGGTAAAGAAAGCGGCCGCTCGCCCACTGCGCCGAACAGAGCTACTTGTGAACCTCTAAAATGTTTAAGTACGTATTTGGCACGCCAGAAATTTGCAAACTGTTTAAAGCAAAATGCTAGACAGTTTATGCAACTGATATCGACGCTGGAAATTTCAAATGTCGTAAGGGACATTCTGTCGTAAGTACACTTGATTCACCATCGAACTTGAAATTTTTCTTTCTATCGATCTGTATATTTATTTAAAATTTTGATATCTCTTATAATTATAAATTATAAGGACTGGAGATACGAAATGTAATACTTTGTAGTAAGTAACAAAAAAGTAAAATTTTAGTTAGTATAGATCAAATTTTAGATTCTAACCGTCTTGTACAGTACCCGGCGATATATATTGCACATCGGCCATAAAGCCGATGTGAGATATATATAATTGGTTGCCTGGAAGAGATCGCTAGGTAGCGATAAGGCCGCCAAATTGTATGCTTGTTTTTGTTATGTATAATTATTTAATTATTTTATTAGTGGTGTACAATAAAAGTATATTCATTCATTCATTCATAGTAGTAGTACATACAGTACTCGGCGATATATATTGCACATCGGCCTTTCGGCCTTATGGCCGGGTACTGTAGCTTTTTGTAATGTCGTAATTCATTTCAAACTGTCTGGTTTCTATGCTGTAACGCGTCTACAAAAATTAAAAATTCTTTACGATCTAAAATCTATTTTGGTATTTAAAAATTTTGAATTAACATTGACGTAAGTAGCGACGAATTGATATCGACGCTGGAAATTTCAAATGTCGTAAGGGACATTTTGTCCTAAGTACACTTGATACACCATTGAACTCGAAATTTTTATCTCTATCGACCTGTATATTTAAAATTTTGATATCTCTTATAAATAAGGACTGGAGATACGAGATGTAATATTTGTATAGTAAGTAAAACAAAGTAAAATTTTAGATCGTATAGATCAAATTTTAGATTCTGACTTAGTAAATATTTTCACGATCGCTTCGCTCGCGAAAATTTCCATTACAGATTGATATTTTAGGTATCAAGTATGGAATACATAGCTGCGTAGTAAGGCCGTTAATCACTGGCCTATATCATTGAGCTCAAGGTACCAACTCCTCAATCCTGATGCTGCTGGGCTTCGGCCCACCAGACTCAGCTAGCCTTAATTAAATCATTGGGTCGTTAAAATAATCTAGGAACTGACACAATATTGTAGAGATTTGTAGGGGCGGCAAAATTTGAATAGCCTACTGGCGGCAAATGTGTAAATCTGGTGTGCGTTGCGCCTCTGTTTGTTTCGACGTTTCTTATATGCCCATCCGACTTCAACATACGTGTAGAAACAATCTTATATATGTAATTTATAGAGGCGTTTGAAGTTAGTTTTTTGAAAATCGTTATTATTTTTAGTGGCCTAGGAGTGCAATATTCTGCAGCATCAGGTCTGATTTTCAGGTCAGGTGATAGAATCTGGAGTTCGTGGTGTAATCTAACTAAAGGTAATTGGTCTTTACAATATGAATTCACAATCAAAAATTCCTAAATTCTCACAGCTTAAGAGTGCAGCACCCTGCAGCATCAGAATTGAGGAGTTGGGGCCTCGAGCTTAACGATGTAGTCTATGCTTGATACCTATTACTTACATTATTAATACACAATCGATATTTTCTAAATCTTCATAGTTAATAGCAAACATTCTCTTTCAAATAAAAAAAAATGCGATACGGTCTGAAATCTCGAAGAAATTTGTGTACATACCTGCATGGAAAAAAATATGAGCCGATTGCGCGCCGATATAAACTTCCTTTTTTTGAAGTCAATTATAAAGTATCTAACTTTATTTTAGAGTAAATGAAATACAAAAATGGAAAATTAATTAATTTTTTTTTTTTGTTGGCAAGGGGGGCGCAGGCGGATTTTCGCACCCCGGCGTCCAGTGTGGTTAATACGACCCTGTCTATGCAATGGTCTGATTCCAATCGAATGTGCTAGATAACATCCAAAGACATTACAAAGTATATTGTTTTTAACATACTTGGTAATGTCTTGAAATAATAAGTTTTAAATATTTAAGAATCGACCTTAGCCTAAACGACACAAACAGCAAAAGGCGTTAGCTTAGTTTATTTACAAATAGCAAAAGCTCTTTGTTAATAAACTAAGTCAATTTAGAAAAAATGCATAAAAGAAGTGTTTCAATGAAAATTAATGATCAATGGAAGAAGAGTCCAACATTTCAAATGCACCAAAAATCTTCTAAAAATGTAAGAATAGAATTGGAACCGATTGTTACAAGTCCTCCTCTCAGAAGTAAAAAATAAATTTCCACAGTTTTTCCCATACTTGGCGCAGTGCTACCGGGAACCTTCAAAGCTCGTACACAAAAAGAATGTTCTGAGCTCCGCTGTCGGCTGTCAGCAGGGGGATCCGCTTGGACCAGTTATTTTTAGTTTAGCCATACACCCTATAATTTCGGTTCTAAATTCCAAATTCAATGTATTTGGATGATGGAACCTTGGGCGGCGAAGTGAGTTCGGTTTTGAAGGATTTAGAAATAATTATATCAAAATTTAAAACTATTGGCTTGGAACTTAATTTTGATAAATGTGAAATTTATATTCCAAATTCTTTTTCGGCCGAATCCAAACTGCACATATTAAATAAAATCAATATTTTAGCTCCGGGTATTAAAATTTTAAACGATGAGTCACTTCGCCTCTTAGGAGCACCTGTTTTAGAGGCCTCAGTTCCTCAATTTTTTACTGACTTAATTTCTAAATTCAAAAACACTTCCCATCATCTGTTAGATATTAATCCTCATATGGCAATGACCATCATTCGATTCTGCTTATTTGTTCCAAAATTTACTTATTTCGTTAGATGTTCACCTCTTTGGAAATTTAATAATTTATTGGAAAATTTGGATAATTTTATACAAAATATTCTATCTGAAATCTTAAATTGTCCGATAGATGATCAAGTATGGGCCCAGGCTTCTCTTCCGATCCAGGTATGGAGGTCTGGGAATCCGCAAAATTTCTAGTGTCTCTCTGCCAGCTTTTCTTTCCTCTGCTTATAGTACACACACTCTCTTTGAAAAAATTATATCCCAGTCTTTGGGATCAATTGAGGTGTCGTACTTGGCAGAGGCAAGAAATGGTTGGTCAGCGATTAGCCCAAATCAATTGCCGGTTTCTCTTCCTTCCCAGAGACAGTGGGATGACATTATTTGTAAAAAAACTTTTGACGCAATGTTAATGCAAGCAAATTCCAAAGACCGTGCTCGTCTTCTCGCTGTCTCTGCGAAAGAATCCGGACACTGGCTCCAAGCTATCCCTTCTGCTAATCTGGGCACTCTTTTAAACCACGCCACTCTTGCAGTGGTAGTTGGTCTTAGGCTTGGCGCCAAAATAACCCAGCCTCACCGTTGCCACTGCGGTGACCACGTCGACGCTTACGGTCATCACGGGCTCTCCTGTTCGAAGAGCGCTGGTCGTTTCTCCCGCCACAATGCCCTCAACGACATCATCCGCAGGTCTCTTGCTACTGCTCACGTGCCAGCTGTATTAGAACCTATTGGTTTGGCACGTAGTGATGGCAAGAGACCTGATGGTATGACGCTTGTTCCTTGGAGGACAGGGAGGTCGCTTGTGTGGGATGCCACCTGTGTAGATACTCTAGCTGCTTCCCACATCCATGCGACCTCCTCTGTGGCGGGTGCAGCGGCTACTAGCGCCGAACAGGCTAAGAGGCGCAAATATGAGAAACTTGACAGTGGTTTCATATTTGCGCCTTTTGGTGTAGAGACCCTGGGGCCGTGGGGCCCGGAGGCTCGCGCACTTTTTTTAGAGATATCAAAAAAGGTGATCGAGTCTACCGGGGATCCAAGAGCTGGCAGCTACCTTGGCCAAAGGATTAGCCTGGCCATCCAAAGAGGTAATGCTGCCAGCATCTTGGGTACTATGCCACACTGCGGTGGCTTGGATGGGGTTTTAGATTTTAATTAGTTTTTATTTTAGTTTTAATTTTAGAATTAAATTTAGGTTTATAGTATTGTATATATGAAATTTTCTATCTATAATATAATAAAACTGTAATATAAACTAAGAATAAATCTAGTATTAAATTGGAACCTGAAATATCTGTATCAAAATGCAATGATCTGAAAAGTTTAATGCAAATATAGAACAATATCAATACGGTTTTATACTTCAAATGTTCTAAAAAAACTCTAAAATTATCAAGCAATGAGTTGTCTTCTATTTAAGAGTACTACTATTTTCTATTTATTGTCATCGAACCAATTTTGACAAGCGACTCACGTCATTAATCTGATAATTTTATAAGCTTTATATCATGAATTAATAGCTGAGTGAGCAAGACTATTCAGGCAGTTACGACAAAATTACTTCTATTATACTATTAGGCTTAAGGTGTAAGATTCTTTTGACGTGATAACGTCTTATAAATCAATGAACACCAGCTGCACGCACGACAAAGTGTCACGTTCCACCTGAGCCTGACGGTGAAAGCGAGAGCGCGGAACAAGCGATAGAGAGGCATGATCGGCCCAAGCGTTGGCTTGTGACACATTTATTCATCGATGTTTCTTTATGACGTTATCACGGAAAACTATGGTCCGTAAACCGACTTTACAGACAACCAATTTTTTTTATTTTATTCCAAAATTTTTCGATATTATTATATTAAATTGATTATTCATATTTCTTTGTTATACTATACAAGATGATGCCCGCGACTTCGTCCGCGTGATTTAAGGTTTTTTGATTCCCACGGGAACTCTGTAATTTTCCGGGATAATAAGTAGCCTATGTGTTAATCCTGTTTATAAGCTATCTCCATTCCAAATTTCCGCCAAATCGGTTCATTCGTTGTAGCGTGAAAAAGTAATAAACATCCATCCAAACATCCATCCATACATCCTCACAAACTTTCGCATAGTCATCGCATCGCATAGTAGGAACTAGGATAGTAGGATATACTGCATCACAAAAAAAAAATTTTTGTGATGCAACTACAAGTTTACGATTTTCGGATTTTTTCCTTTACTTGTGCTACATGACATTGCTTCATGCCAAATTTCATGATTCTAGGTCAACAGGAAGTACCCTCTAGGTCTTGCGAGTGTTAAAATATGCGGCATAGATGGACCATAAAAGGCCGTATCTTTTGATTGCGTCGACTTAGACTTTGTCACAGCTACAAGGGATTGCAGACCTGAGTATTTGATACTATTTTCAACTTGATACCCTCCATGTGTTCCTGAGAAAAAGGGTATTGACAGACGGACAGACAGACGGACAACGAAGTGATTCTAGAAGGGTTCCGTTTTTAGTACGGAGTACGGAACCCTAAAAATGAGAGTTATGACAGTTTAAAAGGTAAAAATTTGTTTGGTCCTCCTGAAAATTAGGGGTTTGTCGCTTACAAAATTTGAAATATCCAGCATCGATGTATCGGATTACACACGGACCTCGGATTACAAAGGGCGTAAAGGACATTTTGGCCAAAACTTGAACTTTTTAATGGTATCATACTCAGTTTTTAACGCTCTTTCGATCTGTCTTATTTACGTCTCAATATTCGCTAAAAATGTCGTTGACGATCTAGATTTTTGGTGTTCTTAAACATGAATTTTCGAATAAATAGGTCACTACTAATGGTACTACACTATGTAATGCATACATAGCATAATATCTATTAAGTATATTGTAAAAGTATTTTGAAAAGAGCAATTGCCGAGTTTCTTGCTGGTTCTTCTCGGCAGGAACGGCATTCCGAACCAGTGGTAGACTCATTGACGGTTGTAAAAAAACTTGTAAAAGTTTATTTGAATAAAAAAACATTTCTATTCTATTCTATTCCAATGCTTAAAAAATGCGTCGTAAAGCTTGAGCTAAAACATAATATCATCAAATTATTTTTTTTAATTTTAAAAAGTAAAAAATATTCATATCTATTTCTTCTTTATCAACCTATAAACGTCCACCCGCTTTCAGGAGTTCCGCAATGATTCCGTCATCATCAGGCGCTTTGTTGTTCTTGAGCTGTTTGAGAGCCATACTAATCTCGTATAGGCTGACTGACATCTGGGACATCTTCGGTATAGTTCATAAATCATAACGAATAATTGATCGTCATAGTCACCGTCGTTGGCAACAGTTTTTGATTGACAATTGCACTGTCGATTCAACGAAATACAGTCGATTATCGAGTGCAGGCTCGCGTCACCGTAGAAAAAGTATGTCGATATAATAGGCAGATAATATTATGTCGGTTCTCGTGACGTCACCACGCTCCTGCTTCCCTTGATGGATTAAATATAAAATATTTCTTTCTAAAATGTTTATAGTTTTTAATGCGATTGATTATTTTTTTGGATATTTTGATACTTGATACAAAAAAAATAATTGTAATCATATCAATAAAAAAAATGGATGGAGAAATTTTGCACTGTGAGTAAAAGGGTAGTTTTTGAAAAAAATATAGTCTCTTGGTATATTGTTTGGATTTTCAAGTTGTAGGTACAAAACGGCTATAAAAGGACATTCCAGTGAAAAAAATTCACAGAGCAATTTTTCGCTGCAAGTTACATTGAAAAAACGTATTTTTCAAAATTTGGTGGTTTCGACTAGGAGTATATTTTGGATATTTTATATTTTGTTTCTAGACTTTACATGAATGTTTAAGGTGAAGAAAGTTTTGACCGAGCATTTTGCCGAACTGAGATATTAAGCATAAAAGAGTTTAGGTAAAAATACCTAACTTCCGTTCTAATTTTTTTTTGGATATTTATAAAATACGTTTAACTACTGATACTTTATCATTCTGTAAAGTTTCGTCGCCTGAGGAATTGATGTTGGGGTCCACTAGCTTCATTGCCTAGACTAACTACACAACTCGAAATGAAGCTGTAGCTAAATAACATTACAAACATATTTTAGACACGTGTCTCTGCATTTTGCCTTCAAAGTTAATATTTATACAAACGGCTGCTCGCTTGCGCACTCGCTAAATAACGTACGTGAAGGTGCAACTCTGAAACGTTGCGAAATTTAGCTCAATTTCCATGCAGAAAATTCTATGAAAATGCACAAGGGGAATAACATGTTGTCCATATAATTGGACATGTTCAGACTAGTCATCCATGCGTGCTGCACATATAAATAAGCGACACTACTAAAAACTTCTGAGAACCTAATACGCTACTGCTATGTTTGTAGCGGTGTTAGCTAAGGTGCCAAGACTTCGGCTTCCGTTTCAGGGGCTCTGGGGTTCAGACTTCTAACTTTAGGGGTTATGTGCGTTTTAAGCAATTTATTACAACTTCACATTAACAGCGAAGGAAAATATCGTGAGGATTTCCTCGAAGCAAATTCCTGCATGCTTGACAGTTCTCCATAATGTTCTTAAAGTTGGATGAATCTATTGGCTCTCTACCACCAACGCCACTCATTGATTTACTCTCTCTCTGGTGACTCTTGATAATGATGCGCGACTATTATTAAAATATTTAGTTCGACAACTACTTGACATGAAACTCTTGCAAGCATTGCAATAATACATGATCCTAGGCCACCTGTATCTAGCGGCTCCCAGCGAATCATAATTAATCTATCGGCTGAGGGGTGTTCCTTAAAAATTAAAACATTGTGATTTCCAGTGTGGGGTCGTTATTCTTAAAGTCTATAGATAGATGTCTAGAATAAAGTCATCTACGGTTACTTCAAATTAAGAGTTTATGCTCCACCTATTTATCAACTTCAGCTTTGCTACTTCGTGCGGTTACTCTGATTCTTTTATAAATCTTTAACATTCAATGCTTTGCATGTCTACCTTTTGTACACAATAAGGAAAGGGTCCTACACATTATAGTTCTTATCTTATACATTTAACACCATTACACAACGAACGCCTCTAGTTCCATTTGTACGCGCACAATATTAGTATTCATAGGAGTCAGTCAATTGAGAAAAGAATTCTCGCGCCAGATCTCGACGGGTCGGACGTCGAGTGGTTCCATTTCCGTCCTTAGGCGTCTTTTATTTTATTCTTAAAGCCTAAAACATATCGCAAACGGCCAACTTGCGACCCAACAAGGTCTCTTCCACACACCTCGGTCTTGTACCGCCTGTATCCAGCGGATGTATACGATTAGGTAACCTTATTTTTTCTTCCAGCTATTATCATATCATAAATTTATATCAATACAAAAAACAAAAAAAAAAAGCAGGAAGCAGGAAATGATTTATGATTTCAGTACCAGAAGAAATACCTATGCATTACCGGCTCTTGATCAATTAGTATTTTGTTTTGTATCCTCCATTTGAGAAGTCGTATAATATGCTTATAAAGGAAAACTCCCATAACTGGTTAATCGATACTGTTTATCGTTTAATTAGAAATTAATTGAGAATTGATGTGACGGATTTGTTAGACCAATAGTGAAAAAAATTACTAGTAAAATCACACCACGGTAGGTACGAGTTTATGTAAAATCGTGAAAGCTGAGAAAACAAAAAAGTTGCGAGCGCAAATTCAACCCATACGAAAGTGGCAACACTGAGCGAACATCGGTTTACCCACTTGATGTTGGAACTAAAGCAAGAATGTTTCTAAAGCAAATTTCATTGTTGAATTCAGTGGAAACGTGAGTAGAACTCACAAAGACAAATTTCCATTGACTAGATTAAACTTGCGCGTCTACACTACGAGCTGCAATTTGCCGCAACCTGCAAATATTATCCGATGTCTTCGAATATTGAGTTTGTAATAACACTAAGCATTGTCACCAAAAGTACTAATTGAGCTATGAATATGATACTACTTTTTGCCCGCGATTTTGTCCGCGTGGAGTTGCGTTTATAAAAACAGAAGAAGGTGCTTTCCGAACGCGAGTCATGACGTGTCAAAAGAGCCACGTTGGCCTACTTGAAATAAATTATTTAGAAATTTTTTAAAGTCCCAGAAACTAGGCGCTCTCTAGGCCCTCAACAGTAATTATACCCATGCAAAAGTCACGCGAGCTGGTGCTCCGTTGCTGAGTGATTGTAGGATAAATCAACAAACAAACACACACTTTTGCTTTTATACCTATTATAGGTACTAGACTGCGACGCTATTAACCGCGTGGATTATGGTTTTTGGATTCCAACGTTAAAAGTTTCTGAAACGAACGCCACGCGCCGTCCGTGTTTCCTGCCAAATATAACTTGGGTACAATAATTATGAGAAAATTAAGAGTTAGGTAAGCGCGCTCCAAAGTAGACCTCATCATTGCAATAAATCAGGCACGATTGTCGTCGAATTGGGTTATCACACAATAAATAAATACAAAGATGGATAAACTGTTTAAACAGATGTATATGACGGAGCTTAGGTAGGTAAAATTAATGTTACCATGGTTAAAGTAGTTTTATAATATTTATGTATTGTTGTTTATATTATAGTTGATTATTCATTAAAGTGTAATTTAGTATTAAATACTTTTAATTTTATTATTTTAAATGGGGCCAACATGTATGCGCCGAAATATTTATATATTTCGGCGCAATTGTATTATATTGTATTATAATGTATTAAACAGATGTATAATCTAAGTTTGCCTCAAGTCAAGATTGCTCGGCCTAGGCTGCTCAAACTGAAACTAAGCTTGACAAATTCAAATAACATATACCTACAGTGCACCTGGATGCTAGTGCCTAGGAGCAGTGCAACAACTGAGTTACGCCGTAATGAAATAAAGGCTAAGTTATATTGAGACAGCGTTACGCCGACATCTCTGACAGAGAGACGTTGCATTGCTAGAGGTAGCTACCGTACCTGTAACTAAATACCGTATCCGTAACTACGTACCATACTCGTAGCTGCGTACCGTACCGTACTGTACCGTCAAAAGGTGCTACGCTGACTCAATATGTACAAGAGAGGCCAGTCCTGGTTTTTCACAAACAGCTATAATATTAACGCTGATTATATTAATTAATAATTAGTAATAATGTATTAACGCTGGACCTGCCCCCTTAGTATGAAAGTTGTATTATCACATTGCTATACCAAATTGCAAATTTTGTAATTAGGAAAAAAATGTGTTAGTTTCTTCTTCAATCTTTCCTCCTCGATCCTCAATTTTAAACCTCAATAACCCAATAAAAACTGAAAAGTCGACAGTCCGATCCCCACCCCTTGCACTAATTTCATACCCATTCCTAACACAAGCAGAAGCAATTGTTTAAATTATTAACACAAGCTTTCCGCTTGTTTGGAGGGGAGAGGAGAATATTATACAAGTTCAGCTTGCTTATACTCCGCCTGTAAAAATATCGCTATCTTTCTGATATTAAGCAACTTTTACAGCAATGTGGTAGCAGTAAATGAGACCTGACATGTAAGTTATAACGTCTGGCTTGTAAGTTTTGCTTTTCTAGTGATATGACATATCTCTGACTGAATCGGTAGTAGGAAATGCCTTGAGCATACCTACTGGTATTTAACACGAGTTGTGGATTCAGATTTATACTGCCAAAGGGTTGCTAGCAGTATAAATGCTTTAAATCTCTCATATTGCTAAAAGTATTATTAAATTTTATTAATTAATTGCTATGCGTTGCATCGCTTGAATATCAAAATCACGAAAATCAAGTGATACTTAAACTGTATTTAAATATACTTAAACAATTAAGATAGAAATACATATAATAAAACTGTTACTATTAAAATAATGAAAAAATGGTAATAAATTAGTATCAGAATAATATTTTTACTCTTAATTAACATGCCTGTAAATATAAAATAATAATATGAGAAAAATCTTCCATTATAGTAATTAGCACTTTTTTACTGCAATTTATATAGAATGTAAGAGTTAATGTTTTTCCCTTTTCAAAAGAATTTTATAACAGAAATGCTCGGCTAAAGCTTTTTCCTACAACTGATGTAGAATTAAATACAATACTTACGGACAATTTCCATTAGACCGCTGTAACATCGGTTCGTGGCAAGTTAACCTTAAGGCGCTGCACAAACGTAGGCACTTTTTGTTGCCGACACAGGACACCATCACGAGAAATCTTTGTTGTTGTGTCCGGTGTCAACAAACGGACACAGTAGTCGTTACCAGACACAGTTGCCGTCAACAGTCCCCGGTTGCTGTTGTTTCAATCAATCAATCATCAATCTTTCTAAACTTAGAGTATCTAGCTTAAGTTATCCTATATTTTACTGATCAAAGGCGTATCTATGGTATCTTTCCTGTATAATATAATTTTGGCGATGATGTTGTCAAATACTTGTAAATAATTAATTATTGGTCTGGAAAGTGTATTAAAAATAATCATGATAAAAATGAATACATTAAAATAACCAACATGATCTACCATCTTGAACAGAAAACTGTACTTAGCAATTTTTTAGTTTTAACATAATCTGAACTCGGAAGCGGCCCGAACTTGGCACGGTCAAACATGAATCTTTCCTAACACAGTTAGTAGGGGAAGTGGAAATTAATAATTTCTTAGAGCTGTTGTTTGAACACTTGGAACTCTGTTAAATCGATGATTGTTTTAAAAGTAGGTATACGTAAACAGAGTTATAGAGCAATATTTACATTGAAGAGTTTATTTTTTTATAATTTTGCTTTATTTTAGTCATGTTTAAAATAGGAAACTTCATCATCGCAATGGCATCTATTTCAGTCAATTCAAACCTAATTTTGCTGTAGACCTTATTATCGCTCAGCTGAATGCCTAGGCATCTACTCGTCCCTATAGAGAAGCAAACCACTATCGTTAAGGCCAAATAAATAACTGAAAAAAAACAGACGTTATTCGACGGTGAACCCAAACACGAACGTTCATCGTTGATTGCAGTCACGTTGCAATAACGAAGCAATTGAGTGACAGACCCTACACTGCAAGACCTATAATAATGTTACGAGCTCCCCTCTATACACGGCAAATTAATCTAGACTCTCTGTGCTGTGAAATAAATGCCATATTTCAAAATACGTGGTGCCATCGAAATTTTATTGCATCGTACACAACCGACTGGGGGGCGATGGTAAATATTTAGATATAGATTTTATTGTGCTTAAAATAAAGGTAATTTTACGGCAAAAATAATATAGGTATTATCAGATTTATAGCTGCTACGCTAGGTAGTCGCAGTGAAACGAGATTGTTGGAAAAAAATCAATGTTTTAATGTGACGTACAATTTTGTAATTTCAATAATAGATTTCAAAGAAATCTTCATGAAAAGTCCAGCCAGCACATCTTTTTATAGACTTTCGTTTGTAGACTTAAAACACAAAATAATCAGAAAAATCAGCAATCTATTTTCACAAAAATACATGAAAAGCCATAAAGAGGTTTTGAATATTTTCAAACGAATTGAACTTACGGTTCACCGAATTTAGTTTTACCTACCCTTTATTCGCAAAAATCATATGCCATTTTCATCAAATAGGAAATATTTTTTTCGTTTGAATGACAGCATAACTGGCTGACTTTGAATATTGCATTTTCTGGTACACTTAACATCAAAACATAGTGTATTGCTTCCTTTTAAAAAAGTTTAAAGTTTTCAAAGCGCTTTGTAAATCATGCGATAGTACATAAAAATTCATACACATATATAATAATTTGTGACACAACCTAATAGAGCTATTTAAATAAAGTTCTAAACAGAAAAGGTGCAAAAATGTCGTGAAACCAGCTTCTACTTTTCCAACAAACTGTAACTTGGGTACCTACCTTTAAATCAAGTGAGAATTCTAGGCAAGCGCGCTCTACCTGGCTGCATCTGTACTTACCATAAGGCGCTATCGCAATAAACGTTAGTCGATATTTATATACCTATAGAAAATATAATAAAACTGTAAATGGAAGATTTCTGTACATTTCATATATTTTGAAAATTTTAATTGGGGGATGCTTTACTATCGATACTGAGCCCAAAACAGATTTTTATTTAATTTTTGTCTATTTGTCTGTTTGTTTGTCCTTCTTTCAAGTAAAAACTACCGCACAGATTTCTACAAAATTTTATACCGTGGTAGCTTATTACTCGGGTCAACATCTAGGCTACTTTTTATCCCGGAAAATCAAGGAGTTCCCGAGGGACTTTAAAAACTAAATCCACGCGGACAAAGTCGCGGGCATCAGCTAGTATAGAAAATAAAAAAAAATATTGGTAAACAAACATTTCAGCTGCTTTCATTGTAAATAAGTTTAATTTAACAAACGGATCCTGTTTTTTTATACGCTTTTTATTAGCTTCACTTGTATGTTTGTAACAATGTTTGTAACCGACTTCTTTGGGCGCGATTTTGACCCACTTTAAACGGCTAGATTTCGTTCAAACTTTGTAGATTTATCGAGGACCGATGACCATACACTAATTTGATAAAAAAACAAAAAAAAACTTGTATGTTTGTAACCGACTTCTTTGGGCGCGATTTCACTTGTATGTTTGTAACTTGTAACCGACTTCTTTGGGCGCGATTTCACTTGTATGTTTGTAACTTGTAACCGACTTCTTTGGGCGCGATTTTGACCCACTTTAAACGGCCAGATTTCGTTCAAACTTTGTAGATTTATCGAGGACCGATGACAATACACTAATTTGATAAAAAAAACAAAAAAAAATAGATATATCACCATCCATGTTAATTTTACATGGATATATATATAGATATATTAAAATTAAAAAAACAAGCTATTAAAAATAAACCAAACTAAAAAGTAGAAAATAAATAATAGTTTTTTACACATAATGGAAGGGATTTTTTGGGAATAATTATGGTGGTTCATTTTGCTAATCGTTCCGCTTACTGCACATGTGTAGAAAGAGATTCCTACTGATCACACATTAGAAGCGGCATGCGGGTGCAAAGAACGAACATTTTTTTATGTGAAACATCAGCTATTGGTGGCAAACAGCACGACGCTCTCTACGCTATCATGTCCTCTTAACAAACATCTGCCGTCGTGTGCCGGCAACATTTTTTTAAAGTGGGAGTGCAATTGGTAATGCCGTATCCGATGCAACGACGACGTAACTTACGGACTTCTACTACCGCCATATTCGCGTTTTCATAATTGCATAAGGCAACTGCGGCTTTTACGGCACTCTGTAGGCTGTTGTAATAATATGTAATTCGTAGAAATAAGCGTAAAATAAGTAGGTATATTATCTTCGAAATTGGCTATATTTGAACTTTGTTTATTTGGAAACATCACAAAATTACACCGAAGCTGATCGGACGTGTGAATGACAGCGTAAATGGCCAGCTCAAAATGTTGCATCTGATTGGAATTTTTCGAGCCAATAGATACACTGAGTGGCTGTCATTTTATTTTACAATTTTAAGCTTTAGTTACCCGTATTTATTGGAACGAAGTTCCTTATTGAACGGTTTGGCGGATGGGGGCTAGACGAAAAAATTGTGTAAGAATTTTCCGTAACGACCCTTGTTGCTAGGCGTAAGAATTTTTCGTCACGACCCTCTAGTTGCCTTCGTTTATTATACTCGTTCTATCAAAGGTTTGTTGGCCTAGCGGTTCGAATCCTGACTTCAGATTATGTCTTTGTTCTTTTTTGTTTTAATTTTTGGAACGAAGTTTTACAGAAGAGAAATTCTGAACAAAATAAACATTTGAGGCATTTACTAACGCCATCTATTGTGGGCAACGTGAACTTGCATTAATGTCTGTTTTTTACGATATGGTTCTAACATGTGGCGAGAGATGGCGTTGATTCTGAAATTCGTTCCAGCCAAGTGTTCCACGACACTCAAATTTTTTTCACACAGAAGGATAATGAGTAATTTCAATAATATAATTAGTGTTTTGAGAAGCTTAGAAGATGTTTCGGGTCAACTTCTACAAAAGGTTAAATTATTGATGTCTGTTTAAACAAATTTTAAAATCCTTAGACGTGCGTCCTATTAAGATTTGTATTTTAAATAGAAAGTCTTTCTAGTTAGTCCGTAGACGGAAAAGTTTAAGCATAAAAGTAGCAAATTAAAGAAAAACACGAGACGGGATGTCTAAGGCATAATTATACTTTAATTAAAGAACAGTCTGCCCCAGATTATTGCAACTTGTTCTTAATTGTGGACTTAAGTTCTAAGTAACTCTTCAATAGTGTTTTTCTTACTGAATTTGATTTCAAGAACAAACGATGTTCTACATGAAGCTTACCCAGTTTAAAACTAAGGTAAAATCAAGATGTCCCTTTTGCCTTTGCCCTTTAGCACTATTCTCTTAATAGTGACACCCAAAAAATGCATTGTGCACATAGATCAATTGAATGGGAAGCATCAGAAAAATTATGACGTCATCAGAAGGTATTTTCACTGCTTGTATCCAGCGACACCACAGAGTAGGTAATAAAGTAATACTCGTGTGGCGACACTCAGTAATTCGCGTAACGTTGTCGTTTTGCTAACTCGCGTTTTCTGGCGTGAGTTCAAGTAACTTGGGGATCGAAAGGCAATCAGTTCTATGAAATTAATATATATATAGCTGCTGGGGCACTGACTCACTCACTCACTGACTGATTGATCACCTCTCCTGTAAAATTTTGTATGAAAAATTTTTTTTTCACCGATTGTTTCGTATAGAAGACAAAAATTCATTCGGAGGAAAAATATGGAGAGAGCTGATGATTGAGGATTTCGGAGACGGGTGAAGAGCACGGCCAGGGTATCGAAGATAGGTGGGGGGTGCTCGAACAAATGTCACTCGAAACCTCATCCAATTCGCAGTGAGCTGAAAAAAAATTCAAAATGGCGGAAAAAAGATGGCCGCCATAAAAATTTCTTCGGTGTCTATCTCGGGAAGTATAAAAGATGGAAGAGTGGTTTCTTGGCAAAAGATGATCAGGACCCAAAGGTCTATTTGATGAATAGAAAAAAAACAAGATGGCGGAATTTTTTTTTCCACACAAAATATATGAAGCTGAGAACTATGTAAGATTTTGATACGGTTCCTTTTCAAAATTTGTTTATATAGAAGAATTCTCACTCTGATAAATGATGAGATATGATGATCGAGGGTTTGGAAGGTGGATTAGGAGCACGGCCAGGGTATTGAAGATATATAGGTGGGAGGTGCTCAAACAAAAAATACTCGAAACCTCATCCAATTGGCAGTGAGCTGAAAAAAATTTCAAAATGGCGGATTCAAGATGGCGGCCATACCAATTTCACCGGCATCTATCTCGGAGAGTATAAAAGATGGAAGAGTGGTTATTTGGTAGAAAAAGATCAGGACCTGAAAGTCCACTTGACGACAGAAAAAACGCGGTCCGCTTGCGGGCCGCGCACCCACGCGCCCTACTAGTACTCGTATATACCTCGCATATTATATGCTCAGAAAATAAAAAGCAAGTAAGAATATTAACAACAAAAATTTTGGCAAATCTAAATTATGAGGATACGAAAAAGCTGTTAAAATCTTCACTTAACTAGCAAATAATATACGATCTATATTCACGCTCGCATTTGCAAAATTATACATACTCAGATACACACGCACACATACATACACACATATTACATCACTCACACTACACATACACATACATAATAGCATTAAAATAAGATAGTATAACTTTATAAGAAAATATTAGTTAGACCGTCTTTTAAAATTATCGACCGAGCAAAGCGAAGGTCTCTGAGTTTACTTGAGTGAATTTTCACTTGTCCGTCCGTCCGTCCGTCTGTCAGAGCCTTATAACTTCTGAATTACTGAACATAATTACTTCAATTTTAGATATAATATGTAAACCGATGGCTTCCAGCCGAAAATGGCTTAAAAATCTTTATTTCAGGGGGGCTCTCATAGAAGCGAATGCGAAGTAAAATATATTTTTTTGCATTTCATAGGGTTGCAGTACCTCATTTTAAAGATAATTTGGAACTTAGTACAAAAGTATTTTTTTTTTCCTAAAATTGACGAAATGGGGGCTTTCAAAGTGGAGATTGTATTCAAGGCTAGATCTCTAAAACCACTTTATTTTGAAACTTGAAACTTACACATAATTTGAGTTATATTCTGTACTTGAACAACAAATACTAAGATTAGATAAATATTATAAAGAAACGAAATTATTTAAGTTTTAATGGGCATCAATGTTTTTAACAAAACTTCACTATACTGTTAATAGATGGCGCTGTCTTTAATATTGTAAATACAGTTTTGCGTCAGCTATTCTTATTTTGTCTATTACTAATTGTTGAGGCCAACGGCTTGGCCAGCGAGTCAAGGCCTGGAACACGAGATATAGGGGCCCATCAGCTATAACCTGAGTCCAGGGTCGCTGCCCTAAGGGCCTTTAACCGCGGTCAGATTTGTTCTCGTCGTAACTTAATGGTAGGGTTTCACTGACCTTCCTTGCCGCAGTCCTTCTTGTATAGGGCCTGAGATTGGTATGATTAGTGGTGATTATGTAGGGTGTGTTGTGGAGTTAAGTGTGCTGGTGAACGTCTCAGAGGCCACTCGCAGGAGCAGGCAGGCAGACAGTTATGGCCTGCAGCTGTGGACGCTGGGCAGGCGTAGCACTGTACACTTGGTTTATCACTAGTAAGGCCCAACTGGAGTTGGTCAAAGTCACTTTCGCCGGGCGGTTGGCGACCAAGACCGGCGGGTTCCAAAAAGTTCTTTTGTTATTAGGCTTATAGTTAGGTCGACACATAGATCGCTCAAGGGCGCAACAAAACCGTAAAATAAGCTAAATCTAGACACTCAAAAGCAAAACGTGCGCGAGACGACCGGAATTTTTGTGAATACGTATTAGCTGTCAAAAAGCAAAAGGGAACTTGCAAAAACCACGCCCCAAATAGTCTAGGCAATGAAGCTAGTGGACCCCAACATCAATTCCTCAGGCGACGAAACTTTACAGAATGATAAAGTATCAGTAGTTAAACGTATTTTATAAATATCCAAAAAAAAATTAGAACGGAAGTTAGGTATTTTTACCTAAACTCTTTTATGCTTAATATCTCAGTTCGGCAAAATGCTCGGTCAAAACTTTCTTCACCTTAAACATTCATGTAAAGTCTAGAAACAAAATATAAAATATCCAAAATATACTCCTAGTCGAAACCACCAAATTTTGAAAAATACGTTTTTTCAATGTAACTTGCAGCGAAAAATTGCTCTGTGAATTTTTTTCACTGGAATGTCCTTTTATAGCCGTTTTGTACCTACAACTTGAAAATCCAAACAATATACCAAGAGACTATATTTTTTTCAAAAACTACCCTTTTACTCACAGTGCAAAATTTCTCCATCCATTTTTTTTATTGATATGATTACAATTATTTTTTTTGTATCAAGTATCAAAATATCCAAAAAAATAATCAATCGCATTAAAAACTATAAACATTTTAGAAAGAAATATTTTATATTTAATCCATCAAGGGAAGCAGGAGCGTGGTGACGTCACGAGAACCGACATAATATTATCTGCCTATTATATCGACATACTTTTTCTACGGTGACGCGAGCCTGCACTCGATAATCGACTGTATTTCGTTGAATCGACAGTGCAATTGTCAATCAAAAACTGTTGCCAACGACGGTGACTATGACGATCAATTATTCGTTATGATTTATGAACTATACCGAAGATGTCCCAGATGTCAGTCAGCCTATACGAGATTAGTATGGCTCTCAAACAGCTCAAGAACAACAAAGCGCCTGGTGATGACGGAATCATTGCGGAACTCCTGAAAGCGGGTGGACGTTTATAGGTTGATAAAGAAGAAATAGATATGAATATTTTTTACTTTTTAAAATTAAAAAAAATAATTTGATGATATTATGTTTTAGCTCAAGCTTTACGACGCATTTTTTAAGCATTGGAATAGAATAGAATAGAAATGTTTTTTTATTCAAATAAACTTTTACAAGGTTTTTTACAACCGTCAATGAGTCTACCACTGGTTCGGAATGCCGTTCCTGCCGAGAAGAACCAGCAAGAAACTCGGCAATTGCTCTTTTCAAAATACTTTTACAATATACTTAATAGATATTATGCTATGTATGCATTACATAGTGTAGTACCATTAGTAGTGACCTATTTATTCGAAAATTCATGTTTAAGAACACCAAAAATCTAGATCGTCAACGACATTTTTAGCGAATATTGAGACGTAAATAAGACAGATCGAAAGAGCGTTAAAAACTGAGTATGATACCATTAAAAAGTTCAAGTTTTGGCCAAAATGTCCTTTACGCCCTTTGTAATCCGAGGTCCGTGTGTAATCCGATACATCGATGCTGGATATTTCAAATTTTGTAAGCGACAAACCCCTAATTTTCAGGAGGACCAAACAAATTTTTACCTTTTAAACTGTCATAACTCTCATTTTTAGGGTTCCGTACTCCGTACTAAAAACGGAACCCTTCTAGAATCACTTCGTTGTCCGTCTGTCTGTCCGTCTGTCAATACCCTTTTTCTCAGGAACACATGGAGGGTATCAAGTTGAAAATAGTATCAAATACTCAGGTCTGCAATCCCTTGTAGCTGTGACAAAGTCTAAGTCGACGCAATCAAAAGATACGGCCTTTTATGGTCCATCTATGCCGCATATTTTAACACTCGCAAGACCTAGAGGGTACTTCCTGTTGACCTAGAATCATGAAATTTGGCATGAAGCAATGTCATGTAGCACAAGTAAAGGAAAAAATCCGAAAATCGTAAACTTGTAGTTGCATCACAAAAATTTTTTTTTTGTGATGCAGTATATCCTACTATCCTAGTTCCTACTATGCGATGCGATGACTATGCGAAAGTTTGTGAGGATGTATGGATGGATGTTTGGATGGATGTTTATTACTTTTTCACGCTACAACGAATGAACCGATTTGGCGGAAATTTGGAATGGAGATAGCTTATAAACAGGATTAACACATAGGCTACTTATTATCCCGGAAAATTACAGAGTTCCCGTGGGAATCAAAAAACCTTAAATCACGCGGACGAAGTCGCGGGCATCATCTTGTATAGTATAACAAAGAAATATGAATAATCAATTTAATATAATAATATCGAAAAATTTTGGAATAAAATAAAAAAAATTGGTTGTCTGTAAAGTCGGTTTACGGACCATAGTTTTCCGTGATAACGTCATAAAGAAACATCGATGAATAAATGTGTCACAAGCCAACGCTTGGGCCGATCATGCCTCTCTATCGCTTGTTCCGCGCTCTCGCTTTCACCGTCAGGCTCAGGTGGAACGTGACACTTTGTCGTGCGTGCAGCTGGTGTTCATTGATTTATAAGACGTTATCACGTCAAAAGAATCTTACACCTTAAGCCTAATAGTATAATAGAAGTAATTTTGTCGTAACTGCCTGAATAGTCTTGCTCACTCAGCTATTAATTCATGATATAAAGCTTATAAAATTATCAGATTAATGACGTGAGTCGCTTGTCAAAATTGGTTCGATGACAATAAATAGAAAATAGTAGTACTCTTAAATAGAAGACAACTCATTGCTTGATAATTTTAGAGTTTTTTTAGAACATTTGAAGTATAAAACCGTATTGATATTGTTCTATATTTGCATTAAACTTTTCAGATCATTGCATTTTGATACAGATATTTCAGGTTCCAATTTAATACTAGATTTATTCTTAGTTTATATTACAGTTTTATTATATTATAGATAGAAAATTTCATATATACAATACTATAAACCTAAATTTAATTCTAAAATTAAAACTAAAATAAAAACTAATTAAAATCTAAAACCCCATCCAAGCCACCGCAGTGTGGCATAGTACCCAAGATGCTGGCAGCATTACCTCTTTGGATGGCCAGGCTAATCCTTTGGCCAAGGTAGCTGCCAGCTCTTGGATCCCCGGTAGACTCGATCACCTTTTTTGATATCTCTAAAAAAAGTGCGCGAGCCTCCGGGCCTCACGGCCCCAGGGTCTCTACACCAAAAGGCGCAAATATGAAACCACTGTCAAGTTTCTCATATTTGCGCCTCTTAGCCTGTTCGGCGCTAGTAGCCGCTGCACCCGCCACAGAGGAGGTCGCATGGATGTGGGAAGCAGCTAGAGTATCTACACAGGTGGCATCCCACACAAGCGACCTCCCTGTCCTCCAAGGAACAAGCGTCATACCATCAGGTCTCTTGCCATCACTACGTGCCAAACCAATAGGTTCTAATACAGCTGGCACGTGAGCAGTAGCAAGAGACCTGCGGATGATGTCGTTGAGGGCATTGTGGCGGGAGAAACGACCAGCGCTCTTCGAACAGGAGAGCCCGTGATGACCGTAAGCGTCGACGTGGTCACCGCAGTGGCAACGGTGAGGCTGGGTTATTTTGGCGCCAAGCCTAAGACCAACTACCACTGCAAGAGTGGCGTGGTTTAAAAGAGTGCCCAGATTAGCAGAAGGGATAGCTTGGAGCCAGTGTCCGGATTCTTTCGCAGAGACAGCGAGAAGACGAGCACGGTCTTTGGAATTTGCTTGCATTAACATTGCGTCAAAAGTTTTTTTACAAATAATGTCATCCCACTGTCTCTGGGAAGGAAGAGAAACCGGCAATTGATTTGGGCTAATCGCTGACCAACCATTTCTTGCCTCTGCCAAGTACGACACCTCAATTGATCCCAAAGACTGGGATATAATTTTTTCAAAGAGAGTGTGTGTACTATAAGCAGAGGAAAGAAAAGCTGGCAGAGAGACACTAGAAATTTTGCGGATTCCCAGACCTCCATACCTGGATCGGAAGAGAAGCCTGGGCCCATACTTGATCATCTATCGGACAATTTAAGATTTCAGATAGAATATTTTGTATAAAATTATCCAAATTTTCCAATAAATTATTAAATTTCCAAAGAGGTGAACATCTAACGAAATAAGTAAATTTTGGAACAAATAAGCAGAATCGAATGATGGTCATTGCCATATGAGGATTAATATCTAACAGATGATGGGAAGTGTTTTTGAATTTAGAAATTAAGTCAGTAAAAAATTGAGGAACTGAGGCCTCTAAAACAGGTGCTCCTAAGAGGCGAAGTGACTCATCGTTTAAAATTTTAATACCCGGAGCTAAAATATTGATTTTATTTAATATGTGCAGTTTGGATTCGGCCGAAAAAGAATTTGGAATATAAATTTCACATTTATCAAAATTAAGTTCCAAGCCAATAGTTTTAAATTTTGATATAATTATTTCTAAATCCTTCAAAACCGAACTCACTTCGCCGCCCAAGGTTCCATCATCCAAATACATTGAATTTGGAATTTAGAACCGAAATTATAGGGTGTATGGCTAAACTAAAAATAACTGGTCCAAGCGGATCCCCCTGCTGACAGCCGACAGCGGAGCTCAGAACATTCTTTTTGTGTACGAGCTTTGAAGGTTCCCGGTAGCACTGCGCCAAGTATGGGAAAAACTGTGGAAATTTATTTTTTACTTCTGAGAGGAGGACTTGTAACAATCGGTTCCAATTCTATTCTTACATTTTTAGAAGATTTTTGGTGCATTTGAAATGTTGGACTCTTCTTCCATTGATCATTAATTTTCATTGAAACACTTCTTTTATGCATTTTTTCTAAATTGACTTAGTTTATTAACAAAGAGCTTTTGCTATTTGTAAATAAACTAAGCTAACGCCTTTTGCTGTTTGTGTCGTTTAGGCTAAGGTCGATTCTTAAATATTTAAAACTTATTATTTCAAGACATTACCAAGTATGTTAAAAACAATATACTTTGTAATGTCTTTGGATGTTATCTAGCACATTCGATTGGAATCAGACCATTGCATAGACAGGGTCGTATTAACCACACTGGACGCCGGGGTGCGAAAATCCGCCTGCGCCCCCCTTGCCAACAAAAAAAAAAAATTAATTAATTTTCCATTTTTGTATTTCATTTACTCTAAAATAAAGTTAGATACTTTATAATTGACTTCAAAAAAAGGAAGTTTATATCGGCGCGCAATCGGCTCATATTTTTTTCCATGCAGGTATGTACACAAATTTCTTCGAGATTTCAGACCGTATCGCATTTTTTTTTATTTGAAAGAGAATGTTTGCTATTAACTATGAAGATTTAGAAAATATCGATTGTGTATTAATAATGTAAGTAATAGGTATCAAGCATAGACTACATCGTTAAGCTCGAGGCCCCAACTCCTCAATTCTGATGCTGCAGGGTGCTGCACTCTTAAGCTGTGAGAATTTAGGAATTTTTGATTGTGAATTCATATTGTAAAGACCAATTACCTTTAGTTAGATTACACCACGAACTCCAGATTCTATCACCTGACCTGAAAATCAGACCTGATGCTGCAGAATATTGCACTCCTAGGCCACTAAAAATAATAACGATTTTCAAAAAACTAACTTCAAACGCCTCTATAAATTACATATATAAGATTGTTTCTACACGTATGTTGAAGTCGGATGGGCATATAAGAAACGTCGAAACAAACAGAGGCGCAACGCACACCAGATTTACACATTTGCCGCCAGTAGGCTATTCAAATTTTGCCGCCCCTACAAATCTCTACAATATTGTGTCAGTTCCTAGATTATTTTAACGACCCAATGATTTAATTAAGGCTAGCTGAGTCTGGTGGGCCGAAGCCCAGCAGCATCAGGATTGAGGAGTTGGTACCTTGAGCTCAATGATATAGGCCAGTGATTAACGGCCTTACTACGCAGCTATGTATTCCATACTTGATACCTAAAATATCAATCTGTAATGGAAATTTTCGCGAGCGAAGCGATCGTGAAAATATTTACTAAGTCAGAATCTAAAATTTGATCTATACGATCTAAAATTTTACTTTGTTTTACTTACTATACAAATATTACATCTCGTATCTCCAGTCCTTATTTATAAGAGATATCAAAATTTTAAATATACAGGTCGATAGAGATAAAAATTTCGAGTTCAATGGTGTATCAAGTGTACTTAGGACAAAATGTCCCTTACGACATTTGAAATTTCCAGCGTCGATATCAATTCGTCGCTACTTACGTCAATGTTAATTCAAAATTTTTAAATACCAAAATAGATTTTAGATCGTAAAGAATTTTTAATTTTTGTAGACGCGTTACAGCATAGAAACCAGACAGTTTGAAATGAATTACGACATTACAAAAAGCTACAGTACCCGGCCATAAGGCCGAAAGGCCGATGTGCAATATATATCGCCGAGTACTGTATGTACTACTACTATGAATGAATGAATGAATATACTTTTATTGTACACCACTAATAAAATAATTAAATAATTATACATAACAAAAACAAGCATACAATTTGGCGGCCTTATCGCTACCTAGCGATCTCTTCCAGGCAACCAATTATATATATCTCACATCGGCTTTATGGCCGATGTGCAATATATATCGCCGGGTACTGTACAAGACGGTTAGAATCTAAAATTTGATCTATACTAACTAAAATTTTACTTTTTTGTTACTTACTACAAAGTATTACATTTCGTATCTCCAGTCCTTATAATTTATAATTATAAGAGATATCAAAATTTTAAATAAATATACAGATCGATAGAAAGAAAAATTTCAAGTTCGATGGTGAATCAAGTGTACTTACGACAGAATGTCCCTTACGACATTTGAAATTTCCAGCGTCGATATCAGTTGCATAAACTGTCTAGCATTTTGCTTTAAACAGTTTGCAAATTTCTGGCGTGCCAAATACGTACTTAAACAAAATATATTTAATACATTTCCTCCTTTATTTCCTCAAATCCAAGTAAAAAAAAATTGAATTTTAAGCTATTGCATAGCTTTAATCGCGGGCTTTGAACTAGGACAAACAGTTTGAGCGCGGCGACCGAATCAAGAAATTCCGTAACGAAAAAAAACCTAACACCGTCGTTCAGTAAGCGTTCAACATTTTAGAGGTTCACAAGTAGCCTTGTTCGGCGCAGTGGGCGAGCGGCCGCTTTCTTTACCGTATGGTGTATGATGTCGCAGGTTCGAATCTCACTCGCGAAGAAGTGACAGTGCGCTTTTCTTGTTTGTTTGTTTTTTAATTATTTTTTTGCATAATTTTTATTATGCAAAAAAAAATATTGCATAAATATTATAATTGCATAAGTTGATAAAAAATGCTATGCAATAGCTTTTTAAGCAATTTTTTATTTTAATTTACTTACCTAGACATAAGCTTACAAAAAAAATAATTTATGAGCCCTTATTTAAGCTCATTTATCTTGTACAAATAAATTAATGTTCAGTTACACGTTTATGTTCAATATTTAGCATTGTAGAAGGCATGTAGTAACATGTATATTATTTTGTGAAGTCGCTTCGCTCGCGCACGCTAAACTATACCCAATGTTTCAAGAATTAAGGTGCATTATCGCGAAAACGCAGTTTAGATTTCAAAAAATCTGTTTCAATATCAATGTTCTTCGTGATATTTTTTTTGGATATTTAGGATAAGAGTGTGAATGTGACTACCTACTATGATAAAAAAAAGAAATTGGATTGAGAAATTTTTCATACCGAGTTATAAACAATTTTCAGTTGAAGTAAGATAAATAGATTTTGATATGGATTTTTTTTTTGGATTTTCTTACACGTTATGCTAAATTACATTTTAAGGACATTTAAAAATGAAAAATTGACTGAGCAATTTTGTGGTCGAAATTACGGACAAAAAAGGAAACCTCTTTAAAAAGTGACAGTTCCGTTTGAAAAAAGTTTCTGATTTTTATCAAGTACCTCTTATTAAGGCTAATAATTAGTTTGGTAAAAAAAAATTGGACGGAGAAATTATTTATTTCAAAATATTGAGCTATTTGTACTTTTAGGTATAAATACCTAACTACCGCATGGATTTTTTTTTGGATATTTTTGTGTAAATTTTGGGTCATCCCATACTACAACCCCGCCAAATTTCATCGACTGAGGATTTGATGTGGGGGTCTCCATACAACAGACCGCCCCATTGCCTAGGCTAAAAAGCGCGGCAAGTTTTTTCCTTTCAAGTGTCATCTGTCAATTTCATTGCGAGCCAAAGAGGTTGCTGGCGCCATCGACCATGGAACAAGGAATTATGGCGCGAACACTAATTATGTTATTCAATTAGCAAATTATTATTATCAATAAAAGTATCACGTTGTTTTTGCAAAAGTAAATCCGTTTCTATTTACAATAATTAGACGTTAGCACCTATTTACTACCGTATAATGGTACTGTGTCTATGAATGTAAAGATGAGCGCGCATCTAGAAATGCTCGCCGCAGAAGCCGCAAGCGCGCAGTCATGGCAGTTTATAATTTTTTTATTATGAAATCGTATACTACGTAACACGTCCGTTCAGCGAACCAGCTGAATTTTAGTAAAATACTGTAGGCATACGCATCCCATCCACGAAAGCAGATGACGATTGACGTCATCAGATTCGGACAATATAATATAGTTAAAACTACCTTATGGGAATCATGGGATACCGCGAGGTCTCAGTTCGGGGCGAACCACTAGTATTTTGTGTGACTAGAGGGTAAGCTATCAACTGCGGACACAAGCTACGCTTAGTGCGGTTGATAGCGAAACTATTAATAAGAGACCTGTTAACCTTATATTATTATGTATATAATAATACTTACAGTTGATGTTGTTCAATAAATATTTTCATTTTTCATTTTCATTTTCATATTGCCATTTCAGCTTGGCTATCCAATTGGCTGAATTGGTGACTGATTCTTTTACGGATCCTCTCGTTTCCGATATTTTGATCACTAATACCTACCTCAGAATCCATTATAATCCAATCTATTTAATCGAAAAAGAAAACAGTGAACGAAATTCAAGGGGCTAGTCGGCTTACAAATATCTGGAATAGGTTTTTTACGTTACGTTTTAATTCCAATGGAATTAACGTAAACGCCCTGTAAGTATCAGCATTAAATATTTTATATTACATAGAATAGAAAGCTTTAACAAGATAAACTTAAATTTATTACTTTTAATTAAATCGCCAAATAAACAATAAAGTTTACTGCAAACAAAGACACTGAAAATTACGCCTACGCCCAAGGATTACGTAAATACGGCCGATTTTGCTAGCGAAAATATAAACGAATCACATTAATTAACCCTGTATCTGGTCTCTGATTAAGAGTGCAGTAGCGGAACGGAGTGTGGGGTCAACTTTAATTGGCCTGCTGTTGTATTTAAGAGAGCTAACACACTTATCGAGGTATGTTAAAAGATTTACCGCACGGATAAAGTACTAAGGCCCGCTTGCAGAGACGCCGAGTTAGTTAACCCAGGAATAAATTTGTAATTTTGACAGATGCTTTATACGAAGTCTGTCAAATCTGTCCTTTTAACTCGGAGTTAGCTGCTAACTCTGGGATAAAACGTTTCTGCAAGCGGGCCTAAGTAGGTTACATAACTTTTCTTTCTACATGCCTTAAAAACTGAAATGGTATGCTATGATATGATAAGCCGAGAAATTAAGTATGAACATAACTCGCACACACAGATCTTTTTTTTTAAATTAAATAAGAATATTGCTAATAATAATTTTCAACTAGACGTTAATTTTTTTTCATAACCGCAATATTAGACGGTCGGTAGACAAAAGCAAAGTTGTAGGTAGTAATTCTCAACACTCGCAACGTCTAAGTACCTATGTCTAATAGTAGGAACGTAAGTTCCTTATCGCGCGGTACGGAAGGTGGCTAGACGGAAAAAATTAAGGAACCGACACTCGACATAATTTTGAAACCAACACTTTTTTGTTGAATGTGAATTTTGCATTCTGTTCGGTATTTTCGCGATACAACATTAGGTCTTCGTAGCCTAGTGGCTCCAGCAGTCGCCTAAAAGTTCAACGTCCCTAATTTTTTATAACTTATAAATCATAAAAAATTAGGGAAAGGTTCCACATGTAGAAATTGCTTAAAATAAAATTGAAAATGGAAAATTCGGTCTGTCGAGCTGGGATTCGAACCATCGACGTTGAACTTTTAGGCGACTGCCGCAGCCACTAGGCTACGGAGACTCAATGTTGTATCGCGAAAATACCGAACACAATGTAATTGAAAGGAACTACGTTCCATCCGAGTGTCCCTTGACACCTCTCAAGTTTTTTTTTTACATACCACTCGGTTTACATACACCGTAGTTTTTGTCAGTAGCAGTGGTTTATTAAATCACTCGTACAAAGTGTCGGGGGTGTGCCTTTACATTCCCGTCAAGCGAGAATTTTCACGCTCAACAAACGCCTAACGCCAGCTATGGCAAGTATGGTGGGTCTCTTAGATCTGTGATACCGCCGGAGGGTTAATGAATAGAGGCTATGTGGACACATATTATTGTTGTTCAAATGCTCTTTTGTTTAGTAATTACATACTTCCAGTGTTCTAGCATGGTAGTTGCGGAGTTCTTTGCAGTTAATGTCTATCCAATATTGCTGTTTTGAAGATGGTATCGAGTGAATGTACATTTGTGACCGGTTACAAAATCCCACAAATTGAATATCGATAATTTTAGCAGAAGTACTTACTTTGTAGTGTGTCATCTTACATAAAATATCATGATGTACGGGCAAGTGCTGTACCTATGGACGCTTATACCTGAGGACACAATCGATTCCGTCGAAACTAGCAAACCTAAAATTCTAATTTGAACGCGAACTGTCAACCATAGACAAAGCTTTACGGTCGCGTAAAGCGTAAAAATAAAACCTTTGCAAAGTATAGTTTCGTTGGTAGACGGGGGCAATTGCTAGTTTGTTAAAAAGCCACTATATGTGGGGTTAGTTAAGAAACGAATGTTTGCAAATTAATAATATTGTTATATTATTCTGCTCATATTGTCATTTTAAACTTTGATCAGAATCGGTCAACTTCAAATCATAATAAGTAAATCAGATTGTAACAAAATCTTACATCTAAATATTTTATATTTTAGCCAGTTTTTTAGAACATGGTGACAGTTAAGATTACTACTATAGAACCTAGTAGTTCGTTACATTACAAGAATCTACAGGTTCTATTTAGATAGGATTATTAATAACTTCTAGGTTCTTAAGTAATTTGCTGAAAGTCTATATGGACACAATCGGCACAAGTACGTTATTGTGTGGCGAACATTGCTAGAGACTTGTGATTGTGCAGTAGTGGATGTCTATCAAGTGAAACAGAAGACCTGGTAGTGGACGGTGGCGTGAAATAATTACGCCTCGAAATTCCGACCTGTTCGCGTCGTCTAAAATCCAAAAAGCGAATAACAAAAAGACAGTAATTTGTGGGGCAAATTAAATTTTAACTGAAAACAGTCGAAACGAGCACCTACCGTTCTCGTCGGTTGTGTATTTAACGCGGATGTGAATTTCGCCGCATCCGGCCAAAAATAAATGAGCTTTCTTCCGCTTATTTAATTTACTGCCATAGTCGCGGGCTACAGTCTGAATAAATTAAAATTAATATTTTGCACATTTAATGCCGTTTTCCGCCGACATGATTTGTTAACACTCGACGATAGCTTAGGAATATTACCACTACGGCACAACACCTTTGAATAAATAGTGAGCTAACGTTTTATGAACATGTAACCGTTAATATTCCTACATTTGTGAGAGGATTTCAGCAATTTTAATACATTTAAAATTAATATTTTACACATTTAGTGTCGTTTTCCGCCAACAATATTTGTTAACACTTGACGATAGCTAAATAAGTAAGTAGTAAAGAATATTACTGCTACCTACAAGACCTTTAAATAAATAGTGAGCTTACGTTTTATGAACATGAATAGTTATATTTTTGTAAGATGAGAGAAGATTTGAGAAATATTACCTTGAAATTAATATGCTGTTTTCCGCTAGCATGATTTGTTAACACTCGACAATAGCTTAGGAATATTACCGCTTACACCTTTGAATACGCAAAGCTCACGTTTTATAAGCGTTTTACTATACGCTACGGCAACAGATTTTTGCCGGAATTTTTTTTAAACTCCGCAGGAATCCTGTATAGTGATACAGTACAGTGGAGAGTATACTCTAGCCAAGCAAATCATTTCAATCTTAGCTTCCTTTCGTAGCTCTATTAAAGCATGATTGAAGGACAAGGCGACACTTTTACATATACAATACTAGCTGATGCCCGCGACTTCGTCCGCATGGATTAGTTTTTAAAATCCCGCCGGAACTCTTTCATTATCCGAGATAAAAAGTAGTTCTCCCGGTCTGAGGAACCACTACTATATCCATTATTATACCCATGCAAAACATCGCATCAATCCGCTGTTCTGTTGCGACGTGATTGAAGGACAAACCAACAAACAAACCAACAAACAAACACACTTTCGCATTTATAATATCAGTAATGCTTTATTATTACACTTTTTATAATTGTCAAATTTTTTACCATACTCAACCAAAGACAAAATTACGTTTAGCTGTCATTTACGTTTTGTTATTCCACTGTCATTTGCGTTTTGTTATTCCATGTCAGATGCGTTTTTGTTTTACCACGTTTTATAGTGACTTGACGGAAACGCGGTCGAACGGGATAAAAAGTATCCTATGTCCGTCTCCTGGTTCTAAGCTACCTCTCCACCAATTTGCAGCCAAATCGGTTCATCCGTTCTTGAGTTATAAATATTGTAACTAACACCACTTTCTTATATATATATATATAATATATATATATATATATATATATATATATATATATATATATATATATATCAATAAAAATGTGAATAAAATATCAATGTGAAACGATTTGAATAATTTTTATACTTTTAAAGGTATGTCTTATACTTGTACTTAATTACTTAATTAGGACAGGTACTCACACTGTACCTACTTTTTTGTGATCGCTACACTTCCACGAAGCTCCACCTATGCTTACTGCATCGAGCGCTCGAGATAAACTCCTCTTAACGCCCGGAGATAGCTTAAAAATATTATCCCTACGCTACAACTCTTTTTAAATTTGAATAAGCAGTGAGCTTAGGTTTTATGAACGTGAAACTATAAAATATAGCTACGATGTGAGATGATTCGAGCACTTTAAAGGTTTAATCTTTATAAAAAATATTTACTATACTTACCTCAGACACCAAGGAGTGCCAACAAGCCCCATTTAATAAGCCTCCACTGTCTGACCGTCTGTCCAGCATCTTTCGGTCTATCTATCAGCGGGCTGTATTATGAACCGTAATAAGTTTAATATAATACTTGAAAATTTCACGGGTGTATTTCTAATGCCCCTATAACAACTAAAAATAATTAAAGTTAAATATTAATTAGGGTCTCCATACAATGAACTTTTGTTTTTGCTATAATAGCTGGTGTTTAATCTTGTAAAATGATACGGAGCCCTCGTGTGCAGGTCCAACTCGCACTTGGCCAGTTTTATTGTACATTTTAGAATGTATACCTTGCGACCGTGAGCCTGAGAGCTCTAGTGATTTTTATCGAATCTACTGAGTGAAAGAAACGAGTTTGACCATCCAAATTGCTAATGCAGGCTGCCATCACCTTGGGTACTAGATATAATTTTTTTTGCTTATATTGTGTGCAAGGAGTATCCGAGAGGACCCCAACTTCCATCAGTTCTTCAAAGTGCCACTTTCGCCCATTCGCTTCGCCCATTGCCACTTCAGCTTCGTGACTCATTTCTGATTGATGAGGAGATCCGTAGTATATTTCACTAGGTTTCAACACCATACTCAATTAGCGCACAAACTATGCAATATTTTCATCTGATTATTACTTGCTGTTGAGGCAAAATGAATAAATCATGAATTAACAATGAATGCATTTACAATAAGCCCATAATTTCAGATTCGTTAGCGAAATGCAATAACGGCTATTAATTCGTGTTGCCGAGCCGAGTGGTTTTTGCCCACGTGGCGTCACTCACACATTTACCGGAGCCCATAGACATTTAAACGTTCTATTAGCGACAGATAGGCCAAAAAACAAACGTGGCGTCACTCACACATTCACCGGAGCCCATAGACATTTAAACGTTCTATTAGCGACAGATAGGCCAAAAAACAAACGTGGCGTCACTCACACATTCACCGGAGCCCATAGACATTTAAACGTTCTATTAGCGACAGATAGACCAAAAAAACAAACGTGGCGTCACTCACACATTCACCGGAGCCCATGGACATTTAAACGTTCTATTAGCGACAGATATGCCAAAAAACAAACGTGGCGTCACTCACACATTCACCATAGCTCATAGACATTTAAACGTTCTATTAGCGATAGATAGACCAAAAAAACAAACGTGGCGTCACTCACACATTCACCGGAGCCCATAGACATTTAAACGTTCTATTAGCGACAGATAGGCCAAAAAACAAACGTGGCGTCACTCACACATTCACCGGAGCCCATAGACATTTAAACGTTCTATTAGCGACAGATAGACCAAAAAAAACAAACGTGGCGTCACTCACACATTCACCGGAGCCCATAGACATTTAAACGTTCTATTAGCGACAGATAGGCTAAAACGGATGAAGCTGTTTTGAAACCTGTTGAAATTCAAAACTTTGCAATTCTTACACCAACTTTGAAACAATAATTTTCCTTTGCCTTTGTGATAAAGATTTAATAAAAGAGAATACCTGTTGTTATTAAGTTCTTCTTTTGTACTTTATTATTGTACTGTGCTATAAAGAATCAAAACAACTAAGTAAACGTCTTATTGTGTATTGTTGTTGCTTGCCTTCTTTAAAAATTTGAATTACATACCTAAGTAACAAACTGTACCTACCAATTTGAAGGCCAACGTAACATTAGTAATGCTATTTAAATCTAAATACTCTTCTTTGTCTAAATACTCCCCGTGTATGAATCGTGTGTAGCTGAAAAGTTGTAAGAAGTATAAGTCTAAGTAAGTGAAAAATTGAAAATGAAACTAATATTGTACAAAAGGTGGCCTTATTACTATGAAGCGATCACTTTCAAACAACCTAATGCTCTACAACAGACATTGTAGCCACAGCATTAAATTCTAAGGAAAATACAAAAACTACAATCTATTCCTGTGACGATTATTTTTACTCTAAACCTAGACCGTGTGCACGATGGTACTAGTATCAATTTTATAACATTTCTAAAACTCTAATAAATAATTTGAGAGGTATGAGGTAAAAATGTCTGAGCCTCTCTATTATTTTTTTAAATATCTTGTCCAGGAACGGACTGGTGTAATATGAAAAACTCTTACATATTTGCATGAATTAAACCATGCATTCGTTCCACGAATGCGTTCATTTTTAAGGCATGAACGAACAGATGAGCAAACGGGCTGCCTGATGGTAATATCCTCAATTTATACTCGTATTTCGTAGCTAGCGTGCACGCAATTCAGGCGAAAAGACATAGCTAGCCTACTTCAGAGCCTTTCCATTTAAATGTTAGTGAATTATGGACTTGAATCTTGTTATGGATATTTTCTTCAATAGTAAATGAAAGGTGATGGTATTTTTCGACCGAGCGAAGCGAAGGTCTTTGAGTCTACTTGAGTGAATTTGCACTTGTCCGTCCGTCCGTCCGTCCGTCCGTCCGTCCGTCCGTCCGTCCGTCTGTCAGAGCCTTATAACGTCTGAATTACTAAACGTAATTACTTCAATTTTAGATATAATATGTAAACCGATGGCCTCCAGCCGAAAATGGCTTAAAAAGTTATAAAAATCTTTATTATAGAAGCGAATGTGAAGTAAAATAAATTTTTTTGCGTTTCATAGGGTTGCAGTACCTCATTTTAAAGATAATTTGGAACAGTAGTAATTAACCATTGAAAGTTTCGGATTGAAATTTTTATAATTATTAGCGTAATATCATGTACTTTAACAACAAATACTAAAATTAGATAAATGTAATAGGAAACTAAATTATTTAACTTTTAATGAGCAGCAGTATTTTTAACAGAACTTCACAATGATGTCAATAGATGGCGCTCTCATCTCATATAGCAAATGTAGCTATATGTAAATCATTATTATTTTGTATGACAAGTACTAATACATTTAATAACATATTATTGAATTAATATTATTATTTAGTCATATAACAAACATCAATAAAACTTCACGTTGCAGTTCGTTTTTACATGTTTTCTGATCGTGTCGATATATGACGCTGTGTACAAATAATTTAATTTGAATGTTCCAAAAACTATACCTAAGTTTTATTGAGGCCTTGAGGATTTTACTACAGTTCCCAAACCTTTACGGGCTACCTATGTTAAATTAGTTGACACTTTCTGTCAACTTTGTTATTACGAACCTCTACGGGACAACTACAGGTGAAAATGACATTGGGATGTTAGGATTGTATTTAGGGGCTACCTACGTAAAGAGACTTCTACAAAGGGGATGATTTAGGTATGGTTGGTGAAAACGGGCATAATAATGATGACAATTTTGATCGTCATGTATCTATTGAATGAATAAGTGATTATGGGAAACCGTTACCGCGAGGTCTCAGTTCGGGGCGAACCACTAGTGTTATTTGGATTTCTTTTTTAACCTATAAAACAGAACCATGACTGAACGACTGACAGTTATAACACAAAAGTAATATTTCTGTATTTTATTTGTCAGTCACTAGGATACTCAAAGAACATTCTGTGTTTTATCTGTCTGTTAGTCAGTAGAGGTGCATAGGTTTTGAAATTTGAAAGTCGTGGGCTAGTATTATTGAAAATTTAAGAGATCACATACTTAATCACTTAAAAATAAAATAAAAATAGCTTTATTACCACTAGTTTTTCCTACTTACTAAGTTTAAGTTTTTATAATGATCACATGAGCATAATCACTTAACTCATTCGCGCGGATTAAGGTTTTTGATTCCCGCGGGAATTCAATTACGATCACCATCAAGACGATTACGATTGCAACTGCAAAGCGCAACTACACCCCTGTTGCGCGTAACCAGCAGGCACACAGCGAACAAGACTTTAAAGTTAAACTTGCTCAATATAAAACCAGCTTTGTATGAATACAATGGCAAAAGTACAAGCTCAAATTGAGTTGGGGCAATTGCCTCAAATTGAATAAAATTATGGCGGGCAACAATTTTTGGTCGCATTCACCGACCAATTACACAATCAACCAAAAACCAACCTGCAAATTCCGTGTCCGGAGCCGAACGAACATTAAAAGCAGTATTAAAATCAATGAACTATTACATAACAATGCTCCAATTAACGTTATCTGTCGTGCCGATGGGATATTGCTCGTAAATTAATGAGTGCCGTTGTAAGACAAATGTTCCGCTACCGGACGCCGGTACGGGCGGCGCATACAGTTGCTGGATGCGGCCTCAGTATTGAGTTCTATTACAAATGTTTTCAATGTTCCAATTTTTTAAGAGTTTAAATAGCCCAATGAACTTGGCCAGCGGGGTGGACTACGGCCTAAAGCTATACCTTTCTCATTCGAGAGGTGGCCCAGTAGCTGGCTGGTGATTTATTTAGGGAATATCGATGATTAAAAAGTATTTATGTGTGTCATGATTTTATAAAAATGACGGTGTTAAATGAATTTTTCAAGTGGCAATTCTTTCAGTGTGGCAACACTTGTTTTATGTTGGTAATTTGTTAGTTGTTGGCAAACATGGTTGCATTGGCCAATCAGGAATAAGCACGCGTAGCCCCTACAAAATTACGTAAAGAGTGGGAAAAATGGGGGGGGAGAAAGCGTGGGCCGGATGGTCGACAGCGGAGGACAGGCAGTTAGTGATTTATCTTTGAATAGCTCGGTTAAAAATGGGCAAAGTATCAATATTTGTGACAACTTCAGAAGTGACAAGAACCCAGTAGTATGTAAGAAATGATTACTTTGTATGAAATGTTATACCTTCAAAATAGTTGTGAATAATTATTTTTCGAATAGCTAAGATTATAGTATTTTATATGGAATTAATGGTGTTAATTTAGTAATAAGTTGTTGAAAGGCGTTGTCCTTTACAATAATTTTAAGACTACAGTGATTCTATCATATCACTTGGAACATTTGGCCAAGGCTACTCTTTGGTACTGTTTTCCTGTGATATTGTTAGCATTGCGACACCCATCATTAATTTCGGGTAGGTCAATTTTCATATAGGATTATATCCCGTATGATCATGACGAAAAGCTATGTTGACATAATTATTATCAGTTTGGATCATTTGGTCAAAGCGACTCTTTGATAATGTATCCTTGCTATATTCAACATTTGGAGAAATAGTCTTTCTTATGTTATGAGAACTCGATACATTTAGAAGATGTTAAAAAGTTGAAGGTATGACATCAATTATGAATCATTTATATAGTACCCACATTATATAATTTTATTAATACAGTTGCGAACTCGATGAACAGTTTATGGACAGTGTGTGGTTGATAAGGATGGCGGGTGAATGTAAATCTGTGAGATTTAACAAAGTTTATTCTATATTGGACTAAGTGTGAATGAATGAATGAATGAAATTTTATTCACAAAAATGCAGGTACAACATGATTGTAAGTGTGTTCATATGTATCCAGGTTGCTATAATAGTGGGGTTATGTGGGTCCTTAATTAATTTATTTATTTTAAGTTTTAACCATGTGTGTTAATGCCATTAGTTTCAACTGACTAAAAATTTAATGTGCAATCAAATTCAAGATTTGTAATTTTCGTCATGTTTTATTTGGAGGGTAAAATGAAATAATGAGTTGAGTGAAAATGATAGCAGCCAAAGTTTGATAGACATGTTTGATTCTAAGCCTTCTTACTTGAAAGGCATAGTTAGACTATGAGTTGAGTCAAAATGATAGTTTTAGTTTTAGACGGTAACTATGATGTTACCTACTGTATTAGACCATGTGTGTCTGTAGATGGTAACTATGTATGTTACCTACTGTATTGGACCAGTGCGTCTATAGGCGGTAAATAAGTATTTTACCTACTGTATTGGACCATGTGTGGCTGTTGATGGTAACTATGTATGTTACCTACTGTATTGGACCAGTGCGTCTATAGGCGGTAAATAAGTATTTTACCTACTGTATTGGACCATGTGTGTCTGTTGATGGTAACTATGTATGTTACCTACTGTATTGGACAAGTTCGTCCATAGACATTCGAACAGTGGCCAACCCAAGTAGCACATTAGCGATGAATTACGTTATAAACAAGCTACATTACAGTCTATTGCTTTTATGCAGATGTACTAAAGGATATGATGAGTCTTTAGGCTATACTGAGGAAAGATTATACACTATTAAACAGCATAGCTGCCTAATGACTTTATAAAGGCGAAAAATTATACTTAAAGCATTTAAGTAGAATTTTAAAAAGGTCTTGTCCAGCTATTGGCTGCATGTGATACTACTAGTTGATTTAGAAGTCCAAAGCTTGTTAACGACTGGTTAATACGAAAAATTTACCTCTCTTGTAATGCTGCGGGCTGCATTGAGGTATTCGCTGGTTTTAAATTGGTGTACACTAATTCAATTCTAATTCTACTTCAAGGAGCTTGTTAATGGCTGATTAAAAGTGGATTTGTAATCTCTAAAAATGCCGTTACATTTATAAGAAAATCATTAAACACCCTGAGTTGTAAATTGGAGTAGCTGTACTCCTTTCTAATCACAATGCATAAAGTATATCTGGCAGCTATTTTAAAGCTTTTGGCGTTATTTAAGAGTAGATCTAGATTATTGGTGTTCAAATTACGTCAGATTTGGTTTTTTTTGCATAACGTGTGACGCGACCTCACGAGTTACACGCGTGTGTTTATACATTTTAAATTAAAAATGAACAACTTAAAACCATGGAATAAAAGAAAAAGAACTGGTGGAATAAAAAGAAAACTATCTAAAGCATACGCTAAGGCTTCTATGGACGAATTGCGAAGGAACAGTACTGATGCAGTTAATATTTACAAGCCAGTGTCGTTTACGCAAAGTAAGGGTTCCGCACAAACAAATTTTGATGAAAATATTGATTCTTCTAATAAGCAGCATTTTCATGAACCATGTAGTAGTAAAGGTAAAGCATCGTTGGAACTCAAACAGAGTTCCATACATTTTATGGATTCTGATAGAGACGAATCTGAATTAAGTGCAGATGAAGACAAGGAAGAATGCATATTTATTAAAAATAGACAATTTAATAATAGTATTAAAAAATGGGCAATAAAAAGAAATATTGCACAAGATGCATTGAAGGAATTGGCAGAAATTGTAAATAAAAGATTTCCAGATATTTTGCCCAAAGACCCGAGAACGATTCTACAAACAGCCAGAAACATTACAATTAAAAAAATCGATCCTGATGGTGAATACTGGCACAATGGGCTCATCAATTCTCTTACTCTTGTTTTAAACAACTGGAAAGACGTTTGTGAAAACATAACGAGTATTAGTTTAAACATAAATTTTGACGGCTTGCCTATATATAAGAGTTCTAAAAAAGAATTCTGGCCAATTTTGGGTAATGTCTTTGAAATACCTAGTGCTCAACCATTTATAATTGGCGTTTATTATGGCGTCGGAAAACCAAAAAATCTTGATATTTACCTTGAAGACTTCGTCACGGAAATGAAACAGTTATTGAATGAAGGGATCCGTCTATCAAGCAACAAGAGTATAACTGTCAAGATTAGATGTTTTATCTGCGATTCACCCGCTAGAGCTTTTTTAAAAGGTAACGAGAAACCTAATTGTTTTGTTTGTCACTCTACTTAGTATTATGAATATAATCAAGCACCCGCTGCACGGCGCAGAACCAACGAACACGTTTCAAAATTGAGCATTGAATTGTGAACCATAAGTCATGTTCTGCCTACTTTTTAATATCATAAGCTTTGTCGCTGAAAAGCAGAACCACCGAAAATTATCTAAGGCACAATTCCATGTTTATTTTGAGGAGAGGTAGAAGCATCTGATCGTTCTTTTGTATACTTTTCCAGGGGTCTGCAATTTTAATGGCAAGCATGGTTGCTTAAAATGCGTAACTGTGGGAGAATATTCTCATGGATCCCATACTGTAGTATTTACTGGAATGAAATGCTCTAGCAGAACAGATGAAGGCTTCCGCAATAAACTTTATGGACAACATCACAAATACGATTCACCGCTGCTGCAACTTCCTGTAGATATGGTGAATGACTTTCCAGTGGCTGATTCCTTGCACCTAATAGACTTAGGTGTCATTAAAAGATTACTAGTAGGGTGGAGGGACGGCAACTTTGGAAAATACATTACAAAATGGTCTGCTAAAAACATAGACATCGTCAATATGTTTTTCAGAAATTGTCAACTGCCTTCCGAAATACACAGATGTGTAAGAGGGTTAGACTGTCTTGCACACTGGAAAGCATCTGAATACAGATCATTTTTCTTTTACTTGAGCATTATTATACTTCCCGATGTGGTAGAAAAAAATGCATTAACTCATTATTTGTTTTTATATTGTGCCATTACAATTTGTTCAAGTGATAACTATAATCTATTATTACCACTGTCAGAAGAGCTGCTTCAATACTTTGTAGAGCATTACAAGGATTTTTATGGTGCAGATTACGTGACCAGCAATGTGCATAATCTACTTCATAATATTACTGATGAGGTTCAAAGATTTGGGTCACTTCAAACATTCAGTGCCTATCCTTTTGAAAATAAATTGTATTTGATTAAAAAAATGTTGCGAAGTGGTAGTAGACCACTTTCGCAAGTAGCAAAAAGACTCAGTGAATGGTGTCCTACTGATCGAAAAGGCGAAAAGAAGTTTGAAGTGCCTTCCGTTACAAAGGATAATAAAAGTTTCTACAAAATTAATTTTCAGGATTTCATACTTACAGCGAGGTCTAAAGATAAATATTTTATGACAAGTAATCGTGAAATCATTGAAGTCAAGTCAATTGATACAGAAAAAATTATAGGCTACAAAATAACAGGTTTCATAGACATTTTTGACTATCCAGTAAAGTCATCAACTTTTAACATATTTAAAGCAAAGCGGCCAAACGCAGAACGTATTGAAGTGAAAATACGCTTTCAGGATGTGAAGTTTAAATTTGTATGTATTGAGCATAAAAAGTACTTGTATTTCATACCCCTTTTACATACTTTGTAATTAATTATGGAAGTAGATTTTTTTTAATATTATTATTTCAAGTACACTTTACTTAAGTAATTCTGCTGAGCAAAGATACAACAATCTTATAAAGATTGTGACTTTCTCTAGATCCTATTTTGATAATTCTTAAAGCATTAGAAAGCTACATTATTCCTGAGGGCTATATAATATGGCATAATATGGCACTTACGGAAAAATAAGTAACAGGCGGATGAAGTCACGGGGATCATCAAGTAATGGATAATAAGGAAATTAAAAAAAATTGTTCTTTAGTACTGTTTTTTAGTCAATATGAAAAATAATTTGTGGAAATACAAAATAATTACAAATAAATTCTACTTTTCATAATCTGAATTTTTTTAATCACTACCACCAGATTTGGTACGCTTTTAACTATAATAAAATAGTTTCAGTCATTATATTTGCCTTGACACAAAATATATGCTATCACAGCATGGTACAAACAGCAGCAGAGATAGGTTTACAGGGCACACTACACTCATCTATGTATGAGTGTGTGATATTATCGACGACATAATTCTAAACACACGCGCATACAGCTGGAACAAGTTATGAGATTATAATACATACACGGTGAAATTTCATTGGTTGTACTCCCTGAAAGAGGTGAATGTGCTCATGAAACTGAACAACTTTCCCCAAGGAACATAGGTCGAAATATGAAAAAAAAATTTGGACCTCCCATAGTAAATCAATCAGCTGATCGTCAATTTTGTATGGAGGGTCCAATTTTTTTTTTCATATTTTGACCTATGTTCCTTGGGGAAAGTTGTTCAGTTTCATGAGCACATTCACCTCCTTCAGGGAGTACAACCAATAAAATTTCAACATGTATATCCGTCATAAAAAGGCAAAGGATTTTAAATTTATCAATTTAATTTAATATTTATCGAATCGAAATAATATACATTTCTTAGTAGCTGTAACTTCGATATTTACGTGTGTATTATATGTGTTTCGTGTGCATTATGCGACACTGAGCGGCTGCATCTAATTATGTTGCCGTTTGTACATCAACTTAGTAGGGCGATTGTAATAAAGAATAGTAAGTACAGAAACATGATAGGTGCTTTTTTGACATACACACGGGTAAACTATATGTATATTAAATTGAGAAAAATGTTATAAATAATTATATTTCAACAAAGTGATTCTTGTTCTAAGTTATCATTTCCATCTGAGTTTGGCATAATATCGCTTTCGAGTTCCTGACCATCATTTTCAGAAATGTTCTCATTGGCCGCCTCTTTTATTCCATCTTCGACAGTTTCCTTCACTTCTGCTGTTTTTGCTCGTTTGGCAATTTTACATTTCTGCGTTGAATCTTTGCGTATGCGTTTCGTGGAAGTTCTTAGGTTTTTAATTTCTAATCTTTTCCCTGAGTTTTTTAATACTGTCTTAAAAAATTTTTCGTTTGTATCATGCGTATAAGTTGAATCCCAAGAATTAATTAAGCTGAAAAAAAAATTTAGGATATTCTTGTAAGCTTTCAAAGCAACTTTTACTAGTTGTCCTTTACTGCCCCCCGACCATGAACATTTACAGAGAAATTCTCTCGTAAACATAATGTCCAGCAATTTATATGCACAAGTGATACCACTGCCATCCGATTTATTACACAGTAATGCGTATTGAAAATGAAATTTTTGATTTTGTCTGTAGTTAGATAAGTTTATCTCTAACTCATTCAACTCATTGACGTCCGATATAGGTTTAATCATAAAAGATTCCGACTCAATATAGTTGGCTTCAGCAAGTTTAACCGCTGACAAATTTTGATTGCCTTCTGCAAGCCTTTTAAAGCTTTCGTCTATAAGAACAGTTAAGTCAGAAATTTGCCGGCTATTTTTTTTTTGTTTTTCCAGTGTTTGTGTCTGCGTTTCGAGGATAATATTTTGAGTATTCGAGATGGATTTTTGATTATCTAAAATTTCTTTTTGATTTTCAAGAATTTTGTCGGTGTTATTTAGTTGATCATTAGTAATAATCTGAAATACGCTACTTCCTACGGGTATCACTTCACTGTCTTGCACAATTTCTTGAGAAGATATCTGAAATACATAAATGCCCTAGGAGTTAATGATATGCCCAACAACATTATAACTGTAAGGTAATAATGAGATAGTTTACCGAAAAGATAACAGGCATATATAAAACATTGTCGAGCGAGTGGTGTGAAATGTTAGGATAGCATAAATCCCACCAACTGTAGGGTAAGCACGGAGATTTTTAAATTTCGAATAGTAACGTAAAATGTATCACTGCATACAAATTTAGTTCCAAATACGCTCACGTGGCGCTGTTTTCATACGGATTCTGGGCTTTACTCTTCTATTCGAAACAAAAAAATTGGTGCTATCGCCTCTGGACTAGGTTAGTGAGCTCGTAGGTCTAGTGACCGCCAGCGCTACTGCTGAGCATGAGGTTCTGGGTTCGATTCCCGGGTCCGGCAAAGTAGTATTGGCTATTTCTATTTGAAATTACTCAGTAGCAGCACAGAGTTTGCATTTATGTCCGCTTGATGGCAATAGTCTCGCCCCCTATTACATGGCAAAATGTAGGTAGGTAAGTATATAAGGTACTGGTACGTATACATGTAAACCCCATCAAATAAATGTGAACTACCGCCACTACTTATATCCGGATCATTCTTTCTTCTATTTAGTTAATTATAAACAAACATTCTCACCAGACTAGTTGCCTTGGAATTATAATCAACCGGGCTTTGTATTATTACTCTTCCCTCATCATCTGGATAATCGGACGTATCACTACAGTTCAACATTGTTTCAAGAACTTCTTCAGCTTTATTGTAAGAGGGAATAGAAGACCGTTTGACTATGCACTCCATTTTAGTCCAGTCAGGAAGAGGCGTCGATTCTTCATTTTTAATTAACAATTTTATAGGCACGTTTTTTCCTGGCCATCTCAAAATGCCATTATGCTCCCAACCACTTGGAGCAATTGTTAATCTTTCCTTTCCTTTTTCAATGGTTTTGATTATTTTAAACGGCATTACTATTCCTGTAAACAATATCTATAACATTAATTAGCAATAATAATATATTACGAAAATAGAAAAGCTAAATAAAAACACAAATCGTATAAACTGAAGGTTTGTGTGTAAATTACCTATTATGTACGGTTGGCTCTCCAAATACCCTTGCAGGTCCGTAAGACAGTTGAAGTTCAAACCTGATGCTAATTGCTACTTTAGTGAGAGAGCTTGCCTATGAAATCACTGAAATGACGACAAACAGAAGTACCTACAAAGAATGAATGCGTTATGGACACGTGCGAGTTCGCAGTGTGCGCGACGTCAACTGCGCAAGCGAGCGAGGGAGATTGAGATTGTGTTGTGTGGCCCTACGAGATAGGTTAGAATTAGATATTGCATAGGCGAAACAGCAATACCCCCACCTTAGCCATGATATACCTACTCGTGTGAACATGATTCGCGCCGACAACTATACGTAATGATAAAAACAAACAATAATGTGTACCTATAATCCATTTTTAAGCCAGACTAATGTTGTAAACAATCTTTTTACACAAAAAATGTTATTAAATAATACCTACCTACCACTAAGTTATTATAAAAAGCAGTAGGTATATGTATACTCAAACTTTATTTGTATAACATTGTTCTTTTAAAAAACTTTGCTTTATTTTTAAAGTCAATATTTCATTTATAAGTAGTGCTAAAATTGTTTACAATATTAGTCTGGCTTAAAAATGCATTAGATATACTTGGCACTTTTTCGGTTGTTTTGACTAGAATGACTAAATAAAAAAAACATAACACTGCAAACAATACTGTGAAGGATGCGCAAAACTCTTTGAAAGTTTACTTTTTAGAAACTTAAATAAAATCTACTGAGCCTGCAAGGGTATTTTGAAAGCCAAACATTGTACCTACATACAAATTGAAATGGTTTTTGGTCGAGATTTCTTTATCCCTAGAAAGCTGTTGTATGCTCTCTCTTTATACCAGTACACAGTAAGAAAGATTATTAAAATCCTTTGTCCAGCCAGCATAATGCTATAAGCTAGTAAATAGACTTTGGTAACACCACTGCACATCAAATAACTTTTCAAATGCATTTATGGAGAATTTGTGCTGGATAAGAAATGGACACCATTTTAGCAGTACATAAACGATTTGTTAATAAATATCCAAATGATTTATCTTAAAGATTTCAGGATACTTGATAGCTTTTAATTCAAACTATATATATTTTCCACTTATTTCCTAAATAGAGTATTCCTAATAGGTACAATGATTTAGAAAGCAATCATTTGAGTGATAAATTTATTTATTTAGTATTCATATATACTTTATCTTATGAAATATTTTCGTTAACGCGATATTATTTTGATGGCGCATGAAATATTTGATGTAATTACCTATACACATTTACAGTAAAATGGTACTCGCAACTTAATTTACTTACATAATGACAATCAAAACCAACGAGAAAACTATTAAAAAATATAATATCTTACCTTAAAAATGTCCGCCTGCACAAGCTCATAAATAAACATAAACAATGAATGTAGATAGTGTCACATAATAATACGTAAAAAATAATTAAAAAACTATTTTTTTAGGTTATTTATATCTTAATAAAAGCTATTACGAAGCGTCAAAACATCTAAGAGCTGTTGAAGAGAATTAAAGTAGCTGAATCTTATGCTGCAATGGCTGTTGTATACCTGTATAAGCTATTCTACAGGCCCTGTTCAGCTGTTTCAATGATTATGCTGCCGTTAACCAGCCACTGTAATGCTCGGAGCTGGTTAATTTGGGGCCCAAATTAGCATTATAAGGTCTGGGTAGCTAACTACACAGGCCTTATGCAGGAAACTAAAACAGCCTTAAGTAGTCACAAATTCTATAATCAAGTCACTGTGCGGCTGTCATGTGCTACTTGGGAAGTGTGCCGTGGATTTCAAAGAAGTGATAAATTTTATTTGGCGGACTACGGGTGTCCTAAAGATAAGTGAGAGTGTCAAGTTATACATGAAATGAAATGAAATCGTTTATTTGCTAAATGTGAATAATAAAGCGATAGTAATATATTGTAATAATATTTTCTTTCATATTTTGCCATATTATGCATGGCGTGCAAATTCTCAGTTAAGTATCTGCATTCAATTGAAAAACATACATAATATTTTGATAGTTAAACTTTATGATTCATGAGTTTTATATCCACTTTTTTCTCGGTTCACGATACTAGTGTGCATTCCAGGAAGATAAGTTCTATAATTTCAAACAGTACTGAAATATGTTCTCTATTTGAGAAATTTAATTCTAAAAAGTTATTTGGTCCACTTTATTGACAGCATAAATTTATCTTGACACATTGTAGGTATTAACAATATTTCTGTAAAAAAAAGGAGACCTACTACTACTATAATAGTTTTTATATTATAGACCTTTATTTCAATATTTTTATATTTTTATAATATTTAAGGAAATATTGGTAAATTTAAGTATCGTGTACGTGATGCAAACTATGCCACACGTTTTCCTCCATGATTTCATTATCTTCTTAAGATTCAATTCTTAATTTGGATCTACCCGCCTAGTAGAATAAAATCAGAACCAAGCCGAAATCGAGAATGATTATCATTATTGGGCATGAGTGAATCTCTTTTGAAGGGTTCTGCTGTTTTTTTTAACCAACTTCTTTTAGTATATATTTTTTCCTCACTTTAAAATTACCTTAATTTTCCTAAATACCATAATTAGCCTGAAAAAAAATTGAATAAACCTAATTGGGATAAATAATAGTGGTTTAGAGGTGGGCCAAGTGTAACAGTGAATTTTATTAGCAATCATTTAAATGATACGAAGGTAAGAAAGCCTGTGACACGATTTAGGGCAAAATGCCCAATGATACGAATTAGAGTAGACTACTCAGATTAGCAAGATTGTCCTTTGATGATAAACATCTTAAGATCACATGTATGATTGTAAATATTTGTCAATATAATAATTGTTCTTAATTGGCCGCGAGGGCAAGAAGGGCTTAAACTTTAATCATAATATGAAAAGGCAAGACTGTCAAAAATCAGATGAAATTAAGAATACTTTCATTATTAGGTGTTCGTGTAGCTTTTTGGTCAGCATTTACGGGTAGGATACGCGATTAGTTGACCGCGTGCATTTTATGTTGCGTTGTTTTGTAGGACTTACCAATATTTTTTAAAATAAATATATTAATATGAAGTTATTATTGAACGAAATAAATATACCTTCGGCCCCTTCGGGTCGTTTAAGTTGGTAAATATATATAAAAAAAAAAAGTTTGAAGAATCACGTCTATGTCATATACTTTGCTTTATAATAATGCGTTTGTATGGATAGTCGCGTAAGTAGGGTTCAAAAAAAAGAAAACAGACAAAAAGAGGGTTATTGTTAAATTCTTTGCAATCGGGAATTTGTCAGTTTATAATAGGTATGTACAAGATAAGTCATCTAAGTAAGATCAGTATGTTGAAGATAATTTTTCGATGAATCTTTATTTACTTACTCACATTTTAGAAAATTTTATTGCGTACCTACCTGATTACAGAGTATGGTAGGTACATGAAATATTTTATTCATAAGAACTTGACTTGATGAACTGACGAACGGGAAATCACAATTAATACGTGTTTGCGAGTGTTTTAAATAATAATACATATTATTATTATTTTGTATATAGCTTCAGTAGCAATATAAATATAGTGCTTATGAGAATTACCTAGTATTATCATTATGAATATTTGAAGTTGATGAAAATGAACTTTTCTTTGATAAAGAATATTATAATAAATATATTCTAATGAACTGTTACTTTGTGAGTTGATGAAACATTTGTGTTTTGAGGTTATTCATTACGGGTACGACAGGCGGGGTATATTGACGAGGTTTTGATCATGAATTATTGATTATTTATAATTCTTGTAAATCAAATTGGTGATCGATTTACCAATTTATTGCGATGAAAATTACGATTATTATTAGGGAAAATAAATAAACAGTTGTATACTTACGTATAATGACAGATAGAAACTGAAGAAACATACGAGTAGGTTAAAATACACTTACGAAGGTAAACTGGAGCAAAATATTGTGCAATACTTGGAATTATATCTAATGTTGTTTTGTCTTATTCTTAAAATTATCTTGTTTTGATTTAGATCTACTCGTATTTAACTGTGCTAGTGGCATAAAAAAAATACTTTATTAGTGGCATTCTTAAACCTTTCTTAGAGAAAGTTAATGTGTGTGTTTATGAACTATTTAATGTAAGTGCCCACAAGTTGACGCATATATAAACATTTTCCAGCATTGGTTCTACAAAGTTAGGCAGCAAGCAGATTGAACGTCAACTTGCGCCTGTAGTAGAAATTTAAACGATAACATTTTAAAAAGAAACTCTTCATGGAAATTTTGAACGATGATACCTAATCATTAATTTTGTAAGTAATTTGAATTTGAATTGAATTTTAATTGGATTTGGATTGAATTCGAACTGGATTTGAATTGGATTTGAATTGAATTTGAATATGTTTGTTATTTTAATTATTTATGTACAAGAAAAAAAAATCTCTTAAAATCTATTATCAGATGAATTGGACAAAGGTGAAGCTTGTCTCTATGTGAATATTTTTTTTCAGCATGCTCAAAAGTGAGAAGTGAAATTAAAAAGTGGTGCATGGGTATAAAATGTACATCCATATATAATTATATACTATAATAATATACTAAGTAGCAAAAAGCTGAGCGTTGTGAAGGCTCGCGTAGTTTTTCTAACGAGTTGAGTCCCGTTGTAGCGATGTTGACTTTGGTTTTCATGGATTGATTTTGATTTTTGGATTGATTCTTTTGGATGAAGTTAATTTTTTTTTAATTAAATTATCTAATAAACCATAAATACGCAAAAATACATAAATATTTTTATAAACATTTTTATTAAAATATATAAAAATTATAATTCTATACAATACAGTAAGAAAGATAAACCTAGAAAACCTGAAACCTTTCAAACCTAGAGTGAAGCAGCACCTGCTTCACTCTAGGTTTGAAAGTGTGTATTGACTGTCTTTAATGTGCTTGGGTAGTGAGTTTCATAGGCAATAAATAATGCGGTGAACGAAAGATTTTTCTGAACATTTCCAATCTGATTTATTAGTTGGTATGGTAAAAAGAGTTTCGTTGACAACAAGCATAAAATTATAGAAATGAAGGAATGGTGATTTTGAGAGGTCGTCGTACATTACAATTCGATAGGGACGGATATAGTTAGATTATCTAGGTATTTTTTAAGGATCTAGCAATCAAGTTCATTGTTGACCAGTAGCTAGAGATTTTGAGATCACCTGCGAATGAAAAAATATATATATTGCGACTGCTTGAAACAGAGATGAACGTTATTAGTAATGTTAGGGATGGATTCTCAGAATTCGAACCGTTTACCATTAATGAACAAATTAATTGTTTTGATTGACGATTATTTAGTTATTTTAATACAAATTAGTGATTGTTCATTTTAGATTTATATAGTATTCATTCTTGTTGACTATATTTTTTGGATGAATAATAAATTTTATATTATTGAAATTACTATTTAGATGACTGTGAATGTTTTTTTTTTTTTTTACAAAATATATGATAATGAATGTTTTATAAATAAGCGATTTCAAGATAAAAACATTTCAACTTCAACACAAACTTATAGAAATTAATAATATAATTAATTATTATTTGATACAAGTTCTGGGTTATAGCCAGTAGATCTGTCAGATAAAACATTTTTTGAAAAGACAAATTATAGCGTGATATTTTTTATAAATTCGTAGTCTGGAATACTAGATAATACAGAACTGATGGCACCGCATTCACGAATGTGGTGGTGGGATAAACTACTTGTTTAGGATAAATAAGAGATAATTTGATATTATTGGAATTTGCTTAAAGTAGACCAAACCAAGGTGAAGTAAGTTTGCTTTCGAAGTGAGTTAGTCACTTAATTGATTTCCGATTTCAAGATGGTATTTAAGTGAATAGTCAGTATACAATATTCAGCAACACGATTTAAAAGAAATAGCGTAAAAGTAATAAAAAAAAAAATGACTTAATTAGTAAATATTTGTTGCGGTATTTTTACCGGTTCTTCCCGCTAGGTTGCGGTACAGAACTTTTAATTTAATAAAACTTAAAAATTTAAGTAATTAATATTATTGTCTAATTGACTAGACAGAGATTATGAATGCAGAGTTTAGTTTGTAATTGACAGATAGTTAAAAGAAATTGTTAACTTTAACTAAAAATTATGTTGAGGTTAATAGAACGAATGAAGATTTGAGTGAAATGAAAAGGTTTAGGGTTGAATTTGTGAATAAATTAAAATTGAATTTTTATTTTTGAGATATTTAGTCTGAAGATTGGATTTTGAGTGAGATAATGACATTTTTATAATAAAATGATAAGGATTGAATGAGTTAGGTTAACCTCGCTCCTAAAATATCTTAGAGACTGTGCTATAGTGCTGTGTGATAGCACAGAGTAGGTATTAAAGTAACAGAGCGGAAGCTACATACAAACGGCTCGCGGCGGGCTCACCCATACATAGCACAACGCTGTGTGCGTGAGCTCTCACCGACACATTCACCGACATGCCGCGGCGCGCCGCTCAGGGTAACTCAGGGTCTGGACGTAAGGGCTGACGGTCGTGCGTTTAGTGGAAATAAATAGACGAAGAGTGAGTGTTTGTTTGTTGTGAGTTTAGATTTATTTGTGTACTTAATATGTATGTAATAGTGTAAAAATGCCAAACTCTTGCACAGTTTGCTTAAAACAAGCCAAAGACTTATAAGGACATTTCCTTTTTTTTATATCCGAGAGATAAAGAGAAGTAAGTAGTTTTTTTATACGTATAGGTACGTATTAAATTAATTAATAAATAATATTAAAATTCTTTGTTATTCGACCGATTTCGTTTAAAATCGATATTTGGGCTTCCCTTGGGTCAAGAAAGAGGAAATGGATGCCAAAATTTTAAAGTCACCGCCATATTGAAATTCTTTGTAATTCGACCGATTTCGTTCAAAATCGATATTTAGGATTCCCTGGGGTCAAGAATTAGGAAATGGGTTCCAAAATTTTTAAAAATCACCGCCATATTGAAATTCTTTGTTATTCGACCGATTTCGTTCAAAATCGATATTTAGGATTCCCTGGGGTGAAGAATTAGGAAATGGGTTCCAAAATTTTAAAAAGTCACCGCCATATTGAAATTCTTTGTTATTCGACCGATTGCGTTCAAAATCGATATTTAGGATTCCCTGGGGCCAAGAATTAGGAAATGGGTTCCAAAATTTTAAAAAGTCACCGCTATATTGAATTCTTTGTTATTCGACCGATTTCGTTCAAAATCGATATTTAGGATTCCCTGGGGTCAAGAATTAGGAAATGGGTTCCAAAATTTTAAAAGTCACCGCCATATTGAAATTCTTTGTTATTCGACCGATTTCGTTTAAAATCGATATTAAGGCTTCCCTGGGCCATTATTTGTGAAACAACATTAATTGTGAAGTTATGGCAAAAATGCTGATGTTCATGAAAAAAATTATTTCTTTATATTTTTGTTAATTTAAGTATTTTTTGTTCAAGTTCAGAATATAACTGAAATTATACATAATTATACAAACTTTAAAATATTTTTATTTTTTCCTTAAATTGTTGACATGCATCAGGTGACAACCCTAGCAGAATAGGTATACTTCTTCGACCTTGTTAGGAAGCTTCCTCTCTGTTCGGAATATTTACTCGTGTGGTGATAGTTCCTAGATAGGTCTAATCCTCTCGTTAGAGAGTATTATGTTTTATGGGTCTAAAGTTTCTATAACTATAAGTGTAGTGTGTAATATGAAATTGGTATTAATTGGTTAGTGCTAGAGTAATTCGTCATATTAAAATAATGATCAAGCTTAGTAAAGATAATGAGTTTCGAATCTGATTCACAATAAAATAAGTCCAGTGAGAATTACGACCGAATGTCATGATCAAAAATTAGATAATCAATTTAGTTGAAATGTAGTGTGGGTATATTAACAAAAAAATTATGGATATTATTTTATGTTGTTATTCTAATGCATGTTGATAATACAGTGTTGAAGTGCAACATTCCAGCAAAACGATTTATATTGTGTGTATGATATAGATATATAGATATATAGATATATCTATATCTATGTATGTAAGGTATGCGGTTACCAGATTTTTAGTAGGGTACGTGCGCCGGAGGCTGCACGATATCGGATGGCCGAATGTCATGATTTTATAAAAATGACGGTGTTAAATGAATTTTTCAAGTGGCAATTCTTTCAGTGTGGCAACACTTGTTTTATGTCGGTAATTTGTTAGTTGTTGGCAAACATGGTTGCGTTGGCCAATCAGGAATAAGCACGCGTAGCCCCTACAAAATTACGTAAAGAGTGGGAAAAATGGGGGGGAGAAAGCGAGGGCCGGATGGTCGACAGAGGAGGACAGTCAGTTAGTGATTTATCTTTGAATAGCTCGGTTAAAAATGGGCAAAGTATCAATATTTGTGACATGTTTGTGACAATCTCACAAGATAAAAAGAAAATACTTCCCTAATGCTTCTTCCTTTCTCTAAGTAAAAATCAAGCTGAGCCTTTACATGCAAACAAGCATTTGATGCGGACTTATGACGTCATGATACTTGTAATATAATATATAGTGCACCTCAATATTTTTTATCGTTATAGTTTACAAATAATTTACATTTTACACAATATTTTTATTTTCTAATCCCCGACAAAAAAGGGGGTGTTATAAATTTGACGTGTGTATCTCTGTGTGTGTGTGGGTGTGTATCTAAATATCTGTGTATGAGTGTATCTGTGTGTCTGTCTGTTCTCTCGTAGCTCCCTAACGAATAGACTGATTTTGATGCAGTTTTTCTTTTTAAAAGCTAATGTAATCGAGGTGGATCTAAACTATAATTTATGAAGATCTGCTCAAGCGTTTGAAGATCATCAGCTCATTTCCTACTTGACTAAAATGTCTTAAAAACTTTAACTGGTGCGATTGATTTGTTTGGTGTACTGTTACCTACTTCGGATTTTTTCCAAGGCATGGTAGTCATGAGCTGATGCTGCAGCATCAAATAGTCTGCGGAATACCCAACTTTTTAGCAACTTACTGCAGATATTTTAGTGTATTTGGGTTCATTTTAATCGTCTCAATGAATAGGTTTTAGATAGAGGATGGAGCAGCAAACTGGGTATCATACATAGTCCAGCCATAGATCCACATGTTCGGGTGTGTTATCTTGAAGAAATAAATTGTTTATTTTTAAAGCCCTAATGGATTCAGGCGGCGCAAGACCGAAGCCTGTGAAAGTCCATGCAGGAGTCCTTTGTCCAGCAGTGGACGTCTATAGGTTGATAAAGAAGAAATAGTATACTTAATAATCAATTTATGCATAAAAATTTTATCTCTTCCATCTAGATTTAAGTAACTGAGCATCCTATTCCTGAGATCCAATATTCGCTACACTTTCGTAATAAATCGCAGTAATTCATAAAGCTATTCCAGTGGACATCAATTTCTGTACCGGACTGTGCAAGTTTTAATTAAGGCAAATATCTCGCGCGGGATAACAGTGTGGACATACCCTAATAGTGTTTAGTTGGGGATAATGAAAACCGTATCACATCTTGTAATTTTATGGGACTGTCTAGGATCTAGGTATTAAATACATATGCTGAATACTATGTATGTAAAACACATGTGTTTCTGCTATCACATTTACCTTTAACGATAACTTAACTATAACGTAACTATAACGGCGCCTCACGCAACTGGGTCTAAGTATAGTTCTTGCAATTCACGAGGGCGACTGACTTAATATGGTTGTGTGTGTGTCGTATCTGTATAAGTGTGAGCGAGCGCAGTGCTCGCGCCTGCCCGCTCCCACCTAGGCTTTGACAGGCACGCACACTTATGCAATGTGCATGTACACAAAGTAACCACAAGTAAAGCTCACTCGCCTTCGAGAATTGCAAAAACTGTATATAATACTAGTGGTTCGCCCCGAACTGAGACCTCGCGGTAACGGTATCCCATGATTATTCATTCAATCGATACATGATAACCAAAACTGACATTATTATTATGCCCGTTTTCACCAAACATACCTAAATCATCCCCTAAGTAGGAGTCTCTTAATGTAGGTAGCTCCTAAATACAATCCTAAGTCCTAACATCCGTCCCAATATCCTTTTAGGTGTCCCGTACAGGATCGTGATAAATAAGTTGACAGAAAACATCAATCACCTAACTTATAGGTAGCCCGTAAAGGTTAGGGAACGTTAGTGAAAACATTGAATTATTATGTAGGTACTAACGAGTGAAACCGGGTTACGGGCATCTGTACAAATCGTCATCTATCGACGCGAATAGAAAATATACAATATTTAACTAAAATTTAACTAAAAAATAATTTTAATTGAATAATATGGTACAAAAAAAATTACAATACAATTATTGTATTATAATAAGTAACTAAATAATAATGGTCGACGCAAAACTGTTTTTGGGATAGGTCGGAGTCGTAACTCGTAGTTCCATGGGAATAGTTACTGACTGCGCCATCTATTAGCATTATTGTGAAGCTATGTTGATGCTATATGAATTACTGATGCCCATTAAAAATTAAATAATCTCGTTTCTTTATAATATTCATATAATTTTAGTATTTGTTGTTCAAGTACAGGATATAAGTGACCTAAAAAAATAAAATCAGTTTGAAAATCCATAGCGGATTTTCCTAGAGAGCGTCTTCAAGCGAGCGTATAAAATCGCCACTTTGAAAGCCCCCCATTTCGTCAATTTTAAGGGAAAAATTAAAAAAAAATATATCTTTAAAATGATACGTAACAATTTTATGTAACGCGATATTTTTTTTTTTACTTCGCATTCGCTTCTATGAGAGCCCCCCTGAAATAAAGATTTTTATAACTTTTTAAGCCATTTTCGGCTGGAGGCCATCGGTTTACATATTATATCTAAATTTGAAGTAATTACGTTCAGTAATTCAAAAGTTATAAGGCTCTGACAGACGGACGGACGGACGGACGGACAAGTGCAAATCGCTCTAGTTAACTCAGAGACCTCGCTTCGCTCGGTCAATAATTATTATATAATAATATAATATTAATATCTTTATTCATTTATCAATAAGCTTACAAGTAACATATTATGTGAAGCCCTGTCTCCTGTGGAAGTATATACTGTGTTACAGGAGACAGTGTCTTCCATAAATTAGAATGTATAATAAAAGAAAATAATTTATCGCCGTAAGACGCGTCGCTTTTGATTTACTTTCGATGAATGGACCTTCTTAGGCCCTGGCCTTAGTCTTTCATAGTCTTTTTGTTTTTTTCAGTCATGACAAGATAGCCCTTGAGTGTTATCTCACCTGATGATAAGTGAAGATGCAGTCTAAAGATGGCAGCGAACTAGCTTTGAAACATATGTGTGTATGGCAGATTTAATGAAACCCATACCTACCCCTACACGCCAGCGCGCCGTTACATCGCTAAATCGCTTGACAACACTTGACACTACTTCTTTTACGGTAGTCCCACCAGACCAGACGAAAAACATTTCAAAAATTACAAATTTCGAAATTGTCCCCGCCGTGAATCGAACCCGAAACCTCTCACCACTGCACTAGTCGTCAAAAAATCTATCATTAATTAAACTACACATACACAAGAATTTCAATCTAGAATGCAGGTGTATATTCCATAACAGTATTTAGTCAGAGATAATGAAAATCTTGTTACAATTAGTAAGACAAATTTTGAATAGAACTGCAGTCATGAATTTTAAATACGAAATGTTCGTACACTAGAAAATAATGGTATCTAATGAATACAATAGTTACATCATGAGCATTGGATTTATTTTGAGGTAGTAAGTTTTAATTAAAGCAGCTTCACTTGGGAATATAGTAAGATTTTTCCAAAGTTGAAAAGTCTAATGAATATTAGGTATGGGTGGAGCATTTAGCAAAGGCAGGAAATGAGCAATGGAACAAGAACACCACTACTTGGATACCAAGACAAAAGATAAGAAAGGCAACAAGGAAGGCTTAATATCCGGTGGAGAACTAGGATCTATGCTTACAAGAGAAAATTATGGTCCCGATCAGAACAAAACAAAAAAGAATAAGGGGAAAACCTTTGCCATTTGTTAAGTTTGCTTTATGGTCATTTGTTTTTTGGCTAAAAAATCTTTATCTTCATCATTTTTCCTGCTAATATTATCTTCTTGATTATCTTGGTCGATAGGGAAAGCATTCGGGGAGCAGACAATTTCTTAAACGCATCCCTTAGGGCACGCACATGTGAAACTATTTTCATTTGTCGGTGTAGTACGCAGTTGCTGCTTCTTTCGCGAGTGTAGGTATATCCCGTATGCGGGGAATCCCACTTTTTTCGAAAATAATATAGAATAAAATAAAACAAAGCAGAAAACAAGCCTTAATTGACGCCCAAAAGCTTCGGAAGTAGCTAAGTCTATATTTCATACTCACACACTCAGTCAGCCTTAAGAATTGCTAGTCTCAAATAATTATACACTATTAATTTGGGTTGTGCAAGTTTTAATGAAGGTAAATATCTCACATGAGAGTCGTGTGTGGACTTTCCCTAATAATATTTAGTTAGGGATGATGAAAATCACCATTATCATGCAAATTATAGAGATTTAAGCATTTCGTACAAAATAATTAGCATAATAGTTAAGTACTTGATGAGAAATTATCTCAGACATCTTAGAGTGTTATATATTAGGTATAGGTATGAGAGGTCTTATATCATCTATAGGAGAAGCTGTGGTGCTCTTTTCAGACATCAAAACATGAAGTTTACCCAAAAGTCCCAAGTTTACCATCGTGGTATTAGAAATTACCTACTTCTTCATAATTGCCATTAATGACATGTTTACGTTAATGTTCATTTCACTCAACTTTGCAGATTTGGTATACCAAAATCATTAAAATCGAATAACATATATGTAATACTAGCTGATGCCCGCGAATTGGGCGCATGGATTTAATTTTTACATCCTGCGGAAACTCTTTGATTTTCCGGAATAAGTCACTTTGCAATTTCACAACTATTATACCCATGTAAAATATCACGTCGATCTATAGCTCTGTTGCAGCTTGATTGAAGGATAAACAAACACACTTTTGCATCCTACTAATATTATAAATGCGAAAGTTTGTGAGGCTGGACGTTTGAATGGATGGATGGATATTTGTTACTCTTTCACGCTACAACGAATGAACCGATTTGTCTCAAATTTGGAATGGAGATAGCTCAAACCCAGAATTAACTCATAGGCTACTTTTTATCTCGGAAAATTACAGAGTTCTCACGGTAATTAAAAACCTTAATCCACGCGGATGAAGTCACGGGCATCCTCTAGTAAAAAATAAAATAAATAAATAATAATAAAACAAGCAATAATAAAAAAATTTTGCATTTCCTACTCGTTTATGTCCTCTCCCTCAATTTCGTTTTATCCCCCTCTCCCCTCGTCATTAGGAGTGGGCACGTAAAGGGAAATTATCCCCACTTAACCCTCCTGGAGGCGTAAGGCGTTAACTGGCACCTCGCGAGAGAGCACTCGGCGGCGATTACTTTATTATACGGATTGGAACAATTTTTCTTTCGGAAATATTCATTTAAATGCCACCAACTCGCGGTGGATATTGGAATTTTCATCAAAGAAATACGTTATGGTGAGATTGTTGTCGAAAATTCTACGCGCCCAAGTCGAATTCATATAGTGAATCCATTTATAAAGAGACTAGCTGATGCCCGCTACTTCATCCGCGTGGATTTAGTTTTTAAAATCCCGCGGGAACTCTGATTTTCCGGGATGCCTATGTCACCCTCCAGGTTCTTAACTATAAATATCCAAAAATCACGTCAATCCGTAGGTTTGTTGCAGCGTGATTGAGGGACAAACCAACAAACAAACACACTTTCGCATTTATAATATTTATTGGTAAGGAAGATTTTTTTTTCATTCGATGACAAGCTTGTCCTTGACTGCGATCTCACCTGATGGTAAGTGACGATACAGTCTAAGATGGTAGCGGGCTAACTTGGAAGGGATATGGCAGTGACAATTCAAACCATACCCCTAATTAGTTTCTACACGCCATCGTGCCGGAACGCTAAATCGCTTGGCAGCAATCTTGGCGCATCTGTTATCTACATACCACTTTCTTTCAATCAATAAATTAGATGCTTTATTCCAGTTGCTTGGTTACACTAATGCTCACTCTAATAAACAAGTTCGGCTTCAGTATAAAAAAGTAATATCCATTTCCAACTGTTCCCGGCTAAAAAGAATACACTACAACAACACTACTGAATTAGCACCCATTTGCTACTAAAGTATTATCATTTATGTAGGTAGGTACTTCGAAGAATATGTAATGCCCTTAAGTCCAAACATGAAATCAAAAAGATAGTGTGCGAGGAATACTCGCAGATGCACCATTCGCCAAAATCAAAATACCGATTACCGAACAACTGCGGCTTTGCTATTATAACAATGTTAATATTTGCATGCCGGCGCGCAAATCGATTAAGTATGTTATAACAGTGCGTAATAACAGTAATAACGTTATGGTGCTCTGGAATTCGGGGTAGGATTAGCAATTAGAACTAATACTCACTGTTGACTGGTCACTGGTGACCGTCACATTCTTTAGTTTAAATGGGTGTTTACGCACGGTCGAATATAATATCTTCTATATCAACCGATAGATGTCCACGGCTGGACAAAGGTCTCTTATATGGACTTACACATGTCTGGCAGCCACTCCCTGCGAATCGTCTGATGTCGTCAGTCGATCTAGAAGGGGCTCAGCCAACACTGTGATTTCATGTGCGAGGTTGCCAACGCCATTCCAGCGCATTGGGTTGGGACCCCCAACGAACATCTATCTGTTCTTCGAATTATGTGCGACTCACTGAGATATGTTGGTAATTTTGGCTCTCCTACGGATTTCCTCATACCTGATTTGATCTCGCAGGGATATTCTGAGCATAGCTCACTCCATCGTCTGCTGAGCAACTCTGAGCCTTCTTATGAGGCTTATAGCGATCATATTTCAGATCCGTAAGTTATCACTGGCTTTTCAGTAGTCATTTAAAATTTAACAACGTGCGTGTGAATCCGGCCCCTGATAATATTGGTATAGCGGAGCCAATATTCTCCTACTATTGACTCCTGGATCGAACGATATACGTTCACAGCCGTCGGCATATAAAAGCAATTCAAAACAACGATTTACATTTCTCATGGCGTTATCTTATCCGTCGCTCAAACCTTCATATTTCATGACGGTAATATGAACAACTTTAGTTCGAGAACCGATCGCCGTTATGTGCCGCTGATAACACTTACGATTAAAGTTTGTCGAGTTGAAAGGATTATTCCAAATCCTAATGTTGCCGTGTTCCTGTTTATTGGTATTCCTCTTTGTACAGGTTTTGGTACCTAATCATCATCATCATCATCATTCACAAACCATCAACGGCTCACTACTGAGCGCAGGTCTCCTTTCAGAGAAGGGTTATAGGCCATAGTCCACCACGCTGGCCCAATGCGAATTGGCGGACTTCACACATCTTCGAGAACATTTTGAAGAACTCTCAGATGTGCAGGTTTCCTCACGATGTATTCGTTCACCGTTGAAGCAAGTGATATTTAATTGCTTAAACGCACTTGACTCCGAAAAGTCAGAGGTGCGTACCCGGGATCGAACCTGCGACCCCCCGATTAGGAGACCACAGTCCTAACCCCTAGGCTATCACTGCTTCACCACTAGGCTATCACCTAATATTAACAGGCTTGGTACCTAATATAATGACGTTATTAACTGACGGACAATTTTGTCCATTAAAATAAAACTAGGAAATAGGACCTCTAAAAAATATAGATATCCTTATAGTGTTCCTAAACTTAGCTGAACGTACAAAATGTTTGCTCTTGTGATCGAAAACAAAACTCACTAGCCACAAGCAATGCGTTTTTAACCCCCTAAAGAAAAAAGAGGGGTGTTGATACTGCAGCATCAAGTATTCTACGGGATACCAAACTCCTTAGCAACTTACAGCAGATATAGTGTGTTTGGGCTCATTAGAATGGTTTCAGTAGGTATTAGATAAATGATGAAGAACCAAGGAGTAGGATCTGATGATGGAGCAGAAAACTGGGTTACAGGATGTCAGGTATATTGTACATGTCAGGATGTCAAGTATATCCGGCCATAAATTTACATGTCGGGGGTGTTTTATATTTTAAATTTACACTTGTTCATTATTGGTTTTGGATGCTTTCTTCCTTCTGAAAAAATGTTGTTCACTTTAATGTAGTACAGTGTAATTCTAATTACTTGAAGTTATTTTACCACACACCAACTTTTGCCCATGACTTCGTCCGTGTGTAGTGGTTTTTTTGAAAATTCCGAGATATAAAACCACTTTTCTTTACTTGCAAGAAATTCTTGTGAATGCCTTCTCTGCATAAATTTATCATAGCTAATCTCGAATGGCGACTCTTTATAAGGTGACTCTTTTATGGATAGTTATGATCACAACATTACAATTTATTATTCTTTGCTAATTCTGTCGTAATTTATACTAATATCTATTAAAAATAGCACTGTTACGTAGGTACTTTTATAATGATTTCGTCATTTACAATTCAATTAATTCGCAAATAACCACGTCATGTTACTGCTACTTTTACATTACAATTAATTTCAGATTGGCATGTGTAATTAATGCAATTAAATGTTAATTCTGCCACATAGGGTTGTGACTAATTAATTTATAATATTATATATTATAGTTTCCCCTTAAAGACTGCACTCTTTTAGTTGTAGAAGATTTTATAGCTACTCGAATAAATGGTTGAAGTTCTGAGTAAACTAGAAGTTTTTATTTTTTCAACGAACTTGGCAAGTAACTTATGATTAAACTTGGCAACCTTTGCTCCTTACATTATTATCTGTGCGCTCGGGAAAGTCGATGATCCTTTGCAATAGAGATCCCACCCCTTACATCATTACTCTTAATTTTTTTTGCTAACAAGATTGACTGCGATCTCGCTGGATGCAGTCTAAGATGACAGCGGGCTAGCTTGGATAAGGTATGGCAGTGTTAATGAAACCCATACCTTTAGCGAGTTTCCACAAACCATCGTATCGGAAAACTGCTGAATCGCATGGAGGCACGTCTTTGTCAATAGGGTTGTAACTAGCCACGGACAAAAACTTCCACCAGACCAGACCAAAGGCAATTGAGAAATTATAAACCTGACGATCTCCCTGACATGAGCGCCACCAGCAGGCCTAGCGTGCACGTCGAAGTTATATCTCGTGAAGAGAGAGAGATATTGTTGATGTAGACTGATTTCTCGTTTCCTCTTTTAAACTTCATAATTCGAGAAAATGACGTCGCCATTCGCCATGTTAGCGTTTGCAGAGAAAAATACAGAAACGTTAACGAAAAAAATAGAGTAACGAGACGAATCATGGTGTGCAATCATGCTAGTTTCGATAGAGATATAGAGATAACACGAGAAAAGGGGTAGACAAAATTTTCTCGCGCGTACATGCTAGGCCTGCAGGCCATCAAATTATTATTTCCGAAGATTAGCCTGAAAAAACAGGATGACAGTCAGACGAACAAAGATTTCTGTTTTCAGCAGGAGCGTAAAGTTTAGGATAACAGGCTCACTTGGATACTGTCCGGAATTCAAATGGGCAAGAATGTTCCTGAAGGAGGAAGACCCATTGAGTTAGAAAATAGAGCAGCAAACATCTTTAATGACCATTGGTGAGTACTGTCTTACTAGTGGGACATCTTTTGGAGTTTATGGTTTCTAAATTGAATCTGGTTTAGTCTGGCGGGAAGCTTCGGCCGTGACTAGTTACCACCCTACCGACAAAGATGTGTAGCGTTCCGGTACGATACCCTGCAGAAGCCAGTGGAGTGTATGGTTTGCATAAAAACTATCAAATGTGAAATACCATTTAAGTTAGCCCGCTTCTATCTCAAACTGCAAAGTTAATTATCACGAGGTGTGAAAGCAGTCAAGTGCTTAAAACTTAACTTCAGAAAGCATACTCCACATAATAATAATTACCCAGATAATAGACTTGAAACTTCTAAGTACTCTCATTGCATTATCGTTACCATACCAATATTGTGAATGCAAAAGAAACTGTCTGCCTGTTCGTTGCCTTTTCATGTCTATTTATTCAAATCGATTTCTACAAAATTCTGCAAGGAATTAGGTTGCATACTAAAGAAGTAAGATTACTTTTAATCGTGGAAAATCAAAGAATTTCTACAGGACCATTAAAAAAAATGCACACCGATGACGTCACACGAGAAAACACCAATGGCAAGAAGCACAATCAGTAATAAAAGAACTTGTAGATACAGGAGGGTAGAGTTTATTTTGCGGGAAATTGCTCTTCTATTATTATGAAAACTCTGTGAGAATACCGAACTAAAATGCACCTTCAAGAAATTATGAAAGACCAATTTAATGTTGCCCAAGTTTAAACTTCCGTTTTGGAATATATTGAGGTATAAAAGCGTCGATGAAAATTATTTTTAGAATACACAATAATAACAAGCGCTGATTTATTTATCATTATTAGCGGTAAAAGCCTAGTAGTTTTGGCTTCCTTTTCGGGTTCGAATCCCAGGTACCGCAACTCTAACTTTTCGGATTTAAACTCCCGTGTTTCTTAACGGTAAATGAAAATATCGTGAGGAAAACTGTATGCCTGATTGAATTCGGATTAAACATCACGTGTTCCATAACGGTAAATAAAAATATCGTGAGGAAAACTGTATGCCTGATTGCGTTCTGAATTGATCTCTTATGTGTTTGAAGTCTGCCAATACGACGTGCTTGCTAGCACGGTGGACTATGTCCTAAACCCGTCTCATTCGAGAAGAGACCATCGCCCAGTAGTGGGCAGGCGATTTCCCGTAACGCTACCAGCAGCTAATCCGCTAGTAAATGCAAACAACACATGTTTCTATACCAACGCTGTAATTAATAAAGGCTGTAAATAAGTCAGCGGGTAAGTCAAATAAATTATGTGGCGGACCGCGCGGGCCCGTCCGGGCGCCTGTCGAATCCGAGGGGAGCCAATTAGTCCCGATCGGGGATATTTATTTGCGGTAATCCCAAGGAAAGACAATATATATTCTGTGTATATTTGACAAATAAATATGACCCACTACCTGATTTTGCTCGCAAATACGTCCGCGTTGAGTTAGGATGCTAAACATCCTGCAGGGACCCCTTTACCCAGGCCATAAAAGGATTTTTGTGTAGCGGGAGACGTTGGTCTTGGTTAGTTACAAACCAACCCTACAATCAATGACGTGCCGTCAAGTAATTTAGCGTTCTGGCTTAGAAAGAGAAGAGATATGGGCTTAATCAAATCTTCCATATTATACCTTTCTAAGTTAGTCCGCTACCATCTTGGAATGTATCGTCATAATACTTTAAGATGCGATTGCAGTCAATGGCTATCTTATCATCGAATGAAAACAGCAGCTTAAGAGAATGTCACTACCCACTATACCTACGCCAAAAATTCAAAATGAAAAATTCAAAATCATTTATTTCATGTAGGCCAACTTGTGGCTCTTACATATGACAAGTAAAGAATCTACCACCGTGCACAGGTTTGGAAGGCTGATAGATATTCTGCTGAGAAGAGCCGGCAAAAAACTCATCAGTTGCTCTTTTTAAAATAAAAATGTTACCAAAGTGTTTACAAGTGCTTACGAATCGTCAAATGAATCTACCACTGGTTCGGAATGGTCTTTACAATTCAATACATGTTAAGATGGGCAGACAGAAACTAGCCCCATTCCTGCAGGTGGCCCCCGTTCAAGAACGCATGATCCAGCCGTTTCTTCGCAAAGATCACGTAGTCGATTTGTTGCTCTGTCGCTGCGTGATTAAGGAACAAACCTATAACACCTAGGTTGATGGCATTGGTGGTTAGTAAAAAAAAACAAAAATAAGCAGCAACAAATTAAAAAAAGACAAATAAATGTGTAGTACGCGAATAAAATTACTAGCATAGACATTGAACACCATTTTCTAATGAAAATTTTATTTTTGTTCAAGTTTAAGATAAGATCTAGGCTTTAGGAATATTATCAGATCTAAATTCAAAAGCAGTAGGTACACCGGCTATAGACGAAAACAAGATTTGAAAACAACCTAATTTGCGCCGAAGCCAACTAGATAGCCTTAAAATGTTCCAAGATACACCAACTAGCGTGCTTCAGAATATAAATTGTATGTAGGCTATTTTTTTGTAATAGAATTTACACTTTCTCAACCTTAGAATAAATTCTCCAATAGAATTCTATGGGGTATTTTATAAAATTAACACTAAAGAAAAGATGAATCTCACAGTAGTAGTAAGAGAACGTACTCGTGGATTTTGATTTTAAAAAAATCCTCCGGAAACTGATTTAGCTGATGCCTGCAATTTCATTTTTTTTTTTAGAAAAACTAAATCGTGGATTTAGTTTTGCTAAATCCCGCGGGAACTCTTTAATTTTTCGGGATAAAAAGTAGCGTATGCCAGTGTCACTCTCTAGGTCCTCAATTTTTATACCTATGCAAAAAATCAAGTCGATTCGTAGCTCTGTTGCAACGTGATTGAAGGACAAACAAACAAGCAAACACTTTTGCATTTACAATATTAGTAAGTATGACACTAAGTAGGGAAATCTTTTATTTATGGCAAGGATATAGTTAGTATCAAATCCCATAGGCTTTTTAATTTTATGTAAGTACAGGTAAGTACATTCTAGATTTTGCTACGACTTTTGTCTTCCAGGGATATTATATCCTTTGAAATAAAACTATCCTAACGTCAATCTCTAGGGTCTTTTTTACCTCCATAAAAAATTAAATCGATCCTTGGCTCTGCTGCTGCGTGATTTACGGATAATCAGACGAACAAACACACTTTCGCTAGTTTAGCATTATAGCATGATACAAGTATGAATAGATCGATTGATGGAGCCCTTTCTATTTACAAGGTGACATGACATTACGTCACTACATAAACATTATATCAGCTTTCTGGTTTACAAAGCCTACTTAAAATGGCCGATTGATTCAAACCATTGGACACGTATTATTAGCGTCGTCTCATTATAAAAAAGCAGTTCGTCATTGTTAATTGGGTATATTTATTAATGGCAGATTAATACTATTTTTACTAAAAAAAAAAAAGGATTACACAAAGTAAGGAATTCCTTCATTTTACAACTAAGTAAATATCCATTACTCAAATAATTGAATAATCAAAACAACCAACACGAGAGATGTGAATGACGTGACAACCAGAAGCAGAATGTCCAATGGCATCGGTACTCGTTGGCTTATATAAATTGACGAGCAGCTAGACATTGACAGTATTAAAGAACTACACTCCAATAACATTATATTGAGTGTTATAACGTTAACAACGTTAACAACATAATAGGAACCTATTATAGATTCTAATAATGCGTAGCTTATTAAGCCCGACCTCGCTACGAGCTCACATCACATTGAGCTGAGTTGAGCAGCTGAAATCTGCATACCACAGGTCCACCAACAACCCTATTGACTGTGGTTTTGTCATTATGCCAGCGTTAATATTTGCATGCCGGCACGCAAATCGATTGATAAGTTCCGCGCAATAACGTTTCACCACCGTGCCGCTTCTATTCCATGATTATGAGCTGTGTGCGTAATTTTGGGAGATGAAATTTTAAGTGCCTGAACTGGTGCGTAGATCAGGTTCTAAATCTTGTTCAAACTTAAATCGGGTTGTATTTTTATTTTATTTTTTCTCTCAGTGAAGCGTTAAAAATACCTACATAAATCTGAACTCCTTTGTATGCATGTATGTACCTGTAGGTTAGGTTCTCTTTATTGTCATCAACGTTAAAGTATTAGTGGGTTCATTATTATCATAGTTTTTAACCGACTTTAAAAAAAAGAGGAGGTTCTCAATTCGACGCGTATTTTTTTATACAGAATTTACACTAGCGGCACGCTATGATGGCCGGTTTGACACATTACAATAGTGATGTGGAATGTCAATTTATTCTCGAACAAAAAACAATTAAGTTTTGTTTTTGTACCTGATTAAATAGGTTTAATAAAACAAAAATGTATATGTTTATTTAATTTATTTGAACGAACTGAATATTTGAATGAAAATGAATATACATACTTTATATGCACACAAGAAACATATGAATACAAAAGATACCAAAAAAGGTGCCACAAAAGGCCATAATTAATCAGATTCGTCCATACTACTATTTTCACTGTCGTCACTGCTATCATCACCTACATTAATAATTATATGTTCGTTTTCTATAATATTATCTATTTTCACATCTCTTTCATAATCTTCCCTTATTAATTTAACAGTTCTATTCACAACCTTTTCCCAGTCTCCTTTAGTCACATGTCCACAAGCTTCTTCTAATAATTTTAGCATTTTTTTTGTGGTAAATGGGGGTTCTGTATTGTGTCTTGCAGCATATCCCTTAATTTGAGCCCACACCAACTCAATCGCATTATACTCACAATGGTAAGGCGGTAACCGTATAACTCTGTGCCCATGTTCTAATGCTATTTCGTCAATGACGTATCGGATCTTGGTTGGTTTGTTTTCTTTTAAAAGACGTACTAATTCCGCTTTTAACATATTCATGTTGGCATCTACGCCATTTTTAACGTATTTCACGCCATAACCAAATGCCGAGTTGTGGTATATATCATATAAAAATAAAAATTTTACCTTTTGTATGAAACAGCTGATATTTTTTTGCGATTTCAGAGGTTTGTCCACATAGTGAAAATTGTTCATATTCACAAGTACATTCACCCCTTAAATGGTGCAAACTGATTTTTCTACACTTGTATACATTTTAGAAATCAATTTAATAAATAAATTTTGAGTCCTAAACCTAAAACTACATTCGATAAAATTTATGAATCTCTGCACATCACTATCGTCAATAAAGTAATACAATTATTTCCTTCAAAGTCGTTATCAATTAATACGGAACTTCATGAGCGGACAAACGTCAAACCGGCCTTCATAGCGTGCCGCTAGTTTAGTTGGACATAATTGATAATATGCGTGTACCTTTAATTTGAACATTGTCGTATTTTGCGTGATGCGCACACAAATAAATAATATTGTACTTTTCCAGCATTTTCATCACTTAAAAGTGATTGCAACTTGACGCATAATTTTGATAATGATTAATAAATCAGTAACAAAACTACGTACTTAATTAATACTTGATTAGGTACTTAAAATAAACCTATATAGGTATTTTGTAATTTAAATTATTATTCTTCCTATTCTATAAATACTCTTCCTCTAATAGAGGAAGAAATCTAGGCTCTAAATTAAGTGCAACTCAGTTTATACTTAATGATAATTTTAAATACCATTGAATGGTATAAGTTTTAAACAGAAAACTTAAAATTATTTAATAATTTTCGTTAATAATTTAAAGCCGTAAAAATTCGACAAAGAGGAAGTAGGGAAGTAGGGAAGTAGGTATGAATTAACTAGCTAATGCTCGCAACTTCATCCACGTGGATTTAGTTTTTAAAAAAATATCTCTTTGATTTTCCGGGATATAAGTAGCCTATATCACTCTTCAACTCAACTATACCCATGCAAAAAATCGATCCGTACCTCTGTTGCAGCGTGATTAAAGGACAAACCAACAGACAAATGCACCTTTTCATTTATAATATTATTTGCTGATGCCCGCGACTTGGTCCGCGTGAATTTAGTTTTTAAAATCCCTCGAGAACTCTTTGATTTTCCGGGATAAAATGTAGCCTATGTCTCTCTCCAGGTCCTCAACTATACCCATGAAAAAAATCACGTCGATCCGTAGCTCTTTTGCGGCGTGATTGAAGTACAAACCAACAAACACACTTTCGCATTTATAATATTAGTATGATTAGGACGAATTATGTTAAGGAAATTAGATATACATTGTTAATTAAATTATACAAGTGGATATGAAGTAGGTACTTTAACTAAACAGTAATAAATGCTTTGTTGAGGTTTAATCATCAAGGATAACATTTCCAAAGTAAGTCAAAACAGACAGGCTTTACTTTGACCAATCAAGTAAAACGAGGGTTCATTTAGCTAACAATAATATAACCAAAATTTGAAATAATACCATGAATTTCTCTCCCTTGGTTAACTATATTAATATTAAACCTACTTGCTTTCACTCGCATACTCATCTGTGAGTATTGTTTTTTGTTTGCAACTTTCCTTTCCGAAAAAAACTTAAAACTATTGTTATACAACATACGAGTACGTTTTATTTCGTGTATATTATTATGATTTATATTTATGAGATAATCTTAAATAAGAATCGAAAAAGCCAATTGATTGACTGACTGACTGACTAACTGACTGAATGATCTTTCAACGCACAGTTCAAACCACTGGACGCATCGGGCTGAAATTTGGCATACAGATAGCTATTATAACGTAGCCATCAGCTATGAAAGGATTTTTGAAAATTCAACCTCTAAGGGGGTAAAATAGGGGTTTGAATAATCGACCTTAACGTGAGCGAAGCCGCGGGCAAAAGCTAGTATAGTATAAAATAACAATAAAAATGTTCAAGTTGCTCTATTTTCCAAAGAGGTAGAAAATTCTTTCATCTACTTTCTCTAGTAGGGACATACAAAACGATCTTTACACCCTCACACATAGAGATGTATTCCTAGAGCAACATATCCCTCCGATTGGTTATTCATTCACGCTTTTAGTTTAAACGTCACGACACGACAACGTTTAAACATTTCGCTGATGTTATCATGCGACGCAAATACAATATGTAAAAAAAAAACCATTGTAATATCACGCGAAACATAAACGTTATTGCCTGCTCTAACACAGATGTTGACCGACCTCTATAATTAAACTATGATTTCATATGAAATCAAAGATTAATTTTAGAGGTCGGTGTGCCATTTGCAATATTATTAGTTCCAGAGACACTCGATATCTGCTTACATCGCCAAAATGGCGTCAATCAAGTCCAAAATGGCGTCAATCAAGTAGGCCCAAAAAAATATGACAGCAGCCTCTGCGGTGTAGATAAATAATTATAGACCTCAATGCGCCTGATGCATAAATTGCGCTGCTCCATGGTTTTACCTCTACAAGCTTACAGTTTTGTTCATTCTTCACACGTTACGTCTCAGTACCGCTCTCACGTAGATCACCTTAGAAACTTTTATTACTCTACTTTTGTTATTGTACTTTCTAATAAAACTAATACGGGCGTTCGTCGATCAATCTCAAACAGCTGTATGGAATAAATAAGCTTAGAACTGAAAGATACTTAGTTTAGTTGACCCAACCTGACCCGACGACCCGATACGGCGGGGACAAATCAAATCATATTCCTTCCATTCGTTCTTTGATCGGTTTTAAGTTATCTAAGTATCTGTCAGATTTCGTATTTAGTACGACTATTATGAAGATGCCAATAAGAAAATGCAAGAAGAGAAGAAAACCTGTAGTGGAAAAATGATGATCCTCAATGGTTCTATCATTATTATTGGCAAATGAATCAGATTTATTTAAAAATCATTTTGGTAGGCCCGACTGTTAAAAGATTAGGATTTTTGTAAGCTCAGAAAATTGAAAATAGATATCATGGAGTTAGGAAGTAGGCTATGAAGTAGGTATTACATAAGCAATGAAGAAACAACCTGAAACTGTCACTCACAGCGTTAATTCGTCGGAATTTCAATTTTCATTTTCATCTAAATAATTGAGATAAATGGAAGCTGTCAATCGTGAATGATCCTACCATTCAAGAGCTAATGTATAATGGAAAAAATGATTAAGGAGGATTCCAGAAGAGTTTTGAATATCTTAATACTTTTCTATATTTTATTCAAATAATTGCTTAATTTATCTATTAAATAATACGAGTAACTTCCATTTATAGAAACAAACCCTTGACCGCACTTTATTACGCAAACCGCCCTTGTAGTTTACGTAATTATTAACGGACTTCAACAAAGGAGGTTCTCAATTCGTCGGATTTTTTTTTATGTATGTTCACCGATTAATCGAAGATGTCAGAACTGCTTAGGAAAATTCTTTTTTTGTTCCAAAGGGTAAATGGGCCCATTGAAATTTTATCGAAATCGGCCGAGCGGTTTTTAAAATATCAACAGTATATACAGTAATATACAGTATCATATACTTTGTAATGGCGCAGGCGTTTGACGTCGGTTTTTTAAAAAGGATTTTTTATATTAAACTAGCTGCCCGGACTGACTTCGTTCTGTCAAAAGTTAAAAGTAAATATTAAATTTTTTTGTTTGTTTTTTTTTTAAACCTTCCGTGGACCTTAAGGAACATACAAAAAAATAAATTAACCGAATTGGTCCATCCATTCTTGAGTTATGCGCTTACCAACATTCATTTTTATTTATATAGATAGATAGATTATTTATAAGATAACCAACTGAAGATAGAGGAATCCTTTTACTAGGTAGCTTAAGATCAACCTAAATTCCTTTTTTAAGTGATTTTTCTTTATTAAGCCTTTAAGATAAATGTATGGGCAAAAGTTACACTATGTTGAGAGTCTTATGTTATGGTACAGATCAAAGATACAACGCATTGAGATTCATCACAATAATATAATACATCCAGTCGTAGACCGTAGCTATAATGTTCATTATTCATTGAATACCTAGTCAAAAAAAATCGCCGAATTTTAATCCATGTAGCTCCGACATGAGGATAAGGCCTTTTTTCCTATGCATCGGATTCCTCATTATTGAGGGTTGTGACCCCTTTTCCATTATTCATATGCGGTGTGATGATAATGCGGTGGGTTCCCATACCCTTCCTTTAAGACCAACGATGATAAAATCATGAAAAATCTTTTAAATTGGCAACTTCGGCATATTAAGCAATACCTACTCAGGGTGTTCATTTGTTGAACAATAAATAACACAGTCAAGAAAATAATACCGATAATTTCGGTCCCTTACCACTCATCTGCGCTGAAATAACAACGCGGCGACGATTCGGTTGAGCGAAAGCACACTCTTTCGAATAAGATGGCAAGTAATTTTGTGAAAACGCGGTTCTAAAATAAATTATTCATCGACGACGAAACGCCTGAAGCCGTATTCATTTCATTTCTCTGAATTCCTTTTTTTCGCAGCGCTTTTTTCTTTATTGAGCCTTTTCGATAAATTTTAGATAAGTGCACAAATTAAACTCTGTTCTGTAAGTGGATTTCATTTCGGGGATTTTTGTTTTTTCTTTTCCATCAATACAACTCTCTCTAGTAAAATTAATAAATTGAGAAATCTAAAAATTAAAAAGTCTTGCGAACTTAACATCTAAAGGTAGGTAGTAACTCTCAGAAGAGTTTTGCATAAATTGAGGAACTAGAGAGTGGCAGAGTAGGCATAACTATTTATACACTTAAATAGGGTAGGTACTTTTTATTCCGGAAAAACAAAGGGGTCCCGTGGAATTCTTAAAACCTAACTCCACGAGGACAAAAGTTTGTGATGTACATAGTTATATTTTGAATTAATGTAATGAAATGAATGAAATATACTTAATTAATGAACAAAATTATACGTTCAACATTCGGAGGCAGTATAGTTCGAGAGTTAACGATCGAAACATAAAGCCCAGTGTCGCGGAGATTTATAACGCAAAGCTCATAAAGCTAAAAGGCATTGTATTAGTCACCTAAAACATGAGTACCCACCGAACCGTTTATAGTTTAATAACTATGTAAGAAATAATACCTTTTGCCTGCGAAATTTTCTGCGTGAAGATAGTTTTAAGAAGCGTCTTTTCTGAAATAAAATGCCGCTTAAATGTCACTCTGCAGGTACTGTCCAAATACTCATTTTTATTCACATGGGTACCTACCCATCAAATACCCTACAAATCGTTGTTTTCAACAAAACTTTAATAGCTGTTGTAACTGTTTTATCAGCAACGTCTAATGGCTCCGATATCGATTGGTTTTCGAACTAAAGTTGTAATGCTCGTACGAAATATGAAGATCAAATCGTTAGATAAGTTTATACAGTGAGAAATGTTAATCGTTGTTTTGGATTGCTTTAATATTATGCCACGACGGCTTTGGATAGCTAACTTTTATCTCAAAAGCAGACCAATCGTTGAAAACACGAAGATGCTTTGTAGTGCGGTCCCACGAACGTCTTAAATACCACGTCGGTGAATATCTTGGTCGCTTTTTTATATGAATAGCGAGCAAACGAGCAGGCGGGTCACCTGATGTTGAATGATTACCGCCGCCCATGAACATTTGTAGCACCAGAGGTCTGTAAGTCAGGTCTTCTCGTCGTCAATACCTCAATGCCTGAAGTCGAAACTCTTAAATCAATGTGTACTTCCCGTCCTCACTTATGGCGCTGAAACGTGGACACTAACAAAAGGCTTGATCCACAAAGTTAAAGTCACTCAGAGAGCTATGGAGAGGGCTATGTTAGGAGTTTCTCTTAAGTACAGGATTCGGAATGAAGAGATCCGAAAGAGATCCGAAAGGTCGCCGACATAGCCCAAACCGATCGATCGCAGGAGCGATGGCCGTTGGGGCCGAAAAGTTCTAGAGTGGAGACCGCGAACAAGTAGACGTAGTGTGGGGCGCCCTCCAGGACGTTGGACCGACGATATAAAGCGGGTGGCGGGAAGTGACTGTATGAAGAAGGCTGAGAACCGAGTGTGGTGGCGTTCTCTGGGAAAGGCCTATGTTCAACAGTGGACGTCCGTAGGCTGAGATGATGTAATTAAGCGGGAACACAGTCGATGGGAGTTGGTTCCACAATTTGGTAGTGCGTGGAAAAAAGTTCTGGTCGCTTGCTTAATTTTGCTATGCAGATTGGCAGGTTGAGCTACTCGCAGATGTAAAACACTTAAAAATTTTAGCGTGCATTTCAGATTAGGCATGCTATATTAAAAAAATCTTCTTTCTGTAAACCAAGTAGACTGTAAACAAGTATTGACAAGTTGTTTTTGCAGTTGAATTTTGAAATGCTTATTGCTAGTCTTTGAAGTTGCTAGTAGGTGCCTGAGTATTTACATTTTTAGTCAGTTTTTGACTCGCAAATACTTCAGCAATTCAGGTTTTGTTCTATTAAATTCTAATGAAATTAATGTAGTAGAAATTTTTTCGTGCTCTTCAACTATAAACGAAACAAAATACAGTAAACATAATAATTAGGTGACGTAACAGTCACAGTCACCCCTTAGAAAACAACGTATCCTATGTATAATTTCGCCAACTCAAAACACTTCTCCAATAGCCAAAGTTAAATTAGGGTAAAACAAAACGGCAGTGGGAAAATTACAGCTTATACCTAGTCATATACTTTTATAGCGCAATTTAGAGTAATAGGCTGTATACAAATTCAGCCCCGTGATGACATTGTTTGCTTGGCCACTAAAATCCATATAATATTTTATCTAGGTTTTTGCTCTGAATAAAAATAGAAACTGACGGTCTAACCGTTTTTACCCGAATACAGCAAAGCCAAAAGGGAGGGTTATGATTTTAGCAATCTCTGTATGTATGTATGTAACTAATTACGATTTTTATGAATGAAGTGTCAATCGCTTCGTTATTATGGTCTGGATGATTTAGACTGGGTTTCCACGGCGCGGTTCACGGCCCACGTCCGCGGACTCCGTAGAATGCAGATTTGTATGGAAAATGAAGATTCAATTTCCACGGCGCGGTTTGCGCCCGCGGCGGGCGCAGTACTAACGGTACCGAAACCGCTGCGGCCGCGGGTGCGAACCGCGCCTACTATACTCAATGACATAATATTATGTCATTCGATATTTTTAATTTTGGTAAAATGCAATGTTTAATAATCACCGTCTATCAATATTCAATTCAAAAAATAAACGTGATCTTAACAAAATATCGCTTATATGTATCAGTTATATTTATTTTCAGTTGTAGAGTCCCAATAATGGTTTCTAATAATACATCCATAACAATAATTCAGACATCAAAATTATAACAGTGGTTAATGACCCATAATATTATGATACTTACTCGTTAATAGGCTACGTTCAATCGGTTCTAAAGGGGCGGAGTTCGCAAAATTTATTACCTCCAAACCCATACATAAGTGACAAGTTAACGCGTTATCAAACCGCTATTTATTGCACCATTTCACACGTAATGAAGTAAGTGCCAAGAACAATCAATCATAGTACTATTACATAGGATGAACTTAGTCGCGTGACTTGCGTGCTTACCACATTTGCTGTGGTATAAAGCTTAGTTCACATCAAAGCGACCAAGATTAGAAATTACACACTACTATCTACGACAAAGCACAAAATGTCAAAGCATAAATCTTGTAAGGCCTGAAATATACATCTCTACCGCTAAAATATAACAGTGAAAGGGATTAATCGATGCAAAGTCAGATGTCTGCGTTCAAACAGACGATTTCGCTATAATTAAAAAACGCTTCGGTTTGAATTAAATTCTGGAATATTTAGAAATCATCATCACTTTAACCTCTAGGATGATGTAGAGCTAAAGTGAATTTCACAACATACCTTCTGAAATGAATAGAAGTCTGGTTCTACTAACATGAGGTCTACGGATTAGTGGGTGGTGGCGATGGTGGATATACTTAATTATATAACCTACTGCTTTGATATTAATTGAAATTCGCATGATGCATTTTTTAAATGTGTAAGAGTCCTTATTTTTCATGTTTTTCCAGGTAAAAGTACCAGGTAAAAGGTAGTTTTAAGACTTATTTTGTTGAAGTTGATTGAGTATAGTTAAGGAGTAAAGAAGTAAGTACGAGTAGAAATAGACTCACTCGATGGAATGGGTGAATGAGATCACTCCTATTGCTTGTGTAAAAATAGTTAAAATCATACTCAGTATCATAAGGTATGTACTAAACTTTACTGTATTGGGTATTATGTTTTTACTAAACAAATGTTTTAGCAGCACTTGTTAATGCTAGAACTTTGCAAGCCCTAGAAAATATAAACCATTATGAACTAAACGATATGCAGTTGATTATGCTACAGTCGGTTATAAAAATGTGTGAGTGACGTTCACGCAATAGGTTGTGACGTTTAACATTTAGAAAATAACTAATTAGGCTGTGTAACATACTGAAATATTATGCTTTGTTTCTTTTTTGTATAATAAATCTTCTAATATTAAAAACGCAATTAAGGAAACTGTCTACTTCTTTTTTATTTGTGCCCACGACTTCAGCTGAGTGATTTTTTTCGTTAACCCTGTTTTCTTTTAGACTTAGATACTTATTATAATTATTACCGAAATAAAGTCCTAAATGAAATAACTACCTACGCCTATCTCTTAAATCCTAATTATCACAGGAATATAAAGATAGATATGTCGTTATGAGAATCAAGGGTAAAAAAATTAATAGACGGGCAGACAAATAATGATACCCTCATTAAATAATTAAGTATGGATTACTTCAGTTTCGCACATAAGTTATTGAAACATTAATTTGACACAGAACAATTCACTCTGAAAAAATTATGCATCCATTTTTCACTTCCTTTTTGCCCATTTAGATTCCGAACCGTATCCAAGTGAGCCTGTTATCCTGAACTTTGGGTTCTCGCTGAAAAACTCCTGCTATTACCGTAAATATCAATTTGTATGAAACTAGAGGGTGGATTCGCTCACGTCTGCAGCGAGCAGAAATTGAAATAGCTACTTAGAAGAATATATAGTTGAATGTAATATTACGTTGTTAAAGGAATATTTTGGTGGAAATTCTCCTAAAACTTTTTCATAGACTTATACCAAAGCTATTTGGGTGCTTTCTTGATTGTGAATATATGTGATCTATATGAGCATAAAACGTGGATAAAAGTTTAAAAAATGTTACCCGACTACGGAAAATTGGATGTAACATCCGTTATATATTGATTTAGTTCGTATAAAATGTAGGCTATGTCGCCCGGACCATCAATTCATAACATATCTGGAAGAGATGGCTTTTTAGCGATAAGACCGCCTTATTGTACGTACAATGTTTTGTGTGCAATAAAGAATTATATTTATACTACACCTGCTCGGAAAGTAAAAATGAAAAAAAAAAAATGTATGAAATTTCATTACTTACGTGCTTTAGCGGGCTGAAAAGTTGTATGAAAATCCATTACATACGTGGTTGTCTTTTTTTAATTTTTGACAAAATTAGTTCAGTAATACAAATACATAAAAAAATGGTGGTAAGCAGGCTACTTTTAAGGTACGCAGGCTACTTTGGAGGTACGTAGGCTACTTTTAAGGTACGCCAGCTACTTTAGAGGTACGCCGCGTACTTTAGAGGTACGCAAGTTACTTTAGAGGTACGCAGGCTACTTTGGAGGTACGCAGGCTACTTTGGAGGTACGCAGGCTACTTTTAAGGTACGCCAGCTACTTTAAAGGTACGCCGCGTACTTTAGAGGTACGCAAGTTACTTTAGAGGTACGCAGGCTACTTTGGTGGTACGCAGGCTACTTTGGAGGTACGCAGGCTACTTTTAAGGTACGCAGGCCACTTTGGAGGTACGCAGACTACCTGCGTACCTCTAAAGTAGTCGGCGTACCTCTAAAGTAGCCGGCGTACCTCGAAAGTAGCCTGCGTACCTTAAAAGTAGCCTGCGTACCATCAAAGCAGCTTGCGTACCTCTGAAGTAGTCACCCCAGAGGTGCGCCGACTACTTTAGAGGTACGCAGGCTACTTTTAAGGTACGACAGCTACTTTAGAGGTACGCCGGCTACTTTTGAGGTACGCCGGCTACTTTAGAGGTACGCAGCCTACTTTGGAGGTACGCAGGCTACTTTGGTGGTACGCAGGCTACCTGCGTACCTCTAAAGTAGTCGGCGTACCTCTAAAGTAGCCGGCGTACCTCTAAAGTAGCTGTCGTACCTTAAAAGTAGCCTGCGTACCTCTAAAGTAGTGGGCGTACCTCTATGGTGACTACTTTGGAGCTACGCAGGCTACTTTAGAGGTACGCAGGCTACTTTAGAGGTACGCCGTCTACTTTAAAGGTACGCAGGCTACTTTGGTGGTACGCAGGCTACCTGCGTACCTCTAAAGTAGTCGGCGTACCTCTAAAGTAGCTAGCGTACCTTAAAAGTAGCCTGCGTACCTCCAAAGTAGTCAGCGTACTTCTAAAGTAGCCTGCGTACCTCTAAAGTAGCTGGCGTACCTTAAAAGTAGCCTGCGTACCTCCAAAGTAGCCTGCATACCTTAAAAGTAGCCTGCGTAACACTAAAGTAGTCGGCGTACCTCTAAAATAGCCGACGTACCTTTAAAGTAGCTGTCGTACCTTAAAGGTAGCCTGCGTACCTCTAAAGTAGACGGCGTACCTCTAAAGTAAACTTCAATAATTAAAAAATGTGTCTGTTATTTTCCTCGTAGGTGTAGTATAAAGCACTATGTATCACTCGGGAGAAAGTGCAATTCCTTACTCGGGTGTAATCGGTCACTTTCACCCCTCGTTGAACAATGTACTTTTCGTACCACTTGCTCAAAAAAGTGACATTCTGTGCCACAAAAAGTGAACATAACAATAGTCATTTTTAATCTGTTAAAAACAGGGAAAGAAAATTGTACTGAATTTCATTCATCCTCTAGGGGGAGAATGTGATTTAAATTTGGAATACTTACCGAAATTTATACTGAACTACATCTGTGTTTACACCTTTGAGTTTGTATATAAAGCATTATACATCTTTTTGAAAAAGGAATACGCATTTATTATGCAGTTATGATTATTATTAAATAAAATTACGAAAACCGACGAGACCGTATGAGTTTGATGCCTTTGCTTTTCCGACAAAAAAATATTAGTCTAGGAATTTGCCGCGTTTTTGTTTTCTTCAAATACATAAACGTTAAGTTTATTTTAATTTATTTTTATAAATAAGTTAATGTTCTAAAAATACGTTACGATTTTAAATCAAAGCGACAGTGAGAGTGAATTTTCGGATTCCATCAGTGCAAATGCTCAGACGCAAGAACAGAGAAATACTCAAATCAAATCATCAACAATAAATGTACCAAACAAAAATATAACTCTCTCTATCAATAATTGGACCAATGTTTCGAATGTTAACTTTTACTTTTAAGTGTCATTATTTTTAATAAATGCTTATCTCATATTATTATTGTGTTAATTTTTTCGCAAATGGTACGAAAAGTAGAGTATTTTCCTCGGTGATAAAGCTGTCTTAGTCTTGGGTGAACTTAAATCCCTCGCTACACTCAGGACTCGTCTTAAATCCCTCGCTTCGCTCGTGATTTAAGTTTTTAACACCCTCGCTACGCTCGGGAGTAAACCTCCAGTCCTTCGTTACGCTCGCGATTTAAATCGTCACCCGCGACAGAAGACACTGCTTTATCCCCTTGGTTAATAATCTACTAATTATATATTATTATATCGCTGCTTTAAAACAAAAGTGCCACAAACCGGAACAACACAATTTTACAGGAGAGCCATTCAAAGTTTTGAAATTAATTTTTCGTCTAAAGACTCTAAGTCTAAAGCTATGTGTTTTTTTCACCAAATATATGCATATTATATACCATTAAAAGCGTATTTTAAAGGCGCGTTTAATGATGTATTGAAATATATTATAAGTATTGTCGTTAACGTTATATAAGCAGATAAGTCTGTTTTGTACTAAAAAAAATCGATTGTTTTAATGTAAATATTTGAATAATAAGACATAATTCAAAAAAAGAAATGTTTAAATCAAAATTTTGTACCACCAACTTTAATTATCTAGATAAATAATAACATAATAAAATACAGATGGTCATGCCACCTTATAAAAATAGCTAAAATAATTTCTTAAAGTGAAATCTATTAGAAACAAACAAAAAATAAAATCTTCGCCCTGCAAAATTATTGAAAAAAAGTCTAAAGCTCTGCCTAGTTTAAAAACAATTACAAATATGAAAATTTTACTTAATTAACACATTATAAAAACCTTAATACATCACTTATAGTGTTCTGGTAATGTTATACACTTCAAAACTAACGTAGCCATATTAAAAGTATACAATAAAATATTCATAGTTAATATCAGTCTCATAATCAACTTAATATAATATTATTTATTACTTTTAAACTACTATTGAGGTAATATACTAGATTATAAAAGGTTAACGTACATTATAAATGCAATTAGAAACATTAAGACATCACAAACATTCTTGAGCTTATAATACTTTGAAAATGTAATTTTCAATTTGGGGATCGACTTTCGTTGAAGTAGTTTCATAGGAATCAGCTATCTGCCATTGCTTCAAATTCAGCTAATCAATTTCCTCGTCCTTAAACGGATACTTAAACATTTTGAGAATTTTGCGTACTCTACTACTCATTCTTTAAAAAAACAAGTTGTTATGTTAAGGTTAATTCAAATTTAATTTGGTTTTTCGCAATTTGTAAACTAATACGACAAAGTAGGCTTATGGCATTCTAATTGCGCCGATGGCAGTATCATCTTCACAGGTTTATATAAAAATCTTCACTTGAAAGTGTTAAGAAATTTAAGAAATTAGTCAGAATATCGACTACTTTGTAACTCATGTCAAACTGGTTACTCGGACTACTTTCTTAAACTGGACACTTTCAAGTAAAGATTTTTATATAAACCTGTGAGGATGATAGATTGCAGTATCTATCATCCTCACAGGTCTATTATCGCAATTAGAATGCCATACCTACTTTGTCGTATTAGTTTACAAATTACGAAAAACCAGATTACATTTGAATTTCGCGGGCAGACCCGTATAATTCATTTTAAATCGCGTAAATAATAAGCTAGAAATATATCTCTCTGTTATTGTTTCTGTGTATTCTGTCTGATATGCTCTCGTCAGTCTTTTCACCAAAATCGCTTGAAAAGATGGGCCCTTAAAGCGAATCAGGCTGGCAGACAGACACAATTTCTTATTTATAATACTTACATATTCGTATGCATCCTATTGGATTTGGCTGAAATTTGGAATAGAGATAGTTCACCCAGGATTAACAAAAAGGCTACATTTTGTCTGGAATTAAAAAATTTAAATCCACTCGGACGTAGGCGCGGGCGTCATCTAATGATAATTAATATCATACTCATTATTTATTTAAGTTTTCATTTTGATTTAAAACTTTATGATTTTATGTACCTATATAAAAACAATTCAAAAGTAGCATATTCCAAAATATTATGTTCCGTATATTTTTCAAATAGTTTAAGCAAGACGGATGTTATCCTGAATACGACCCTTCTCATTTAATAAACACCTCATACTTCCGTAAATCTTTAATATAAAATAGGAGTTTTTTTAATTATGGCATTTTTGTTTTAAAAGTATGATCATACTTACATGGATTATTTGATGCAAAGCTGATGTATTTCACAATCTGGCGCTTTTGTGTATAAAACTATCGACGAAAAGAAAGACTTTTTGGCAATATGGCACTTTAGCACAAAAGAAACGTGTGTTTGCTTCGATTATCGGGTTGCAACTGACAAAATGGCGGTTTTGATCAAATTTTACCCGCGAAACTCAAAAATACAAATAAGGCGCCAGTATCATTTCCGTATCTTAAAATGCGAAATCAGCGGGTGTCTCTTTTAAATATAAAAATTTAACCTTTTAACGTTGCATTTTTGAAATAAAAACGATTTTCATTTTTTTCGATTTGTGGCACTTTTGTTTTAAAGCAGCGATTATATTTATTTATTTTATTTTAATTTTAATTTATTTATTTTTTTAAATAATTCATACATTTACACAGCGGAAATTTACAAAAAAAATATATTACTAATATTTAAATAAATAAATAAATAGTCACATAAATACATCCATACGTGGATAGACTGCTAAAATCCTTCCTACCTTTTGGCTTTACCGTAGTTGGGTGAAAATGAACATTTATTCTTTTATAATATTATTTATCAGCTAGGTCACCCTACAGACTTTTGTGATGGCCTCCCAGATCCTTTCGCATGGAAGAATGTGTACATTCACCTTTAAAATAGGTAGGATGAACGATTGATAAAGAGCGATCAACTTTTCCACTTCATTTAAGTTTTATACTTAAATTGTACGAAAATTCAAAAAGTTGGGAACTTCAATAAGAATTTAACAATGCTTGTTTTGAAAGGTCTTTTCCTTTTCGGATTTTATTCATTCCGAACAAAGCCTTTGTAATACGGAAATGTTATAGAAATTTTTAATAAAAATAATGAACTTAGTATTTTTGTAGAGGAATTCAGCGATTAACATTTTTTGTTATAAAATTAAATTCCTATGCTTTTTACTGTTTGTTATTGGATATTTTCAGCAATTTTTATATAATTTTAAAAGGTACCAAATAGATTGTAATAATCAATGTAACAATTCAACTAGGTACTACCCATATCGTCAAGCATGAGATTTTTAAGTTACTTTTAATTTTTTTTATTCAGTCATGTAAGTAATATAGTACCTATATAAAGTATAGTATACATATATTATAGTATATAATATAATAAAATAATTTTTCATGTGAGAAACTTTATTACATTTGCAATGTTGAAATAATATGCCCTATGAGTATATTTCAACATTGCTAACCAATATTAACCAGCGAATGAGTTTTGCATTTTGACAGACTTCCAATGACTTCCAATACAAAAACCGCCAACTTTCTTCGTCGTTTAAACACTGTTCGGCGATTTCACTGTCTTGCCAGGTAAAGGAATACACTTGAGGAAGACATCTGAAGAATTCTCTATAAAGTTGTCAAAAGTGTGTGCAGTCTGTCAATCCCCACTTTGCCAGCAGCGTGGTGAACTGGCCACAGTTCTCATAAAATAGGAGACCTATGCTCAGTAGTGGCCAGTGATGGGTTGAGATTATTAAAGAAAATATGAATTAATGAGATGAATGAAATAATTAGCATAGAAGATAATGATACCTACCTGCCACCATCTAATTAGGTATATCTATCAAATAAATTATACCACATTGAATTTAATAAAGCAACGTTAGTTCAATATTATAAAGCGCAAGATTGCCAAGTTTAATTATGAAGTTAATTAGGTCGGTCGGATGAAAAATCTAATTCTCTTCCTACAGTTAATTTCCTCTGAAGCTTGAAACCACCTCGGGAAGCTAAACGGGATTTAATTGACAAAAATTCTTAGAAATTCATTATTAATTCTATTCTCCGTACCAGAATCAGGTTCAAACATAATACATTTTCATTATGATTCTGATTTTTAAGTTCTGACGTTTCTATAATGTATGTGCTGTTCATGCACAATGTGAAGTGTATTAATGGACTGTATATAGTATGGCTGGAGTACGTATCAATATTTGCCCGAGCTGCAAATGGGTAGTGAACTGATTACACTTACCTCGTATTCGCCCACGAGTGGAATGCTGACCACGCACGGCGTAGACCTTCCAGAGAGCTCTCTGGAACACGGCAGCAAGACAAGGATTGACAGGAATAGATGCACGGCATCAACGATTGGTGTTTCCTTCCGTGAAAACGTTCCACGTGGAAATTCGCGACCGCGTCGACAGACGTCCACCTCGTACAATAGTAGCGACGCAAGAGAGAGCAAGTGGGCGGCGCGCCTGCGTAGGCGCTTGTGCCGCGCGATGTAGGTAGATTCCAAAACGTTAACTCGTACGTAGATAATTACAACCATTTCTTTACATCTACCCACCTGATCATAGGCAAAGATTGAACATTAGATATCTACGACTTATATAATTTAGCGCCGCGCCTTTGCCTTCCACGAAAAGCATGTTATAATGCAAGAAACAAAATATATATACAGTTATCTAAATGAAAGGGAAAGGCGACTGACTGACTTATCTATCATAACACAGCTCAAATCACTGCACGGATCGGGCTAAAGGTACAGACAGCTATTAAGAAGTAGGAATCCGCTAAGAAAGAATTTTTGAAAAATCAACCCCTAAGGGGGTTAGATAAATTGAATGTATAATTTGACTTTTAGATCACATTCCCGAAAATCAAAGGGAGATTTTAAAAAAAGTTTTTAGCTTATGTATTTGTAAAGTAACTACCTATGTGCACCACCTACCACATTACATCAGCATAATGTTTAGTAAATGCAGTGGATCTTGCATTTAGCATATAAACGAGCAATTCCACGCTCCATGGATTTTCAGGTAAGCCGGGCACATTAGGCGAAACCATGTAGTCCTTAGGGCAGTACACACGGGTAGCTCAAGCAGTTATTTACAGATCAAAATACATAGACTAGTATAGGATCCCGATATAGAACGACCTTCACCGAGCTGGTTAATGGATCAAACATGTTTTTTATGTAATTTAATATATCAAAAAATATATTGCATATGGGTTGCCTAGCAAATTTCAGTCCAGGATATTTTAACTACCTAATTTTTTTTTTAATTTTTTTTTTTATATTTCATCGGTTTGTTTAATGGATAAATTCTACACCAATCGAAAGTATGCAGCCCATAGTATATGCAAAAGTTAGGTTGCCTATTTTTTCCTGTCACAACCCTTGTGTTGCCAGGTATGAACAGGTAAATCGATACTAGTAATTACCTACCTAACTACCTAACTTTTGCATATACTATGTGCTGCATACTTTCGGTTGGTATAAAATTTATCCATTAACCAAACCGGTGAAATATTTAAAAAATTTTTTTTTTAAATTAATTAAAAATATCCTGGACTAAAATTTGCTGGGCAACACATATGCAATATATTTTTTGATATATTATATTAAATAAAAAATATGTTTGATCCATTAACCAGCTCGGTGAAGGTCGTTCTATATCGGGATCTTAGACTAGACCGCTCGTGCAGTCACTGTCAACAGCTTGAAGCAGCCATTGATAACTATGACAGCAGTCGGATTCAACTGCTTGATCAGTCGCAATTTAATCAGTAGCAACATGGATGTTGAGGAAGAAGCGCTGCTCTACTACTATTTTGGCTCAGGCGACGACGGCAGCGTCGCCATGGAGAATTTCCTCACTTATTTTGGAACTTAGAAGTGATAAAGAAAAGTTTTTTACAAGCTGTTATTTAGTTTCATGTCCTGATGTTTATCATCATTCATCAACGATGTTAGTCATCACAACAATGTTTGTCATCAAATCTTGCAAATTAAATTTGATCCACTTCCCGGTTACCGATTGAGCTGAAATTTTGCATACATGTGTAACTCGCGTGACGATGTAATATTATGTCGACATCGTGTTGATCTGATGATGGAGCTGGAAGGTGGCCATAGGAACATCGCAATGAAACGACACAGCCTCATCGAGTTTGGGCTCGTTTGATTCGTCTTGACGAGTACTTTGTTTTTAGATGGTAACCAGGGTCTAATGATGGAGCTGGAAGGTGCTCATAGGAACTTTGTAATGAAACGACGTAACCCCATCGAGTTTCGGGTCGTTTGATTCGTCTGGACGAGTACTTTATTTTTAGATGGTTACCAGGGTCTGATCTAATGATGGAAATGGAAGGTGGTCAAAGGCACTCAGTAAAGAAATGACGCACTCTGGTCCTAGATGATATCCAGGTCTGACGATGTATCCGGCTAATAAAAGCTTGTTTTTAAAAATAAAATTTTTAATTTACACTTGTTAATTATTTGATTTGTTGGGATGAAGAGTGCGGGCAAAGAGGGTAATTGCGCGAGAGTAGACGCCTGCTCGAGCGGTTCCATGTATGTATGCAAATGGAAGATAATAAGTAGTTCACTATGCAGTCGCAGCTTGAAGCAGTCAATCCTGGCTGCTTCAAGCTGCCCGTGTAAAGATGGCCTTAGGTGTATTGATATTACTCGTAGATTTCACTACCTATATAATTATTATAATTAATATTGATATCATTTTTTCATTCGCTAAGTACCTATCTGATAAAAAAAAATTGAAAAAATAGATTACACATAATTATATAAAACGCATAAAAAAATAATTGTGTTTATGATAACTATAATATAATAAATACATATAAATAAAATGTCGTAAATAATATTATGCTATTTCTATAATAATATTATGTATGAATTTAAAAAACAACAACTATTAAACCCTTCTCATTTGGAAAAAACCTTGGGCGTATTATTATAGCTTATAGTGGGCCGGCGATGGTAGGTGAGATAAAATAATATGATTTTTTTACTTCATAACATCAAAAAATGTTCCTTGTAATATAACTGTCGCCTAAAATAAAATAAAAAAGGAATGAATTCAACCAAAAGTCATAAATATTCATTCGTCGTAACGACATCTTTATAAGCTGCGACTCAATATTCTAGGACGAGTGTGAAGAATAAATCTGTCACGAAGCTCGCGCCCGGTCACAAATTGTGATTTACTCTCACGTGATTTGGTGTCGTTAGTGTTGACCTGTTACAGTGTTGGATGGCTTTAATAAAATAAATGGTTTCAAATAAAAACAGTTTATATTGCCTCATAGAACATACGTGTTCATAATTACGTCCATATGTAATCATGCTCTCCTGCACTTTGATAGTGCCTACGCCTAGGTCCTTAATTTTCCTGAAAAAGTGAAAATCACTATTATTATTATTATTTGAATGTAAGTATGGTTGATTTTTAAAGAATATTAGCTATTTTGAACTTGACTAATATTCCCCTTTTCCATCCAAATAAATAGAATAGAATAGAAATGTTTTTGATTCAAATAAACTTTTTTACAAGTGCTTTTGAAACGTCGATGAGTCTACCACTGGTTCGGAATGCTGTTCCTGCCGAGAAGAACCAGCAAGAAACTCAGCAGTTGCTCTTTTCAAAACAAGTTTACAATATAATAGATATTATTATGCTATGTATGCAGTGTTTCCACGATGAGGGGAAGTTCCACAAAAGCATACCTAATTATATCTAATTATAATTCAACACATGTTAAAACGGGCAGACAGAAAGTAGCCCCATTCCCGCCCGTGGCACCCGTTCACGAGCATGACGCACGACCAAGCCATTGCTCGCTAAACCATATTTGAGGGAACGTAACAGCCCGCATCACACGACACCACCACAGAAATGTTAAAGAGATGTTGTGAATTGAATTGAAAATGTGAATCTTATTACGACATTATAGTGCAGCGGATGGGAAAAAAGATTATAGTCAGACCTAATTGACTAGAACCTAGAACCCGTTATCTCGAAACTCGAATCTAGAACATTCAGACCAAAGCCATTGTGTGAATAAAGGTAGGTATGTACAAGCAACAACGAATTTTCTCGAGCCAGAACTAAGGCAGTAGCTACTGAAATACAAACAATAATATTAAAAGCACGTAGCGTCCTACCGCAGCGACTTGCATTTATAGAATTCCGCTTGGCTCATAGTATTATACTACATTTCTCCAAATTAGCTTAGGGCAAAATCCTAAAAACATAATAAATAAAGCAACCTTTCAACAACCTATAAGTACACAAATAGCTTATAGCGAAGTGTCTTTTCTTAATTTTTGCACGGCTAGTCATGGCACTAGACTGTAACGTTAATTTTTAACGATACGAACGTCTTATATAACGTGAATCATGCAAATAAAGTATTCGTATTCTTTCAGTAACTCTTCTCTGAGAGGAGACCTCGCTCAGTAGTAGTGAGCCGATGATGGGTTGATAATGATGATGATGATTCTTTCAGTACGAGTTTCATAATTCTTTTAAAGAGCTTTTTCTCATTTATCTTACTAGCTGATGCCCACGACTTCGTCCGCGTTGATTAAGTTTTTAAAATACCTCGGGAACTCTTTGATTTTCCGGTATAAAAGTAGCCTATGTCACTCTCCAGGTAGCCTATGTCAACTATACCCACGCAAAAATCACATCGATCCGTAGCTCTGTTGCGGCTTGATTGAAGTACAAACCAAAAAACCAACAAACACACTTTGCATTTATAATATTAGTAAGTAAGTAAGTATTATATAAATCTTAATTAATAAAAAAATAATAGATAACTTGATAGACAAATAAAAATAACCTAATCGTAAATCGTATTATCGTCAAATTTGTCGTAAGTATGCAATAAACATTTAACCTCCGAAAGAATAATCTAAACAGAAACAAAACCTACACAATGTGTAAAAAAAACCAAATTCTGTGACGTGCTCAAATAATGTACCAGTAAATAAAAATTGCGAATTTTGAATGTGAATTTCTTTTCCAAATTTTAAGCATGAATTTTCTACATTAAGATACCTTACGCACTACAGGACCACGACAGGTTACCCAATACGCGATACGAATTCGGTTACGATACTTTCTCAGCTATGGGATTATCTAAAAATCGTTGCATCAGTGTCACGATCGCAATCACCTCTGATTAGCTGGTACTCTCTCGCTATTGGTTAGAAGTGACTGATGCAGCAAGAACGCCATAAATTCAGCCAATTGTCACATTGTAGCAATCCATTTTTAGATAATCCCCCTTCTAGTCACTGCGATCATTGGTGTGGTAGTGTCCCCATAGTGCGCGAGGTCCCTTAAGTATTTTTTGCTTTACCCTTTGTAATTCTCTATTTTTGAAGCTTCACAAAGTTGAAACATTAGTAAATACTAATTAGGTACTTTCAAAAGGAACTCAAGCAAAACGGGTCACCCACATTCGGGTGTCGAAAATGTGGAACCGCCACTATCGTTAAAAATGCTTTATTATTTATTTTGAGCTCGTATTGAAAGACGCCATGCTCTACTACTTCAAATATTCACGACAACATTTTTCAGATGTATTTTGAAGTAGGTCATACTGCAGATGTTTGCAGAATAGTGTACCGACCTAGAACAGTCTTCGAACCCCATGTCGAAGGAAAAAGGAGCAAATACATTAAATAATTTAATAATATTAGGTCTTTACCTATGAAATTGCCTTTCTTCAGTACTGGTCATTTCAAATAAAAAAAGTTTGTAATGGCTCTGTATTCTAAATTCAAATTAATTTTTTTTAAAACCATGACATTCTATTTACATACTCAGTCTTTTGTTTTTTGATTAGCGTTGTATTTTCATTACATTTGAACATTTTTCGTCATAATGGATACTTTAAAAATTCGTGTTATTATGGAATATGAGTTCCGTCGTGGCACCAACGCGACACAAACGGCCCGTAACATCAAAAACGTTTACGGAGAGAACTGTACAAACGATCGCACAACCCGTTATTGGTTTTCCCGGTTCCGTTCTGGAAATTTTGACTTGAAAAATGAAGCTCGTTGTCGTCCGGAGACTTTGGTTAACAATAATGAATTAAAGACGATTGTGGAAGCTGACGAAACTCAATCTACAGCTGAGCTAGCAGCAGCTTTTGATGTAAGCATCAAAACAATATTGATCCATTTGCGACAAATTGGCAAGGTAAAAAAGCTTGATAGATGGGTGCCCCACGACCTTAACGATCGCCAGCGCAACGTACGCGTCGAGACCTGCCTTGCGCTGCTCAACAGGCAAAGAAATGAAGGAATTTTGAAACGAATTGTTACGTGCGACGAAAAATGGATTCTGTTCGACAATCGAAAGCGATCAGCAAGTTGGTTAGACCCTGGTTCAGCACCAAAGCAATGCCCTAAACCAAAAATGACCCCTAAAAAGGTGATGGTCACTGTTTGGTGGTCTAGTGCGGGTGTGATTCACCACAGCTTTTTACAAAACGGCATGAGCATTAATGCAGATGTATACTGTGAAGAACTAGAGAGAATGATGGAGAAGCTTGCACATCTGCAACCAGCTTTGGTCAAACGGTCGTCCCCACTGCTCCTTCACGACAACGCGCGACCCCATACTGCGCAACAGACAGTCTCCAAGCTGCAAGAGCTGGGGTTGGAAGCTCTCCCTCATCCGCCATACTCACCAGGCCTTGCACCTACCGAAAATTACTTTTTCCAAAATTTAGACAACTTTTTAGTGGGTAAAAAATTCAATTCCCGAGAGGCAGTACAAAATGCCTTTGAAGAGTTTGTTGCCTCCCGTCCAGCTGATTTTTACAAGAAGGGCATCAATAAACTGCCAATGCGTTGGCAAAGATGCGTCGATTGCATGGGTGATTACTTCGAATAACAGAAATAAAAAAGTTTGAAAAAATAAGTACTTTCACTTATTGCATACAAAACGGCAATTTCATAGGTAAAGACCTATTATAAAAAATTATTTTTAAAAAACCGACTTCAAACGCCCGCGTCAATACAAAGTATAAATTTAGTTTCGATTTTTTAAAAACCGCTCAACCGATTTCGATAAAATTTCAATGGGACCACCTGGCAAGTATACCCTTTCAAAGAATTTTCCAAATCGGTTCAGGCGTCTGAGTAATCGGTGAACATACAAAAAAAAATCCGACAACCTGAACCTCCTCCTTTTTTGAAGTCGGCTAAAAAAGGACTTTGCACAGGAAACAAGTAGGAGACGCAATATGCCCATTGATAGTACCTACTGAAAATCAGAAATGACGTCAGTCAGAGCAAGACTCACTAGTCACTACTGAACGCAGGTCTCCTCTCAGAGAAGGGTTATAGGCCATAATTCACCATGGTGGCCAAATGCAAATTGGCAGACTTCACACACCTTTGAGAACATTATTGAGGCTTGTGATATTTAATTTCTTAAACGAACTTAACTTAGAAAAGCCAGAGGTGCGTACCCGGGATCGAACCTGTGACCCCCCGAATAAAAGACCGCATTACTAGAACTACTAGGCTATCACTGCTTCTACTAGCTATAGTTATGAAACAGGGATATTTTTAACTAGTTATAGGTATGAAAATAAATACGCTTTAGCACATTTTGCAGAAGTTCCCCGCAGGTAGGCAGTCCAAACTTCAAAGCGGCTTACAAACGGACGCCCCCAGACAACATTCGCTAATTCACTTTGATGTCCCTCACCCAGTCACCCCTGCCCTGGAAATTCATAACGAGGAAACGCGTCTTAAAAGTTTTAACTCGACGCCGGCTAAAATATCATTAAATATTTTCAACATTTTTATTTTAATAATTTGCATTGTTATTTATATTTCGGAGGGATTGTTTTGGTGCCGGAATGTTCTTATCTAAAAGCGATTTGGGTCTTTTCATCTCGAAAATTATATTGGTTGGAATTTCTCCTATGAATTTTGTTTAATAGCTCCCGAGTTATTATTTAAAGATATTAGCTATAGTAAAAACTACGTGTGATAGGTATTTTTTTAATAATAATCATTTTTGAAAAATGACTACATCAAATTCGCTATCCCATTTAAGGTATGAAAGTACTGAACTATTGGAACTTGAAAATATTAAGAGAAGAGAGGGGTACCTACTGTTCTACCGTACCTATTGTATGTCTCACTCTCAATAAGTACTAATTGTGACTTTGTGTATGAATCCGACCAGAATGAATTTCCTGTACCCTTCCTGTCTTTGTGTCACTTTGTCGCACGCGTTTGTCCCAAATTTCCTCGTACTCTGTCCTGTGAATGTCCTGGTATTGTGACGTCATTCAAACGCGTCATCATTAGCAACCCATTAACGTCTCATCAGGTGCTGAGTGCAGCTCACCTCTCAAAAAAGTGTTCTAGGCTGTCCACCACGCTAGCCCAGTGCGAATTAGCAGACTTTACCTTTGAGAAACCTTTGAAAACATTATGGAGAAGTCTCACGCATGCAGGTTTCTTCACGATGTTTTCCTTCATAGTTGAAGCACGTGATATTTAATTGTTTAAACGCACATAATTCCGGAAAGTCAGAGGTGCGAAATAATGCCTTGTCGCTTTCGCTAGCACTTTTGAAAATAGTAACTTTACAGCACACGTACGGAAAAACTTTTCCGCATGACTTTTGTATGTGGTGACCTGTGTGGTAACGTTGTAGTCGGTAATATTCATTTTATGAGCAAATGTATTGAAAATGTATTGTATGACACACTTTTAGGTTCTCAGAACGTTGCGTGCAGTGCTTTGAACCGGCCTAAGAATTAGCTTAGTTTTAAATATCTACTAATTACCATAGCCGGTCGTTATGCTAGTGGGCAGTTCTCCTAATTGTTGGCTAAAACGTCCGACGAAAAAAAATTTTTTTTTTTGAGTTATTGGTTTTTTTAGTATGCCTTGACAGAGAGGTGCCTTCATTTATCACAGTGATGAGGAAGGCCTCCACCAGAACCTAGTTTTCTTGGAGAAATAGCGTATTTGGTAATTATGGTGTCCATGGTAAGGATAAATTGTGACATGGTAATGAGGTCCGGAATATGGTGATTAGAATATGCTATATGGTAATTTGTTAAAATTTTGTGAATGAGAAACAAAAATAAAACATAAGTGTTTTTGTTAATAAAATCTATTTTATCTGTAAAATGTGGAAAAATACAGTAATAAAACTGAAAGAAATATCGTAGTATTTCTTTAAATATAAAAAAAACTTGAGAGGTGTCAAGGGACACCCGGATGGAACGTAGTTCTTTTCGATTACATTGTGTTCGGTATTTTCGCGGTACAACATTGAGTCTCCGTAGCCTAGTGGCTCCGGCAGTCGCCTAACAGTTCAAAGTCGATGGTTCGAATCCCAGCTCGACAGACCTAATTTTCCATTTTCAATTTTATTTTAAACAATTTATACATGTGGAAACTTTCCCTAATTTTTTATAACTTATAAGTTAGAAGAAGAAGAAGCGTCTAAGTAAATCTCGTACAAACGGCATGCCAATCATAATCGTACAAAGATTCATAACAAAAGTCTGCCTTGCTGACGAGATCAATAAATTCAGTTATTTTCCTATCAGACCTACCTAGGCTTACCTACAAAAAGCGTCTAATTATACTATGAGCTTAACATAAGATAGCTCTATGTACACAAAATATTCTTCAAATAACATACCAAACATAATCAATAATTATTATTCTTAATATATATAAATTACGTGTCACGTTGTTTGTCCGCGATGGACTCCTAAACTACTGAACCGATTTTTATCAAACTTCGTAACTATCTGTAATTTGGTCCAACTTAAAAGATAGGATAGTTTTTTTGGATTGGGATAGTTTATTTGTTTTATTTATATAGATAAGTTAGCGGTACGAAGTTCGCTGGGTCAGCTAGTTATAATATAAAATTTGATACAGAATTCTCAGTGTCGTTGATGAGATCTATATATTCGGTAATCTTCTAATCAAATAAGGATCTAGGGCCTTTGGAGGAAATAGTGACTTACCTGCGACCGCACCTGTTAGGTCTTGACACCAAGCTAGGCTATCCACGCAACGCATTTCTTCGCTATAGACGAGGACTGTGTTATCATGGAGCTTGACATACATAACGCTTTCAATACACTGGAAAAGGACATTCTACTGAGCGAAGCAAAGTTATGATTCCTACTCTGTATCCTTTTCTTCAGCAATTTTAACATTCCCCCTCCAATGTCTTCTATAACCAAACCTCTATCCTTTCGCAGATTGATGTCCAACAGGGAGATTCGCTTAGACCTCTCATCTTCAGCCTCAGCATTCAGAAAGTTCTTCACGACCTCAAATCCCCCCTTAATATCTGGTAACTCGATGTAGGAGGATGTAGGAGGCAAACCTGAAGTTGTGGAACGTGACCTACTGCTTTTGATACATTGCTTGAAGGAGCTGGGGTTGAAGGTGAATATGCTTAAGTGAGAGTTCTTCCCCTGTAATCCAGAGTCCCGTCTTCTGTTCCCTCACTTTGAAGACCTAGTTCCTGGGCTCAAGGAGTTTAACGCTGACAATTTTTTCCTCTTGGGGTCTCCTATCTTTTCTTCTGATATCCCGGAAGCCATTGAGGCAAGGAGGCCACTCCGCCATTCAAGAGCATTGGAAAGATCTTTCGGCCCATGTTACGCTTACGCTCTTGCACAACTATTTTGCTGTGCCGAAGATTACATATCTACTGAGGACTTCCCAACATGGTTGCATGCCTGTTTGCGAATTCCATCGATGCATCTGCGGTTACATGGTGGAAGCCAACGGCCACCACGCATTGAGTTGCAGTCGTTGTGTGACCAGATTCTCTCGTCACTACTCTCTGAACGATATCGTCCGCACAGCCCTCGTCTCGGTCAACGTACCCTGCGTAGTGTGTACTCGAGCCACCTGGTTTGGGTCACATGGATGGCAAGCATCCTGATGGCTTGACACTCGTCCCATGGCAAAATAGCAAATGCATGCTGAGGGACGCGACGTGCATGAGTACATTCGTACAATGTCATCTCAGCCGGAAAACACAGGTAGACGCTGCAGAGTCCGTTGCATTAAAAAAAGGAGTAAAGATGCCCCTATTCTGGACAGCTACCTTTTTGTCCCTCTGGCAGTGGAGACCACGGAATGCTGGAGAGTGGAAGCTAAGCGATTGTTGCATGATATCGGCCGTTGGTTAAGGTGAAGGGGTTGCGATCCACGTTCTGGGGTTTACCTGGTCCAAAGGTCGTCAATCGCCATACAACGCAGCAATGCTGCGAGTTTGATTGCGATTGAGCAATAAAAAGAATTAAGATTTATTCTCCATCTTTTTCGGAATAATTTAGGATCTTTTTTATCTTCGCATACCATTCGAGCCTTTTTTGCCCGTCTTTTTCGGTTTAGTTAATTTTATTGTAGGTAAATATAACGATGTTGTCATTACCAACACCCAAACATTATCAAAATACAGCCATAATCATTCAACACAGATTACTTATAAATTTTTTATATGTTACTACAAGTTGGTCCTTGACAGCGATAATCTGGGGTAAGTGGTGAATACAGTCTAAGATGGTTTCGAGCTTACCTGGTATTAAACTTAAACAACTTACCGGTTTCTACGCTGATACGTACCAGAACGCTAAATCACATCGCACGGCACATCTTTGCTGGTAGAGTATTGGATGGTAACTAGCCTCGGCCAGACCAGACTGGAGACAATTTTACAACATCCAAAATTGCACCAGCCGGGAATCAAACCCATGAAGATCCAGTTTTTAAGACCAAAGTACTCACCACAGGGCCAGGGAGGTCGTTAAAATCTAGAAGATCCCATACATTCAAGCATTACTCTAATTACCTAACTAATGCCCAATTACCATAGTACGTAAAATGGCCCTGGTAATAATGGTAATTAGGATCATGGTAATTAGAATTGGTTAGTAATTAAATTTTTACTTGATAAGTAAACATAGTAATTTTTTTTAATGTATTTTGTTAGAAAGTAAAACATATTTGAAATATATAAAAAATACAAACATATAAATGTGATAACTACTTACGGTATGGTGAGAGTCCTATGAATGAGCGATTAAAGTTGCCAAAATGAAATTTCCGTTGGAGAATGCCAAATATTTCAGTAACCCGACGACGTACACACCTCCATTCGACATGAATTGCTCAAGGCAACTGACTTTGTACGTTAGACGCGTCGACGATGCGGATTGTATGGATATGTGGGTAGTTACGATAGTGTTTGCACAAGAGCACGGTAATGATTAAAAAGTCGTGGGACAGACTTTAAATACTAATAAAAAACTAATTCTAAGACGTAACCTCACGCTACTGTTGTAATTTTAAAGGTTAATTATTCATTATTGAAATATATTTTTTTGAGAATTTTTAATCGACTATGTTTTCAAATAAATAAGTTTGTTACATACAACATAAGCAGTGGGACAGTCATGGAGGTTAGAAAATGGAGGTTTGAATTTTTTTTTAAGCTGGATCTCACCTCTTTTATCTTCTTTTTCTTGATGGACGATATAGAGGATACTATCTAGTATCTACAAAAAAAGTTACATAAGCCTGAGTTAGTTTTAACCTACGTTCTCCAGCCTGGGACATGCCTTAGCCAACATTTAGGAGAATTGCCCTAGTATCATTATATTATGTAGAAATCAATGCTCTGAAACTATCAGAGCATGGAGTATTATAAGTACGTCAGTGTAATAAATATAAGCAAGCCTTAAGCAAGCGTATCGGTAGGACAAAAATAAAATATGGACCACAAAGCGTTCTTGCGGCGGCTTTGTATCGCTTTCAATCTGCGTTATGACGGCGTGTAACCAGCCCGCACACAGCAATATCGCTGAAAGCATAATAAGTATTAAGTAGGCTGACCCATGTTTTACATTATATTGTAGATGCTTTCTACGTAAGGAAAATATAATATGAACCCAAACACACTATATCTGCTGTAAGTTGCTGAGGAGTTGCGTAGTGCAGAACAGTAGGGTAAAAAGAGTATTAAATAATATATAAATATTTTGAATATAATAATAAGTAAGAGTAATATTATTAATATATATATAGCTGTTGGGGCTGATTCACTCACTGACTCACTCATTGATCACCTCTCCTGTAAAATTTTGTATGAAAAATTTTTTTTTCACCGATGGTTTCGTATAGAGGACAAAAATTCATTCGGAGGAAAGATATGGAGAGAGCTGATGATTGAGGATTTCGGAGACGGGTGAGGGGCACGGCCAGGGTATCGAAGATAGGTAGGGGGTGCTCGACCAAATGTCATTCGAAACCTCATCCAATTGGCAGTGAGATGAAAAAAAATCCAAAATGGCGGAAAAAAGATGGCGGCCATACAAACTTCGTCGGTGTCTATCTCGGAGAGGATTAAAGATGGAAGAGTGGTTTCTTGGCAAAAGATGATCAGGACCTAAAGGTCTACTCGATGAACAGAAAAAAATTCAAGATGGCGGAATTTATTTTTCCCTATACAAAATCTAAGGCTAATATTGAAGAGACTAGAAGCTGAGAACTATGCAAGACTTTGATGCGGTTCCTTTTCAAAATTTGTTTTTATAGAAGAATTTTCATTGTGACAAATGATGAGAGAAGATGATTGAGGGTTTGGAAGATGGGTGAGGAGCACGGCCAGGTTCTTGAAGATAGGTGGGGGGTGCTCGAACAAAAGTTACTCGAAACCTCATCCAATTGGCAATGAGCTGAAAAAAAAATCCAAAATGGCGGATTCAAGATGGCGGCCATACAAACTTCGTCGGTGTCTATCTCGGACAGTGTAAAAGATAGAAGAGTGGTTTTTTTCATCTGAAAATGTAATTTAGGAGTAGAAAAACCGCGGTCCGCTTGCGGGCCGCGCACCCACGCGCCCTACTAGTTAATTAATATATATATAGCTGCTCGTGCTGATTCACTGATTGACTGATTCACTCACTGATTGATCACCTCTCCTGTAAAATTTTGTATGAAAATTTTTTTTTTCACCGATGGTTTCGTATAGAGGACAAAAATTCATTCAGAGGAAAATTATGGAGAGAGCTGATGATTGAGGATTTCGGAGACGGGTGAAGAGCACGGCCAGGGTATTGAAGATAGGTGGGGTGTGCTCGAACAAATGTCACTCGAAACCTCATCCAATTCGCAGTGAGCTGAAAATAAATTCAAAATGGCGGAAAAAAGATGGCCGCCATACAAATTTCGTCGGTGTCTATCTCGGGGAGTATAAAAGATGGAAGAGTGGTTTCTTGGCAAAAGATGATCAGGACCCAAAGGTCTATTTGATGAATAGAAAAAAAATTCAAGATGGCGGAATTTTTTTTTTGTTCATACAAAATACGAGTATATGGCGAATATTGAAGAGACTAGAAGCCGGGAATCATGCAAGACTTTGATACGGTTCCTTTTCAAGATTTGTTTTTATTGAAGAATTTTCATTATGACAAATGATGACATATGATGATCGAGGGTTTGGAAGGTGGGTGAGGAGCACGGCCATGGTAATGAAGATAGGTGGGGGTGCTCGAACAAAAGTCACTCGAAACCTCATCCAATTGGCAGTGAGCTGAAAAAAATCCAAAATGGCGGATTCAAGATGGCGGCCATACAAACTTCAACGGTGTCTATCTCGGTGTAATACTCTATTAAAGATGGAAGAGTGGTTATTTGATAGAAAATGATCAGGACCTGAAAGTCCACTTGACGATAGAAAAACCGCGGTCCGCTTGCGGGCCGCGCACCCACGCGCCCTACTAGTATATATATATAGCTGCTGGGGCTGATTGACTGATTCACTGATTCACTCACTGATTGATCACCTCTCCTGTAAAATTTTGTATGAAATTTTTTTTTTCCACCGATGGTTTCGTATAGAGGACAAAAATTCATTCGGAGGAAAAATATGGAGAGAGCTGATGATCGAGGATTTCGGAGACGGGTGAGGAGCACGGCCAGGGTATTGAAGATAGGTGGGGTGTGCTGGAACAAAAGTCACTCGAAACCTCATCCAATTACCAGTGGGTTGAAAAAAAATTCCATAATGGCGGATTCAAGATGGCGGCCATACAAATTTCGTCGGTGTCTATCTCGGAGAGTATAAAAGATGGAAGAGTGGGTTCTTGGAAAAAGATGATCAAGACCCGAAGGTCTACTTGATGAACAGAAAAAAAATCAAGATGGCGGAATTTTTTTTTCTCCATACAAAATATATGGCGAATATTGAATAGACTAGAAGCTGAGAACTATGCAAGACTTTGATACGGTTCCTTTTCAAAATTTGTTTTTATAAAAGAATTCTCATTCTGACAAATGATGAGATATGATGATCGAGGATTTGGAAGGTGGGTGAGGAGCACGGGCAGGGTATTGAAGATAGGTGGGAGGTGCTCAAACAAAAAATACTCGAAACCTCATGCAATTGGCAATGAGCTGAAAAAAAATTCAAAATGGCGGATTCAAGATAGCAGCTATAGGAATTTCATAGGTGTCTATCTTAGGGAGTTTAAAAGATGAAAGAGTGGTTTTTTGATAGAAATGATCAGGACCTGAAAATCTACTTGACGAGTAGAAAAACCGCGGTCCGCTTGCGGGCCGCGCACCCACGCGCCCTACTAGTTAATATATATTAACTAGTAGGCTGGGGCTGATTGACTGATTCACTGACTGACTCATTGATCACCTCTCCTGTAAAATTTTGTATGAAAAATTTTTTTTTCACCGATGGTTTCGTATAAAGGAAAAAAATTCATTCGGAGGAAAAATATGGAGAGAGCTGATGATTGAGGATTTCGGAGACGGGTGAAGAGCACGGCCAGGGTATCGAAGATAGGTGGGGGGGTGCTCGAACAAATGTCACTCGAAACCTCATCCAATTCGCAGTGAGCTGAAAATAAATTCAAAATGGCGGAAAAAAGATGGCCGCCATACAAATTTCGTCGGTGTCTATCTCGGGGAGTATAAAAGATGGAAGAGTGGTTTCTTAGCAAAAGATGATCAGGACCCAAAGGTCTATTTGATGAATAGAAAAAAAATCCAAGATGGTGGAATTTTTTTTTCTTCATACAAAATATATGGCGAATATTGAAGAGACTAGAAGCCGGGAATCATGCAAGACTTTGATACGGTTCCTTTTCAAGATTTGTTTTTATTGAAGAATTTTCATTATGACAAATGATGACATATGATGATCGAGGGTTTGGAAGGTGGGTGAGGAGCACGGCCATGGTAATGAAGATAGGTGGGGGTGCTCGAACAAAAGTCACTCGAAACCTCATCCAATTGGCAGTTAGCTGAAAAAAAATCCAAAATGGCGGATTCAAGATGGCGGCCATACAAACTTTAACGGTGTCTATCTCTGAGAGTATACAAGATGGAAGAGTGGTTTCTTGGAAAAAGATGATCAGAACCCGAAGGTCTACGTTTTGCTGAATAGAAAAAAAATTCAAGATGGCGGAATTTATTTTTCCATACAAACTATGCAAGATGAAGTTTCCTTTTTAAAATTTTGTTTTTATTTAAGAATTCTCATCCTGACAAATGATTCGGAGAAAAGATATGGACAGTAATGCTGATCGAGGATTTGGAAGATCGGTGAGGAGCATGGCCAGGGTTTTTAAGATAGGTGGGGGCTGCTCAAACAAAAAATACTCGAAACCTCATACAATTGGCAGTGAGCTGAAAAAAAATTCAAAATGGCGTATTCAAGATGGCAGCTATAAGAATTTCATAGATGTCTATCTCAGGGAGTTTAAAAGATGACAGAGTGGATTTTTGATAGAAAATGATCAGGACCTAAAAGTCTACTTGACGAGTAGAAAATACGCGGTCCGCTTGCGGGCCGCGCACCCACGCGCCCTACTAGTAATATATATAGCTCGATTACCACTGACTGACTGACACACTCACTGATTGACACGATTGTTCTCCTAGAAAGAGACAGAAAACGATATAATGATGTAGGGGAGATGTGTTTGGGGGGGGGGGATTCGAGTTGGGGAAAATTATGACATTTCGGAAAAACAAGATGGCGGCCGACGTGAATCTTGCAACTCTTTTGTTTTCCAACCGATTTCTTTGAAATTTTGGATTATTGTAGAAATTAGTAAACGATTAACAGAAAAAGTGAAAAAAATTAAAAAAACAAGATGGCGGCCGAGCTGTGACGTCTCATATTTCCGACACCTCTCCTGTAAAATTTTGTATGAAAAAAATTTTTTCACCCATGGTGTCGTATAGAGCTCAAAGAATGTGACTCGGAGAAAGGTGGAGAGAGCTGATGAGTGAGGAGTTCGGAGACGGGCGAGGGGCACGGCCAGGGTATAGAAGATAGGTGGAGGGTGCTCGACCAAATGTCATTCGAAACCTCGAGCAGTTGCCAGTGAGTTGAAAAAAAATTCCAAAATGGCGGAAAAAAAATGGCGGCAAATTTTGTCCGTCTCTCTCTCTCGGAGACTATAAAAGATGGAGGAGCGGTTTCTCGACAAAAGATGATCAAAACCCGGAGGTCTATCTGGTGAGTAGGAAAAAAATTCAAGATGGCGGATTTTTTTTTTCTATACAAAATGTATGGGGAATATTGAAGGGACTAGAAGTTGGGAACTATGCAAGACATTGATTTTCAACCAACAAAAATTACTCGAAACCACATCCAATTAGCAGGGACTTGAAAAAAAAACTCCAAAATGGCGGATTCAAGATGGCGGCCATAGAAACTTTCTCTGGTGTCTATCTCGGAGAGTATAAAAGATGGAAGAGTGGTTTCTTGGCGAAAGATGATAAAGAACCGAAGGTCTACCTGATGAACAGATAAAATTCAAGATGGCGGATTTTTTTTCAATGCGAAATATATGGCAAATATAAAAGATGGAGGAGCGGTTTCTCGACAAAAGATGATCAAAACCCGGAGGTCTATCTGGTGAGTAGGAAAAAAATTCAAGATGGCGGAACTTTTTTTTCCCATACAAAATGTATGGGGAATATTGAAGGGACTAGAAGTTGGGAACTATGCAAGACATTGATTTTGATAGGTTCATAGGTGTCTTAGATCTCGGAGAATTAAAAAAGAAAAATATACTGGCCGAATTGAGAACCTCCTCCTTTTTGGAAATGGGTTAAAAAAGGTGAAAGAGTGGTTTTTTTGCCAACTATCCACGCGACCAACTAGGTGGGGTGTGCTCCAACAAAAATTACTCGAAACCACATCCAATTAGCAGGGAGTTGAAAAAAAAACTCCAAAATGGCGGATTCAAGATGGCGGCCATAGGAACTTTCTCTGGTGTCTATCTCGGAGAGTATAAAAGATGGAAGAGTAGTTTCTTGGCAACAGATGATCAAGACCCAAAGGTCTACTTGATGATCAGGAAAAAAAACAAGATGGCGGATTTTTTTCCATGCGAAATATATGGCGAATATTGATTTTTCTTTTTTTTTTCTTCTTTTTAATTCTTTTTCCTTTTTTTCTTTTTCTTCATTTTTCTTTTTTTTTTCTTTTTTTTCTCTTTTCTTTTTTCTTTTTCTTTTACTTTTTTCTTTTCTTTTTCGTTTTTCGTTTTTTATTTTTCTTTTCCTTTTTTTTCATTTTTCATTTTCTTTTTTTTTTCTTTTTTCTTTCCTTTTTCCTTTTTTTTCTTTTTCTTTTGTGAATGAGGAGCACGGCCAGGTTATTGCAGATAGGTGGGGTGTGCTCGAACAAATTTTTTGGCAAAAGATGACCAGAATCCGAAGGTCTACTTGATGAGTAAAAAAATCGCGGTCCGCTTTAGCGGGCCGCGCACCCACGCGCCTTACTTTTAGTAATAACACTTCCCGCGAGCTGCTTTAGCAGCTCGCGGGATAGTTTTAATAGTTATTTGTTTTATTTATATAGGTCAGTCAGCTAGTATAATATATAAATATTTTTAATATAATAATATTCATAATTTAATCTTAATCTTTAATCAAGTAGGAAACAAGCTGATGATCTTCAAACGCCTGAGCAGATCTTCATAAATTATAGCTAAGATCTACCTCGATTATATTAGCTTTCAAGCAGAAAAAACTGCATCAAAATCGGTCCATTGGGGAGGCTGCTACGAGGGAACAGACAGACACACAGATACAAACGTTAAACTTATAACACCCCTCTTTTTGCGTCGAGGGTTAAAAATGTGTAACCGACGAACGCGACCGGGCACATAATATGATATTCTTAAGTTTGTTCTAAAATAATTGTTTCTTATGTTTCATTGTCCTAGCGAACCTAGCGTTATATGAATTTCTTTAATCTATGAATTTCACTGAATCGATAGCATTTTAATGTAATTTTGTTTTATTAAAGTTGAGACTCGAGAATTCTTTGAAAAGTATTTCCAGTTAATATTATTACGAACATTTTTGCTGTAAATACCGATCGTTTTAATATTTTATTAGAAATTCTCGAAGATCTTTCATTATTTTCTAAATGGTAATTTCTGTACATTTCTTTAAAAATCTTTTAGCTTATAATAAATGAATAACCTTTCTTATGAGGCCCATAGCTAGCGACTATATCTCGGATCCGTAAGTTATCACTGGCAACACGCACTGTTCGAAGACTTTAGTCTTCAGGCACTGAGGGATTTTGAACGAGAAGACATCTCGGAGCTTCCCGAACGCTGCCCAGCCAAGTTGGATTCGGCGGTTGATCACTTTCTCGAAATTGGACCTACCTAGCTAGACTGTATGTCCCAGGTATATAAACTACTCAAAACAAAATAGGGCCCACTTCGAAATAATCTCGAACTTTGTTTACAAATATTTCATAAGTTAATCATTCGCCAAGTTAAGCATTTAAATATCAGGTAGACTTGTTTATGAATCCTTAAAAGTGTTTTAACGTTAGTTTACACATTATTCATAAGGAGTTCGACAAAAAAATGAAAGTTCTTGAAATTCATCCCTTGCACAGTTTCTTAGTGACTTGTGTTCCTAGTCTCATTGTGAACACTGCAGTTGAAAGTCACTTTGTTTAGTTGTTTTATTTCACTTTGGTACTAGCCTAAATTACTATGTCTGGTTCTCGTCATCATATGGATATGGAAACCGCCACAAGAGCAGTAGCTTGGATTCAGGAGGGACAATCTCAGAGATCTGTAGCACTACGTCTCGGTGTATCGCGACGGGCCATCAGAAACCTGTGGGAACGCTTTCAAGAGACAGGAAGTGTGTCTAGAAGACGTGGATCAGGAAGAGTTCGAGCCACTACTGCCCAGGAAGACCGTTATATACGGTTAACTGCACGTCGGGATCGTACCGTTACTGCCCGGACCTTACAAAATCGATTGAGGGAATCTACTAGAACCCGAGTTAGTGACCAAACGATCCGAAATCGACTCCATGAGGATGGACAACATTCCAGAATGCGCGCTGTTCGGCTTAAATTGACTAGGGCTCATCGTGCAGCCCGGTTAAGGTATGCACGTGAGCATGCAGATTGGACCATGACTAACTGGAGGTCTGTGCTGTTTACTGACGAGTGTAAAATTAAATTTTACAGTGATGATAGACGAGTGCGCGTGTGGAGAAGAGAAGGCGAACGATTTGCAGAACCGTGTATCCACGAAACAGATCGTTGGGGGGGGGGGGTCAGTGTGATGGTATGGGGCGGAATAAGCTTAATAGGCAAAACAGAGCTGGTATTTCTGGACGAGGGTACCATAACCGCTGCCAGTTATGTCGAGCGAGTAATCAGACCCCATGTCATCCCCTTTTCACAAAGATTGGGCGAAAGTTTTGTCTTAATGCAAGACAATGCACGCGCACATACGGCCCGTCTCACGCAGAGAGCACTCTCTGAGGCCAATATTACGGTTTTGCCTTGGCCTGCGATGAGTCCTGACCTCAATCCCATTGAGCATTTATGGGATCAGTTGAAGAGAAGCCTTAAACGGAACTACAGTAGTATCAATAGTCCACAGGAGTTGATAAGGGCACTTAAAGTCTGTTGGGAGCAGATACAACAAGAAAATATCACACATTTAATTGAAAGTGTCCCCAACAGGCTCCAAGAATGCATAAGGAGTAGAGGAGGCCCTACATGGTATTAAACTCCAAGCAATTACTGAAGTTAGTGAAAAAAGTTACAAAAACCAGCATTAAGTTGTACTCTATATCTATTGTTTAAATCGCTATTTTTGTTTGTGTTTAATTTAAGTAAACAATATAAACCGTTTTCAAACTCGGTTTTGTTTAAATAATTTGTCATTCCTCTCTTCAAACATACACATTAAGAAAAAATTCAAATTTTACGTATTTTCGTAATTACAGCGAAAAAACTTAGTGGGCCCTATTTTGTTTTGAGTAGAGGCTCAGGGTCACTCAGCGAGCGATGGAGCGAGCTATGCTCGGAATATCCCTGCGAGATCAAATCAGAAATGAGGAGATCCGTAGGAGAACCAAAGTCACCGACATAGCTCAGCGAGTCGCGAAACTGAAGTGGAAATGGGCGGGGCACATAGTTCGAAGAGCTGATGGTCGTTGGGGTCCCAAGGTGCTGGAGTGGTGAACCCGCACCGGAAAACGCAATGTTGGTAGACCCCGCACTAGGTGGACCAACGACATAAAAAAAGTCGCAGGGAGCCGCTGGATCCAAGCGGCGCAAGACCGAAGCCTGTGGAATTCCATGCAGGAGACCACGTTAGCAGTGGACGTCTATAGGTTGATAAAGAGGAAGAAGAAGAATCTTTAAATAATATGAATGTCAACTGTTTAGTCCTACCATCACCATTACGTATACCGAAGATTTTGTATTTCATTTATGACATTATAGGATAGCCGTTGACTGGATCTCACCTGAAGGGCTAAGATGGTAGAGCCTAACACTGTCATCAACGTTATTCAAACCTTTAGGTACCCATAATCAGTTTTTTTACCCGCCATCGTACCGGAACGCTAAATTGCTTGGCGGCACGTGTTTGACAGTAGGCTATGCTACCATAAGTTATACCCAGTACGTTGTGAAACCTTTATGAAATAAAACTCCACTGTATGTTGTCGAACCTAATGTGAACGACAAAATTTTTGAGATCTGCAAAATATTTACTGGTAGCAAAGATTATGGCAACGTTTCATGTTAAAACTGAATAAAGAACTTACTCTTTAATAATAACATAAATATAGTCGTGCCTTTTATGGCAATAGCCATGAGTTCATGAAACTGGTAATAAATTCGACACCTCACCGTATGAAATGTATCTCGATTACCAATAATGGCACAATGGGGCTATATTGAATAGGAATACGTTGGCAGCTGCTTTACTTATACTGCCCGCTTAAGTATACTCGGTTCACCGTCACTAATATAACTGATATTTTCAACCTCACAATATCTACCATGGAATAAAATAATACAAATAATTTAGTCACCCAACAAAACAATTTTCGAATTGCCAACCGAAATAAGCAGGTATAATATTTGAATATTATAAGGGATGGTATTTAGAAATTATACCTTGTTTCCCTAACAATTTCAGCTTTTATCCTAAAAAGTTTTTGCGACCGTGGCGGAATTCCGACAGGTGTGGCTTTCCTGCTGTGGTCTCAGATACGCTTAAGCTGTAAACTTTAGTGAAAAAAAGAAATATTTAACAAAATACGAATACTATACTTACCCATGGTACAAACGGTGGTCTGCTTTAGAACAGGCACTTTCGCTTCTATTTTGCATGTCTTACCGCAGCGAAACAGGAAACTGCTGAAGGTTTGGCATGACTTGACTATAGTCATTCAGCAGTTTTGCTGTTACGGTTAACTACATCGGGGAAATGAGCCTAAAGACATTTCTCTACAAGTTTCTTTGAGACCGTACCACTCACGAGTATAATATAAGACTTCAATATTTTCACAAAAATAGTCTTCGTCCCTAAAAAAATAGATTTTCGCCAACTTGTGGCTCTTATGACAGGTCATGATTCCACCAGAGAAGATAACTAGGTATATGAACGTCTGGAGCAAGTCAGTTAGTCCATACTAAAATTATATTATTATTGTGAAAGTGTGCCTAATTGATACCTTTTCACGGTTCAATCCTCTGAACCAGCATGACAAAATTTTGAACAAAAGCAGCTTAACCTGGGAGGTGGGCATAGACTACTTCTGGTCTATTCTAGGATTTTCAAAACAATAGGTCTAAGCATAATAATACGTAATCGCGGGAAATTACATCCATAATAACTTTGAAATATTATCAACAGACAACATAAAGCTTAAAGAAACACCGTATCTATTATGTAATATTATAAGATAATCTAAACTTATGATAAAGTTGCATAGAAATGCATCGTCTGGGCAAACATCATTGGTTGCTTCCGGCCCACATATTAAATGAATGCTTGGGCCACCCCCCTCCTGTGGTCCAGCTTACAGAAGTTCTTTGTTTGGAGCCATCGCCAGTGGGCTGTCATTAGCCGTTAAATGGTGTCCGCCTGTCCGGTAAAACGAAAGCCGCGTACCTTTGTTAATTTCACGGCGGTTTGCATTTGTCCTTGGGCGAGACATTGTTACTAATTTATTTCACAGCTGAGTGAATATGTAGCTGGAATCAGAATGTCCATTCATGGACTTTCCTTAAAGTTTACAGCCACAGGATTACGCTTCACCTTCTTCTTTGTCAACCGAAAGACGTCCACTGATTGACAAAGGTCTCTTGCATGGACTTTCACAGGTCTCGGTCTTGCGCCACCTGAATCCAGCGGCTCCCTGCGACTCGTTTGATCTCGTCGGTCCATCTAGTAGGGGGTCTGCCAACACTGCGCTTCCCGGTGCGGGGTCGCCACTCCAGCACCTTGGGACGCCAACGACCATCAGCTCTTCGAAATATGTGCCACACCCATTTCCACCTCACCTCAGTTTTGCGACTCGATGAGCTAAGTCGGTGACTTTGGTTCTCCTACAGATCTCCTCATTTCTGATTTGATCTCGCAGGAATTCTTCGAGCATAGCTCTCTCTATCGCCCGCTGAGTGAACCTGAGCCTTCTTATGAGGCCCACAGTAAGTGACCAATCCAGCCACATGTTATCCTACATTAAATAGATAATCGACTGGTGGGAGGCTTTGGCCATGGTTAGTTACACTACCGTCAAGGAAGTGCCGTCAAGCGATTTAACGTTTCGGCACGATGATGTGTTTAGACCGATTAGGGATCTATCCATTCTCCTCTGCCATAACGCTTTCCAAGTTATCCAGTTATCATCTTAGACTGCACTTACCATCGGGTGAGATTGTTGTGTGACATTGACATGTGCATTGTTAGGATTATAAACAAAAGATTTTTATAAATCTTGAGCCATAATAATATAACCAATTTGTTCTTACTCACAGTGTTACCTATATATTATATAAAAAATATTTAGGGGTGGGTAACCCTTATCATTTAGGGGTATGAAAAATAGATGTTGGCCGACTCTCAGACCTACCCGATATGCACACAAAATTTCATCAAAATCGGTCCACCCGTTTCGGGGGAGTAAGGTAACGAACATTGTGACACGAGAATTTTATATATTAGATTTATTTACAGTCCCCGCATTGTTTAAAAAGCACTCTTTGCCACTTTAACTGTTTTGGCTCATAAAGTATTGGTAAGGGCAGATAAGCATTCAGCTGAATTGCATGAATTTTCACATTTAAGCAGTAAGAGTCACAACAGATTCATTCGGAGATTGGAACCTGTAGGGTTGTAATTTTCACATTAAAATACATTCTCAATTATAATTATTGGTTTACATCATTATAAAACTAAATTACATCATTTAACCTTTATATAGGTTAAATGATGTAATTTAGTTTTCATGTTGGCGAGACGATGTCACGGCCATAAATTAGTGATAATGGAAATATCGTGATGAAAGTGGAAACCTATGCGCCTTACATATATCGTAATGTTCTCAAAAGTGTGTAAACCCTCCAATTCCCAATTCCCAAGGTAGATTGTTGCCAATAACCCTTCTCTGAAAGATCTGCGGTCAGAAGAGGGCCGTTTATGGGTTGATGATGATGATGATGATGACCTATAAAATATTTTTTCATTCAACAATCAATTCATTTTCAACCCTAGGTGAAGTGATAGTATTTTACTACCCACTCGCTTCATTAAGCAAAAAGTATGCTGATACGTTAGAGGAAAACAAGCAATTAATTAGTTTAAGTAATTGGCCGGAACACTTACGACCATAATAATTTATTTTAGGAATAAAATCCTTTGAGGAACGTTTTTGGATTTGGAATCCGGATAATCGTAATAAGGATTAAGTATCATTAAATTAAAATAATAATATTTTTAATATTAACAATATTATTATTTTTAACGAGAACTTACAATCAATTCCAATTAATTATTATTAACCAAATTCTATAGCAAATATTCTAAACATCTTCTATTTCAATTAGTTTTAGGCGTCATTTTTCCGAGGGAATTATTAAATCAAAATATTTTAATCAAGTAAATATTTGAATAAAACCTAAAAATTCGGGTAAGATAATACTTTTATCAAAATAGATTCCGATTGTTTTATAAATATTGAATTACATTAGAAAAGTGATAGTATAAAGATCTTAACATCGCCGATAAAAAAATTGACTTTGATGAATCAGAAAATAATCGCTTCAAATAACTATTAAAGATAGATACTGAAAGTTCAAAAGTTCAAAAACAAGGCAAACTTGAACACAAAAAGGGATTCACGTTTATAATAAATTCGTATACAAGTAGATAGACGTGACAACTTCTCGATTTAGTTAGAAACAAAAAGTGTAACAGCTTTTGCCGAAACTTTTAACGACCTCTGTCGGCCCTTTGGAATACTCCCGTCATCACTTTAGTAGGTAGGTATTTTTAATTGAAGTGTCAATTTTTCTATCAAACCTACCTAATCCACAGTTTGAAAAGTATGGGTTTCACAGTTTGCTCAGTTTTAATTCACCTAGCTTATTAATTTGTTCGCGTGGAGTAAGGTTTTTAAAAATCCCGCGGGAACTCTCTGGTTTTCCGGGTAGTCTGTTACTTTCTAAGTCCTTAATAAACCCATGGAATAAAATCACGTCGATCCGTTGCTTATGCGATAGAAGGTCAAACCGACAAACAAACAAACATACTGTCACATTTATAATATTAGTAAGGATATAGTTAAATTAAATATCATCTTTTTTGACATTAAGATATTTTCACAGGTTCTGAAACATTGATCATTGATCAAGTTAGCGTATCTTCCGATAAAATTGGCTTGCTGAAAATGTGAGTTATTAGCATCAGATTATTAAAATGCATATCCAAGTGGTAATTTGTGTTTTCGGCCGGCCAAAGTTGGCTCGATGAACATATATCGCTAATTTCTACGGCCACGTCGATACGGCCATACAAAGTCTTAGTGAAATTATGGTCTCATTTTTTTTTATTTGTTTATTTATTCATAGTTATGCACAAAGGTTCTTAACGTTACTAACTCGCCAAACTGGTGGACCAGTTTGTTGGCGAGGAGGCGCTCTTAATAACAATAATAAAATAGCTATTTATGCAACTGCATCGTAATGAGGGTCATTTTAATTCGAGTGCTGTTTTTTGATACGAGGCTTGCCGAGTATCAAAATAGGATAGTACGAGAATTAAAATGACTAATTACGTTCAGTTGCATACAAGATTTTATCTACGACAAGGAAGTAAAATCATTAACAAAATACGCCGTAGGCTCAATAAAGTAACAAAAAGTAACTCCGTAAGCCGCCACCAGCCGCCTGTGGCGCCTCTGTCATATGAACGGTACAAAAGTGCCAGAACTCAGAGCCTTAGCTTTAGGTATCCTATTTTAAGAAGATAACCATTTCGATTCAGCTCCCATACAACGAGCTGCATCGAAATGAGAAGCAAAACCGAAAGAGGGTTCATTTCGATTCAGCTGTCAAACTCGAAATTGGAACTTTTCGATGCTGGAGTAGATAAATAATATTTAACTACCGCTAATTTGCTAACTTAATTGCGTTCGTGATCATATTCTTAATATGAATAATTGTTGTTATATAAAGTTTGAAAGTCAAGCGCTATTAGCGTTGAAAGGTATTTCAAAGATGAGCATTTCGAAGAAATAAGTCCGTTGACTTGAACAGCCTTTCATAAAATTCAGGACAATGTAGCTTATTTGTAAAAAGATTTTTCATGACTGCCATCAGAGTGCACTGCATGTAAGAATATTCTATACTTAGGTAAAGGTAAATTTTGTAAATGGATATGGCCAATAATTTCTACATATATTTCGTTGCCTTTTGCTTGTTTAAAATTTATGTCATCTCGTGTTAAAAAACCATTAGTTCTTGAATTCGCTCCGCTTCAATTTCTTAATGACACCATCGCGTGATTTCAATTCGTCGCGAGGAAACATTACCTAAAACAGATGTCCATTTACATTACATTAGCAGCTGAGAAATTTCGTTTTAAATTCTCATTCCGTTAACAAAATGTAAACAGAAACTCTAGGCTCGCTGCCGACGCGGTGCCTTGCGCTGATATAATTGAAATTTTGTTCAGCAGCTCTGTTCTATCCTCTTACAGCCCGAGAGCCATTAGGAAATATTGAGTAGGTGCTTGTTAAAAAAGAAAGTTTGTGAGTGATTATGATAATGTGAGACCTACCTGCCATACAGCGTTAGGTTCACGAGCTGAGGTTATTTTATTTTTGGATGCCCATTTATTAATTTTTTACTTTAAAAAAGAGACACTAACAAAAACTCCTTATAGTGTAAACGTTACAATTTACATACTTGAGTGTGGTTGCTTTACTTTTACACCAATACATTGCGACTTTTCCATAGGTAAAGAAAGCTCTACACGCTATAACCAAAAACTGTTATTGTATACTATAATATCAGTAGACGTCTACCGATCCAGATATTCTTAATAGATACTTGTAGCATTCGTGTTTTCAGTACGTTCAGGAAAAATGACAGACAAGATATTGAATTGTACAGCACAACTTTTGTGTCCTGCAAGAGATGCTTGCAGGACACAAAAGATGCTGCACCATATTTGTTGTTTATACACAATTATTTCCATATTTCAGGTTTTGTAATAACCCCTTCAAAACTTTGTAGTGAGCTCTTGTACATTTTGTTTTCATGGGAATATTCTAATTAATTTCGGTCTTTATTATCGCAATTACGAGTTCTGTTATTAGTAGCCAGCTGATAGAGACCGATGTGCAGTTTGTTTTGATATGAAATACAGTACACTATTAATGATAATGGAATGGCTGATTTTCAATTTGTGATTCCCACGTGCGCCTGCCTATTCGGCATAAATTTGTTTATGTTTGTTTTAGATTCAAAATAAATCAACTGAAATTCAGTCAATCTTTTAATACAAGGACTTTGAGACAACAATTATATTTTTTTTTTACAAAATAAATTAATAGGAAAATCCTACCTACTTATATTCTGGCGATTGTAAAAGTAACCCATTGAGCGTTTGGGTCGTAGAAGCAAGTTGCATAAATGAGCTGTAAGTACTATCTTTATTGTGCCGTGCCGTGTGTTGTCACCACCCCTCCTCTTCCCGCGGGTGTCGTACGAGGCTACTAAGGGAATATAACGGAGAACGGGCAGCAGCGTCCTCTGTGCTACTACTACCATCTACTGCGATCACCAACCCGTCTGCCCCGCGTGGTGATTATGGGCAAAACCTCCCCTTGGGAGAGAACTTTAATCCAGCAGTGGACTGTTATAGGCTATTGATGATGATGATCTTTATTGTACGATCTTCACGTTGTATCATCTCAACATACTTTTATCTTTATTAATTATTATCTATCAGCAATTCGTTACATTTGCCTACTTACCGAATTCCAACGCGTGGGTTGCGTCACGTTTCAACGTCAAGTGACGTTTAACTGAGGAATTAATTGGGCGTTCTGACTGTTTTTGCACTGAAAATCTGCCAAATATCATCAAATTCACGCTCGGATAAGACCTATTTTACCTTGATGAAATGACCATTTATCATACCATAAATAATTAATCAACGTATTTTACTACAGCACTCCTAAAGTCAACTATAAAGCTTGTATCAGAAGATAAGAAGCACTAAAATATAAATCACTCTAGCAACATAGCAATGATTAAGCTCTCAGAGATCCCTGAATCAGACCCTCGTCAGGGAAGTTTGGTAGACGTTGCCTCTTTGGGATTAAACGTTTTTGTGCACCAAAATATAATGCTTAGGGACCCAGTATAGTACCTTGTTGCTTTGTGGCCTTTAATTATATCAAATTAATGAAGTAAGGACATAATGTAACTAATAGGGAACTTTCAAAGGCAACAAGCTATACGTTCATGCATTATAATGTAAAAAAGGGTTTTGCTATAAACTATAATAATTTATTTTCTCTCACATAAGTATAAAGCTACATTTCATCAGACGGAACGAGCCGTAAGATGTCGCTGGATACATATGACGCAAGACCAAGGCCTATAGAAATCCATGCAAGAAACCTTTTTCAGCAGTGGATGTCTGTGATGTAGCTTAATACACGAACGTGCTAAACAAAAATATAATCTAAGTAGTCTATGTTGTTCTTTTGTCTTTGTCTCTGTGTTGGAATTTGATTAAAATCCATTGTTTTTGCTCGCAAATGCTATCAGAAGGCGCACGCTACAAAATGCCGAAATTGCTCAATTTCCTGACCCAAGCCTCAACTTCGCTTAACGTCTTAATGAACGTTGAACTTTACACAACTTGCTTTTTTGTCTTAATTTGGAATAATTACTTTTTACTGTACTGCAGTCTTACATTCGGGTCATGAAGCCATTAAAATCTAGTTATTTCAAACTAGCGACCCGCCCCGACTTCACACGGGTGCTATAGTTAATAATGAGGAAATTGAGATTTCCATTCATATATAATGTAAATTTCCGATATTTTAGTGGATTTTCCAAAAATGTTCTTGTATACAAACCAAAAACCTGATAATTAGGAACACAACAGAAAAAATCAGCAAAATTGTTCGAGCAGTCTTCGAGTGATGATCTTTCATAGGTACATGCTGCAATTGATTTTTATTTACTTACTAGCTGATGCCCGCGACTTCGTCCGCATGGATTTAGTTTTTAAAAATCCCGCGGGAACTCTTTCATTTTCCGAGATAAAAAGTAGCTCTCCCGGTCTGAGGAACCACTACTACATCCATTACTATACCCATGCAAAAAATCGCATCAATCAGCTGTTCTGTTGCGACGTGATTGAAGGACAAACCAACAAACAAACACACTTTCGTATTTATAATATCAGTAATGCTTTATTATAACACTTTTTATAATTGTCAAATTTTTTACCATACTTAACCAAAGACAAAATTACGTTTAGCTGTCATTTACGTTTTGTTATTCCACTGTCGTTTGCGTTTTGTTATTCCATGTCAGATGCGTTTTTTTATACCACGTTTTATAGTGACATGACGGAAACGCGGTCGAACGGGATAAAAAGTATCCTATGTCCGTCTCCTGGTTCTAAGCTATCTCTCCACCAATTTTTAGCCAAATCGGTTCATCCGTTCTTGAGTTATAAATAGTGTAACTAACACCACTTTCTTTTATATATATAGATTGTAGAAATAAGTAGACACGCACTACTGCTTCATTGACTTTCAAATAGTGTCCAAAATTTTTCTTAAAATGTAAAAATTATAGGTATTTTAAAATAATTAGTAATCTAATTATTATGAAATTCATGTCCACTTGGTAATGTGAATGTGGCAGGAATACTAGCTGTACTTCTAAATTTGTCTACTGCCACAGCCAAGCTGCTCTCTACGCAATTGATAATCCAAGAACTCATATAGGCCGAGAATAAGCCTTGAGTGTTGTCGCCATACAACGACGATTCAACGCAGCTATCGATCTTCGTTGTAGATCCATATTAAAATCGCTCTTTTTGCAAATTCTAGAATGTAAGAGCAACAGTACAAGTATGTAAGTAAGGAAACTATGAACTATTTATACCGCTTGAAACATGCTGGATGAAAGTAATTCTTTTCAGACCACAAGGCTAATAACAAATACGTAGCGGTAAAGAAATGTTGAAAGGAAAAACCTTTGAGGATAAAACCGAATAAGTGCAAGTCGTTAAAGTTTTAAAATTAATGTTCCGTAACTTTTTAACGTATCTAGTGCTCGTAGGTAAATGTGGTTAGAATAAAGACGTTATTATGCGCCAACATAGCCGAGATAGCTCAGGGAGTCGCAAAGTTAAAGTGAAAATGCGCGACGCACATACGGCACATAGTTCGAAGAGCTGATGCTCGTTGAGATCCCAAAGTGTTGCAGCATCGGGAAATACAATGTTGGCAGACCCCTACAAGATGAACCGACATCAAATGACTCGCACAGAGCCGCTGGATGCAAGCGGCGCAAGACTGAGCCCTGTGGAAGTTCTGGCAAGAGACCTTTGTACATCATCATCATCATCATTATCAACCCATCATCGGCTTACTACTGAGCGAGGTCTCCTCTCAGAGAAGGTTTATAGGCCATAGTCCACCACGCTGGCCCAATGCGAATTGGCGGACTTCATACACCTTCGAGAACATTATGGAGAACTCTCAGGTGTGCAGGTTTCCTCACGATGTTTTCCTTCACCGTTAAAGCATGTGATATTAATTTCTTAGACGCACTTAACTTCGAAAAGTCAGAGGTGCGTACCCGGGATCGAACCTGCGACCCCCCGAATAGGAGACCACAGTCGTAACCACTAAGCTATCACTGCTTTTTTTTTACCTTTGTACAGCAGCACTCATTTCTAATGAATATTTTTGTGTTGAGCACTTGGAGAGTGGTATACGCTAGCTTTAATCCCGGAGATTTTCAAAAACCTAACTCACGTGCGAATGCGTGGGAAAAAGCAAGTTACTGTCATATTTATCGAACACTTTACATCAGAAATTCTTTAAGCTTGTCCAGACCTACAACCAAAAAATATTTGACATTAATTTCATCATAAACTAGATTTATAACCGTCATTTGCAGCTTAGGTTAGATAAAAGTAAATTAATATCCTGTTTACGTTTAAAATTAATAACTTTCCTGAAGATACGCTTTGGAATTCTATTAAGAGTAATGAGATAAACAACAATGAAGGATGGTTAAGCCCGTTTTAAGCTGAATAACCTTCGTAGAGGGGTTAAGTTATGAGATTAGCGCTTTTGATATAATGGTATTGCCAAATTGGGCAACTTGTAACAAGGCTTTTGATAAATATTATCATTGAAACTTGAACTTGCTATTATTTGCATGAACCGCTGCGGAATTTACTAAAAATTGTTGCTACAGTGTGATGACTGCAATCAGCTCTAATAGCAATCATCTCGCAAATCATCAATTCAGCCAATTATAGGTGATTGCGATAGTCACACCGTAGCTTTAATTTTTAGACAATCCCACAGTTGATGTTATAATATTTCAGCTAACCCTTCGTCTTCAGCATTTCTTTGAAACCATCGATGCGGTTGAATTTATCGCTCGTTCTTTAGTGTGGCCCTTGAATGCCCCAAGCACCTAAAAAAACTTATTGCGATTTTGGGGCAAAACGAAAAGAAAGAACTCACTGTATAAATCAAATTACGCTAAAAATGAACCTAAATGGCGTATCTAGGATTGCAAGTTATATTTTATTGTTGAAAATCGACGAAAAATCGTATTTTATTATTCTGGTTCATCATAATTATGTTTATTTATGTCTACGAACAAAATATAAAATTTTCAAATTCAAATTTAAAATTATTTATTTTACGTAGGCCAACATGTGGCTCTTATGACACGTCATGACTCTACCACCGGTTCAGAAAGCGGATTCTGCTGAGACGAGCCGGCAAGAAACTCAGCATTTCCTCTTTTCGAAACATAACTTGTATTGAATTCCAGTGGATGTTGTGACATCAGAATGACAATAAAATATTATGTGATCAAACAAAGTGCCAAGTGAAGTTCGATTCATTCAAAGATATTATCGTATTAACTAGATCTACGCCTAACTTTGTTCTGAGGTATGACGTTAGCAAGCTATAGTTCAAAACAGCTAATCTCTGCTAGAGGTGACCTACGTACCTACTCATATCAACGAGGGAAAAAATCCCATTGTGTCTATTACTTGGGACCTCAGCCAGTTTTGATCCTTTTCATAAGAGATACGTGTCGCGAACAAGCGTGTAGGGACTTAAGTTGTTGTGCATAATACACACGCTATTTTGATTAGAAGGGAAACCCGGTTAGAGAACAGAGCTTTGAGTTATAAATGATTAAGCGAGACTCACAAAGCGTAGCTTATTAGTGTAACGTTAGTTTACGCTTAAATTATTAATTATTCAGGTAATAGCTAGAAGTTGCCTTACGCCTTAATAATTATTATAGTTGTAATTAAGGTTCACTATGACATGTTAAGTTATGCCTAGTTCAGGTTTATAAGGTATTCTAAAGTTCATCTAGGCACATATAATATTAGATAGAATTGGCAAATGCATTGAGCATAATAACTTAATAATAACATTAAATAATAAGAAAAATGACCTGATATAAAAAATGATAATTTTCTTTATCGAAATAGAAATCATTTTCTACATCCAATTCTTCTTTTTCTCCTTTGTCCTTTTTTAGTCCTTTACTTCGTCCATCGATGGACATAGACGTTCTCATGTGCACGCCATTCCTGTCGATGTTATGCCAGTCTCCTCCAAGTTCTGCCTACAAGCTTGACGATATCGTCGGACCAGCGGGATGGAAACCACCTCCAGATGGGATGACGAGCGAGATAGGACTAGTAAATTCACTTGAAAAAACAGAAAAGGGATAAATGTTGTCACCAAAATTTATGTTCTTAATTGTCTCTATAAACCATTTACAAAAATGATTATATCAATTTTACTTCCACAGCTGTTGTTCAAGGTGATGAAATGTCCTATTTATTTCTTAACATTTTGAATTTACAAGTCAGTCTGACATTCAATGAAGACCAATATTTAATTCTGACGTCCCTTTTGAAGACAGTATCGTGAATATGAGTAGATATTCATCTCGTTATCACTTCGCTTCAGGCGAATAGTCGCCGGTCGCTCGACTCTATTTGACGAGTCTATCTGCATCAAACTGTAAAAGTTGAGAAAATAATAACCATTAAAGCTATTTTCTTTATTCTCTGTTTTATTTACTTTTTCGTACGACTTCATCCGCGCACAATATCTCCTCTGTTGGACTGAAGATATACATAGGTATATCGTAGTCGTATTAAAAAAATATCATAGAAGTAAATACCTAGTTTGCTTCTGTGATAAATTTTTTTCTATACCCATTTCAAGGAACACGCTAATCATTCGCCTGTCTCCAGTGAGATAATTATCTCATTGGAGACTCGTGGTCACACCAGTGGACTCAGTGCCAAATAATGTTCAGATAATAATTAAAACTAATCACCCGTTGACTAATCACGATATTTCAAATACATACTACAAAACATCCAAAGAAGTTCAGGGTAGGTTCCTGTAGAAGGAAGAAAAACATTCGAAAAGGATTTTACAAAATGCAACCCTCAAGTAGTGAATGAAAGATTAATTTATCATTGTATTGAACCGCAGAAAAATAATTTATCTTAGTTCCATGGAAAAATAATAATATAACAACCACTATTCGTTAATATTTGCATTAATTAGATAAGGCTTGTTAGTTTTAACTTACAAAATTACGTAAATTGGTGACGGAGTGTAAAAATTAGGTAAATTGGTTTCTTAATCAACGAGTACAATTATTAAGATACTCCTAAATTATGCATTTAAAAAGAAAACGGTACAATAAAAAATCTTAGGGATACACAAAACACCGCATAAAAGATTCTCGCTATTTGAAAACAATTAGATATGTAAAAAGCTGGAATACCTCAAGTTATCGTCTAAACTTGTCACGTCTACATCAAGAAATGAGTTTTCTGTTTAGAAGACCTACATTTCGCAAAGTAAAGGCCATTGAAACAATTTTCACACGAGAAAGCGTGATAACAGAGAGCAAAGAGAATATTATAATCGCTACGTTTCTCAACAGAGAGACAAGTTTCTTTTAAACAAGCTCATTTAGGAAGCTTTCTTTGAAAGTCTTTGCCTTTGTGGTTTCGCTCATATTTTTTCTACTAATCAGGTTGACTTTCACACACTCTCTTTCTTTTTCTCTATCTAATTCCACATTCCAAAGAAACAGAGATATCAATATTTTAAGACAAATTTTGAAATGCCTTTCCAATATCTATATCCATTTTGTGCTACCACCGTCAATTCAAGAGTGAATAAGCATCTGCTAGGAAAGTGTGCTCAACTTAAGGCTAGAATTACTTACCCGCAAGCGTAAACGAAGTCAGTCAGGTAAAAAAGTGGAGGTAGACTTCCAATCTAAGAGAAGAGATCTGCTAAGTGCTCACATAAGATGTGATCGACCTAATTCTAGTGTAGAATCGGTTAAACACCCAACAAACTGAATTTTTTTTGCCAATATCTATGAGGTTAGGTATTCGTCCTCGTCGATTTGGTATACTTCAGGCGTCATCTTCCTCAACGCCAAAACCAACAGGCATTCACAGCTGGATAAATCCAACTTTATAGGTCCAAACCATAAAGGTCTCTTTGACAGATCACTAAACATTTAAAGAATAGTAGCCCAGTGATTTTGTCCCTCGTCATGCGAGTACCTACACTTATATAAAGTCAGTGCAATAGAAAGGAGTTTTCAACAAATCCAAAAAAGCTCATGGTATGCAATCGCCCAAAAATACATTTTCCGTGAAAATACATTTGAAAGGCGTGAACATAGAATACGTAATGCACTATTAGCACTTACAGATTTCGTATGTCGACGTGAGCTCGTTTGCGATACTTGGAAATGCGAATACAAAATATCCTTTAGCTTTTTGAATTAAATGAGATTCTTTACTGACGGTTATCAAACAACGAATTTTACAGGTAGGTACTTAAAATAAATGATAAGATGTACACCGCACTCAAAGTAATAGAACTATAGTTTATACAATCCTTCGTGGCACGCGGAGTCATAAAACGTGGCAATGGAGAAGATTATAATATTACTAGCTGATGCCCGCGACTTCGCCCGCGTGAATTTGGTTTTTAAAATCTCGCGGGTACTCATTGATTTTCCAGGATTGTCATCCTCCAAGTTCTTTGTACTTTACTTTTTTGTAGAAATAATGAGTACTTTAATTATGTAGTACATAATTTTTATGTATTATCAATAGTTTTCTCAGCACACGCCATATAATGAATGCATTTTATAGGCAAAATTTTGCTACCTTGATTTGCAATATTGCAATTTTCTTAGGGATCTCTATTTCCTCGATTCCTGGTAACTTAGCTATCTATTGGTGAAAAAATGGTTAGAGTCGGTCCAGTAGTTACAGAGCCTATTCGGTAGAAACAAACAAACAAAGAAACAAACAAAAAAATCTTTCCTCTTTATAATATTAGTATAGATAGTATAGATAGCGTGCCTTGCACATAGGGCCTTACGGCCTTCGTGTTGTTGGTGATATGATTATTACAACTTTTATCGATCCTTCTCATACGCAAAATGAAAATACCTAGTGCATTTAACGTTTAAAAGTAGTGTACTTAATTTAATTTATAACTTGCTAAACTTGATTAAAATAATTGTAACTGCATAATCACTGTTCCTGACTATATAATATTTTATGCTTGTAATCTGTAAACCACTATGTGCCGTATCTCGTTTTCTAATCTCGTACTACTAAACGAAATTTTCAGTACAAAACAATGTAATACATCGCTGAATCGGGGTTTCGTTTTAGTAAACACAACAAATCGTATTAAAGTTGCGCTGTAAAGTTGTACTGGCGCATATCCAGGTGGGAGGTGGTTTTATAATGTAAATAGATACTCTGATGTGGGTGAACTTTAAATTACTTTTTAAAAACAAAACCCTAGGTGTACCTAGTTTAACCAGTTCTTGACTGCGACTTCTTTTACGTGAAGTAAAGGGTTTCAAAAATCCCGTGGGAAAACATTTTGATTTTCCGGTATAAACTAGCCTATGTCCCTTTCCAGTTCTTATTTATTTATTTAGGAAAGCCAACAGTTGATACAATAATACATTTATAATTAAATAACCAACTTATGAGAGTCACTTGGTTAAATGCTCAACTAATTATAGGCTATCACAACATGCTTTAACAAATACTTAACCTGCATACAATAAGAATAATTACATAAATTAATTTTCTAACCTATCCTAGATATTATACAATTTAATTACATACAAAATGATATTTATTCAAGTATGAAAATATTAAAATATTAAAAATTCATCAGGTCAGTTAGTGGAAATAATGCTGTCAACTGGCTGTCAATAATATTACGTCTAAACTGAGCATAACTATTATAAAATAAATCTATTTCTTTCTTTCGTTTCCGCTATTGAAAGAGTTAGAAATTCTAGGAATGGGAGAATATTTGCCTAGCTTAGTTCTGCATCGTCTAACATAATATAACAAATTACAAGGATGACGTGGATTATTACTTCGTTGTGCTTTAAGAGGAAATCTATAGACTAAGTCCGCACAATCAATTTTATTGTTAAATAATTTGAACAAAAACATCAATGAAAATATTAGCCAACAATAGTTCTTCTACAACAATGCATAAAATTACGTCGATCCTTAGCTGTGTCGCAGCATGATTAAAGGATGAAAAGGAACCAACAAACAAACTAACTACTGAAATAATTTCATAAAAAGTTGGCAATAAGATATTATCTTGAATCTTAAAAAGAACATTGACACAGACTGGCAATGAGTACCCAGATTATCACGCGGGATTTCATGTACATAAGCTGGTTACAAACATAGGTGTTAGGTATCTCATTTTCTAATCTCCGTTTGCGAATGTAGTTTTAGTGCAAAACAATTTAATAGTTGGGCAGCATCCCCCAGATTCGTTTCAGTAAACTAAAATCATATTAAAGTTGCGCCGAGTTTGCACTGGCGTGTATCCAGGTGCTGCAAAATTTTATAAGGTGAAAATCTCTGTAATAACTAGGTCCAATATTAACCCAATACAAAAGTCAGATTATACATTGAAAAAAAAAGAATTGTGAAATAATTCGAAATCCTCATAATCATCATCAGCAACTCATCAACGGCTCACTTCTGAGCGCAGGTCTCCTCTTAGAAAAGGGTTTCAAAATATCCGCAGTCAATAAACATCGAGACTCGGAAAGAAACAAACGGCCAAATTTTGTTTTGTAGGGCATAGGTATATAAGTGAAGTTTTTTAGCTCCATGCGACAGGGACGACGCTTTATGAATTCAAAGCTTCGCTGGCTCTCTCTCCAAAACTCGCAATAAGAATTTTAGGCTTATACTTAAGTTTTTTAAGTAACACACCATATTCTGTAGTCTGTACTAATAACTTCGATTGTCAATTAATATGCGTTAAAGTTTTAGAAGTTTACTCAAAGTTCATAAACCTATTAGCTTCATAAGATGATTTTTTTTAAATTAAACCTAAAATCTACTCAAACAAAGTCGTGGGCAACAGTTAGTGGATAAATAAATCGAAAAATGTTACTACGTTTGGCTCAGCAATACCTTATAATACGAAATTTCGTTTTTCGTTCCCCTCGTAACGAGCATCCTGCTTCGTGGTTAATTTAAATGCGTGTTTTTGTTGCTGGAAATTCGCTCTCAGATTTTTGTCATATTTTCCCCTTTGTCGCGGGATGGGCCTACTTGTTATTAAAATAAATATCAATTTGATCAACAACCATGTAATGTGAATTTTATGCATATACATGTACATGCAAATAACATAATATCATCATCATCATTAGCAACCCATCAACGGCTCACTACTGAGCGCAGATCTCCTCTCAGAGAAGGGTATAGGCCATAGTCCAGCACGCTGGCCCAATGCGAATTGGCGGACTTCATACGCCTTCGAGAACATTATGAAGAACTCTCAGATGTGCAGGTTTCCTCACGATGTTTTCCTTCACCGTTGAAGCAAGTTATATTTAATTACTTAAACGGACTAGACTCCGAAAAGTCAGAGGTACCCAGGATCGAACCTGCGACCCCCCGAATAGGAGACCACAGTCCTAACCACTAGGCTATCACATAGCATAATATAAAACAATAAAAAAAACAAGTTAAGATCAAAGACAATACTGCCAATAAATACTATCTCTATTACTCACGTTGCACGTCCTTGTTAATATGAACATCATCGCTCAAGCTACAAGCCGACGTAGGATTGGATGGCGTATTTTAAGTAGGTAGGTACGTAAGTGGCCTAACGGCCTGTCCACGAGATTTTCGCAAGTGTATCGCGCGACGCAAATATTTTAAATAGTTAATCGTGCAAAAAAGTGCCGAGTTTGAAACCCGAGCAAACGCACGATTGTATGATTGTTTCTAATTTAGAATTGTTTTCTTCACTAGGTTAGCAAAATTGATACAATGAGTACAATGAATACAATGAGTGTTAAAATAAGTGTAATAGGTGAGTGTCCGGCACAGGACACACGTTTGCACAGTGCCTTAGTGAACGCCACCAGCGCTGCAACCATTCGCGTCACTTGTTTGTGGATGGGTCCAGAGTTTCCCACACGCCTCTCTTGGCTCGTCGCTAAAAGTCGTGGGTAGGCGGTTAAACTAGAAATAATGGCATTGAAGGGTGTCGAAAAATCCAATATATGTGGGTTTATTCTTTCCAAGTTGTGATAAAACTTTCTCGGTGTTAGTTGTTGTTGTTTGTTTTTCCTGCATATGATATATTCCTGTATATGATATCTGCCGAAATATACAATGCTGTTACATTTTATGACGACACTTTTATACGTGTTTGTATAGTGATATCAATTCATTTTTAAGCTACTTCTGTATATAAACTATGTAGGTCAAAATTCACTAGCATTATCAGTAAAGGAAAATATTATAGTAGGTAAGGAAACCTATGTGGCTAAGAATTATTTTATTTTATTTATTATTTTTTAAGAAAATCAATAGCGCCTAAACTGTACTAATATACTCATATCCCCTTCAAGTATGTTGGGAACATGTTGGGAAGCGTAAGGATCTAACCGTCAACCTTTCAGTTTTCAGTCCGCACCTTTAGAAATCGGGCTATTTGACTTAAAATCTAGTAACAGCTAGGCCAGCGTTATGGACTATGGCCTTAAATCCTTCTGATTCGAGACCTGTGCCTAGCAGTGAGCCAGCGAAGGGGTGGGTTGAACAAAAATGGATGAATATTCTGGTATATGCCCATGATTGCTTGAAAGTCCATTTAGAGTAAATACTAAAAATCGATCCAGAAAACGATATAAATATGAATGTCTTTTGAAAATCGCGATCGTTCGCGTCAGTTCCCATGAGAGCTCATTAGAGGAGTCGAGAGACCGCGGGGCTTCACTGTTGCATTGATTTTGCAATGAATAGGGAAAAGTTTTCCGTCGCTGAGTGCACACTATGCAGCCGATAACATCGGACGAGTATTCAGATCTAGCTGATGCCCGCGAATTCGTCCGCGTGGGTTAAAATTTTAAAAACCCCGCGAGAACTCGTTGATTTTTCGAGATTAAAAATGGCCTATGTCACCTCCAAGTCCTCTCCCAATTACCCATGCAATAATCACGTCGATCTATAGTTCTATTGCGGCGTGATTGAAGAACAAAACAAAACTAACAAACAAACACACCTTCCTATTAATAATATTAGTAAGAATATTTGTATTTACCACTGATTTAATTAATACTTCAAGAACATTACAAGCTTGTTACAAGCTTCAATTAAATTGAATTACATTATGATTTAGAGGCTAATTGAAACATTCTCAAGACAGAAATATATTGTCGCCATATTTCAGCCTTTAACAGGACAATGGTAAGCATAATAAGCAGGCACATAAATTACATTGACGTCACATGATGAGAGCAGACGCACGCAGAAAATGAAAGGAGAGAGTTATTCAGGTTTGTGAATGGTATTGTAATAGGCAGCTCTGTATGCTACTTATAATAGGTACCTAGTCTATAATATCATAAATATCATTCATCATCATTCTTCATCAATATAGATAGTAGGTATTGTAAATAGTAAAGTAAGTAGGTATGTCTGTTTGTCTATTATTTTTTCGTGTCTATAATGTAAAACCGATTTCGACAAAATTTTGTATAGATATCCCAAGCTCCCGAGTTAATTTCTTAGCGAGAACAGTTTAGATAATTAGCAAAATGTTTCTGGTTGATCTGGTGGGATAATTTTTCCACTGGACTGGCGTGGTTAGTTTACACCTTACCGTAATTTTTGGACATCTACAGAGAGAAGGAGAATTTTAATTTCTAAAACTCGTGTTTGAAGGAAGGATTGTTGGCAAGAGAGCTCCAGGTCGCCAAAGATGCAAGTGGTTAGACGATATAAGGGGGTGGAAAGGGGCAGGGCTGAGTTACCCAGGATTTAATGATGCGGCTTTAAATAGAGAAGCTTTTCGAGTGATGTGATCCGCCAAACTTCAATCCCAAGAAGTCACATGATAATAATCAATAATAGGTACATATTATTGATTGCAATTTATAACAGTTCAAACTCTTGCCACACCAAATAACGTGACTGTAATTAACAATTTTGTGACCGCGCGAACCTTAGTGACAGATTTATTCTTCGCAGTCGTCCTACACTGAGTCACAGCTCATAAAGATGTCGTTACATTGAATTAATATGAACACGAGTTAAATTAATTTCTGATGATAACCCCCTTTTGAATGGCTACTGTATTTTTAAAATACGGATGTGGGTCATAAAAATGATGTGAGAAAATGTTTATAGAGGATATTATTATTAACATCATCTTATGTTGTTAAATATAAAAGGATACTGATAGAAAAAGCATACATAAACAAAAAGCATGAAGCCATTAATTAAATTAAGCCATTTTTCTAATTATATTATTATTTCATACTACCCGCGACCACATCCTCGAGACTTTAGTTTAAAAAAAATCCCATGGGAACTCGAAGATTCTCTGGGATAAAATGTCATGATTTTTTGCAAGGGTATAGTTGGGGATTTGGAAAGTTACATGGGCTACTTTTTACTCCGAAAAACAAAGGATTCCCGAGTGATCATGAAAACCTAACTCCATACCCACAGAAATCTTAATAACAAGGCAAGCCATATCATATACTTATAAATTCGAATAAAAATTTCTTACTAGAGATTTTATTAATTCCATCGTCATTATCTAGAATTAATTGAGTTGTAAACTGGCCACAAGATCTACAAAAACTAGAAAGACAGTTAAAGTCAACTTCTTCAATATTTGAATTGAGCCAGTGTTGAAGTTTCAAAGTTTCCCTCCAAGAATTGACTGTCCAGGCTATTGTAGAGCTATAAAGTGGAAGTTTCGTTTACTTGGTCTACATCCGTAGGTACCTGAATATAAAATTTCTATTTAATAGATATATAGGAATAATCTTGTGCCGCTTGTATCTAATGTTTCAATACAAGCGGCATCGGCGCAGGCGGTCATCATAATATAACAACTCGCTTGAGATCATACAGATACTAAGTGGGTATTCATCCATTCCTATGTTTGCCGGTACGGGGTTGCCACTCGAGCACATTGGGATCCCAACATCTTGTTTAATGCTGATCCTAGGATCTTGCTAGCAAAAAGATCTTCAGCGCTGGACTCCCATCGATTGAAACCATATAACGACGAAAACGACGTTGAGCAATATCTCCTTAATATGGTTATGCAGACGTGATTTTGGACATGGGTATAGTTGAGGACTTGGAGAGTGACCCTACCCATACCCTACCCTTACACCCTACACATAGGCTACCCTTTTTCCCAAAAAGAGAGTGTTCCCAAGGGAATATAATACAGATGAACCAAACAGATGAAGTCGCGGATAAAAGGTAGTGAAATATAAATGCTAAAATTTGTTAGCTTATTGGTTTGTCCTTCAATCACGCCGAAATAGAGCTATGGATCGACGTGATTTTTTTGCATGGGTATAACTGAGGACCTGGAGACAAGCATAAGCTACTTTTGATTCTGGAAAACAAACAATTCTTTCTTTTTTTTTTCATCAGTTCAATCCAGCTCCACGCGGATGAAGTCCCGCGCAGAAGCTTGTAAGCTTGTAAGAGATAAATAATAAAAGATGTTTATTCTGCAAATATAAACAACCCTTTCCTTGGCACATTTCGCAATAAGATAGGAGTATGCTATAATTGTTACTGCTATTTTCTCACCCGGCATGTAGTCTCGAGTCGTGAGTTTTGTTAATAGTCCCATATATAATATTAATACCCGATGGGATGTGATAAGAAGGGAGGGCGATAGATATTTGTTTATTTTTATCGCTGAACAGCGAGAGGAAAACAGTAAATGGGCTCCTTTGTTTTAATAGCACTTACCAAGCAACAGGATCGGTATTATTGTGTAAGAAAACAATATCGTCATTTAGTGATATTATAAGAATTTAACACGTCACACAAAAATAAATTAAGCTGAATCAGCCTCGCGAAATTGCCGGATCGCTGTCCAGCAAATTGTTGGAGGATCTTTTATTGTTCATACATTTTAATGATCATCATCTTCTACCATCAGGTTAATGCGCTGATGTTACTGAAGCGAAGTCAGTCATCGCTTATCTTTAATCTAGCTCAGATAGATTATAGTCTATCTCCTTTTGTTCCAATACTCCGTCTCTAAGCGAGAAACAAAAGCATATCATAACGATTGCTGAGGAAACAAAAGAAAAGTATTGATATTATAGTACCCAAGTAAAGTATTATTTTCTGAACCCCCATTGACTACTCTTCTTCGATCGATGGACGCTTTATTACTCCAGTATGTTTTGAAATGGATAAAATGGGATTAAATCGCCATTTTAGTACTTCTCGAAAAAGTACTAATAAGGCGTGGTTTTATACGTAGGTACATAAGTAGGTGACAGTAACAAGACACTTGTTGCGACTAAAATATGACGTTAGTTATACATAGGGTTCTTTCTGACTGTAAATGAAGAGAATGTCGTATTTAATTTTTATGATGTTGATACCTGAAAAGCAAAACTGAGTTTGAAACGAACTGAGGCGAGAAGTAGGTACTAAGTGTGACAAAGAACTAAAAAAATCTGGTTCGATGGAATTAAACTTAGAGCACGGAATTCTTCAAGTCAAGGGAGATGTGTTTAGGCAGGCTCAAGATACGGAGCTGGAGGTTATAGATGACTATTCGGACTTTCTGAAATAGGTCCTTCTTATACACGACCGCTAAACAACTCTAATTGACTAATTATGCTATCCTTTGCCACAAGAAACATTGGACAAGGATACCAAGCCCTAGAACCCTTTAGGGGGATGATTTTTTAAAATCGGATTATAATTAACATTATCTTCAACTTAAGGGCACTTTGCACAATGCGGTACTTAATACGTTTTACCGAATCAAACGTTCTCAGTTGTCACGCTCAAATATACCTATTACCATATATTTAGGATTGGTAGCCTAGTCGCTACTAGATTCCACCCTTCTACAAACAATAGCTCCAAAAATGCGGCAACGTAATAATTTCATAGTTTATTTGAAAACGTCAAACATTGGTTGCACCGAGACTTGAACGTGACGTGATTGGTTGAAACGTGGTTGTTCCGTGACTTGAGAGTGATGTGATTGGTTGAACGTGATTGGGTACGCCAGTTTAGGCGTACTATGAATTGTTGCAATTTACTAGTACGCCGACGGTATCTATAAGTGTGTCAAGCGACTACGAATCCTAAACCTATGCCTATTACCAGCACGAAATCTCAAATATGTTTCAATAAAGAGGCAGGAAACAAATCATAACCGCACACATCCCAACAGAGTGGAGAGCACTTTGAAATCAATAGATTGCTCAATATTACGAGATCAGAGAGTGAGTCGGCAGTCGGCACGCCATTTCCCCGGAGTAGTCGTTTCCCATCGCGGAAGCGCTCACCTCCGTCGCCGTTTATAATCGCAAATGAAAATTGCACGACGCAATTGAAAGAAAATCAAATTTTATTTTTTCATAAGGCAAATCCATCCCTACCTATATTGTAGATGTGAACGTGTGTTTGTTTGTTAGTTTGTCCTGCAATCACACAGCGACGGATTTTTTGCATGGGTATAGTTGAGGACTTTACAACATTTAGGTAATTCCGGAAAATCAACCATACAGATTTTATAAATAGGTACGAACGTATTTTTATATATTGCTTTGTTCTTTAATCACGCAGCAACGAAACAAAGGATCGACGTGGTTTTTTGCATGGATTTAGTTGAGGATTAAATTTAGAGTGACATAAACTACTTTTATCCCGGAAAACAGAGGGTCCCCGTGGAATTTAAAAACCTACATCCACGCAAAAAATGCAGGCAAGAACCAATTTTAAAATAACATTTACTAATTATTAATATTATTTTTCAAGATTTGTATCTTTTCAATTTTCTTACAAAATCCAAAATGCCAAGAAATTAGTAACCTCATTAACATGACAACGAAGATGAGCTTTGAGTTTAAGAATTCTGAATTTAAATTAACCAAATCACTCAAATTATACAATTTCGACCTTATTAAAACTTTTAATGACAAAGCGGACAAAATTACGTCTTCTCATTAAAAAATAATACGTATTATTGCTAAAGCTCTCCAAGCGGTTTTATTATTAAAGTCTGTAAAAAGCACTCAAAATACGACATTAATGTTGTCTGAATATAATATTATTATATTATCGCCATATTATCTCAATCCATTGCACATAAATGCAACCGTCAACTTAGGCTAACTTTGTGTAACCCCTGAAATAAGCTGATAATTTAATTGATTGGAATCTAGATACCTTTGCTTATACAAAATTCTAATAATAATTTAATACTAATAATTTAATAATAATAATACGGTCATCACGGGCTCTCCTGTTCGAAGAGCGCTGGTCGTTTCTCCCGCCACAATGCCCTCAACGACATCATCCGCAGGTCTCTTGCTACTGCTCACGTGCCAGCTGTATTAGAACCTATTGGTTTGGCACGTAGTGATGGCAAGAGACCTGATGGTATGACGCTTGTTCCTTGGAGGACAGGGAGGTCGCTTGTGTGGGATGCCACCTGTGTAGATACTCTAGCTGCTTCCCACATCCATGCGACCTCCTCTGTGGCGGGTGCAGCGGCTACTAGCGCCGAACAGGCTAAGAGGCGCAAATATGAGAAACTTGACAGTGGTTTCATATTTGCGCCTTTTGGTGTAGAGACCCTGGGCCGTGGGGCCCGGAGGCTCGCGCACTTTTTTTAGAGATATCAAAAAAGGTGATCGAGTCTACCGGGGATCCAAGAGCTGGCAGCTACCTTGGCCAAAGGATTAGCCTGGCCATCCAAAGAGGTAATGCTGCCAGCATCTTGGGTACTATGCCACACTGCGGTGGCTTGGATGGGGTTTTAGATTTTAATTAGTTTTTATTTTAGTTTTAATTTTAGAATTAAATTTAGGTTTATAGTATTATTGTATATATGAAATTTTCTATCAATACTAATAAGTTAATTTAGGTATTTTCATTTAACTATGTTGGTGATTTAGGCGGTGATATTGTGTGATATTAGTTTGTAGCTTGTCATTGGTAACTTTAACAGCCCATATGGACCTTGAATCTCAATTGTAAACCTAGCTTACTTTAATTTCGATTTTTTTCAAACCCCCATTTTACCCCCTCGGGGTTGAATTTTACAAAATCCTATCTTACCGGATGCCTGCGTCTTAATAGCTATTTGTATGCCAAACAAGAAGACCACGGCTTCGCTTGGCTCGTCGTGGCGGGGACACTACCGTGTCCCCAGATTATTGCTGAGAAAAGTGTTCGTAAAGGATTTCGCTATTTCTTTCCCTTTTAACTTTATAATACTATAAAAAGATGCTTCAGAGTATAGGCATATAAAGGACATCTTAAAGATGAGTCTACCAGTATTCCGAATACAATATTGGAAATAGTAGTATTTATTTCCATCTTATACCGAAAAAGCTCTCGGCGAAGAAGGGGTCTATTCATTCTTTAACTACCCAATTTCGTCAGCACAAAAAGAGCCTCTTTTGCCATTTGGCGCTGTTTCATCCTTTTTTACCTCAAAAGCGTAGCTTTAACACCTCTCTTGGGTGCGGTAATATTTGCATTTAGAACGAACGACTGATATTCTGACCTTATCGGAGGAAGATTGTATTTGGGGGACGACTTCTGATGACGCTAGCGCGAGACGGTTGATCGTAAAATTATATTATGACAATACAACCTGTATAATATTTCCAGTACATAGTGTATTTATTGCCCCCGTAAAACTTCTTTGTTCTTTAGAGTTGCCTGTTTTTTCTTGATTTAATTCAAGTTGGTGCCAGCACGGTATACGAGTTACTAATAAAAACTAGGTATATTTTTTTAACTTTTAAAATATTCAAAGTTTTTTTAATATCAAAGTAAGTTCTCGAATAAAAAGGTTGTATAAAAATACAGCCGAGTTTTTCTAACTTGTTCATATTTTCCTTGTTCTTGATATCTAGTTGGTTCAAATATTATTTCAGTAACTATCTGGGGCCCTTACCCTCCACCCTAGACTGGGGCCTGACATTATTCTACTGTTGATGATAGTCCATTTTACTTGTTCCTCCCTACCCTTTAGTTCCTTACTTAAAAAGTAACAAGTTAAATAAATTAGATAAGTACTTACATATTATATTTTTTAATGATTAAATATTCATTTATATTCTTAATTAAAGTACCTTCAAGATTAATTTTGTAGAAAACTCAGTAGAGCTATTTTGACCGTCCTTGACCCTGTTTAGTGTTCCACAATGATCTCCTAATTAAGAAGTTCATTTAATTTTCTTTAACAAAAAAGGCCATAGAAGAAATTACTTAGCTTATAATAATTAATGAAGAATATTTTTTGTTGTCTAATTTAGTAGGTAGTAGTAGGTCAAACATTTACCAGCGCCTTGGCTAACAGATTATCTCAAAAAGCTTATCATGAATAAAGGCTTTGCGAAAAGCAAACTCAAGGCTGAAAAGACTGTTAAAAATCAGCAGAATTATAACAAAGCTCGGAATCGCTGCAATACATCGTGTAGGGATGCACAACGACGCCACATTCACAAATCTGTCGAAAACGGCGACCCTGCCAAAGTTTGGAAGTTTCTAGAATCTCTTGGAGTTGGTAAAGCATCCCCTAGTTCGCCTCATCAGAATATTGATATTGATCTCCTTAATATTCATTTTACTTCTACTAGTACAATTAATAGCTCAGATAAGGAACGCACTCTGAGAATTCTTTCATCTATACCAGCTCCTGATTTCCAACCGTTTAATTTCACTCCTTTCACTGAATGTGATGTTAAAAAGAACATATTATCAATCTCGTCCAATGCCGTGGGTGATGACAGCGTTAGTCGTAATATGATCTTACCTATCCTGGAAGTTGTTACTCCTGTTCTAACACATATCTTAAATGTATCTATCTCGACGTCTAAATTTCCTGAAGCTTGGAAAAGTGCTCAAATTATTCCTCTCCCAAAAAAGGCTCATGCCTTACATTTTTCTGAATTTCGCCCTATTTCCATTCTCCCATTTTTGTCTAAAGTTCTTGAGAAACTAGTGTTCCACCAATTGAACCTATTCCTTAACAGAAATTGTCTTTTAAATCCCTTTCAGTCTGGTTTCCGGTCGGGTCATGGTACGACTACAGCGCTGGTTAAAGTTACTGACGATATTCGATGGGGCATGGATAATAAATAGCTCACTGTGCTGGTATTGCTGGATTTTAGCAATGCATTTAATTCTGTCGATTTTGACATCTTACTGAGTCTGTTACGTTCTATTAACATATCTCCATCAGTGGTTGGATGGTTTCAGAGTTATCTCAGAGGCCGACGGCAGCGTATTCGCATCGAAGATAAGTTTTCATCTTGGTGTGAATTGCGTGCTGGGGTGCCTCAAGGTGGTGTGTTGTCTCCTTTACTCTTTGCTATCTTCATTAATTCAATTTCCCAAATTATCACTTCTCTCTATCACATGTATGCAGACGATCTCCAAGTGTACACTCAGTCAACTATTGAAGACTTGCCCTCTGCTATTTCTACCATTAATGATGACCTGGTGGCTGTCAGCGAATGGAGTAAGTGTTATGGTTTAAAAGTCAATCCTTGTAAGTCCCAGGCTATTATTATTGGTGGAGCTGGCTGGATTTCAAGGGTTGATTGGGATAATCTTCCAGCAGTTATATTAAATGGCGTTGTTATTCCTTATAGTGCCACTGTGAAAAATCTTGGTGTCCATTTGGACACTACTCTCTCGTGGTTTCAGCAATTAAAAGACCTTTGCTGCCTTGTGTTCTCTCAGGCGTCTACGTTCTTTTCTCCCCATTCCTACTAAGATTATGTTAGCACAATCTTTACTCCTGTCCATTCTCGATTGTGCAGACGCAAGCTATATTGATTTAACCGAGGACCAACTTAATAAACTTGAGCGTATTCAAAACTTTGCTATTAGGTTTATATTTGGTTTGCGCAAATATGACCATGTCTCCGAATTTCGTTCAAAGCTCAAGTGGTTACCCATTCGCTTTCGCCGGAATTTACATATTGTTTCTCTTCTGTACTGTGTATTGTTCAATCCTATGACTCCAAGTTATTTAAAGGAGAACTTTAAATTTCGTGGTCATGACAGACCAGATAGAGTCTTACGGCCTGCGGAAAAACTCAAGCTAGTGACACCTACACATCGGACGAAGTATTTTAGTAACTCCTTCACGGTCAAGGCTATTTGTCTATGGAACGAGCTTCCCTCGCAAATTCATCGTGCTGAATCCCTTAATAAATTTAAAACTGACGTCAAAGATTATTACCTATCTCTGTGCTATCATCAATAACGACATAGTTTACGGTTGAAATCAGTAATGTATATGTATGTATGTATATTATATGTATAGTCTTATGTATGTGTATTATATTTATTTTGTATATATTACTGTGTTAATATGTTATTATTATTATATTATATGGTTTAGTTTATTTACCTATTAGTATTTAGGTATATTATATACACCACCTCCCACTGTCTATTTGTTCATTTTCTCCCTAGCGTTAAGGTTGTCTGGAAGAGAAAGCTATTTAGCGATAAGACCGCCTTTTTGTACTTACATTTTAAGTTTTCTTTTTGTAACCTGTAATTCATTTGTGTTTTGTGGTGCAATAAAGTATATACATACATACATACATACAACCATTTAGCTGGCAGAGGGGGGGGGACACTTGACTCTAATAAAATTTAGCACTTTAAAATATCATATTTCACAGACGGATCCCTGAATTGAAAAATGGTGTTCCCACACCCACAACGTTTTTGAAAGACCTATTCAACGACACCCCACACTATGGGATAGATGAGAGAAAAAAATTCATCCCCACTTTACATGTAGGGGAGGTACCCTAAAAAAATATTTTTCACAATTTTATTTCACCACTTTGTCGGCGTGATTGATATTTATACCCTTGTCAAATTACAGATTTCTAGTATCAATAGTCTCTGAGCTAAACCGCGGACAGACAGACAGACAGACAGACAGACAGACAGACAGACGGACGGACATGGCGAAACTATAAGGGTTCCTTGTTTACTACGGAACCCTAAAAATGAAAGGAAAAATAAATTACGGGCGATCTGAGGTCGGGAAGTAGGGGGGAGAGGGGGTTTAAGGGTAAAAAACGGTTTATCTCAATTTTCAGAAAAACTACAAGTCCTATGGAAAAAAGTGAAATGGCAAAGTTGTAGGTAATAAAAAGATCTACAACTTTTGTTTTCAGACTTTTTTCACATAACCTCAAAATGTATATGAAAAATTCAAATAACCAAGTTTTTGGTTTTTTATTTTTATCTTTTACAAAAAAAAATATTTTTTCACGAAATTTGGTGAAAACTTACCTTTTTATGTTCCAAACACACTGTAATTTTTCTGATTTAAAATATTTATTTTTTCACCTTTTTTTTTGACTTAATATTGAAAAAGCACCTAATTTTCAATCGAAAATTCTCCCGTCAAAATATCTGCTTTTTTAAAAAAGTCGGTAAGCTTTTTGTTCGTCGAAATCTCTACTTTCTGATGGTGTAAAAAAATATACATTACTATGGTAAATGCTCTCAGAAAATGAGGAAACAAAATACGAAATAACAGGTACTAAGGCCCAGACCCTCCTAGCTCCTTCCCCACTTCTCTATGAAATACCTTTTGATGGGCTAAAATTTTCCGTAGGTCACTCAGGTATATAAGTTATCTTAAAATAGCAATAAATAGCCATCTACGCATGTAATTTAAAAGGTATTTCATAGGGGCTTGGAGGGTCTGGGCCTTACTACCTGTTATTTCGTAATTTCGTTTCCTCATTTTCTGAGAGCATTTACCATAGTAATGTATATTTTTTTTACACCATCAGAAAGAAGAGATTTCAACGAACAAAAATCTCACCGACTTTTTTAAAAAAGCAGATATTTTGACGGGAGAATTTTCGATTGAAAATTAGGCGCTTTTTCAATATTAAGTCAAAAAAAAGGTGAAAATTTAAATATTTTAAATCAGAAAAATTACAGTGAATTGGGGACATAAAAAGGTAAGTTTTCACCAGATTTCGTGAAAAAATATTTTTTTTTGTAAAAGATAAAAATAAAAAACCAAAAACTTGGTTATTTGAATTTTTCACATACATTTTGAGGTTATGTGAAAAAAGTCTAAATACAAAAGTTGTAGATCTTTTTATTACCTACAACTTTGCCATTTAACTTTTTTCCATAGGACTTGTAGTTTTTCTGGAAATCGAGATAAACCGTTTTTTACCCTTAAACCCCCCCTCCCCCCCACTTCCCGAACTCAGATCGCCCGTAATTTATTTTTTCTTTCATTTTTGTTGCATTCTCTTCCTTTTCCAATGGGTTTCATCCTACTATAATTTTTTTTCACTTTTTATTATTTTTTAAGGCTTCTACCCTGGTCTAGTACCTACATCCTTTCGTTAGACTGTGAAGGTAGAGCGTGGTTAATACAGGTAAGCACCTACATACAAAAACGGAATTAAAGAAGATCGTAAAAATTTACAACCTTATTACCATAGAAAAGAGTAGTCATAACATTAGAATTTATCGCCTCGTATTGTTTCAAACATGATATGTAAATTGGGTGATAGTCGATTCACGATGTCGTTATTGTTTTGCGTATAATAAATCTTACGAACCCGATAGCTTTATTGTTAGTGCACGTAGAGGTTTAAAACAAGGGATTTTTGGTTTAAATGAGAAATAGGTCACGTATGGTTTGCTAAGAATTCTAAATAAGTTAGGTACTAATGTACTAATGCTAAATAATTCTAAGTAAGGTAGGTAATTTTGTACCTGTAAAAATAGAACATTGAGAAGAATGAGAACTACATGATAATATTATTATAATATTATTATATACGTATAAAAGTCAATTTCTTTAAAAAATACATACTAAGATAGAACATTTCACTTAATATTAACAAACGAAGTAGTGACAGTGTAGTGGTAAGGACTGTGGTCTCCTATTCGGTTCCATATCGTAGGTTCAATCCCGGGCTCAACCTCTGATTCGAAGTTATGTGCGTTTGTAAAATTAAATATCACATGCTTCAACGGTGAAGGAAAATGTCATGAGGAAACCTGCACACCTGAGAGTTCCCCATAAAGTTCTCGAAGGTGTGTGAAGTCCGCCTATGTAACTATGGCCTATAATCCTTCTCTGAGACGTGACCTGCGCTCTGTAGTGAACCGTTGATGGGTTGCTGGTGATGATGATGAAGATAAAGTATCTACGTAGGTACGTATCTACTTACCTAATCTGAGATATTCATATAGGTATTATTATCTTCTTTATGCGCAGTGAGGTATAAGGCACATCCCTGTGGTAACAGTGATGAAGCATTTTATCATTAAAACGTAGGTAGTAGTTAGTAGCAGACCAATAGTAGGCAGAATTAAAGTAGGTAACAGCCGCTCTCCCTTTTGAGGGTAAATTACGGAATTGCGATTTCACTACACGAAGTATTGTTAGTACTAGAAATGCCATTTTATTTTTATTCTCTTTTTTCTTCCTCTTTTTGACGTCTTTTGATATACGATCATCTTTAAACTTATATAAATAAACTAATATAAACTCAAATATATACAAATATTAAACTCTTCAATAAACTTTTAATTTGTTTGTAACACTATTCACAACATCAGAATTTAATTTTTGCCCGCCATTTTACGGGTGATTGTAAATTGATCTCTTACCATTTAGGTACTTACTTACAATCAACCAATAAATCTATTATATTCTGTCCCTTACCTACGCGGTAAATACCTACTGTAAACTCAAAGTGACAGTTTTTTTAGGGTTCCGTACCCAAAGGGTGCCAACGGGACCCTATTACTAAGCCTCCGCTGTCCGTCCGTCCGTCCGTCCGTCTGTCAGCGGGCTGTATCTCGTAAACCGTAATAGATAGACAGTTGAAATTTTCACAGATTGTGTATTTCTATTGCAGCTTTAAAAACAAATAATAAAAATTAAATTAAATTAAAAAATAAAGGGGGCTCCCATACACGGAAAAGGAGTCGAAATAAAATTTTATTTTTTTACCCTGGCATGTGGGGTGTCATTGTCTAGAGCTCATTAAGTGGAGTTTAAATATATATTTTTTTATTTTTTAGCTACAAAAATGAAGAAATGGGGGGCCATCAAAGTTGTCGGTTTTAGACCAATTTTGTTAGGGGGTTTATCTCAAAAACTAAACTATTTACGAGTTTACGGAACCCTAAAAGAGTGAGATCCGGCTCGCACTTGGCCGATTTTTTTCAATTTAGATACACCATGGATTAGGTATTCAAACTGATTTAACTCTATTTTGTTCAGCGCCACATAGTATAACTCTATTTTTTTGAACTATATTTGCTGTAACTAACTAACTTTTTTTTGAGTTATTCCACATTCGAAGTGGCCGCAACATCAATATATCCATCAAACAAATCCAAAAGGAATAGGTATACAGACAACTATTGTAAAGTCAAATGGCTTTACAATAGAGTGGAATAAAATTTTAAATTTTGAACAAAGTCCCTTCTAGCAATTATTCTATAGCCAGTTTTAGCCCATCACGATTCTCGGACGTCTGCTTGTCTCAATTCAATACGGCTCATATGCAAATTGTGTTGAATTGTTGATTGTCCTCGGGATCGGCAAATAATCGTCCAGAGACCGCCTCGGTCGGCGTTAGCGTCAGCCAAGCCATTTTAACACTATAGTCGACTCGTCAAATTAAACCCTTCTCAGCCAGTCGAATTTATATGCAGTCAAAATGTGAGTAAATAAATAGAGGTAGGTGACAAACTTGCATGGAAGCAATCGGCTTCGCTTTAACTGTCCACAAGATAGTGTCATAATAGAATTTATTGAACTAAATATTGCTAAAGCGTAAGCAACTGCTGAGTTTAGGTATTGCCGGGTCATCTCAGCAGAATCTGCTTTCTGAATCGGTGGTAGTCTTGACTAGTCATAACAGCCCCAAGTTTGCCTACATGAAATAAATTATTTTGAATTTGAATGCACTGGCCCGTTGCAAGCCAGGCCCTTTACTTACTTACTTGTAGAGTTGAACTTTCTTACCAAAAATAAAAGTTAAAATAAAATAATAGATTTATTTCCTGTGCTTTGCGTAACCCATACATTTGCAGTCCTTTCAGTTGGTAAAAAAAACGTGAAATGAATGCGTCTGGACTGAGGCAAAAACATAATATACATAACATATAAAATTAAAATCCTTCGTGCGGCGTAAGGTACTACTCCAAAATATCTATCCAATCGCGAGGCTTGGCTTTGTCCAGCAGTGGAACTGGATAAAGTGGGATAAAGCCAATCCTCGTGAGGCTGCCTGGCTGAATGAGGACTCTTTTAAAAAAATGTAATGTAATCGCGGTGAAAAGGCAGTAAATAAATGTTAATTAATCAATGCACAAAATAGATATGATAAAAATCTGCATATATATCAGCGAAATATATATTGCAAGTACTTAAGCTGATTTCACAAGTTACCTTGACTCTCATATTCAGTTAATGATGTCACCACGTTCGCGAGAAGTTAGCTGTGGTTGTAATTATTTTCAACTACGAGTTCCTATTTACGTATGACCCATACAGAGAAATCACATGCAAATTTAATTGATGCTCCTCAAGTCCATCTGCAAGTCGAAGTTAGTTCATAATTGGTGCTCAAGTGGTACGCTAACGAGGTCCACGTATGCCAAAACACGACGAATTTTGCAGATTTGTGAGTGAACGGGACGTGGGTCGTGACGTAAGAAACGCATTATGAATCCTTCCATATTTCGCAGCTAGATATTTTCTTCGTAGGTAGGTTCTCAGAGTTTAGGTTTCGGTGCATTTTAAGCAATTCAATATCACTTGCTTTACCGGTGAAGAAAAACATCGTAAAGATCTAAACATACATGCCTGAGAGTTACTCCAAAATATTTCTCTCTTTCTCTGCCCAATAGTGGTACAGTGGAGGGTTGAGATGCTGATAATAACTCGTATGTGTACACAGGAAAAAAATATTACCTATTAATCTAAATATATAAAAGAAAAAGGTGACTGACTGACTGAAAACCACTGGACGGATCGGGCTGTTTGGTATACAGATAGCTACAATACAATACATTAGCAGATGTAGGCATTCGCTAAGAAAGGATTTTTGAAAATTCAACCCTTATGGGGGTAAAACAGGAGTTTGAGAAATCGAACTTAACGTGAGCGACGCCGCGGGCAAAAGCTATTATAAAATATATGTTTATATTGTTATACAGAGTGTGTGGGTATTGTTTTGATTTAATCTATTTTCGAAATATTACACAGTGAAGTCGCAATCCGCATTTGTCTGTGATTCCACATGTACTCACTTAAAAGTTCTCACAAATTGTCTGTGCTTTCAGCCACGTATACTTTGAGTGACTCAAGGCAAGAGTGAATAGACATTTTCTAGGCAAACGCGTTCCAACCTAAACCTCATCAGTGCTTTCCATCATTGACTGTCGTCAAGCGCAAGCCTATCTCGTTATAAAAAAACTGCTAAAGTAAAATATCGCATCTATCACTTGATTTAAAAAAAAAAACTAAATTTTGAACCAAATTAACATTATAATTGCTTGAAAAATTCTGTAAAACACTTTCTCCATAAAAAGTTTATCCAATCGAACAGTTTTCCGGTAGGCAAAAATATTTAATAGGCTTTTTAAAACCCCGCCATGAAAAAATAGTAAAAGAGCATTGCATTCATCCCCAGCCTGAGCTTAGCCTAGTTAACTTTGAGTGGTTTAATTTTAATCTAGTTTAAGTCGGATCAACCTGGCTTCCTTTTACTTTTTTCAACTTTCCTTTATTCATCGTTATTAGCCTTTTTGATCTGGAAAGAATTACTTTGTATTTTATTGGAATTATAATATAATATCTGAAGTATACAGGAAAAGAAACTTGAATTATTTCTTTCCGATGGATTAAACCTTTATTTTCCGGGATAAAAAATAGCTATAAATTAGTAGGAAATAAATGTAGCCGATTAATACCTGAAAATCAGCGCATAATAATTAATAATAATATAATGCAGGGAATTTCGCTGAGCTGTACTTACACCCATAATGGGTTGGTGTCACAGACTATTAATGTTACGTTAGTAGGTATATTTGTTTCTCTGTGGTTACTGAATAATTTTATCTGTGGAATCAATTTACCTGCAACGTTGTCCCACTAAACTACAACAAGGGGCGTACCAACAAATTCCTGAAAAGCCGGCAACGCGACGCATTTATGGTGCTACAAAATGTTCATGGGCAGCGATAGGTAATCACATAACACAGGTGATCCGCCTGCTTGATTGTACACTAGAAGTAAAAGTAAAAGGATAATATTATATTAATTTGCTTAATTATATCGTCAACTTTGTTTGTAGAGGTTTATTGTTAATATAAAAAAACTATGCTAGTTACAGCGTTGGTTTTACTTTTCCTGTAAAATATACATAAACCTCTATTGACCACAAATATTTCTGATTTTTCGATTGGTAAACTTCGGACATACACTCGGTATTGTTATCTTACTTTTCTTACTCCCGATTTTCCCCTTTTTTAATTAAACTAAAAATAATTTTTGTTTTTTTTAAATTTCAGTGTTGTTGGGCCACTATTATACACAACTATTCCAATTTTCATGTCGATAGCATAAATAGTTATTAAAATAATCGACTGTGACAGACGGACGGACGGACGGACGGAGAAAGTCTCACCATAATGGTTCCATTTTTACCATTTTGGTACGGAACCCCTAAAAATGTGTTTTCTGCTTATTATTATTTCTATAAATCGTCTACAATCTGTCAGTCGTTAGTTGTGGGCCGGCGATGGGTTGAGATGACGACGAAGCATGCAAGCTATCTCTGTGCCAAATTTCATTAAGATCGATACTGCACCTAGAGCCGTATAATGGTAACTGCCAGAAAATACTTTTACTGATATAGAATAGATAGATTACAGAAGAATATAAGTTAAATTGCTGATTAAAACGGCTCAACATTTAAAGGTAGCATACAACGGAATCTCCTAAGATATTAATCACTCAAGCAACAAAACAATGATCAAGCTCTTTGTCAGGAATTAAAGTGCTTAAGATCACAGGATCTGACCCTCGTCAATGGACTTTTGAGCGACGCGCGCGTACTTGGTTCAATCGTTTTTGTGAGCCTAACAATGGTTATTCACTGCCTTTGCCGCTTTGTGTTTGACCTGCTAACTTCAAATGCTTATGAAAAACGTTTTCATTAATTAATATTTCATGCATAGGTACCTACTTTACTTTGGTCTGCTTTTACCTATCACTCTAATACATAATACGTAGAATAAATAAAAACGACTGTTATTTATATTTTATATTATACTAGCTGACCCAACGAAATTCGTACCGCCAACTTATCTATATAAATAAAACAAATACTACTACTACTACTACTACTACAATTACTACTACTATCACTACAACAATTACTACAACTACTACTACAACTACCACTACAACTACAACTACTATTACAACATCTACTAGAACTACTACTACAGTACAACTTCAAATACTACTACCACAACTAGTACTACAACTACTACTGCTACAACTACTACTACAACTACTCCTACAACTATTACTTTTATGGGACCATCTCGCAAAGTTTCTGTATCGATTAAAAAATTCAGGCAAATCGGTTTAGAAATCACGGATATATATTGATATAAATAGGTAAAAAAAAATTTCCTTTTTTGAAAATCGGCTAAAAAAGTAGCCTATTTCACTCCTTATACCATCAGCTATCTGTCAGTGAAAGTCCCGTCAAAATCGGTCCAGCCATTCACGCGTGATGTTTCTACCGAGGGAAATAAGGATTCATTTTTATATTATTATTTTATTAAATGTATATTTATTATTTATAGTATACCTATTTTATAGCACGAAAGCTGTTAATTACCACATGCTATCCACAATCGCAATTATTTCTAATTGTAGTGTTCTTGCTGCAACTTTACTCCAATTTATCCAATAAATAATAAGAAAGTATATCTACATCAACTATGTTAATAAGTACAAATGGATCTATAATTCGGCTTGTTGATGCTTATCATGGTACACCACTTCAAACTTTTACTGGGCACCTTAATAATAAAGGGATTCCTATTGAGGCATCATTTAGCCCTGACTCACAATACATATTTAGTGGCTCAACAGATGGGAGAGTTCACGTTTGGAATGCAGATACTGGATACAAAGTCTGTGTCCTTAATGGGGATCATCCAGCTCCCATTCAGTGTGTGCAGTTTAATCCTAAGTATATGTTGTTAGCCTCTGCATGTACATTTTGGCTGCCAACAATAGATGATGTTTAATTATTGTATGTAATAATAATAATATCAGCCAGTCAGAGGTGATTTCGATTATCACATTCAGCTGTCAAACTACTGCGCTAAGGGTGCAGGTTTAGAACAATTTCAGTTACTTTTATCTCAGGCTTTAATAGCTTGTTGCAATCAACATTAAATTATAAAAATAAAATAGTGGCAACACTGCGCGACCACCTAGCTTCCCTCTCTCTTCTCCTGAACGTCCAACGGTGCAGTGGCAATAAATGTGTTAGTAAGAAAAATAGTGCTGTTTTATGTTACTACCAAGCCTATGGCAGAATACAACCCACAGTCTCAACATAGCTCCACGATTAAGGTGGACAGAAATCAAAAATTTCGAAACTGAAGTTCTGCAGCCCCTCCTGGTGGTCTAAAAACTGAAAATATATCTAAGCCAGCTCTGATGTGATAATTGTTTTAATGAAAAAAACCGCAATATATCCGCCCTATTTTTTCAGGAATAAGTAAAAATAAGTAAAAATAATAGAAACATGACTGCAACGCCCTTTAAAGGCCTAGACCTTTCAGAAAACTGTTAAAATAATAACGCACAAATAACCTCTCACACTAAACGCATGCAACATGCAACTTTATTTCCATACATTTTCTTACTAAAACCACGAAAATATTTCATAACGACGGTAACAGCATTGCTTACTTTTTAAAATCTTACTTTGAAATGTTACATTTTAGAGTAAAATACGAGTTAAGAAAAGCCAAAGGTTAAAAATTCACCAACTTGTACAAGATTAAAAGGTTTCATACATTATTCACGGTGCTAAAAGGATTTTATTTCTAAGAGAAAATATTACGTTTCGTATCTACCCCGGCCAATTACTTACTTAAATTAATTAATTACTTGTTTGCCTCTAACGTATCAGCAATCAGCATACTTTTAGTTTAATGAAGCAACTTAGACCTATTAGGTTGACTGATCTTTCTTATATGATTTTCATAAGATCTTCTGTAAATGGAATTTTAGGTTTTTGAAAATAATTTTAGGTTCCAAAAATTACTACAGAGAGTATAGGATTGAGTAAATTCCTAAAGAGTCAATAGAAGAAAGATTGATAACCATAAAAATCGAGTCAACTACCCTATTTTGAGTGCTTAGTGCACCTATTAGTTATTTTTAGTACGTCATTTTATTATATTTTATTTTATTTTTGCAGATGGCCCAGCTGCACAGCACTGTCAGTCGTTTGTCTGCAACGATCCACAAATTACGATTTTTTAGTTACCCGTAACACGGGCCAGTCAAGGGAAATTATGCGAGCGTAGCTTCGGGCAACTGGAAAAATTATTCCAGACAAAATCCAGACAGCTCGCCAATAAACAAAAGTTCACGCCGAAATATTTAGCAGCCCTACGGATGGCAATCTCCAAATGAGTCGTTTCCTCGAGCCCCACTGTTTTTCCACCGTTTTAACGTGAAAATCCAGATAATATGCCCTATTTGGCAGTCCCGTTGAATGCTTGCCCTCCCTTGCCAATTCCATATTGCACCGACATACGAGTATATGTAAATGTGGCGAGCGATAGCACATAAGAATTCAATACCCCATAAACGATTGCCGTATGATAAAATGGTTATTGCAGTATAATAAAAGCCAGCAACTTGGGCTAAATAGAAGGATTTCGACGATTCTAAATACGAGCTATTTAATCTAACCGTAACAATTATCGGATAAAAACCTACTTTACTGAAATATAAGGTACCTCATTTTAAATGGTACTTATCTACAACTAGCTGATGCCCGCAACTTCGTCCGCGTGGATATCGTTTAAAATCCTTCGGGAACTCTTTAATTTTCCGGGATAAAAAGTAGGCTATGTCACTGTTCATGTACTCAACTATACCCATGCAAAAAATCACGTCAATTCGTGGTTCTGTTGCGACGTGATTGAAGGAGAAACCAACAAACACACTTTCGCATTTATAATATTATAGTATGACTAGCTGACCCAGCGAACTTCGTACTGCCAACAAAAATATTTAGGGGTGGGTCACCCTTATCATTTAGGGGTATGAAAAATTGATGTTGGCCGATTCTCAGACTACCCGATATGCAAAATTTCATAAAATTCGGTCCAGCCGTTTCGGAGGAGTTTGGTAACAAACACCGCAGCATGAGAATTTTATATATTCGATTTTGACGTATAAGTTTGTGTAGATACCTAACCCAAGTTACGTTTTAGAACCTACCCTGCATTGGTCCAAGATCCCAGTGCCGCCAGACCTAAGTTATTTTCTCAGCAATTATTTGTGTACGATAGAGTACTGTTCGAATGTCCTTTCAGTATATGCGTACCAGCTAGATTGTGCCGACGGCCAATTTCCAGATACCAGGTGCTAAAGGTAGGTAAAAACTAGAATAACTTATCTCAAATTCTCAGGGCTGATTTTCATATATGTTTTAAAGAATATTGTAAAAATTAATAAATTAATACTGCCAGACGCTTACCGCCGGCAGTTACTTTAGCCAGACGCTTTGAAGCTCCCAAAAAATATATATAATTTAAGTTAACTTATATTCTCAGTTCTGATTTTTATACATGATACTCAGGGAACTATTGCGATATTATCTGTAAGCTGCCAGACCTATTGGAAGGGTCAAACATCCCCCCAGACACACATTATGCGTCCCCATATGTATGAGCGCTAGAACATGATTCACCTGTTTAAGTGTGTGAGAGATAATATCATCATACTATAATATTATAAATGCGAAAGTGTGTTTGTTGGTTTGTCCTTCAATCACTCTGCAACAGAGCTATGGATCGACGTGATTTTTTGCCTGGGTATAGCTTAGGATCTAGAGAGAGAGAACTATTGCAATATCTTCTGCAAGCTATACCCAGGCAAAAAATCACGTCGATCCGTAGCTCTGTTACAGAGTGATTGAAGGACAAACCAACAAACACACTTTCGCATTTATAATATTATAGTATGATGATATTATCTCTCACACACTTAAACAAGTGAATCATGTTCTAGCGCTCATACATATGGGGACGCATAATGTGTGTCTGGGGGGATGTTTGACCCTTCCAATAGGTCTGGCAGCTTACAGATAATATCGCAATAGTTCCCTGAGTATCATGTATAAAAATCAGAACTGAGAATATAAGTCAACTTAAATTATATATTTTTTTGGGAGCTTCAAAGCGTCTGGCTAAAGTAACCGCCGGCGGTAAGCGTCTGGCAGTATTAATTTATTAATTTTTACAATATTCTTTAAAACATATATGAAAATCAGCCCTTAGAATTTAAGATAAGTTATTCTAGTTTTTACCTACCTTTAGCACCTGGTATCTGGAAATTGGCCGTCGGCACAATCTAGCTGGTACGCATATACTGAAAGGACATTCGAACAGTACTCTATCGTACACAAATAATTGCTGAGAAAATAACTTAGGTCTGGCGGCACTGGGATCTTGCTCTACATACTTTGCAGTGCTTAGATGTTTTCCTTCACAGGTTAAAGCAAGTGATATTTAATTGATTAAAAACGCCCACGACCCCAAAAAATTTTGAGGCCTATAACCAAACCTCAGAAATAAAGGAAAAACCCAGAAAAGGAAGCCAAAATTTTAACTACTATTATAGGATATTATCGCATAATATGCCAGTTAGAGTGTGTTTAGAAATATAAGTTTCTAGTTTTGATAGATCTACACTAACCAAGTTACACTTCGTTGTATCTATTCGCTTTTCGTTGTATCTCTACGATCGTCAACGCTTGAAGTTTTGGCTAGAGCTAGACTAGATGGCGCTACAATGCTGATCAAAGACAATAATATTTCGCGTTTTTTGTATTATAAATGTTTTCTAGCATTTAAAAATGCATAAATTATTTATTCACTGTAGTGTGCATTTCAATGGACACTACAGTTAATAATGACGATACAGTCCACAAATTACTATTCCAACACCAGTGACCGCGTAGGACTTACAACCCTTCGCCCATTCCATATAAAATCATTCGGTTGGAATAAAACCCACAAGAGTGTTTTTGTTAGGCGTGAAATCAGAAACTCAGGAGGTCCTGAATGCAGAGCCTATGGGGCCAAACCTCACAGTCACCGGCTTTATTTTATACTGCCTTACGTAATACAATGTAATAATGTAATTTATAGCGTATTGTGCATAAGTTTGTGAGATGCGGTACGCCGCTGATGTATTTACGAGGCACCTCGACGGGCCGCTTCTCATCCGTGTAATTTAATCGCCATTATGACACTGTAATTAATGAGAGTTTCAGTTGACCTATATTAAACGTAAATTAGCGTTGAAATTGTTATTTGCGTGTAATGAATATTTTAATTGGCACTGTGAATGAAAATTATTGCAGACTAGCTGATGCCCGCGACTTCGTCCGCGTGGATTCAGTTTTTAAAATCCCGCGGGAACTCTTTGATTTTCCGGGATGTCTATGTCACCCTACACTCTACAGGTTCTCAACTATACCTATCCAAAAAATCACGTCAATCCGTAGCTTTGTTGCAGTGTGATTGACGGACGAACCAACAAACAAACACACTTTCGCATTTATAATATTAGTAAGGAAGAAATAATACTACGATAATAAAGGCGATCTAATTAAAATTTTAGAATACAAAAGCTACTTATTGTGACTTAAATATAATAGTTAGATATATTCCCTCAGGGACTTTTTTATAGAGAATAATGATTACTTTAATCATGTAGTACATAATTTTTATGTATCATCAATAGTTTTCTCAGCACACGCCAAATAATGCATTTTATAGGCAAAATTTGCTATTATGGTTTTACATTATTGCAATTTTCTTAAGGATCTCTAATTTTTTTGAAAATAAATTATAGCCTATGTTACTTCCTGATAACTTAGCTTTCTATTGGTGAAAAAATGGTTAAAATCGGTCCAGCAGTTACAGAGCCTATTTGGTACAAACAAATAAACAAAAAAATCTTTCCTCTTTATAATATTAGTATAGATGACGGTCGAATACTGAAACATTTCTCTTTACCAAAAAAAATCTCGTACTTATACAAAGTTAGAACATAAAATAGAAAATGTATGAGAAATATAAATTATTGTATTTGAAGTAAAATACAAATTCATGTTTTACCCTTAAAATTTTCTGTGACCGCTGTAAAACTCCGACAGGTGTGGAGTCTATGTTGCTCTTTGATCTTTTAAATCACAAGCTCAAGCGATTTTTTTGAGCATAAGATCATTTTTCTTTCAGTGCCTTAAAGATGTTTTAAGAGGTCATAAACTGGCTGTCAATTTGAAAGAAAATGACCCAAAGAAGTTAAAAGATATTATAAATACTAGCTTTTGCCTGTGACTTTGTCCGCGTGTAGTTAGGTTTTATCTAATCTGCTTTTCCTGAATAAAAGCCTATGTGGGCATACGCTCTCTAAATCTTCAACTTTACCGATGCAAAAAATTACGTCCATCCGTTGCTACAAGTTTATTGCTGCATTTTTGCATGATAGTAAGGTTTAACCTTACCATCTAAACTTGCAGTCATGAGCAAAACTTTACTAAAGAAACCTGACGACCACGGAGTCAACAAAACAAAAAATAAACCAGAATAAATAGAATAACATAACATACCTACCTAGGTGATTTTCTACAAACCTTATATGACGTACCCGCATAAAGGTACCTAATGTAATCTCAAACATTAACTAAGTTACGTAAATTAAAACCGCTGTCTGGGCAAACATCACTTAGTTGCTCGCCTCAGCCGGCCTGCATATAAATGCTTGGACCACCCCCCTCCTGTGGTCCAGTTTACAGAAGTCCTTTGTTTGGAGCCATCGCCCGTGGGCTGTCATCAGCCGTTAAATGGTGTCCGCCTCTCCAGTGAAACGAGAGGCGCGTACGTTAATTTCACGGCGGTTTGCATTTGTCCTTGGGCGAGACCTTGTTACTAATTTATTTTACAACTGTGATAAAAGTGGGCAGGAAAGCCTTTCATTTGGGCCAAATTTTTGATGTTACTGTGTTTTTATGTTCTTACGTGCGTGCAGCCTTTAAAATAATACAGGCGAATTCGCAGGCTTTTTGTAAATTGTTGAGTGTTTAATTCTTTGTTTTTTATATAAGGTACGTTGTACGAGTATGTTTCGCTCTTCCACAATGTATTTATTTGTATTGGTCCAAGTACCTTTGATCGCCAGACCTACGTCATAGTATTCTTAGTTTCTCGACCATGCTTCTCTCACTGATAGTTTTTAGAAGCGGTAAAGAAAACTTTAAGCTTAAAATAGAAACATCCGCTAGTATTTACATACAAACTAATTCTGCAAAGTAGACTTCGGATGTTAGTTTGTGTTTCTTAGTTCTAAGGTAATTGAGTTGTTTCTAGAGACAATAGGAGTATTACTAGACATTTGCATACAGAAGTCCTTTCTAGGAACTGGTCTAAATAATGGGGTAAGAAACTATTGACTTCGTTAGTCTTCGTCTTCACACGCTACGTAAATATTAACAACTCTATTAAGTTCTTATAAGTAAAAGTGTTCATTTTTATGGTTCAAGTAAGGAACACTTATAGTTTCGCCATGTCCGTCCGTCTGGCCGTCCGTCCTTTCGCGGTTTAGCTCAGAGACTATTGGTACTAGAAAACTGTAATTTGATAAGTGTATAAATATTAATCACGCCACCACCACTTTGTAATGGTGAAATAAAATTGTGAAAAATAATTTTTTTTGGGGTACCTCCCCTACATGTAAAGTGGGGATGAATTTTTTTTTCTCGTAGTGTGGGGGTGTTAGATTCATGTGTCCCCCCCCCCCCTCTGCCAGCTAAATGGTTGTTTATAGGATACATGAAAAAATTCACAGCAGTAGTATATACAAAGAATTTTATAGGAAAACTATCACGGCTAAGTAGGGTTCATAAGTTATGGAGTTATATCTGTTTTTTTAGGTTAGGTATTACACGTAGTGTAAGTTGCATATTTTGTAGTATATTATAGTATTTAAACCATGGAACTCAAAATATATTCAATATTCATAAATAAAATAAAAGCGCTATCCTAGGTCAGCAATAATATTTGTGACTTTCAACTACGGAACCCTACACTGCGCGTGGACCGACACGCACTTGGCCGGTCAAGAATCAATTATTCCTGTCCTAAAGGGAAGTCTGTCAATGTCAGTAAAACTGTGGCATTTTTGCTATTATTGAAGGTTCTTTGTTCTTAGAGAAATGTATTTATTGAAAAAAAAGCCGGCCAAGTGCGAGTCGGACTCGCGCACCGAGGGTTCCGTACTCCAAAAGTAAAAGTAAAACGATAATATTATATTAATTTGCTTATTTATCGTTAACTTTGTTGGTAGAGGTTTATTGTTAATATAAAAAAAAACTATGCTAGTTAGAGCGTTGGTTTTATTTTTGCTGTAAAATATACATAAACCTCTATTGACCATAATTATTTCAGATTTTTCGATTGGTAAACTTTGGAGATAAGGGGGTGGGGGGGGGGAACGGTATTTTTTTCGACATTTTGGCCGATTACTCAAAAACTATTATATATAGAAATAAATAAAAAACTGTTTTGGAATGCACAAGTAAAGGCCTTTCGTATGATATCCCACTCGGTATAATTATCTTACTTTGAAATTTCAAACCCCTGATTTTCCCCCTTTTTTAATTAAACTAAAATAATTTTCGCGTTGATTATATTTTTCCTGTAAAATATACATAAACCTCTATTGACCATAATTATTTCAGATTTTTCGATTGGTAAACTTCGGAGATAAGGGGGGGGACTGTATTTTTTTCGACATTTTGGCCGATTACTCAAAACCTTTTATTTAAAGAAATAAATAAAAAACTGTTTTAGAATGCACAAGTAAAGGCCTTTCATATGATACCCCACTCGGTATAGTTATCTTACTTTGAAATTTCAAACCTCCGATTTTCCCCCTTTTTTAATCAAACTAAAATAATTTTCACGTTGCTTTTATTTTTCCTGTAAAATATACATAAACCTCTATTGACCATAATTATTTCAGATTTTTCGATTGGTAAACTTCGGAGATAAGGGGGGGGAACGGTATTTTTTTCGACATTTTGGCCGATTACTCAAAAACTATTATATATAGAAATAAATAAAAAACTGTTTTAGAATGCACAAGTAAAGGCCTTTCATATGATATCCCACTCGGTATAGTTATTTTACTTTGAAATTTCAAACCCCTGATTTTCCCCCTTTTTTAATAAAACTAAAAATAATTTTCGATTTTTCTTTATTCCAATGTTGTTGGGCCACTATTATTAATTATACACAACTATGCCAAATTTCATGTCGATAGCTTTAATAGTTACTGAAATAATCGACTGTGACAGACGGACGGACGGACGGAGAAAGTCTCACCATAAGGGTTCCATTTTTACCATTTTGGTACGGAACCCTAAAAAGCAAAACTTAGGGACATAGCACGTATATATTATCAGTATGGATTGTATGGTAGATACAATATTATCGTAATTAAGAAAACAGAAGAATATGTTTGTATGGGACAAACGGCAGCTTGCGTTTACCTTAAACGTATAATTTTTTTATATGTAGAATCTACAACATAATGTAAAACTATGATCAGCCTACTTAATACTCGAGCTTTCAGCGATATTTCTGTGTGAGGGCTGGTTACACGCCTCCATAGCTCAGATTGAAAGCGATACAAAGCCGCCGCAAGAACGCTTTGTGGTCCATATTTTATTTTTGACCTTTGCTTACCGCTGAGTCGAGTAGCTCTCGCAACATAGTTTGAGGGTTAAAACAAACAAATATTCCTGTGGTAAATAGTTGAGTGGGTAGGTATGTGTTATGAATATAATTTTTCTATACGACTACAGTCTAAAAATGTATGAAAAAATATTATAATTATTAGGTATGTATGACTACAGCCATATTATCCGGCATAAGAACTATGCTGATATATATTGATCCAGCATAAGAACTGATATATATTGCTCTATACTAATATTATAAAGAGGAAAGATTTTTTTGTTTGTTTGTTTGTACCGAATAGGCTCTGTAACTACTGGTCCGATTTTAACCATTTTTTCATCAATAGAATGCTAAGTTATCAGGAAGTAACTTAGGCTATAATTTATTTTCAAAAAAATTAGAGAAAATTGCAATAATATATGATCAAACGAACTTGCAAAGTGAAGTTCGATCGATATTATATGAGTACGCTTCATTCGAAGATATATTTAACAACATGGTAGTCCTTAATCCTGCAGGCAACATAACGCACATTTAGGTAGGTAATTCAATAATTTATTTTTTTTTTTCTTGTGGGTAGCCTCTCTGATGAGTCGTCATTCTTTAGAGTAAGATAAATAACCACAAGGTACAAAATTTTCTTTTATGGGTTCGGGTGGGAGGGAGTATATATCTTCGAATGAAGCGTACTCATATAATATCGATCGAACTTCACTTTGCAAGTTCGTTTGATCATATATTATATTTCGTCGCTTCATTCTTCAGATATATTTAACAACATGGTAGATGTTTAGAGAGGAAAATTTTGTTAAAGTGAAAAACCGTTCTATGTTCGGCTGAACATAGAAACTGTTTTATATTTACTATTATTATTATATAAATTTTAAACAAATCACATTTCATATGAACAAAATAAACTTTACAAAGTTATTTGAAACGAACATAGCTAAATATTCATTATATCAGTTTGTATTTAATTATTTATAAATCAACGTACTTATTCATTACCTAATAGGTGGACATTGTAATTAATACCTGCCACGTTTACGTTGCTCTAGGTAACAAGATGGACCTGGCAAAATTATCGTCATCTAATATTTTGTGGTGGTAAAACTTTGCAAAGGCCTATGACCTGCTTGTCCAACCGGCGGTTTTCCTAATGGTATCTAAAGAAATACCGGAAACGCGCGCCGCGAATGTGGCAACGTGCCGTGTGCTATGTGCACCGAACATTGACACATCCACGCCACTTTCGCTCAACACTTGTTTAATTCATCTGCTGATGGTTTGGGAGGCCGCAGACTTGAACGGTCGTTTGAATGTTAATATCAGGTTATTAATTAGTTACTGGTCTAATATTCTTTGTGAGTAGTATATAGTCCTCTATGACGGTAGTTGGATAAATTGACCTATTCTCATTAAAATGCGGCAAAAACAATACCGGCTGGTCACGTCCAGCCGCAGATGTTTTAATCTCATCTGATATTCCTATGTTAACGCCCGGGGAACATATCAATATACTATCTAATTTTATCAGCGAAAAAGTTTGCACTATATGTGCTGTGCACAAAGCAAGTAGTATCACCAATTTTTTCGTGATTTTTTCTATCGAAAGGTCTCTATTGGGTGTCCAATTCGCGATAAAATTTAATACTATCTGTGGGTCACAAGTGAAAGAAAACTTCGGTGTGGCTGGTCTTAATTTTTTTTTTTTTTTTTTAACCTTTGAGTAATCGTTTTACTTGAGGCTGTTCGGGGAGCCGTATGCGGCCCCTTCAGTAAAATACCATTATAGACGAAAGAGTACACTCGTAAGGGCGAAGTTTATAAGTGAGACAAGAACTGCCACCATAATTTATAGGTCCCGCTGTATTGGTCTAATGTATTTTCAGACAAGGATGCCATGATTAAGTCTAGTGCCTGGCTTGGTTACACCCAGGGTAAACTGTTTCAGGTCGTGATGTTAAGTCCTAGAAGAGGACGAAGGAAGATTGAAATTTGGTTTAAAGTATATAACGTCATATTGGATCATGCTTAATAACATTGGGAACCAAGGCTGAGATGGCCAGTAGGGAAATATTAAGATACCCTCTGCTTCGACATTTATGATTTTTTTTCTAAGCATTTCAAAATCATCGTAAATGGGCATACAAAAAAAACTGTTTCTAACTTACAGTAAATGCATCTTCTGTGAATGCATCCGGGTTCTATTTCCTGAAGATATAAGTAAGTAGTACATTTGGCGTTGGTTCAAGAAGCGAAAAGATCGATTACTGGTTCACCGAATGCTGTTGTCACTCTCAGATATTCCGAATCAGATAATTACCATTCCATCTCAGGATTTTTCCTTCGAGATTCCTGGTCTACTTCTATATTATCTTACGTGTTGATATATGATGCAAAAATCCAAATATTTCACTCCTGGCACCATTGCCAAATGGATCTGGTCAAATCACTAAGATGAGGTAACTGAATTCCACCCATCCTATTTATATTGCTAATAGCGGTCGTATTATCAACGCGTAACAGTATATTAATATTAGTTTTCACGCGAGAAAAACATTTTAGGGCGAGAAAAACAGCTAGTAATTCTAATTAATAATTTATGTGGGAATTACGTTCACTAACTGTCCGTACCCACCGTTTGCGCGGTTATTCTCGCAATAAGATCCCCAACCTGTCCCGGATGCGTATTTAAAAATTTTCAAGTCAAAGTTTAGGAATAATAAGTGTATTTGATGTGGTACGAATGCTGTTCGACTACCACGTTAAATCTAGTAAGATAAAAGTTAGGTTAAAATTTTACATCGTAATTTTTGTGCTTTTTAAGAATGAGGTATTTTTGTCTCTCTAGCTTCTTTGTATACCTACATACAACCATATTTTGCAGCCAGGCAGGCTGAGGTAAGAACACCTATTAAGTGAGCGAAATCTCTAATAGTACAAATCGGTAGGCTAAAAAATTTTTGCACTAAGTTCAAAAATATTAATCCCAATATCAATTCAAAATAATTATCCCTTGTCTGAGGGAAGCAATATTGTCATATCTACTGAGTTGTACATAAACCGTAAAAATTTGCAACACTGTTGAGGATGTAAATTACTCTTATCGTAATTAATTACGAAACCTAGACAGTTAAGTAACCTTCGGTTCAGTTTCATTTACGTTTCTAAGGCATTCATCAAAGCTGTCCCCAATGCACATTATGTCGTCTAATTTTATGACCGATTGAAACCCGCGATATTTTAAATATCTAACTACCTACTTCCTTAATTATTTCTGTAAAGGTTCGCGGAGCGGAACATCGCCCATAGGGCATCGCAATAAACTCGTAAGTCAATATTTGTGCATTTTCGTTTTTGAATCGTAAATATTTACGTTGGGAGGACGTTACCGGGACAAGTAAGTAGGATTCTTTTCCTATGGCTAATGCCATTTTTTGTTTCCCTCCGCTTGAGAATGAATTATGAGGGCTTTTATTTTGCACTACAATATGAAAGAATGGTATACAATAACCATTACGAACCCATTCTAAAACCATGAAATTTTTAGTAACCTTTAGCCAACAAGGATACTAATGCTGCAGCCTGTCAGCGTGTACCTGTGTTAGTGCCGTGTTGGGGCACGCTTGTTGGTGGGGTTCGTCGCGCTGAAAGTCGAAATCGAATTCGCGTTGACAGCGGTGGCATCGTCGCTGGCGTGCGGCGGTACTGAGTTCGGTACGATCCTGCCCGCCCCTCCCTGCCTGACGACTGGTAGTGAGGGTAACATCTCGCCAACCAACTGGTATGGTACCATTGGGTACCATCTCCTTCATGGTCCTGAATCACTGCCAAAAGGATTTATCCAGTCCCGGAGTGATGAGCTTCAATCTTGCTTGTGTCTCGGTAGCAATCCGATAAAATTTTTACAGCTTGTACCTTGTCATCGCCGGTCAATAACAAAGTCATCGCTTTGTTTATGGCTGTTATACCCATGCCCAGCTGATCTTGCCTCGTCTGGAGCTTCTTGTCTCGGGCTCTAACAATATCTGAGACAGATTTTAATAGTTTACGATTATTTAGGGTCACGTACTCCTTTAAAAGATTTTAAGAGATAAGAAGAAAAGACAGAAGTTTGAAGGCCCTTTTCCCTTAAAATTGGAAGCCATCACTGCGCCAATTTTTTGTGGATGTCGGGGCCATAAATCGGAATATCGTCCGCAGTTTCACCCAATGCTTGCAATAACTCTGGTTTGATATCGATGGAGGCAGTACCCCAGCGGTGATGGACGCGACGGCGTCGGTGATCGAGATAACAGGGGCGGTACGTCATTGTGCTCATTTGACCCTTGTATTCCGTTTTCTAACGAAAACGATTAAATTAAAACTTGAAGGTAGGTACTTTTATTTATTTATTTTACAGAATTAAAAATTCGGTAACAAACAAGAGTTAAATATTCTTGGCATCAGCTGAACCATCGTGTTAACCCGCAGTTAACCGCCAGGAAAGCTTACAGACACCTTTACATATAATATAAGGTCAGTTTGACCCGCGCTCAACTGTTGGATTGATTTTTAGCGTCATGCTTATCCCTCGTGTTAACCCGCAGTTAACCGCCAGGAAAGCTTACAGACATCTATACATATCATGTCAGGTTGACCCGCACTCAAACGTTGGGTTGGTTTTTAGCGTCATGCTTGTCCTTCGTGTTAACCCGCAGTTAACCACCAGGAAAGCTTAAAGACACCTTTACATATCAGGTTAGGTTGACCCGCGCTCAACCGTTGGGTTGATTTTTAGCGTCATGCTTGTCCCCCGTGTTAACCCGCAGTTAACCGCCAGGAAAGCTTACAGACACCTTTACATATCAGGTTAGGTTGACCCACGCACAACCGTTGGGTTGATTTTTAGCGTCATGCTTGTCCCTCGTGTTAACCCGCAGTTAATCGCCAGGAAAGCCCACTCGACGTTTTATGCACATCAAAGAATCACTGTAACGTATTGTTAAAGTACATACCCACATTGTCCTCGGAATCCGACGATGAGTACATGATTACACGTCGATGTTTCTGTTCATTTTTCTTCTCAAGTTTTTTTAATTTTTCACTATGAATTAATGAATGAATGAATACACTTTTATTGTACACCACAAAGATTACAGTGAAATAAACAAATATAATAAGTATAATATTTAATTTTTTCCTCAGCACTTCGTTTAGACATTTTAGAAGCGTGCGCTTGATGCCTCGCACGGAAAAAGAATGACGACTCATCAGAGAGGCTACCCACAAGAATAAAAAAAAAAAAAAATATTGAATTACCTACCTAAATGTGCGTTATGTTGCCTGCAGGATTAAGGACTACCATGTTGTTAAATATATCTGAAGAATCAAGCGACGAAATATAATAAGTGATCAAACGAACTTACCTGAAGTGAAGTTCGATCATTATTATATGAGTTGCTTCATCCGAAGATATAATTAATTACAAAGGTAGTCACGTTATTCACTCGAGATAACTCCGCGAATTTCACAGATATATACCCTATTTTAAAAATAAATCACCTTGGCAGCACCGTCTTAAGTTTGCTCATTCTTTTTAGAGATGTATACGGTTCAAAACTTTTTTATTTGGGCAGTCAGGGAGGGTGGGTAATTATATCTTCGGATGAAGCAACTCATATAATAATGATCGAACTTCACTTCAGGTAAGTTCGTTTGATCACTTATTATATTTCTTTGCTTCATCCTCAATATAATTAATTACAAAGGTAGTTGTTTAGAGTAAAAAGTTTTGATAAACCTGTACGCAATACAGATTTTGTAAATCGTGTATTTTTAATCACTCTCTTACGGAAATACTAATTAATTTGCTTGCGTACACTTTAACAATATTAATATTTATTTATGATATTATTATTATAATATTATTTAATACTATAAATTAGAATATATTTATTTTTATGATTAGGTATAATTCGTAAATTGATTCACTATTAGATGTGTTAACGCAATTATTATTAAGACCTGTCTTGGCAGGGTCTGGCATAATCTCCCTCATCCGCCATGGATCTAACATTTAAACAGCGAAAGAATGAGTTCGATGTGTTAGTCGAGCCTGCCGTTTTTCTAATTGTCTCAACGCTCGCCTGAGCGTGAGGTGCTGTGTGCTTGTGTCAACGCTGCTCCCTGATAGCGTTAACTTGATCCACCTGCTGATCGATTGAGGTGCGGCCCTTTTGTAAGGCTTCTTGTACGTAAATAGCAGGTTATTTGTCCCCTCAGATCTTATATTTTTAGTTCTGGAAATATAGTGTGTGGAGGGGTGTAGCAGGGCAGATGCTCAGATTTTCTTGAAAGTAAGGTAGGAAGAGAGAAAGAGAATAGGCGTGGTATCTGCCCGCAGCGTGTTTTTTTTTTTTTTTTTTAATAATTTACCTACCGTTATTCTAATTTAAACCCCGATTTCAAAAGTAATATTGCTTTCCAATTTAATTGACGGAAGAGTTTGTAGTCGTTGTCGCATCCCCTTTTTTAATATAAAGAGCCATATGGTTGGCATGAATATTTTCCCCATTCTTCGGGGAATCATGCGTCGATTTCCCAAGCGCCGAGTGTAATTCTGAGTCGATTTCGAGTTGACCGACCTTTAATAAAGTAATTTTGAACCCTTTGTCAGGAAATGACCATTCAGTATCTGGATTAACTGTACTAGACTCGGCGTCGGCTTGATTTTCTTTGGTGTTTACGTATGACGCAAAAAAAAACAAAGCTCACATTGTTCTCACCAATGTCAACTGGTTCTAGTTAACTTATTTAAGTGAGGGTATTGAACGCCTCTCTTTCAATTAATATAACTTCTTACCGTCGTAGTGTCGACATGAACATTGCACAGTTATTTAAGTTACGAGCAAGACTTTAAAACCGAGGAAAATGGCCATTATTTCTTCCAAATATTTAATAATATGGTCTTCTATAATATCTAATAATATGCTACTTGCTCTGCTTGTTCATCTACCATTGCTTTTAATTTTAAGTGTTTCGTAACAATTAGTGTTTTCAGACAAAGCGAAGAAAAGGTGGGTAGTTAGTTCCCTTACGCTTCGCTTGGCTCGTCGTGGCAGGGACACTACCGTCTCTCCAGATAAATAATATTATATTTTTGTTTACAAGTAGGTACTCGAATATAGTTAACGGCTGGGCAAGCTACTAAAGCCCCGTTGAGCGAATTTTACGAGCATAGTTGAGTGAATTCGTGAATTTTATTACATTTTTCGAATGTATAATATGATATGTAGAAATAATAATGATAAATGTCTTCTAACCTAAATAAATCCGAGACACTTGGGGGGTAGGTACTAATTTAATTTAATCGTGATTGATGACAAGTTGTAACAATAGTGTTACCATAATAATCGTTATAGTTGTGTTTTAATTTTTATTAATTTTCATAATAAAAACACTTAACGTAATATTTAATTCAGAATATTTACGTTTTCTCTGATACCTCGTAATCGATGAAGACTCGCAGTAAACCTCGATACGAAAAGTGTACCGTTTTTATGTACATGCCAAAACAATAATATAGTAGGCTATGTAGCGGTGCGTAAGCGCAAACAAGAGATCGTTTGAAAACAGAAAAGAACTCGTACCTTTTTCCTTCGATGATGATGACGATGATTTCAGCCGATGAACAATACTGCAATCACACTATCCTACAATAACACTCGATCTTCTGCACTTCTGGTTAAGGCTTGGCACCGGAGGCTAAGCGGAGAAAACAGGTTTGCTAGATCAAATGGTTTAGGTATTTACTATTAAATAACAGACTTACAAAAAATATATGATATACCTTAAGATATTGTCTAAAGAATGTGCTAATTCGATACACGATACGATGTACTTCACTCGATCAAATAAAATCTTGAAAAAGGCTAAAATAAAATTCTAAAACGAATTGTTTAAATATAAAATTTCTGAATTTGCACATAATTTTTATATGGAGATATTTCCCTTTAAGTACTACAGAGAACCTGCTAAATTTTGGTTTTCAACTAAAGTTCTATATTTATTAAATTCAAATTTAACCCAGAACTTGAACGTTGCCCAACGTTTTCAGAACACGCCACGCTGCCCGCTACCCCGCCAGTCTCAATCGAGCGCTTGCCGAGGTTGGGTCTGTGTCAATTTCTCCGTCCAATCTTACGTTTGCGCATCGCTAAAATGGCTAATAGAAAAACAAAATTATAAAGAAATCAGTGGTTAGATCTAAAAGAAGGATAGGAAGAGAGAACTACATGAAAAGATATGGAAATTACTCTCTTTTTATGCCTAGTAAAATTATGTACATTTAATTGAGGCGCGCGCGGGCGGCACCCCACACCTCACCTCCTAAAATCTTGCCTCGCGTTGAAATGTATCGCCTTAAACTATTAAGTGCGGCGCGCTGAGCGCGTGCGGTCGTTATCTCGCGCGAAAAAGTAATGAGCAAACTTAAGACGGTGCTGCCAAGGTGATTTATTTTTAAAATAGGGTATATATCTGTGAAATTCGCGGAGTTATCTCGAGTGAATAACGTGACTACCTTTGTAATTAATTATATTGAGGATGAAGCAAAGAAATATAATGTAACCAAAAAGTAGCAAAATTTTGCCTATAAAATGCATTATTTGACGTGTGCTGAGAAAACTATTAATTATTCATAAAAATTTTGTACTACATGATTAAAGTACTTATTATTATCTACAAAAAAGTCCCTGAGTGAATATATCTAACTATCATATTTAAGTCACAATATTAGCTTTTGTGTTTTAAAATTTATTATTATCGTATAGTATTCCTTACTAATACATAATTATAAATGTGTTTGTTTGTTAGTGTGTCCGGCAATCACGCTGCAAGTAAGCTACGGATTGACGTGATTTCTTGGATAGATCAGAACCTGGAGGGTAAAATAGGCATCCCGGAAAATCAAAGAGTTCCCGCGGGATTTTAAAACTAAATCCACGACGACGAAGTCGCGGGCATCAGCTAGTACTTTACAAATACAAAGCGTGCTGTCAGTTCAGCCTAAGGGCTGATTTTTACCAACGTAAAATAAGTCTTATCCGAGCGTCAAGATATTTTGGCAGATTATAAATACAAAAGCTTTCATAATTCCCAACGTTACTCGACGTTGGTGAAATCGGCATTAAAGTAATAGCTGAGAACCGAGCTATTAATTTGTGATCATAAACATAATATCAGCATCAGCTAGTCTAAAAACTATTTACTATAGGTAGAGTCAGTAACAGATGCATTGTACCTAAAAGCCTTTACCTTCTACATGACTAAGTTATTTGACCGTACAAAGGCATTCTGGTAGAGCTGTAACGAATCGAGAAAACGCCTGGCCCAATACGAAAATTCAACCCCTCTCGTATTCAGAATATTGACATGCGTTCATCAATCAATAAGCTAAATAAGGAAAATCCTATAACTGTTTATTTTTTATTGCAATTTTGCAAGGGTTTAATTGAAGACTTGGTGAGAGACACACAGGCTACATTTTAATCCGAAAAAATATATAGGGTTCCCGCAGGATTTTCAAAACTTACTTCACGCGGACAAAGTCGCCGGCAAAAGCTAGTATCACATTAATTTCATGAATTCTGCATGAATAATTATTATTTGATTCAATCATTATTAGATTCTGCATTTACCTAGTTTTTCATTAATACTTTCATGAGTTGTGGTTGGCAAACAGTGAGTTGCATGTTTAAATCGAGAGTTTAAAACAAAGTCTGTTTGTTTGACGAGGGGAAAAAGTTACTGAATAGTGCACGGAGTTCGCAGTTGTTGCTATCATGCATAGTCATCTGACCTGACCACTAAGTGCCAGCTGCTTTGAACAAAAAGTATTCAGTGAAACTATTTCAGCGCGCAAGGAAAATCTACGTGGAGATTTTTCGACACGGAGAGAATTTTCAGAGGAAATAAGAATGGAACCTACAACTTGTATTTTCAAATTTGCTTTTTTGACTGTTCAAAATAAAACAGTTATGTTTATATCAATGTATGTGTATGTTAGTATGTTTAAGTTCCAGCTGCTTTGTACAAAAAATAATTCCGTGAAACTATTTCAGCATTCAATGAAGAACTATGGGGAGGTTAAGGTATATAATTAGGTGGTATTTGATGGTGTGAACTGTGAATTCAAATATTAAATAATTTTATAAGATGCTACCCAACGTATCAAAAACAAGCGATAACGAGTATTCTACAAACTATCGTACGTCCCCATTTTACACCGACGCAGATACATAAAGGTACAATTCCTATACCTAGCAGACCCATACCACGAAATTAACTCTGGCATAACTAATTTTAATTTTAATGTCTGTTAATTTTATCCCTTCCTACTTATCCTTACTGGTAGATATAATACGAAAATTTGTTTTTTTGCTCTTCAATGACGCAGCAACGAAGCACCGGATCGACAAATGAAGCTGAAACTTTGTGTTATCATCGAAAACATCTGCATCTCAACTTTCACACTCCGTTAATAGGGGTTGCGCTTAAAATACAATTTTCATTGTATAAAAGTGAAGGTTTTAACGTCGTAAGATAGATAAATGCATTATATGTATATGGAGTGCAAACCAATGCCCACCAAATGCTGCTTTTATATTTAGTGACCTTATGCAAACAGTCCGATCTCCCGAATGGCCGGCCGTATGGTACCCAGCGAGTTACATGTTACTAGAACATGTAACGTAGCACGAAGTAAGTATGATGGTCTTTTACTTTGTGAACAATATTACACAACAAAGAGTGACTTTATGTTATTGCAGTTAGTAATATTATCGTCCTTGCGTAGGTCGTATTTTCATCCTAATGTGCTTCGTATGACGTAAAGATGTGTAGTGCTTAAACAAGTCATTAAGTTCTTACGAGCATGAAGAAGAATTTAATTTATTTTAGCGCCGAACAGGCTAAGAGGCGCAAATATGAAAAACTTGACAGTGGTTTCATATTTGTGCCTTTTGGTGTAGAGACCCTGGGGCCGTGGGGCCCGGAGGCTCGAGCGCTTTTTGTAGAGCTAACTAAAACGGTGATCGAGTCTACCGGGGATCCAAGAGCTGGCAGCTACCTTGCCCAAAGGATTAGCTTGGCCATCCAAAGGGGTAATGCTGCCAGCATCTTGGGTACCATGCCACACTGCAGTGACTTCGATGGGGTTTTAGATTTTATTTAATTTTTATTTTAGTTTTAATTTTAGAATAAATTTAATTTTAATGTAGTAGGTAGTTTTAATTTTAGAGTAAATTTAGGTTTAATGTAGTATACTGTATAAAGTCAAATTGTCATAATAAAATATACCTATTACTATTTTCTATTTATTTTATCTTTAATATTTTTGCAGTGTGAACTGCAGAATGTGCAGTGCACAATAACCAGTCATCGAGGGCTTACGAGCATCAAAGACATCGAGATCAAGATTTTTTTTAAATGTATGACGTAGTTCTTAGCAAAATGCGGGGATGCATTATATAAACGCCTGATTTTAAAGGTCTGTTCCTCTGTAGATTTTTATCTTGACGGTTCTATAAGGTAGAAATTATTATTATTATATCGTGATGTACTCGTATCACACGCATGTGTAGTGGTGTTGTATGTTGCTCTACAGGCGTTTATCTCACTGACAATATAGTCTAGGCAATGAAGCTAGTGGACCCCAACATCAATTCCTCAGGCGACGAAACTTTACAGAATGATAAAGTATCAGTAGTTAAACGTATTTTATAAATATCCAAAAAAAAATTAGAACGGAAGTTAGGTATTTTTACCTAAACTCTTTTATGCTTAATATCTCAGTTCGGCAAAATGCTCGGTCAAAACTTTCTTCACCTAAAACATTCATGTAAAGTCTAGAAACAAAATATAAAATATCCAAAATATACTCCTAGTCGAAACCACCAAATTTTGAAAAATACGTTTTTTCAATGTAACTTGCAGCGAAAAATTGCTCTGTGAATTTTTTTCACTGGAATGTCCTTTTATAGCCGTTTTATACCTACAACTTGAAAATCCAAACAATATACCAAGAGACTATATTTTTTTCAAAAACTACCCATTTCCTCACAGTGCAAAATTTCTCCATCCATTTTTTTTATTGATATGATTACAATTATTTTTTTTGTATCAAGTATCAAAATATCCAAAAAAATAATCAAGCGCATTAAAAACTATAAACATTTTAGAAAGAAATATTTTATATTTAACCCATCAAGGGAAGCAGGAGCGTGGTTGACGTCACGAGACCCGACATATTATCTGTCTATTATATCGACATATTTTTTCTACGGTGACGCGAGCCTGCACTCGATAATCGACTGTATTTCGTTGAATCGACAGTGCAATTGTCAATCAAAAACTGTTGCCAACGACGGTGACTATGACGATCAATTATTCGTTATGATTTATGAACTATACCGAAGATGTCCCAGATGTCAGTCAGCCTATACGACATTAGTATGGCTCTCAAACAGCTCAAGAACAACAAAGCGCCTGGTGATGACGGAATCACTGCGGAACTCCTGAAAGCGGGTGGACGTTTATAGGTTGATAAAGAAGAAAAAGATATGAATATTTTTTACTTTTTAAAATTTAAAAAAAAATTTGATGATATTATGTTTTAGCTCAAGCTTTACGACCATTAGAATAGAATAGAATAGAAATGTTTTTTTATTCAAATAAACTTTTACAAGTTTTTTTACAATCATCAATGAGTCTACCACTGGTTCGGAATGCCGTTCCTGCCGAGAAGAACCAGCAAGAAACTCGGCAGTTGCTCTTGTCAAAATACTTTTACAATATACTTAATAGATATTATGCTATGTATGCATTACATAGTGTAGTACCATTGTTTTGTTTTTAGTCCTATGTCCCCCAAGTGGGGCAGAGGGCGTCCACAGTACTACGCCATACCGATCGGTTTTGAGCCACAGCCTTAACTTCGTTCCACGTCATCCCTATCCTCGCAACCTCCGCCAGAACTGTACGCCGCCAAGTTTGCTTAGGCCGGCCCCGCTTTCTCTTTCCCTGAGGGTTCCAGTGGAGAGCCTGTCTCGCTATGTTGTTGGGTTCCCTTCGAAGAGTGTGACCGATCCATCCCCATTTACGACGTTTAATCTGCTCGTCCATTGGCGATTCTTTACAGCGTATCAAAAGATCGATGTTACTGATCTTCTCCGGCCAGTGTATACCGAGAATGCGGCGGAGGCACCGGTTGACGAAAACTTGGATTTGATGCGATATGGCTTTCGTGACTTTCCATGTCTCGCACCCATACCATATAGTACCATTAGTAGTGACCTATTTATTCGAAAATTCATGTTTAAGAACACCAAAAATCTAGATCGTCAACGACATTTTTAGCGAATATTGAGACGTAAATAAGACAGATCGAAAGAGCGTTAAAAACTGAGTATGATATCATTAAAAAGTTCAAGTTTTGGCCAAAATGTCCTTTACGCCCTTTGTAATCTGAGGTCCGTGTGTAATCCGATACATCGATGCTGGATATTACAAATTTTGTAAGCGACAAACCCCTAATTTTCAGGAGGACCAAACAAAATTTTACCTTTTAAACTGTCAGAACTCTCATTTTTAGGGTTCCGTACTCCGTACTAAAAACGGAACCCTTCTAGAATCACTTCGTTGTCCGTCTGTCAATACCCTTTTTCTCAGGAACACATGGAGGGTATCAAGTTGAAAATAGTATCAAATACTCAGGTCTGCAATCCCTTGTAGCTGTGACAAAGTCTAAGTCGACGCAATCAAAAGATACGGCCTTTTATGGTCCATCTATGCCGCATACTTTAACACTCGCAAGACCTAGATGGTACTTCCTGTTGACCTAGAATCATGAAATTTGGCATGAAGCAATGTCATGTAGCACAAGTAAAGGATAAAATCCGAAAATCGTAAATTTGTAGTTGCATCAAAATTTTTTTTTTTTTGTGATCAGTATATCCTACTATCCTAGTTCCTACTATGCGATGCGATGACTATGCAAAAGTTTGTGAGGATGTATGGATGGATGTTTATTACTTTTTCACGCTACAACGAATGAACCGATTTGGCGGAAATTTGGAATGGAGATAGCTCATAAACAGGATTAACACATAGGCTACTTATTATCCCGGAAAATTACAGAGTTCCCGTGGGAATCAAAAAACCTTAAATCACGCGGACGAAGTCGCGGGCATCATCTTGTATAGTATAACAAAAAAATATGAATAATCAATTTATTATAATAATATCAAAAAATTTTGGAATAAAATAAAAAAAATTGGTTGTCTGTAAAGTCGGTTTACGGACCATAGTTTTACGTGATAACGTCATAAAGAAACATCGATGAATAAATGTGTCACAAGCCAACGCTTGGGCCGGTCATGCCTCTCTATCGCTTGTTCCGCGCTCTCGCTTTCACCCTCAGGCTCAGGTGGAACGTGACACTTTGTCGTGCGTGCAGCTGGTGTTCATTGATTTATAAGACGTTATCACGTCAAAAGAATCTTACACCTTAAGCCTAATAGTATAATAGAAGTAATTTTGTCGTAACTGCCTGAAAAGTCTTGCTCACTCAGCTATTAATTCATGATATAAAGCTTATACAATTATCAGATTAATGACGTGAGTTGCTTGTCAAAATTGGTTCGATGACAATAAATAGAAAATAGTAGTACTCTTAAATAGAAGACAACTCATTGCTTGATAATTTTAGAGTTTTTTTTAGAACATTTGAAGTATAAAACCGTATTGATATTGTTCTATATTTGCATTAAACTTTTCAGATCATTGCATTTTGCCACAGATATGTCAGGTTCCAATTCAATTCTTACATCTTTAGAAGATTTTTGGTGCATTTGAAATGTTGGACTCTTCTTCCACTGATTTTTAACAATCATTAATTTTCATAGAGACACTTCTTTTATGCATTTTTTCTAAATTGACTTAGTTTATTAACAAAGAGCTTTTGCTATTTGTAAATAAACTAAGCTAACGCCTTTTGCTGTTTGTGTCGTTTAGGCTAAGGTCGATTCTTAAATATTTAAAACTTATTATTCCAAGACATTACCAAGTATGTTAAAAACAATATACTTTGTAATGTCTTTGGATGTTATCTAGCACATTCGATTGGAATCAGACCATTGCATAGACAGGGTCGTCTTAACCACACTGGACGGCGGGGTGCGAAAATCCGCCTGCGCCCCCCTTGCCAACAAAAAAAAATAATTAATTCTCCATTTTTGTATTTCATTTACTCTAAAATAAAGTTACATACTTTATAATTGACTTCAAAAAAAGGAAGTTTATATCGGCGCGCAATCGGCTCATATTTTTTTCCATGCAGGTATGTACACCAATTTCTTCGAGATTTCAGACCGTATCGCATTTTTTTTTATTTGAAAGAGAATGTTTGCTATTAACTATGAAGATTTAGAAAATATCGATATAATGTAAGTAATAGGTATCAAGCATAGACTACATCGTTAAGCTCGAGGCCCCAACTCCTCAATTCTGATGCTGCAGGGTGCTGCACTCTTAAGCTGTGAGAATTTAGGAATTTTTGATTGTGAATTCATATTGTAAAGACCAATTACCTTTAGTTAGACTACACCACGAACTCCAGATTCTATCACCTGACCTGAAAATCAGACCTGATGCTGCAGAATATTGCACTCCTAGGCCACTAAAAATAATAACGATTTTCAAAAAACTAACTTCAAACGCCTCTATAAATTACATATATAATCTTTGTTTCTACACGTATGTTGAAGTTGGATGGGCATATAAGAAACGTCGAAACAAACGGAGGCGCAACGCACACCAGATTTACACATTTGCCGCCAGTAGGCTATTCAAATTTTGCCGCCCCTACAAATCTCTACAATATTGTGTCAAATCCTAGATTATTTTAACGACCCAATGATTTAATTAAGGCTAGCTGAGTCTGGTGGGCCGAAGCCCAGCAGCATCAGGATTGAAGAGTTGGTACCTTGAGCTCAATGATATAGGCCAGTGATTAACGGCCGTACTACGCAGCTATGTATTCCATACTTGATACCTAAAATATCAATCTGTAATGGAAACTTTCGCGAGCGAAGCGATCGTGAAAATATTTACTAAGTCAGAATCTAAAATTTGATCTATACGATCTAAAATTTTACTTTTTTTATTACTTACTACAAATATTACATCTTGTATCTCCAGTCCTTATTTATAAGAGATATCAAAATTTAAAATATACAGATCGATAGAGATAAAAATTTCAAGTTCAATGGTGTATCAAGTGTACTTAGGACAAAATGTCCCTTACGACATTTGAAATTTCCAGCGTCGATATCAGTTGCATAAACTGTCTAGCATTATGCTTTAAACAGTTTGCAAATTTCTGGCGTGCCAAATACGTACTTAAACAAAATATGTATATTGAATACATTTCCTCCTTTATTTCCTCAAATCCAAGTAATGAAAAAAAATTGAATTTTAAGCTATTGCATAGCTTTTATCGCGGGCTTTGAACTAGGACAAACAGTTTGAGCGCGGCGACCGAATCAAGAAATTCCGTAACGAAAATAAACCTAACACCGTCGTTCAGTACGCGTTAAACATTTTAGAGGTTCACAAGTAGCTCTGTTCGGCGCAGTAGGCGAGCGGCCGCTTTCTTTACCGTATGGTGTATGATGTCGCAGGTTCGAATCTCACTCGCGAAGAAGTGACAGTGCGCTTTTCTTTTTAATTATTTTTTTGCATAATTTTTATTATGCAAAAAAAAATATTGCATAAATATTATAATTGCATAAGTTGATAAAAAATGCTACGCAATAGCTTTACTGCGGCAGTCCCCGAGTGCCACTTAATTTTTTATTTTAATTTACTTACCTAGACATAAGCTTACAAAAAAAATAATTTATGAGCCCTTATTTAAGCTCATTTATCTTGTACAAATAAATTAATGTTCAGTTACACGTTTATGTCCAATATTTAGCATTGTAGAAAGCATGTAGTAACATGTATATTATTTTGTGAAGTCGCTTCGCTCGCGCACGCTAAACTATACCCAATGTTTCAAGAATTAAGGTGCATTATCGCGAAAACGCAGTTTAGATTTCAAAAAATCTGTTTCAATATCAATGTTCTGCGTGATATTTTTTTTGGATATTTAGGATAAGAGTGTAAATGTGACTACCTACTATGATAAAAAAAAGAAATTGGATTGAGAAATTTTTCATACCGAGTTATAAACAATTTTCAGTTGAAGTAAGATAAATAGATTTTGGTATGGATTTTTTTTTGGATTTTCTTACACGTTATGCTAAATTACATTTTAAGGACATTTAAAAATGAAAAATTGACTGAGCAATTTTGTGGTCGAAATTACGGACAAAAAAGGAAACCTCTTTAAAAAGTGACAGTTCCGTTTGAAAAAAGTTTTGGAATTTTATCAAGTACCTCTTATTAAGGCTAATAATTAGTTTGGTAAAAAAAAAATTGGACGGAGAAATTATTTATTTCAAAATATTGAGCTATTTGTACTTTTAGGTATAAATACCTAACTTCCGCATGTTTTTTTTTTGGATATTTTTGTGTAAATTTTGGGTCATCCCATACTACAACCCTGCCAAATTTCATCGACTGAGGATTTGATGTGGGGGTCTCCATACAACAGACCGCCCCATTGCCTAGGCTAATATACCACACAATGGCTACGGTTGTTTCTGATAAATTGCCCTGATTTATCTTAAAACCGACCTGCACGTATCGTGCGGAACACGTATGCATTGGACAGCGATCTGATATATCGGCCGCAGTCATCTTGTCATGTGCTAATTTACTTGTTGATTTCCTTTTTATTAATCCTTTATTTGGCTTCAGTATTCTTTTTTTTAATTGAGATCAGGTTATAATATAGGTCCCCCAATGTTTATATGGTTAAACACAATTTCTGAACTCATTCTAGATTTCTAAAAATAGTACCCTCTTAACGGTATTTTCTACGAATAATATAATTTACTTAATATTACTTTACCTATGAAATTGCCTTTCTTCAGTACTGGTCATTTCAAATAAAAAAAAGTTTGTAATGGCTCTGTATTCTAAATTCAAATTAATTTTGTTTTAAAACCATGACATTCTATTTACAAACTCAGTCTTTTGTTTTTAGGGTTCCGTACCCAAAGGGTACCAACGGGACCCTATTACTAAGCCTACGCTGTCCGTCCGTCCGTCCGTCCGTCCGTCCGTCTGTCAGCGGGCTGTATCTCGTAAACCGTAATAGATAGACAGATGAAATTTTCACATATTATGTATTTCTATTGCCGCTATAACAACAAATAATAAAAATTAAATTAAATTAAAAAAATTAAATTAAAATATTTCCATGGGTACATGGAAATATTTTTATTTAATTTTTTTAACGGAACCCTAAAAGAGCGAGGCCCGACTCGCACTTGGCCGATTTTTTGATTAGCGTTGTATTTTCATTACATTTGAACATTTTTCGTCATAATGGATATTTTAAAAATTCATGTAATTATGGAATATGAGGACCAACGCGACACAAACGGCCCGTAACATCAAAAACGTTTACGGAGAGAACTGTACAAACGATCGCACAACCCGTTATTGGTTTTCCCGGTTCCGTTCTGAAAATTTTGACTTGAAAAATGAAGCTCGTGGTCGTCCGGAGACTTTGGTTAACAATAATGAATTAAAGGCGATTGTGGAAGCTGACGAAACTCAATCTACAGCTGAGCTAGCTAGCAGCTTTTGATGTAAGCATCAAAACAATATTGATCCATTTGCGACAAATTGGCAAGGTAAAAAAGCTTGATAGATGGGTGTCCCACGACCTTAACGATCGCCAGCGCAACGTACGCGTCGAGACCTGCCTTGCGCTGCTCAACAGGCAAAGAAATGAAGGAATTTTGAAACGAATTGTTACGTGCGACGAAAAATGGATTCTGTTCGACAATCGAAAGCGCTCAGCAAGTTGGTTAGACCCTGGTTCAGCACCAAAACAATGCCCTAAACCAAAAATGACCCCTATAAAGGTGATGGTCACTGTTTGGTGGTCTAGTGCGGGTGTGATTCACCACAGCTTTTTACAAAACGGCATGAGCATTAATGCAGATGTGTACTGTGAAGAACTGGAGAGAATGATGAAGAAGCTTGCACATCTGCAACCAGCTTTGGTCAATCGGTCGTCCCCACTGCTCCTTCACGACAACGCGCGACCCCATACTGCGCAACAGACAGTCTCCAAGCTGCAAGAGCTGGGGTTGGAAGCTCTCCCTCATTCGCCATACTCACCAGACCTTGCACCTACCGACTATTACTTTTTCCAAAATTTAGACACCTTTTTAGTGGGTAAAAAATTCAATTCCCGAGAGGCAGTACAAAATGCCTTTGAAGAGTTTGTTGCCTCCCGTCCAGCTGATTTTTACAAGAAGGGCATCAATAAACTGCCAATGCGTTGGCAAAGATGCGTCGATTGCATGGGTGATTACTTCGAATAACAGAAATAAAAAAGTTTGAAAAAATAAGTACTTTCACTTATTGCATACAAAACGGCAATTTCATAGGTAAAGACCTATTATGAAAATTCTTTTTAAAAACCGACTTTATATGCCATGCCACTACAAAGTATAATAATTTATTGTTGCTTATTTAAAAACCGCCCAACCGATTTCGATAAAATTTAAGTGAGACCACCTGGGAAGTATACCCTTTCAAATAAAAAAAGAATTTTCCAAATCGGTTCAGGCGTCTTCGAATAATCGGTGAACATACATAAAAAAAGCCGGCCAAGTGCGAGTCGGACTCGCGCACCGAGGGTTCCGTACTCCAAAAGTAAAAGTAAAATGATAATATTATATTAATTTGCTTATTTATCGTTAACTTTGTTTGTAGAGGTTTATTGTTAATATAAAAAAACTATGCTAGTTAGAGCGTTGGTTTTATTTTTCCTGTAAAATATACATAAACTTCTATTGACCATAATTATTTCAGATTTTTCGATTGGTAAACTTCGGAGATAAGGGGGGGGGGGGACGGTATTTTTTTCGACATTTTGGCCGATTAATCAAAAACTATTATATATAGAAATAAATAAAAAACTGTTTTAGAATGCACAAGTAAAGGCCTTTCATATGATACCCCACTTGGTATAGTTATTTTACTTTGAAATTTCAAACCCCCGATTTTCCCCCTTTTTTAATAAAAAATATTTTTTGATTTTTCTTTATTCCAATGATGTTGGACCACTATTATACACAACTATGCCAAATTTCATGTCGATAGCTTTAATAGTTACTGAAATAATCGACTGTGACAGACGGACGGACGGACGGACGGACGGAGAAAGTCTCACCATAAGGGTTCCATTTTTACCATTTTGGTACGGAACCCTAAAAAAAAGATTCCGATGAATTGAGAACCTCTTCCTTTTTTGAAGCCGGTAAAAAAATCGCAATTAAAATAGTTTTTTCTCAGTACCATGTAAAAGAGCTGTTCATAAACGTTGATATTATCGGAGTACAAGTTGAGCCATTAAAAGTTACCAAGCCAATGAAACGACAATCTCTGAACGGAAGTGACATTTTATAATCGTCATTTCTATTGCAGGAGTTTGCAAAATCTACCAATTCCCAACTAGATTTTTAAAGGTAGTTGGAAATTAATAAATTAAATAGAATTTAGAGCTATGCTCGGTATATCCCTGCGAGATCAAATCAGAAATGAGGAGATCCGTAGGAGAACCAAAGTCACCGACATAGCTCAGCGAGTCGCGAAACTGAAGTGGAATTGGGCGGGGCACATAGTTCGAAGAGCTGATGGTCGTTGGGGGCCCAAGGTGCTGGAGTGGCGGCCCCGCACCGGGAAGCGTAGTGTTGACAGACTGCCAACTAGGTGGACCGACGACATCAAACGAGTCGCAGGGAGTTGCTGGATTCAAGCGGCGCAAGACCGAAGCCTGCAGAGGTCTATGCAGGAGACATTTGTCCAGCAGTGGACGTCTATAGGTCGATAAAGAAGAAGAAGAAGAAGATAGAATTTATTTTTCTTAGCTGTCTTAAATGGTAGGCTAATCGTAGAAAACGTTTCCGAGAAATGCGTACCTGACGGTTCTTAAGTTTGGTTTATTACTTGCAGTGCCACGGTTTCATTGATTATCGTTTATATAAAATCGTTAAAAAGATAGGCTATATTTACCGTCATTTAGAACATTTCACTTCATAATATATATAAATTTATAGCATCTGTGTCTGTCTTTCTATCTAATATCGATATGAGTTTCAAGCTAAGTTCAAGCTAAGAGAAAGAAACTGGCGACGCAGCAACCGTGTGTTATATTATACGAACCATTTAGAGCTACTTTTGCCCCCTTAATAACTCAAAATCTATTTAACATAAACACATGAGATTTGGTTTATTTATGAAAATCCCTTAGATTAACTAGAACCCTTTCATAAAACAGTATTGAGTACAGCTCAAACGGTATTGAGATATCTCAATAACCGTAATAACCTCCAAAAATCGGCGTTTTTACCACTGACTGATATATAGACATAGTTTTTACCAGAAAACCAAATTTTTAAAAGATTAAAATATGTTGTCCATACAATAAAAAAACAGTAACTTGCGTATAACATTAAGATCATAAATTGACTGGCCCTTAATAAAATAACTTGTACCTATGTGAAAACTAGCTAAGCCAAATATGGAGCTTCAATTTATCCTGAGTCTGCTTCTTGTAAATAATTCTACTGTTCAAATTTAAGAATTTATATTTTTAAATAGCAAACATTGTTGTAGGAGATAAAACAAGAATTGTGTTTAGAATTTATATTTTTAGAATGTTGTTTGTTCTTAAAATTAATTTTCTGGATTATCTACAAAACTTGGCACCCATTTAGATCTCAATTCTTTTGTCAACAACCACCCAAATTCTTCATATTGAACTTGGCTTGAATTTTCACATTTATGTTTTTGATGGAATTTTTGTATCAAGAATTTTTTAGAAAATTAATTCATTTAACTAAGGGTCGCTACTAGCGATGACAATAGGGACTGAATTTTCACAGGGACAAATCGCTAGCTACTTTACTCAATATATCTACAGTGGGAATTTTCATCGTGCCTCATAAACTGATCCGAAGGACTCTAGGATGAAATTTAACAAGAGAACAAATAAAACGACGATTTTAATTGAAGAGTCCGATAATTAAGCATGAATGTTTAAATTAATTAATGAATTTCGTGGAATCGACGCTCCCGAGCTCTCCAATCGACTGTAGTGCTCGCGAATAACATTCTTAATTAATGTGAACAAGAACAAACGTTTTGCTATTGTGGATGCTCAAAATTGTTCGCCATTTAGGTCGATTCACTTAATTTGTCGATTAATTTGTTTGGCCGAGATAAAAGACAATTTTATAGTGAACAAAGACAGAACGGTTTTGTTGATTATTCTCAATTTTCATTGTAAAATTTTAGCGTTCAATAACGAGTAAGTACGTTGTTGTTTCTACAGTGGTAGGTACCAAGGAGATAACTTTGTTAGAACAGAAGCCATGGCATGGTGATCGCAAGAAGCGCAGTAAAAGATTGTAAGCCATGATAACGACCACTCTGTCAAAGAGAGATTGATTGTATGAGAAGAACATTGAAAACGCGTGTTTTTTTTTTATTCGATGACAAGCTAGTCCTTGACTGCGATCTCACCTGATGGTAAGTGACGATGCAGTCTAGGATGGTAGCGGGCTTGGAACTTGGAAGGGGTACGGAAGTGAATATTCAACCCATACGCCTAATTGGTTTCTACACGCCATCGTGCCGGAACGCTAAATCGCTCGGCGGCACGTCTTTGACGGTAGGGTGGTAACTAGCCACGGCCAAAGCCTCCCACCAGACCAGACCAGAGAAAATTCAGTAATTAAAATTCCCAAATTGACCCCGCCGGGAATCGAACCCGAGACCTCCCAGTTATAAGACAACAGTGCTCACCACTGAGCCAGGGAGGTCGTCAAAACACAAACACACAAAAGTTAAGACAAATAGATCCAATTCCATTACTACCAGGGACTAAAATACTTTCAAACAAAAAACCTTGGCAGTATCATGGCAGTGCAGTTTCTGCTTTAACATAAATAACTTATTACTTACTTATTGTTAAGTGCTCATTAACGAGGATACACATCGTCGAACATAGATTTCAAGCGAGTGAGCGCTACTGAAATTAAATGAGAGAACAAATAAAACTACAAATTTAAAGCGATTTTAATTGAAGTCCGATAATTAAGTACGAGTATGAATGTTAAAATTAATTAATGAATTTCGTGGAGTCGCCGCTCCCGTTCGAATCAACTGTAGTGATAGAACTCAATGACTCGAAGTTAGCCCAGCAGGCCCAGCATACACGTCGAAGTGATATCTCGCGAAGAGAGAGAGAGATTTTGTCGACGTAGACTGATTTCTCCTAATCTCGTTTACCCTAAAATGGTCATAGTCATAGTCATAGTCATTTATTCATAAGTATTTGTATTACACGTCAATTAGAGATTATTACAATATTACAATTAGATATACAATGTCAATTTTATATAAGTAATTAATTAATATGTCACAATAATCTATAATATAATAAAACTGTAACAGGTCCAATTCTGTACATTGAAGATATTTTGAAAATTTTTGTTTGAGGGCACTCTATAATCGATACTGAAGCCAAAACATTTTTTTTTTAATTTTTTGTCTGTCTGTCTGTCTGTCTATCTGTCTGTCTGTCTGTATCTTGGCCGCGCATCACGCCGAAACTACTGGACGGATTTAAATGAAACTTGGCACGATTTAAGATAATACTACGATGTATAATATAGGATACTTTTTATCCCGAAATTCAGCACGGTTCCCTTGGGAGAGGGGCTGAAAGTCCAAATGGGTATTTCGCTGTAATTCATTAAGGCGTATTCCGATTTAATCCATTCTTTTTTTGTTAGAAAACAGGTTCTTTAGAGATTGTCCTGTAATTATTTCAAGGTCAAATTTCGTAGTTCAGAAATTATAGACATCACTATCTTCAGTATAAGGTCCAAATAACTTGAACCCCGGAATCTACAAGATACTTTGAATGTACGGCTCATCTTAAGCTGGCAAGCGTACTTTATCGTATATAGCCATCGTGGATAGCCCTATTTTGTCAAAGTCAAACTACTCCAAGTCCAAAGGCGTCAGATTTTGCCAAACGATCATTATACCTACATACTACATAGTAGGTATGGATGTAATAGATCGTATGGACTTAATGCTACAGTGTTTTCCTATGCAATTTAATATTCTAATCATACTAATATTATAAATGCGAAAGTGTGTTTGTTTGTTGGTTTGTCCTTCAATCACGCCACAACAGAGCCACGGATCGACGTGATTTTTTGCATGGGTACTATAGTTGAGGACATAGGCTACTTTTTATCTCGGAAAATCAAAGTGTTCACGAGGGATTTTAAAAACTAAATCCACGCGGACGAAGTCGCGGGCATCAGCTAGTATCATAATATAAATGTCAATATTATATATATTTTTTTCTAATATACAAGTTATTAGTATATTTATAATAGTGTACTAGCCTGGCCTAGAATCCTTCTTGACAGAAACTCATTATAACTATAGAAAGACTCCTCGACAAGCCAACTCTTCAGTTTTTGTTTAAAAATGTTAATGTTTTGTGCATTTGTTATGCTGTGGGGGATCCTATTGAAAACCTCGGGACCCATACCTGCACGCAACGAGTGACTAATTTCTCGTCAAAGACTTGGCTTCCTCGTGACAGTAGACGTAGACAAACTGGTGCATGGTGTAGTAGTGTCATAGCACCATACGATAATTTAAAGTTGCAACACAGATTACGTTCATTCAGAAACCATGGTCCATGTCTGAAACCTTTAAAAATGACGAGAAATATCGTTCGAGAAACTTATATCGCCATGAGTTCGTAGAGAAAAATAAAGAAAATAATTTTATGTCTACTTTTGGCGTAACGAGACAAATCATGTTGTGTACAACCATCCTAGCATGCACGTTGAAGTGATATCTCGCGCGAAGAGAGAGAGATATTGTCGATGTAGACTAATTTCTCGTTCGTAGAATCCATGTGTGCAACCATGTTAATGTCGATAGAGATATAGTGATAATACGAGAAAAGACGTAGACAAAATTTTCTGGCACATTTTTCTGGTAGGTACAAGTGACAAAAAATAATTAACTAACGGATTAACTTAAAAGGTGTAGTATGACAGTTACATTAAGACCCTTATCTGTTTTTGTAAATCACGTGGTGATTCAATACCACAAGATCAGACTAGAGCTGGATAAAAATTTAAGAAAGAAATAATATGTTCCTGATGGACGTTGGTCTACAAACTTACATAATATAAAGCCACAGCCCACAGCGAGTATGACTGCAGCAAGGTCATAAACTTCGCCGTTTGTACGGTGAAGGTCATTGTTATTTTATCGTCATTGTGTACAGTAAAGTGTAATTTCACATCATTTCCAGAAAGCCACTTGAACAACAAAGGTAACAAAGGTTTATGCTCCCAATCCGAGCACAACAACAAAATATGAAATCCGTTATAATAAACGAGAACTATGACACAAACTCTGCCAAAATAAACGGTGGTTCAGAAATATTAAACAGTCCGTGTAAAATTTTTGGAGCGAGTGTAGAAGAGAAAGTTATTCTGTTGGATACGCGTCAGCTGGGCGGCATTAGTCGAGCGATGCGAGATTTAATAAAAGCACTGTTTATCACCCCGTCCGCGTCACTCCAACTGAGTCAATTACTAGGACAAAAATGGAAACAAATGAATTTTCGAAAAGTCAACGTTTTCAGCTGAATAATGCTCTAGAAAGTATTGTTAACAGGGTTTTTAACTGAAATTTTATATCGGCGAAACCAAACGTTATTGGTGAGTTTATGAATTTATCGTTTTATCAAAAAAGACCTAGCCTATTCTCTACTAATTTATAAATGCGAAAGTTTGTTTATTTGTCTTTCAATCACACAGCAATGGAGAAACGGATATCGACGTGATTTTGCATGGGTATCGTTGAGGACCTGGAGAGTGACATAGGCTACTTTTTATCGTTGAGATGATGATTCTACTTGTAACTACTACTTGGCTAGGTCGGAAAATCTCCACTACGCAGAAAATATTAAATTACACAAGTATGTGCGCAAACAAAGGTGCTATTCCTGTTTCCTTACTCTCATAGTCTGACGAAAAGGTAATCCGATCGAAGAAGAACGAAAAAGAAGGAAACCCAAAAGTATTTTTTGGTATGATCCACGACTCAAGCCCGGTACATCACGATCCACAACTGAATAAGGTAGCCACTGGTCCCACGTAGTTACACATTATTATGATACAGAAAGCATAACATCTAACCACTTTGAACGCTTTGAACAGAATGTACCAAAATATTTTGTCGCTGTCAATAAGTGAGGGAGGTCGAATAATGAAATTTGTATGCAAATGCTATCAGATATGAGAAAGCGAACGAACATGCTGTTTTTTTATTCAGGGTAGGGGAATCCGAAATTAAGTCCGCACGGCCTACTCATCCCGGAGAATGTCGATAAAATGACGACCTTGTATCTACTGAACAAATATTTTAATATTGATATAACTCTTTACCTTGGAACTGGATTTCTACGTATTACCGTTCTTGATAAAAGGTAATGATTCTTGCTACACTGACTTACTTAGTTTTGTTTTTTAATCTAGTATGTCTTGTTTTTAATATTAACTTATGCCCTTAAAACCGTACCTCTGTCTGACAACGCTCAGCCTCAACTGATAGATGGAGGCAATATTCCTTGAGTACCTGTGAATGAGTACCTGGTGACTGAATTTATAGATTTCTAGTTAATAGATTCTTAAATTTAGGAATCGGGCGTAAGTTGCCAACATTGCGACCAAAAACCATCGTTCGTAACTTGAAATATGCAAACAACACCACTGCCTCATATGCAAATCTAAAACGTCTTAAATACTAACAGCTTTTCGTATCAGTAATTACACTTTACGCTGTTTTATTATTATTCTATAGTGCTTATGCTGTTGTCGCCTGGGAGTGCAGTCATTAGTATTCAAAATGCAAATTGCTCGCTCCCAGGACGTTGCACCCGTCTCAGATCTTACTTTCCCAGAAATAATTTCATTAACATCTGCATACCCCGTGTTCTTGCGAAATTCCTTTTAACTTGAGAACCTCATAGGCTAGAATGTTCTGCAACTGGATCTTTTTTTCACGAATTTAATATAATAATCTCAGTTGCATAATAAATACCTAAATTATTCCTACGAGTACTTCTTTTTTCGGCGAAGGCTTTAGACGGCAAGTATGCCACAGCGACGTGTAGTAAGACGGGTAACGAATGGTAATGTGTGACTGTGTCATATTTTTAAGCTATTGCATAGCTTTTATCGCGGGCTTTGAACTAGGACAAACAGTTTGAGCGCGGCGACCGAATCAAGAAATTCCGTAACGAAAAAAAACCTAACACCGTCGTTCAGTAAGCGTTCAACATTTTAGAGGTTCTCAAGTAGCTCTATTTGACGCAGTGGGCGAGCGGCCGCTTTCTTTACCGTATGGTGTATGATGTCGCAGGTTCGAATCTCACTCGCGAAGAAGTGACAGTTCGCTTTTCTTGTTTGTTTGTTTTTCATTTTATTTTTTGCATAATTTTTATTATGCAAAAAAAAATATTGCATAAATATTATAATTGCATAAGTTGATAAAAAATGCTATGCAATAGCTTTACCGCGACAGTCCCCGAGAGCCACTTAATTTTTTTTCTTCGTCTTGATCAACCGATCGATATCCGCTCAAATCCGACAAAGGTCTCTTGCGTGGACTTCCACACGCTTTGGTGTTGCAGCTCCCGTATTCAGCGACTATTTATTTTACTAGCAGTAGTCTTTAAGCTTTCTCTTACGACGGTTTTCTCTGAAATAATAATGATGCAAAAAGACGTACTTTTAGCTCTATAAACAGAAAGGGAATGAAATTGACTTTCTGACAGTTTTTGTACTGGCAATATGTCAGAACTTCAAAATTCGTTAGATTCGTCGTAAACTTTGAGTATTAAAGCAACCCTTTAATCCACAAAGGTCGTAAAAGATGATGAAATTGAGCCTAAATTAAAAAAAATATCCCAAAAAGCTTAGCAGCTATCCATCGTCATTTTACCTTTGAGTAAAAACTGATTTTATGAATTTCGTTTTCTTATTTTGTATCACTTTGAAACCTTCGGGATCTTATAAAGAAATTGACTTAGTAAAATATTGGGTATCAAAGCTTCGAGCACTGATTGAAATCTAGACGGGTCGCTGTTTTTAATTAAAATTTTCCTTAAACTTACCACGGCTTAGTATCAAGTTTAATGACAGTACAGAAGTCTAAAGCAAGACTTGTATACTCATACAAAAGTTTGAAGTTCTATTTGAATATAATCATAAGATAAGTTTTGTAAGTATCTCTATTAATCCCTATTAATATTAATAATTCTATAGGCGAAAGTATATTGTAATGTTTGTAGGTTTGGTCAATCAGATGGCAACGGATCAACACACTAAGAACCTGGAAAGTGATATATAGGCTAGATTTCATTAATAATACTACAAACAATGAATAAAAGATTCCTGCAGAATATTTAAAAATATAACGCCACGCCAAGCTATTATTAAGCACTTAGATTTTACAAGCGAATTTTCCCCATGATTAATTATGTATTTGAAAAACCCTTGGGAAGTGTTTGTGTGCGTTCAAAACTGACATTTATGGCTGTTTTTGAGAAAAGTGCTATTTTTGCTCCAACTGTCCAAGATTGGTTAAAAATTATCAACAGACGCATTAATAATAATTAATGTCATACTTAGAGAATTTAAATTATTGGTAGTTTTGTTGCAATCAAGGTTAACGCAGTAATATCAACTAAAATACTGTAAGAAAGTAGGTCGCAATGTCCCAATTCGCGAAAACATTTCCTCGAAGATGCATCTAATGTATTGCTTTTGAGTCATAAAGCTTTCGGATACACATTTGTACATTAAGAAAACTTCAACATGTCTCATCCCATTACAAAAATTGGTTCGTTTTCAAACCTCTTATATAATATTATATATTTTTAGAATTTTGAATTATTGCACGAGATTATTATAGTGCCATTCTGTTCAATAATCAACGGTGTTTTTGTTGTAATATAATGCGGGTGACAGGTCAATAGAACGTTTTGTACAATATTGTTGCTACTATATATTTCGGGTTCAAATTCACACCATTAAAATCTATTTTCTTTTTTCAGAAAATCTGTTTTCGGAATTGAACGAAATTTTCCGTCTCCAGGCCTGCCCTATTTCTGAGCCTTTTATCTAGATTGGTTCATCAACGCCATATTAACATATAATAGACAGACGTATTATAGACTAAGTTTTACCCAGTTTTATAATATTGTATTACTTATTGATGTACAATTAAAATATTTCTCCCACTATGGGCTCAATTCAAAAAAGGTATTTATCCTAAAAATTAAAAACAATGATATCAAATTTCCAAGTGACGCTTGTTAAGTATTTATTCTGCAAATTCAATTTCGTATTCAAAGTTACCAAAGGAGACTACTAAGGCTGTGTATTTGAATCCTTCGGGATAGCATTCCTTTCGTTATATCGAGTAATTCAGGCGTTGTTTAAGTCCACTCGAAATATTTGCCGAGAAAACTCACTTGAGTAGAATTAATACCCCTTCAGTTGTCGCAAGGCACCCCTTAAATAGTGCCTATTAAAACTGAGGAGGTTTGGTTCACATTTTTGGTCCCGTATCTCCGGAAAATTGAACCCTAAACAGAAAAGAGCCTTCCTCTTTTCTTGAACTTAGGGTGCTCGAGTGGCGATCCCGCACCGGGAAACGCAATGTTGGCAGACCTCCACTAGGTGCACAGACGACATCAAAAGAGGCGCAAGACCGAGCCCTGTAGAAGCCCATGCAATAGACCTTTGTTCAGCACCATGGACGTCTACCGGTTGATAAAGAAGAAGAAAAAGAAGACACCGTTTTGCGGGACATCACTACCTCTAGCAACACGATTACTCCCCGCCTTCAATAGGTCACGATACCAATACAGGAAGTCTTCCATACGGTCTCGTACACGGTACAATATAAACATCGTTATACTTGTAGATAGTAAAATCAAATGTGGCCATTTATCAAAAATCAATCACGATCTCACAGCGAGCTATCTTCGCTCCGGCGCAACTCATTACACTACTCTGGAAGATCTACGCTAGACATGCACGCAATCCTTTTGTCAGGTATATTCTACGTTCAACATTCATTTAATTATATAATTTACATGTGTAATACCAAAATTACTTAATTCTAAGTAAGTAGATTCCTCATGTTTATGCCGCCGAAAATTGGTATATTGTATACAAATAATGTATCAATTTTCAGCGGTGCGGGTACGTTAAAACTTGTTGTTTTATGTTTGACAATAATAAATATTTAAACGTGTAAAAAAATCTCAACCCATCGCCGACCCTCTACTGGGCATAGAGGTATAGAGAAGAGATGGTAATTCAACATATAGATAAATAATGCACATTTACGATAAAATATTTTTCGAGTGGTCTTGTGGCTACATTATTTGGCTGCAAATCATGATTAGGGTTCCTGGTTCGATTCCTGGCTCAGACAAAAAGGTTATTGTTTAAAAGTTTATTTTCTGTCAAGAAATTTTCAGTACTAGCCCGGAGTTGGAAGTTGATGGTGTGTCACCCCCATGCTTGGGACATAATATCATTTCGTCGATTCTGCAACTCTCTCCGATAGTGTCAGATTATCTTCCCACATTAGACTATGAGGGCCAGTGTGCAGAGAGGTGCACTCTCTGTACCGTTGTACAAACACTTAAGTGCACTAATTTTTCGTGAAAAGTTTGGTAATCATTGATACCATTATAATAGACATTGATAAAGTTTGGTAATGATTGATTAAATTGATTATTGATATTGGGTGCAAATAGGCGAAATTAAGTCAGGAGAACATTATTATGTAGGAAAAATAAAAAGGGAGTGCATAATTAATTATATATAATAGAGTTTAGTATTTTGCTATACTGTTACTCCAAAAAATAATACAACTTAAATAATTAAATCTCTGATTGTCTATTCAGTGAAAAGCCGAGTGTGTATAGAACCTTTCAGTCGATAATATATTTACAGCGCTATACTGCACGGCTTTGTACGCGGTTGTATAAGAACAGGATTATTTTTTGATTAAATTCGTATTACGCTCGTTTCCGACACAGCTACTCTGTATTAAAAGGCTTGTAGAAAGTCAAATAGCGCCGGATAACATGCTACTCATCCCAACTCCCGGCCCGATCGCTGTCGTGAATATAGAGGATAATCTGCCCTTAATACCGTGTCTCGTTCCGTCAATACTTGGCCTCGTAATGGCCTCGTAAACAACACTGTGTAATTTTACTTAACAACTAGCTGATGCCCGCGACTTCGTCCACGTGGATTTAGTTTTTAAAAAACTCTTTGATTTTCCGGGATGCCTATGTCACCCTCCAGGTTCTGAACTATAGCTATCCAAAAAATCACGTCAATCCGTAGCTTTGTTGCAGCGTGATTGACGGACAAACCAACAAACAAACACACTTTCGCATTTATAATTATGTATACATAATATACTTACATTATTATTAATTTATATTTATATATACACTAGCGGTCGCCCGCGACCTACTCCCTAGAAATAACCTACATTCCAAAATTCAAGTTTGTAGGTTTTATAGTTCCTGAGATTTCGTGATGAGTCAGTGACCTTTCGCTTTTATATATAAATATTATTTATTAATTTATGTATATTATGTAATAATATACTATACTGTTTATTTAATCTTAAATATATATTTACGATAATAATGGCGATCGAATTAAATTTTAGAACACAAAAGCTACTATTGTGACTTAAATATGATAGTTAGATATATTCCCTCGCGGACTTTTTTGTAGAAAATACTGAGTACTTTAATCATGTCATACATAATTTTTATGTATCAGCAATAGTTCTCTCAGCACACGCCAAATAATGCATTTTATAGGCAAAATTTTGACACTTTGGGTTACATTATTGCAATTTTCTTAAGGAGCTCTAATTTTTTTGAAAATAAATTATAGCCTATGTTACTTCCTGATAACTAAGCTTTCTATTGGTGAAAAAATGATTAAAATCGGCCCAGTAGTTACAGAGCCTATTCGGTCCAAACAAACAAACAAACAAAAAATCTTTCCTCTTTATAATATTAGTATAGAAATATGGTTAACTAGCTGATGCTCGCGACTTTGTCAACGTAGACCATCAAAGGAAAATCAAAGAGTTCCTACGGCATTTTTAAAAACTAAAAATTGCGATGCTCTTACCCTAAATCAACAATACATACAATCTTTGGTTTTCCGGGATGAAAGTAGCCTATATCACTCTTCAGGTCCTCAACTATACCCATGCAATAATCACGTTAACCCGTAGCTCTGTTGCGGCGTGATTGAAGGATAAACCTGGAAACAAACAAAACATTTATAATATTAGTAAGGATTTAACACATAGCCTCTCTTTGATAAGGTGGCACCCATAGATTAGTGTAGCTACTTTAAGCGAACGTATAAGTGACCTACCGAAGAACCGATACAGAGCAGTGGGGCTCCTAGGTGCCATAAAAGGCCCCTGTACCCGAAAATACAGCGTTGGAAAATCCCCCAATCATTGTTTGTTAAGAATTTAAGCAAAATGAATAAAACTATCATTGTTAAATTACACTCAAATCATTCATCATCATCATCATCATATGCAACCCATCAACGGCTCACTACTGAGTGAGGTCTCCTCTCAGAGAAGGGTCTAGGCCATAGTCCACCACGCTGGCCCAATGCGAATTGGCGGACTTCACACACCTTCAAGAACTATGAAGAACTCTTAGGTGTGCAGGTTTCCTCACGATGTTTTCCTTCACCGTTGAAGCAAGTGATATTTAATTGCTTAAACGCACTGGACTCCGAAAAGTCAGAGGTGCGTACCCGGGATCGAACCTGCGACCCCCCGAATAGGAGACCACAGTCCTGACCACTAGGCTATCACTGCTTACTCAAATCATTAAGATTTCATTATTATAGGTACTTGACGCACCTATTTACGATTAATTCGCGAATGCGAAATCACAGCTGAATCATTTAGTGGAACAATAAGAGCATTTTTAAGCAGCGAAATTAAATAATGCTTATTTGGGGCACGTGTACCTAGTTCCATCCATCCCCGTAATTGCTGACAGGCGAGAGATAGCTCAGAATTATGACGTCATATAACGTGCTAATGACGTCATAACTGCATTGCCCTCGGCACCTTACCCGGCAATGGATGTAATGTAACTAACTAACTACTAACTACTGGGGGCGTTAAAGCGTAATTTTAACACTTGCCCTAGTACCTCATTAATGTCGACGTTTTTACTAAGTTGATGCTAAATGCCACAAATCCCACGGAAGTAAGTGTCATTATTACCCTAATTACACCTATACTTACCCCATTTGGGTGAATAATGGAGGGGTTTCACAAACATCTGCAATGAGGAAAAGTAGAGAATCTGAACGTAGAAATAGCTAGCAGCAAGTGCCAAATACGTTTCTTGCAGGTTCATCTCGGTTGAAATGGCATTCGAAACCTGTGGTAGATTAGCCTGACGATTCAAAAGCTCTCTGTAAAGTTCAGTTAGTCCTTAACTGCGATCTCACCTGATGGTGAGTGGCGATGCAGTCTATGATAATAGTGGGCTCACTTGCTAATACGGGCTAATGTCTCACGATTGTTTTAGCACATTTATACAAAATTCTACACCGTTGTTATCATGAATTTCAAAGATAGAAACGTAACGTACCTTTACCTACAAAAATGTTGTTTGTCCCACACATGGGAGCTATTTGGCGCAATAACATCACACGTGACGGGCCACAACTATAAATCTCCCAGACGTCGTCGTTCACCTTCATGAATCACTCCGACGAAATGCCGGCTATCGTCCGCAAAGAGTTAAGACATTTCGCATTTTAAAGTAAGGAATTCCACCACCACAATAGGTTCGCAGCGACATAATTTTTCAATACCTACACCATCTATTGAAAGAAATCCTTGAACAGCTTCCAATAAATCTTCCTTCCAACTTTTTTTTACTTTTCCCCCGAATCGCTTTAGGTTTTAAAAAATCACAGTTTGCACGTCGCGTCGCGAAAATCGTTGTTAATTATGAAGTTTTCGTCTTCCTCTCCATTATGCACATTGAGTGTAAATTCAAATAAATTTAAAATTTTAAAATTATTTATTTTACTAAGGAATATTTTGATTTTGAAAACTATTATAAAGAAAGACAATCTCTTAGTATATAAGATAATAATTTATAAGTTTAGGTTAAATTAAAATTACTCATTAGCCAACTAAGTTAGGCTAGATTGTAATTGAATTGAGCACCGCTTTGGTACTCAGTATCAGGAAAAAAATATTCGTCAATAACTCAATTCAGTTGGTGTTTTGAAAACTAAAACTTTTATGTAGCTATACTTAACAACGTCGAGTACCTAAATTTACATTTACATAAGGACAAGTCGGCCATTCGGACGAGTTTGTTGCGGTCGAGATGTACACATGTATGTATGGGTTGCCATACATACGGGTAAATTAGGACGATTTACAAATAAAAACAAAAGGAGCGATCTTACAGCTTACCTTTTTTTTTTGGAGTTTACTCCTTAAGAATCGATTTTCATATATAAGGCGCCCGGTATGAGAAAAATTCGAGGAGTAAAATTTACTTATGAATGACCTCGTTACGTTTTTCACAACGATGCAAATTTCTACCCTAACGTTGAGTAAATAAGGTTGGTTTTCGCTTGAGTCCGAATGCGAAAGAGCTTTCCGAGGGAAGCCGAGCGCGTACCGATCGGGTCCGAGCGGCGCCAAGACGCAGCGAGCACCGCGAATGCATTACGACGTTGTAAGGAGTAAACTCCAGTCGTGCGTCGGAGCTGACACACCCACTTTTTTTTTTATTCGATGGCAAGTTAGTCCTTGACTGCGATCTCACCTGATGGTAAGTGACGATGCAGTCTAAGATGGTAGCGGGCTTACTTGGAAGGGGTATGGCATTCAACACATACACCTAATTGGTTTCTACACACCATTACCTACTACAATAGGATCTAAGCAGCTTACTCGTTCGTTAGTTTGAGGGTGGTTTGAGGCGACATAGCTCGCAGTTCGACTTCGCATAGACTTATAATAAAACAGAGAAACGCGTTGCGTGCGCTAATGACCTAAACAGGTTAAATCCATTTCATGCTCGGTTTGCCTCATTCATGATATTTTGATGATGGCGTAAATTTATGCGGCACTACCTCGAAATCCGAGCCCGCATAATGACTCGGTGTCGGGCTTGTTTTATGCTAAGTGCTAAAATGAAAGAGCTTGGAAATGTATGCAGATCGGTCGCGTGGGAAGTGGCAACAAGTGGCCGAGACGTTGATTCCTCAGGACAAACAAAAAGGAATCCTTTAATAGCCGAAATTAACTGATGTTTAATTAAAACGTCGCCCGTCGGGCCGTGAAAGAATTTGCGGCACGAAAACTACATAGGTACAATGTTTGTGCGGTACAGATAAATGTTCTTTGCTGAAATATTGCTACTATTTGTTCGTGGAATATAGAGTGTTTGAAAGGAGGGAGGGAGGGGGGGGGGGCCTTTAGTCTTGCCAAAATTCGCTTAGTGAAGGAGCGAAGGTAAAAAAATATTGGGAGAGGGGAAAAGGAGTAGAGGAAGCTTAGAAACCCCTCCAAATTAATTTTTCATTTCAAACCAATAGAACCTAAGTGCCCGGCCTGCGGCCGGGCACCGGAATCTTTTATGTTCTAACCTAACCTAACTTTAGTTTTTCCACAGTCTGGTGGTTCTCCCAACGTGTTACAGTGTAACTAATTTTAAAAATTGACAAATAAAAAACAAGCTAATCATCCAATTCATTCTTAATTAAAAAAAAATCTACATATGGAATTAAAAAAAAAAAATGAAAATAGAAAAAAAAATGAAAATAGAAAATTCAGTCTGTCGAGCTGGGATTCGAACCATCGGCTGTAACTATTTGGCGACTGCGTAAGCCACTAGGCTACCGAGACCTGGTATAGTACCACGAAAATAACGAACACAATGCCTTCAAAAAAAATTAAAGAACTGTACGAATAAATATAATTTATTCGTCCAGTACCCGTACAACTAGTCACTCCGTTCTATTTTTAATAACATTTAACGTATTACGTATTTAAAATAGTTTTAAATGATAGATAGATTAAACAAAACAGGTATATAAAGTATATTTTCCCCTCCTTACTAATATCAAAAATGTGAAATTGTCTTTGTTTGTTGGTTTTAAAGAAAAGAAGCAACGAATCGACGTAATTTTTACATGGATATGACCTGGAAACATAGGTTACTATTTATTCCGATAAATGAAAGGGTTCCCAATGGTTTTTTTGAAACCTAATTCCAGGTGAAAGAAGTCTTGTGCAAAAGCTAATCAGAATAATATTCTTTTTTTACAAAAATATATTAGCGAAAAAAAAAACAAGAGACTCTTAATTTAGACTAATCGATACTCAAAGCAAAATCAAAAATTACCGAATACACCCAATCGATTAGCGCATTATACAGCGTGTTATAAAAGATTCGGACACGATGCATTAGCCTGGAGGCGTGTCCTCGATATTATCACGTGGCGTGAGAGACCACTGAAAATCAATTTACCGAGTTATAACGTGTGTTTTTACGGTTAAAGTTGGCTGTAATTTTGCATGGACTTTACAGATTTGAAATTAAAAAAAATATATATTTAAATGAAATATTACATTCAGAGACCTACATGACCTAAAAAAACCTAGGAAGAATATTGTTGACACGCCTAGTGCCTAACTGTGATTTATATACTAAGAATACATTGTATATTGTATATAGTATAATATTATCTAGCCTATGTTTTTCGATTCTGTTACCTGTTATAATATCACAAATCCACTTATTTCCATTAGTATTATGTAATTCTTAATGAGATTTCAAGCTTTCACATCCTCGCTCGACCTTGTGCAGTCATCTCTCGTACTAACCGGCCCTGTAATTATACACCATACACTAAATTTTCACAAAAGTTCCTTATCAGATCGCTGTCCGTATGTTAATGGCACATATTCCAAATGCCGGCGCGTCTTTTTGCCAAATTTATACGGTTTAATTATGTTATGCAAATCGCTCGATTTTTTGCGCAAAAAAAATAAAGCAACATAACAAAGTTAGTGTAAAAAGTCAACGGATTAAAATGCATCTAATATAAGTTCAACGAAGAAGTTTTGACTTGATGTCTTGCATAGATTTCCACAGGACAAGATCTTGTGGCACTTGTATCAGGTGGCCCAAAGCAAACAGAATGTGAGATCATCTGTCCACTTCGATATGTGGTACTTTACTCATTACAGTTTTTCGTCACCATTTTAGAAACTTTGGATTCCAATGTACCGTCGTGTGTGTACCGAATATTTCCACTTCTGACGATTCTTCGTTGAGCTATCCCGTTCGGTTAACCTGATTCGTCTACAGAATTCATTATTTTCAAAGGTTTTCTCGCAAGAGAAGGATTTGGGCCACAGTCGACCTCGCTGGCTAAGTGCGTATTGGCAGACAGAGATATATAAATTACCACCAAGTTATTCCTTAATATTACCGCATAATACCAGTTTCATAACTCTTTGATGGTACATTTTCATTACAAAATTTCATTCAAATCTAAACAAAATATTAAATATTAATCAGCATCTTGTTAGTTCGCGAACTACGATGGCCATGAATAAATTGTCTTAGATGTGGTTAGTCTAACGTCTAGACTCTAGAGTCTAGACACAGTAGGTGTTTATCCGTTCTGCTTGTTCAGCATTGTACCTACTCTCTGATTATTCTATACAACAGCCTTCTCTTGCAATAGATTCACTAGCATTTCTCTTGGTAAACATTTTTTGAAGATTTTTTCTTACTTTTCTAATAGTTTCATAAAGACACGTTATTTATTCTTCTATGTAATAGGAGTACCTTATTTTAAATCACAACGTTCAAACGATTGCCAACTTTATTTGCTATCAAATAAAAGTAAAATTAAAAATTTTAAAAACCCCCCGACACAAAAAATAATCTCTAAAAACTAACAAATAATATTTTATACCTATATATAATTATTATCGTCACATATATTATGTAAGTTCAAATATTTTTATTTTTCAAGTGTCGTCGTCGCGTCGCGGGACCGCTAAAGTTTATAAAGTATTTTTCCAACAGCTAGTTAATTAATACGAATTACATTTAGGTACGAGCGATCTATAGTCTACGCTCTACGTAATGGCGCGCGCGACACGTGAGGGCAGACGACGTTGACGGTTGTGTCGATTTTGCGAATTTTTCGGAGTAAATTCTTTTGTTGCAATCTGCGACTACACCTGTTTTTCTCACTTAGCGGTCCCCCGACGCGACGACGACACTTGGAAAATAAAAATATTTGAACTTACATAATATATGTGACGATAATAATTATATATAGGTATAAAATATTATTTGTTAGTTTTTAGAGATTATTTTTTGTGTCGGGGGGTTTTTAAATTTTTAAATTTTACTTTTATTTAGTCCTTTTTAAAGTAGGTATAAATATTTGGAAGGTATTTATAGCGATTTGTTAGCGCAGTGGTAATTGAGCCTAATTGATCCAATTAATTACCCACCTTCGAAATCTAAACCTTACTCTAACATGTCATATTTAAAGTCATGGTTACCTTACCATATTCTTTCAATATCATTGAAGTAATACGGTACCTTTCGAATCGATAGAACATATGGAAGGTAGTCAGATCACCTCATCAACTATTAAAGAGCTGATGATCTTCAAACGGCTGATCAGGTCATGGTTACCTTACCATATTATACTTTCAATATCATTGAAGTAACACGGTACCAAATTTCGAATCGATAGGACATATGGAAGGTAGTCAGATCCCCTCATCAACTATTAAAGAGCTGATGATCTTCAAACGGCTGATCAGGTCATGGTTACCTTACCATATTATACTTTCAATATCATTGAAGTAACACGGTACCAAATTTCGAATCGATAGGACATATGGAAGGTAGTCCGATCCCCTCATCAACTATTAAAGAGCTGATGATCTTCAAAGGGCTGATCAGGTCATGGTTACCTTACCATATACCTACTTTCAATATCATTGAAGTAACAAGGTACCAAATTTCGAATCGACAGGACATATGGAAGGTAGTCAGATCCCCTCATCAACTATTAAAGAGTTGATGATCTTCAAAAGGCTGATCAGGTCATGGTTACCTTACCATATACCTACTTTCAATATCATTGCAGTAACACGCTACCAAATTTCGAAACGATAGGACATAATGGAAGGTAGTCAGATCCCCTCATCAACTATTAAAGAGTTGATGATCTTCAAAAGGCTGATCAGGTCATGGTTACCTTATTATATACTTTCAATATCATTGCAGTAACACGCTACCAAATTTCGAATCGACAGGACATATGGAAGGTAGTCAGATCCCCTCATCAACTATTAAAGAGTTGATGATCTTCAAAAGGCTGATCAGGTCATGGTTACCTTATTATATACTTTCAATATCATTGAAGTAACACGGTACCAAATTTCGAAACGATAGGACATATGGAAGGTAGTCAGATCCCCTCATCAACTATTAAAGAGTTGATGATCTTCAAACGGCTGATCAGGTCATGGTTACCTTACCATATACTTTCAATATCATTGAAGTAGCATGGTACCAAATTTCGAATCGATCGGACATAAGGAAGTTAGTCAGATCCCCTAATCAACTAGAAAAGAGCTGATAATCTTCAAACGGCTGAACAGATTTTCATGAAACATGGCTAAGAACACTCGGGATAAAATTATCTATGACACAAAAAAAACTAAAAGAAAATCGGTTCATCCGCTTGGCGGCTACGCTACCACAGACAGATACATAGATACACAGATACACAGATACACAGATACATAGATACACAGATACACAGACAGACACGTTAAACTTATAACACCCCTCTCTTTTTGCGTCGGGGGTTAAAAAGTTACTTTTGCAGTGAACACACAATGTTGGGATGATCAAATAACAGCAAATAAAGTTGAAATTATGATAACGGCGATTTGAAAATATACCTACTAAGTACCTACAATCCCTATTATATTATTTTAAATGAGAAAATGTTTTTGTTTGTTGGTATTGGTTTTCCTTCAATCATACAGAACCGGATCGACGTGATTTTTTGCATAGGTAAAATTGAAAACCTGGAGAGACATCCGCTATTATTTATTTTGTGAATACCAAGGATTTTGATAACATCTAAGTCCACGCTGTCGAAATTGTGGGTAAAAGCTCACTCGATGACGCCTCCAGATGGGTTGATACGCCATTTAGGTTCTGGACTCAGCAACTGTGATGGCACTAAATGAACCCATTAGGTGCTACTCTACAGTACCATGGGGAGTCGGACCTCATTATTATCATTAGCATTATCGTTAGCAGACGATTACAGTAACTACGCCGATAATGCGCTGCAGAGGTTAAAATGGCAATTGCTACCTTTAAAAATCAGCAGCTTGGCAAATCCCGGTGCCCATTAATTTTTAAAGTATTTCCGATTGTGGGAACTAGCCACTAAGAAAGCAGTCAATAAAGCAAAGCAATCAATAAAGTCATATTTAATCTTTACAACTGAATTTTAAAAAATTGCAACTGATAGTTGCAATTTTTTAATTAACAGACCGATTTCTCAAATATTTTAACAAGTTAATTGCTCCCCATTGTACCAAATTACATTCCACTTGACCTCCGCATATCCTCGTCACGGTCAATGAACCCGAGGCGCTTGAGAATCAAAATAGGGGCAATCCCTCAAATATTTGATGTGACCCTCTCGTACACATCAAAGGCGTGGAGCGGTGACCGTCAAAAACCCTCATTGTTCCCCTTTAGGATCATAGCTGATACCACTGATACCAACTACAGAGCCTGTTTAATTCGTCTTCTGTAATGTAAACTCTACCCGGTTAGGACAAATAATGCCTTTGTTCTATTTCAGTGTTGTCTAAAATTAGAGTTTTGAACACGTTTTTAACCGACTTCAAAAAAAGAGGAGGTTCTCAAACTCGTCGGAATCTTTTTTATGTATGTTCACCGAAGACTACTCGAAGACGCCTGAATTGATTTGGCAAAATTCTTTTTTTTTTTGTTTCAAAGGGTATATTTGGTGGATCATTTAAATTTAATCGAAATCGTTCGAGTGGTTTTTAAAAAAATAATAAATTATATTTATTACTTTGTAAGGGGACGCGCGGGCGTTTTTAAGTCGATTTTTTAAAAAGAATTTTGACGTGACAACGTCTTATAAATTGGTTTGCCGGGTGACACTTCAAGAAACTGCGTTACGCTCCGCTCACGTTATGCGCTCACAATGAGAGCGAGTGAGAGGCACGCGTCCCTTCCACTCGGGCATGGTTAGCCCGCCTAAGAGCGAGAGAGACAGACATAAAAAGTGAAAGGCACGCGTCCCTTCCACTCGAGCACAGTTAGCCCGCCTAAGAGCGAGAGAGACAGAGCGAGAGAGAGAGAGTGAGAGAGATAGGCATACACACCGGTTCATGTCTTGCGCTTCTATTTCGCTTAGGCGCCTGCATACAAGTTTACACGTTGCCAGTTAATTGTAAAACGATTGTGTAGTGATAATGTAAAGGTAGTTTCGTCCATCTTTTATAGTCTATTATTTCATCCTTCTTCCTACTATACGAATGAATATTCACATTAAAATTATTTTACCACTCAAAGTCGTTGTCAAGTAAAACTTTCGCCCGTATACCGACTTTACAGGCAACCAAATTTTTTTTTATATTTAATTATTTATTATAGTTTTATTGTACTTCCACGTCAAATTTTACCTTGTGCTACCTTCAATGGGCATATTTCTGCCATCATCATCTTAACCCAACATCGGCCCACTACAGAACTAGAGTCTCCTCTCAGAATGAGAATGTGCTTAGAGCGCTAGCCAATTGCATATTGGGAAATTTCACATACCTTTTGAGAGCATTATAAAGAACTCTAAGGCATGCAGGTTTCCTCGCGATGTTTTTCTTATCCGTTAAAAAAAGCCTAAAATGCACATAACTTTGAGATATTAAAGGTAAGTGGGTGGTTTCGTAGTAAAACAACAAACAACCCTCATAGTTCAACCAAGTGAATCTGTCAGTCCGCCTGTCCATCTGTCCATCAGGTCACAAGTATCAATTAAATTTATAGTACCTATAAGTAACGCATATAATTTAAGATTGGTATTCGCTTCGCGGTTGACCAAGCTACCAATCCTAAAATTATGAAGTAACTAAATTAACATGAAAACTATCACAGCTGCCACTTGCGTCCAGTGGCTCGATAGTTGTCCATCCAGATGGATGGACAACTAAGTAGGTGGTATTCCAACGCTGCGATTTCCGGTCTGGGAACATTCAAGCAATTTGGGAACCCAATGTCTATTGGTTCTACAACACGTAGAAAACCAATAGACGAAATAGTTGAGTGACCCATTCATCTTTGCGTCTCGATTAGCTATGTCGTGAACTCTAGTTCTCCTACGGTTCTCTTCTTATTGGCTCTAATGTAGCTCTGCAAATCTAAATAAACATTCACCAGAACAAATTGATATTCGATGAACGTGTAATTTGCGAAACATGGAATAATTTTCAACTCAGATTATTTCCGAGGCTCTTGTTTACAAGCTTTGTTTCATAGTACTGCAATTGCCAGGTGGTGACAATTTCCAACTTCCCAATGGCCGCCATTTCCTAATTAATTCTTGCTTGTGATTCCGAGGGCTCATTCATTTGGAGTGTTGAGAGAAGAGTCGACTCTGGCTTGTAGTTGAGCTCATTAAAAATTTTGTTATTTTTGCGAATTTACATTTCAGGAACGGGTTATTGCCCCACTCTTAGGGAGAGGGCACACTGGCTACTTTAAGCTGAAGCGATCGCGCGCTTTTATTACCTTTAGCGTTTTTATGACCCTTCGCGTCCGCAGCGCGATTCGCGCGTTTTTGTGGCATTTCGCGTTTTTATGGCCTCTTGCTTCTGCTGCGCGATTCGCGCATTTTTATGGCCATTAGCGTTTTTATGGCCTTTTCCAACTGCATCGCATTTTCGTGACTCAAACGCGTTCACGTTTTTATGGCTTTTAGCGTTTATAAGGGCTTTTGCGTTCGATCGCGGAATCATGCAGCAGACGCAAAAGGCCATAGAAACGCTAATGGTAATAAAAACGCCTCGATCGCTGCCGCTAAAAATCGCAGTTTGCTCTCTCCCTTAAGTAATTCAAAGTAAAACTGGTAAGCCAATAATTAATTTTAGTAGGGTTTGTAGTGAAAACTACATTTTCGTTTGTATCCATTTCCAGCAATCAAATTATATCTATTATTAAATTATTATCAACGCTATATTGTTATGAATACTAATGCATATTTTGTGTGCAAATAGTTCCATTCGTTTGTACAAATAACTAAATAAGTACACTATAATAAACACAAATTTTCGTAGGAAGAAAAGAATGTAGTTTTTTTATTTCAAAATATCTAAATGTAGATTGTAGGTACTTACTTTCTTTATTGACGTAATAGCGAATTTATAAAATCATTCATTCATCTCAATACTGGGTACAATGGGTTCGGCCAGTTTAGGTCTTTAGAATCATACCTACAAAAATTTTAACGGTCGTCATATCATCAATATGTAAGATTAAGGTGTGTTCCAGTCTTCTTCTTCTTCTTTTTTCTTCTGGGCTAGTTTCTACACGTAAACCTTGATGGTCTGTTGTGTGTGACCAATCCTTCCAGTGTTGTTACTCCAACCATTCCGATCTCTCCAGAAGCCTAGCAGGCCGCCCAGGTTGCCAAGGAGTGTGTGTTCCAGTCATCATTATGTAAGATTTTACTGGCTATTTAGACGACTTCTCTTCGTCTCTCTGTGCTCTCTCGAGTAAGAGCTCCCAAGCGATGCCCTACAAAGTACAAACAAAGTTTGACTCTTATTTATTTAATCTATCTCTATCATAATATCAATCTATCATTAGTCAATTTTGTAAATATATAGTAGGTACTAGCTGTTGCTTGCGACTTACTCCACGTAGATTTAGATTTTTATAGAAATCCCATAAAAACTATTAATTGATTTCCCGGGATGAAAAGTAGCCTATGAGGAGATGGGCTCCTTTTTATCCCGGCAATTAAAAATGCAGCCGGTAAGATGCAAGCTGTCTCCTTGCCTTATTTTTTTAAAATCGGTTCTAAATTTTAGCCGTAAAAACGTAACAGACAGTATAATATTAAGTTTGGATGTACGGGGCGCAATCGAGATACATTTCTGCTATAAAGTTAATAGACATCTTCATTTACTGCAACACGTTTTCTGGCTTGCTAAACCTAGCGCATGCATGTGATATTCGCCTTATATTTCCTCAATAGCTCGCTTGGGGGTCAGACAATCAAACATACGAGCGCAAGGCCCTCCAGGTGTAGGGAGCTGTAATAACAGCGATTACAGGCCCACCCACATCTGGGAATCCACATCAGCCGTGCGAATATAGACTTTAGGCCTTTCAACATACAAATAGAAAAACGTTTAAATTTTAATACTTTGAAAGTTTTTTTTAAGGAGCAATAAAGTTTTTTTTGTCAGAGATATTAATATGCCGCCAATTTAGCGTTCCGGGACGATGGCGTGTTGAAACCGATTGAGGTTATAGTTTAAACTAAAAACTGTCGTAACCCCTTCCAAGTTAGCCCGATACCATCTTACCTTAAGTCATATTTCATATCAACGTCTTAAATCCATCGTCGTCAATTACCATCAAGTGAGATCGCAGTCAAAAAGAAATAACGAAATCGATGAAATCTACCGCAACTTCAAATAAACGCAAGAACTAATAAACGAAAAGTTTAGAATTTTAACTTTTAATTTTGGTAACTTCTATCAATGAGGATTAAAATAGATTATAGAGTTGATATGTATGTATGGAACAAACAACAAATATTACGCAAGTACTTGATAAATTCGTGCTGGTCCTCTGGGACGTTGTTACATATTTTATCGGTTATTTGCCAATGGCCAATATTTACATCTCTCTGCCGAACAGATCGTTGTAGTTCGCTATAGTACAGTGGTAGGAAAGAGTGTAGGTATGTAAAGAAAATAATATCCTTAGATAATATCCTTACTAATATGTATTACTAGATGATGCCTGCGACTTCGACCGCGTGGATAAGGGTTTTTAATTCCCGCGGGAACTCCTTAATTTTCCGGGATAAAAAATAGCCTATGTGTTAATCCTGTCATCATGTCCTAAATCACTAAACTTATAAAATACAGATAGCAAACACCTACATAGTAATATATCCACGCTTATTTGGAAATTTTATGAAAGTATTTCGAAGATTGGAATACGGCTGGCGCAAGATACCTTGCAAATGGCAACGTTATTTATATTAAAAAAATACTAGCTGATGTCCACGATTCGTCAACGTGGATTTAGTTGTTAAAATTCCTCGGAAACTCTTTGATTCGATATAATTTTCCGGGATAAAAAGTAGCCTATGTCACTCTCCGGGTCCTCAACTATACCCATTCAAAAAATCGCGTCGATCCGTAACTCTGTTGCGGCGTGATTGAAGGACAAATCAACAAACCAACAAACAAACACACTTTCGCATTTATAATATTTGTATGAAGTATGATGTTTTTATCTGGACACCTACATAGTAATATATCCACGCTTATTTGGAAATTTTATGAAAGTATTTCGAAGATTGGAATACGGCTGGCGCAAGATACCTTGCAAATGGCAACGTTATTTATATTAAAAAAATACTAGCTGATGTCCACGATTCGTCAACGTGGATTTAGTTGTTAAAATTCCTCGGAAACTCTTTGATTCGATATAATTTTCCGGGATAAAAAGTAGCCTATGTCACTCTCCGGGTCCTCAACTATACCCATTCAAAAAATCGCGTCGATCCGTAACTCTGTTGCGGCGTGATTGAAGGACAAATCAACAAACCAACAAACAAACACACTTTCGCATTTATAATATTTGTATGAAGTATGATGTTTTTATCTGGGCAATATCTTGAGATCAGCCATCCAACTATGAGCAGATGTGTTGATTTGGTAAAACTTTACTATTATACATTCTATTTCTGAAGACTCTGGATTAAGGTCTATCCAGATCTAAAATGTTTTTCTTTTCAGGCGGCTAAGACAATCAGGGCCAGTGAGATACACTGCCAGCTGATATGGGTGGTTTTTCAGATTGTATATAAAGAGATGTATCTCTTCCTTCACTGCTATTATACCAAGGTGTTCATGGAGCTTTAAATGAGGGAGAGAGATATAAAATTATTTTATCAAATTCAACACAAATGGGAAAAAAGGGCACTTAATTGTTTTATAGCCATTATATTATTTGCGTTCAATATGATTTCTTGAAACTTAGCAGAAAAAAATTGTGAGCTGTCGCGGGACGCCTGGCAGATGTGAAACATCGAAATTATTTTGTACAGGTAATATCGAGAGGCACACTCTAATTAATTATAATTTGCTTTCTTTGCAAGAGGCTGCTCACTTTCACTTTCTAAACTATAGCTATCAGATATATTTTATTGTTAAAATTATTTATTTTAAGTAAGACACAGGATGTATACCGTAGTAAACAACACTGTTTTTAACCGACTTCCAAAAAGGAGGAGGTTCTCAATTCGGCCGGTATCTTTTTTTTTTCTATGTAGGTATGTCCACCGATTTCTCCGGGATTACTGGACCGATTCGCGTGATTGTGTTTTTAATCGACAGAGGATGTTTGCGAAATGGTCCCATAAAAATGTTAATCTTCAACTCCTCAAGCCTGATGCTGCAGGGATATTGCTCACCTAAAATAAAGAGATTTAGGAAATGTCGATTACGAATTATTATTGTTGGTAACAAGTATGGACTACATCATGGAGCTCCAGGTCCTAGCTCCTCAATCCTGATGCTGCAGGGTACTGCCTACCTAAAACTATGGGGATTTAGGAAATTTCGATTACGAATTGATATTGTAGGTAACAAGTATGGACTACATCATGGAGCTCCAGGTCCTAGCTCCTCAATCATAGGATACTACACTTAAAAGCTTAAAATAAAAATTCTTTTAAAAAAACCGACTTCTAGCGCCACTACAAAGTATAAAAATAATTTTGGCTCGACTTCTACAAACGAGTCTCTCATATTGTGTAGCGTCGCGCATCGGTTTCATAGTTTGTATTTAGGCCCGCCCGACTTCAACAAACGTGGACAAACTAAAATTATTTTTATACTTTGTAGTGGCGCTAGAAGTCGGTTTTTTGAAAAGAATTTTGTACAACATACATACTACATACATACATGAATAAATGAACGTTTCACATCAAAATTCAGGATTTTCAGAAAAACCCTAGGAGGCAACCCCAACCTATTGAAAATTTCAACAATATAACGCAAAGGAGGTCTATTCCACTAGTCCCTACCAAAGTATTGTCCCCTTGCGCATCATACCTAAAGCCAGTATCCTAACAGATGAATGGCGACATGTGTTGCAAAAGCTTGCTATTAGAATCCTGTCATTAAGCAAGGGAGTCAGCTCTCCAGGGGCGATTAGCCGATCATCAATCTCGGCACAACATTGATCCTTCTCAAACCAAAAGTCACCGACATCGAATCTGTCAGTCAATAGCGCACATATTACCTTTATCAAGAGTCAGAGTGTGTATGAGATGCGTCATTCAACCCTATTCCATTACTTTCAACTTCAAGTCGTAAGAATAGTTACTACTGCTTTTAACCCCCGACTCAAAAAGAGGGGTGCTATAAGTTTTACGACTATTTATCTATCTGTATATCTGTGTGTATGTTAATTCCCTCGTAGCTCCCCATTTTCAATGAACCGATTTTGATGCGGGTTTTTCTGTTTGAAAGCCAACGTGATTGCAACCTTTTCACCATGCCGGCTCCCCTCTCTACCTCAGCCCGCGCAATTCAAAATGCGACACAGTTCTTATTCCGAATTGCCTGTCCATAGGTAGACGTCTTTGGTAACCACCGATACTAATGTAGTAAGGTACTCGTAACCTTAAGCCGATGATTCAGCATCAAGTAGTCTGCGGGATACCCAGCTCCTCAACAACTTACAGCAGATATACCTAGGTAGTAGAGTGTTTGTGGGCCTTATTAGAATGTCTCATTTAATTGGTGTTAGAATTAGGAGATAGATGATGATCGAGAATCGCCGATGAAGAACTAATTATGGAGCAGAAAACTGGGTAACAGGATGGTGGGTATATCGTACATAAAAGTCCAGCCATAGATTCACATGTCGGGGGTGTTTTAAATTTTCAATTTACACGTATAAAATTGGGTTTTGTAGAAAAGGCTGAAACCAAAAGGTTGACAGTTCAATCCCCACCTTTTGCACTATTGTCGTACCCACTCCTAAGCCTAACACAAGCTTTGCGCTTATTTGGAAGGGAGAGGAGAATATTAGTCATGTTCATGTAAACCAATATATATTCTTTAACTATAAAGTTGTGTTTAGTTGATTCGTGATCTGTACATAGCAGTTTTGCATAAAGACAATAATTATTATTTTCAATTCTGTTTTATTCCTCTAACTCTACGAATAAATAAACAATCCGTATAGTATATTTATTATTATTTTCACGTACATGTTATATGTAACCTGATCTATGAATCCATTTTGAGCATCTATTTTTACACGAGTTCACTTCCATATTTTGGATGGATGTACGATTTCCTCCATGAAAGGTTTTTGCAAATATATTTCAGCTTCGTCAGCATTGTATTTCAATATCGTGCTGCAAATTATTTATCTAAATATATATAAAACCGGCCAAGTGCGTGTCGGGCCACGCGCAGTGTAGGGTTCCGTAGTTGAAAGTCTCAACATACATTTTGAGTTCCATGGTTTAAATACTATAATATACTACAAAATATGCAACTTACACTACGTGTAATATCTAACTTAGAAAAACCGATATAACTCCTTCACTAATGAACCCTACTTAGCCGTGATAGTTTTCCTTTAAAATTCATTATATATACTACTGCTGTGAATTTTTTTTGTATCCTATATACAACCATTTAGCTGGCAGAGGGGGGGGACACTTGACTCTAATAAAATTTAGCACTTTAAAATATCATATTTCACAAACGGATCCCTGAATTGAAAAATAGTGTTCCCACACCCACAACGTTTTTGAAAGACCTATTCAACGACACCCCACACTATGGGATAGATGAGAAAAAAAAAATTCATCCCCACTTTACATGTAGGTACCCTAAAAAAAATTATTTTTCACAATTTTATTTCACCACTTTGTCGGCGTGATTGATATTTATACCCTTGCCAAATTACAGATTTCTAGTACCAATAGTCTCTGAGCTAAACCGCGGACAGACAGACAGACAGACAGACGGACGGACATGGCGAAACTATAAGGGTTCCTTGTTTACTACGGAACCCTAAAAAGGCAAAGGTGACTGACTGACTGACTGGTCTATCAACGCACAGCTCTAACCACTGGACGGATCGGGCTGAAATTTTGCACACAGATAGTTATTATGACGTAGACGTCCGCTAAGGAAGGATTTTTGAAAATTCCAACCCCAAGAGGGTTAAATGGTGGTTGAAAGTTTGTATAAAAGTCCGTCATTTATCAAATTATTTTTCATGTAATATCCATGAAACTTTAATTTTTGGGCCTTTCGATAAAAAAAATAAGAAATACGTGTTTCGCAAATTTTGAAAATGCCAACCCCCCAAACACTTCAAATAGGGGATGAAAATTTGTATAAAAAACTTGAGAGGTGTCAAGGGACACCCGGATGGAACGTAGTTCCTTTCGATTAATTAATTTGGCATTGGCCTTATCTTTGAATGCATTGTTGCTGCAAGAATGATCGCGATCGTCACACTGTAGCAATCGTTTTAGACAATCTCACAGCTTGGATTTTAAAAAATATTAATATTATTTACATTTTCAACTGGTTTTCTTAAGTGCTATTTAATATACAGATAATATCCATATTTTTAAACATCTTTCGTGAAATATTTTAAGATATAAAATGGTAATGGATTGATATCAACTGCGAAGTTTTGAAAATAAGCGATTATACACAGGAGATAGAAGAATATTTTCTAAAAAGTATAACCGATGGCTAAAATGAGTAACTACGCGACGTCATAATCTAATTGAAAGCGTAGGACTGTTCAGTTCCGCCTCTTGTACCTCAAAAGTTCTCTAAATAGGGTAAACCAGGCAAACGTGCCCCACAATTCGAAGAATTGAAATAAAAGGATTTTTGACGTGACAACGTCTTATAAATTGGTTTGCCGGGTGACACTTCAAGAAACTGCGTTACGCTCCGCTCACGTTATGCGCTCACAATGAGAGCGAGTGAGAGCCACTCGGGCATGGTTAGCCCGCCTAAGAGCGAGAGAGACAGACATAAAAAGTGAAAGGCACGCGTCCCTTCCACTCGAGCACAGTTAGCCCGCCTAAGAGCGAGAGAGACAGAGCGAGAGAGAGAGAGTGAGAGAGATAGGCATACACACCGGTTCATGTCTTGCGCTTCTATTTCGGTTGTCACGTAAAACTTTCGCCCGTATACCGACTTTACAGGCAACCAATTTTTTTTTTATTTAGAACGTGTTTATTTAAGTAATCAGTCTTAACCTCTGACTCAATTTACATAACAAAACCTAAAAAAATCTTCTAAAATATCATGAAAAATAACTGAGATCAAGTATTTTTTTAAATGTAGGGTAGGGCACATTAGACTGATACATCAGTCTTATGTGCCCCAGCAAAGCCTCTCATTTTGAGGTCTTTTTAGGGTTCCGTACCCAAAGGGTACCAACGGGACCCTATTACTAAGCCTACGCTGTCCGTCCGTCCGTCCGTCCGTCCGTCCGTCTGTCAGCGGGCTGTATCTCGTAAACCGTAATAGATAGACAGATGAAATTTTCACATATTATGTATTTCTATTGCCGCTATAACAACAAATAATAAAAATTAAATTAAATTAGAAAAATTAAATTAAAATCTTTCCATGGGTACATGGAAATATTTTTATTTAATTTTTTTTAACGGAACCCTAAAAGAGCGAGGCCCGACTCGCACTTGGCCGATTTTTTACTTTTCTTTCCCTTTATTTTTTGCACAGCACTTATTGCATTTCTCTGTATGACTTGTACAGTCTTCGTGCAACCAGCCAGACACTGCACACACTGAATCCAGTCACTCTTCTTCTTAGTGTGATAGTAAGAATCGAGACATTCTACACAAGTGTTCTCATTTTCATCGGTACATTCTTCACTAGATTCGCTAAGCTTCAACTCCTCTTCACTTTCTGATGAAGAACTCTTTGGTGGCACAGTAATCAACTTCTTCTCTTGTGACTTCTTCTTTTCTTCAAACAATTTACGAGTTGTCAAATGAGTTTCTGATGTCAAAACCTTTTGTTTCCTTTTGCTTATTTTTTGTTGGCATCTGTTCCATACAAGATGTAGAAATACTCGGCAAAGAAAGGTCATTTGTATTCTGAATTGCCTGTAGATTACCATTCTCATGCCCTAATTATGAAGGCCTGCCAATCCTCTGCTTGCACCTCCAACCCCTGAGGATGTGTCTTCGAATTAGTGTTCGTGACAGTATTTCATAAAGACGACTTGCCTCATTTACTCCTATCTTCTTACTTGTTACATCCTCCACCGCTTTTTTCATATTTTCTTCCGACCATTTGCTTTGGTCTACAGCTTTAACCTTCCCCATTTCCTGGAACATCATAATTTAATTAGAAACTCATAAAAATAACATCTTAAAAACAATCTCCAGGTAGGGCACATTACCCGAAAAAAATTAGGGCAAATTAGCCAAACTTCAGTGTAATGTGCCCCACATTAAGACGACTGTTTTTCTTTACGAAAAACGAAACTCAATTGTTACCAAACACACGTTGAAAGAGATTAGTTCTGGAATAAAACTTTAAATCAACTATATTTTACCGAGAAAATACTTTAACTTAACGTGAAAATAGGTCCAAAACAAATTGACATAGTCCTACAAACCTTTTATTCACTTTTTCTCACTTAAACGAAATAAAACCCGGCACTGTGTTGTTTACATCGCCGCCATATTTGTGACACTGACCTATTACAATCAAATTAGCGCCAAATGTAAAATGCATCTTTGAGTTTTGCGAGTGGGGCACGTATTCGACTGGGGCAAGTTTGCCTGGTTAACCCTAAGGATCGCTATAAAGTAAGACGTCACTTAATCTAGACATCATCGTTTAAGTATCCCTTAAGCGTCTGTGAAAACTTAATCGTTGTCAAGTGACTGTTAACGGGCTTAGGTCAAGGTGTTTCCTGGGGATTGGCCGTGAAGATGGACATAAATCTACCCGACTAAAATGATTACCATCACAATATTATATTAAATAACTTCTGACGCTGGAGTACCCATATTTACTGATAGGGTGTAATCGCTCAGTGCATGAATATTTATTGTTAATTTGTGAATTCGATCAGCCGAGAGTCCCTAGGCGTGCTGAAAACTATATTTTATATACGATGATGTTATATCAGTGCTTTATACCCAAGTGGTAAAGTAAGCCATAGCTTATTTAATTAAAAATCGTGACTATGAGGTGTAATTATAATGTACATAATATATTTATTTTATAATGTGATATACCACAATCATGTGACTTTGGCGAATTCTGTTATACCTACACAATCTCAAATATACAAAACTGACTAAATAATCTAGAGCAATCTTTTTTCGCAGAGAGTATTAAGATGAGGGTAAGATATTGCTCAAAGCTGACAACTTAACAAGTAAATATTATGTTGTTTAAAAACTGTAACCCAACCACGGAAAATTAGATAGAGCATCCGTTAAATTGATTTTTTTTTGTGTAAAATGTAGCCTATGTCACCCGCCCTGTGGTATTCTGTAAAATTGATGGCATCAGTGTAACCATCGTCGCAATGACCTATGAGTGGCTGGTAGCCTCTCGCTATTGGTTAAAATGCATTGATGCAGCAAGAACACCATAAATTCAGCCAATCAGAAGTGCGATTGTTGATTTGAAGTTTGATTGAATTGCCGATCAAATCGTCAAAGTTCGGCGTCAAGGTAAAATTAACCATAATCGCATTGAATTAGAGCTCATTTCGTGTATCCATTCTCAACCGTTTAGGGTATCGTACATATACCTAAACGTATGCGAATGGATAAACGAAATTGAGCTCTAATTCAATGGAACTAAGGTTTATTTTACTTTGACACTAATTTTGACAATTTGATCGGCAACTTTTAGACAATCGGGGGGCAGGTCATTGCGACCGTTACACTGATGCAATAATTTTTTATAGAATTCTATAAAAAATGGAAATTCTTTAAAAAATTCTAAAAGATGTAATTCCACTACCGGACTATAATAACGAAGCGAATGACATCTCATTCATCAAAATCGGCCCAGTAGTTTTGGCGCCACGGTACACATTTTTAAATTGTCACATATTGGTCACATACATACATAGACTGCTAAAATCATAACCCTTTATTTTGGCTTGGCCGTAGTCCGTTAAAAAAGTTGAATAAAGACTCCAAATTGAAAATTTTTACTTAACAAAACTAAGAAATCTGTTAATCAATCATTATAATTACAACACAACAAAAATACAAAACAAAGAACAATTAACGTTAAGAACATAATATCGACAAAATTCAATCGTGGGCGTTTCTAAAGCGCACATTGAACGTGACATTATTAATAGAATAGAATAGGGCTTGGGTGCGTGGGCGAATGGTTTTCAAATCGATTTGATGAGTTGATGCTCGAGTATCGATACATCGATACCAATTGATTAAGGCCGAGATCAAAGATGTGCTTCCGCATGACAGCAGGGAATCGTACCCCACTGATAGATTAACGAGATGCTACCGACACGAATGGTAAAAGTACAGAGAACCGAATTTATGGTACGATTTTATTAAACGTTCGCAATAACACACTTTACGGCTTTATAATAAATATCAAATTCCCATGTTGTATTGTTGTGGTAAGCTTTTTATTGAACCTAAAAATAATGCATGATTTAATTACTAATTAAAAACCTAGGTAATTATTTGTTTTGTACCTAAACAGAATATGATAATCCTCCTTAATTTTTCTAGTTTCAAAGAATGAGAAGGGACTAGAAATATAAAAATTACTTTGGTCACTCTAGAATAGCTGATGCCCGCGTGGATAGTCTTTAAAATCCCTTCTATCGGGAACTCTTTGATTTTCCGGAATAAAAAGTAGCATATGTCACTCTCCAGGTCCTCAATTATACCCATGCAAAAAATCATGTCGATCCGAAGCTCTCTTGTGGCGTAGGTATAACGATTTATGTCATTTTTTTAACCTTTTTTTTCACCGTTTAAACCTTCCCTGGACTCGAGTTTTAGCGAGAAAACGAACAGCAATTGATTTTTATATATATAGATAATCCTACCAAAACACTTTCATGTAAAAAATTGCCAAGAGGCCATATTATGGTTCGCACTGTCAAAAAGTTGTCAGATCTCATGTAGAGCCAAGCCAAGCCTCTAACTCTACACGCCCTAACTCTATAAGCCCTAACTTCATAAACTCTCCACCTTGGTTAAAATATGTGGTTTGCCCTTGCGCTTCGCTTTATATGCGAGAGCACTACCGTGCCCCCACATATCACACAATATGAAGCTTACCTCGATAAAAGCTCGAAAATAAATAGGGCAACATAACAATAATAACATATAACATAACAATAATGTGCCGTGTGGTGACGGCAGATCAGAATACAGTTGTCACCACGCCTCCTCTTCCCGCGGGTGTCGTACGAGGCGACTAAGGGAATATAACGGAGAACGGGCAGCAGCGTCCTCTGTGCTACTACTACCATCTACTGCGATCACCAACCCGTCTGCCCCGCGTGGTGATTATGGGCAAACCCTCCCCTTGGGAGAGGCCTTTAGTCCAGCAGTGGACTGTTATAGGCTGTTGATGATTATTGATGAACAATAATAAAAAATCGGCCAAGTGCGAGTCGGGCCTCGCTCTTTTAGGGTTCCGTTAAAAAAAATTAAATTAAAATATTTTCATGTACCCATGGAAATATTTTAATTTACTTTTTTTTCTATAATTTAATTTTTATTATTTGTTGTTATAGCGGCAATAGAAATACATAATATGTGAAAATTTCATCTGTCTATCTATTACGGTTTACGAGATACAGCCCGCTGACAGACGGACGGACGGACGGACGGACAGCGTAGGCTTAGTAACAGGGCCCGTTGGTACCCTTTGGGTACGGAACCCTAAAAATTAGCATGCTCCCAGTATATTCATTAACAGCTCGATCATGAACATGAGACTATAATATCTAAAATCTCATGACTGTTGTTACATCCATTAAATCGTCGATCGTCAATTATTTTGGAAGACCCTCATAAGAACCCTTTGGGTCATCGATCGAACATATCACTAGAAGTAGTTGGTAAATCTCTCTCTATGCGTCTTAATCCTCATTGTTGAGGATCATTATCTCTTCCATTAATCACATAATGATGTCCGATTCCAGATCATGGGCTGATTAGCCAATTAAACATTACCAAAAACAAAACATAATCCCCGTACTAAATCAGCATAGCTAATGACCCCGGATTACAAAGTCAGCATAACGGGCACACGGCGATATATCAGCGGTCAAATGAATCGTTCTGTATCCCTGTCCTGTAATTTACGAGATTACCAGTCGAAAATTAGAGGTATGCAGTCCAAATTTAGCTAAAATGTGCCGCAATGCCTATAAGTTTTACGAGTAGTTCAAATTTTACCACATTTATACCAATTCAATCACACACATCATGTAAAATGTATACAATCATGTATTTATATTTGTTGCATATATTACTAGTAAAAGTAAAAGCTAGCTTTTACCGGCAGATTCGCTCACGTTAAGTTCGATTTTTCAAGCGCCTATTTTACTCCATAGGGACTCCATTTTACTCAAAAATCCTTTCTATATGTGTGCCTTTCAGCCCGATCCGTCCAGTGTTTGGAGCTGTGCGTTGATATATCACTTATCAGTCAGTCACCTTTACCTTTCTAACCGACTTCAAAAAGGAGGTGGTTCTCAATTCGTCGGAATCTTTTTTTTTATGTATGTTCACTGACTACTCGATCATGCCTGAAGTCTGAACTGATTTGTATTTTGGTTTTTAAAATATCAACAATAAATGATAATTATTATACTTTGTAGTGCGCGGTGCGCGGGAGTTTGAAGTCAATATTTTAAAAAGAATTTTGTATATTAAATTATATAGGTAGTTTATTTAGATTATTATTAAGAACTAGCTGATGCCCGCGACTTTGTCCGCGTGGATTTAGTTTTTAAAGTCCCTCGGGAACTCCTTGATTTTCCGGGATAAAAAGTAGCCTAGATTTTGACCCGAGTAATAAGCTACCACGGTATAAAATTTTGTAGAAATCTGTGCGGTAGTTTTTACGTGAAAGAAGGACAAACAAACAGACAAACAGACAAAAATTAAATAAAAATCTGTTTTGGGCTCAGTATCGATAGTAAAGCATCCAATTAAAATTTTCAAAATATACTAAATGTACAGAAATCTTCCAGTTACAGTTTTATTTTATGTATATAGATTCGCGCCTATTTGATGCAAGCCAGGATCCAGGGCTGGCTGATACTTTGGACAAAGAAAAGTAACTACATCCGAAGAGGCAATGCCCCAATCCAACTATTTATACTTAGCTTATTTTACAAATTTTACAATTTATAATACATAATTATTTAGTAATTCAAATTCGAATATAATTTTATTTAGCTGCTATTTAGATTTATCTTTTAGTTTGTGATGGAATTAAAAATAATTTTTTCATGTCTTTATTAAATAAAAATATTCGACTTCGTCCGCGTGGTGTTTTTAAAAATCCCGCAGGAACCGTGTGTTTTTCATAAATATAGCCTAAATTACTCTTTAAGTCCTTACTCATGCATTTGTCCGTTGCTGCGTGATGTAAGAGCAAACAAAAACACAGCTAGTTTCAAATAAAATAAAATATACTCTATACTCAAAGTAATCTTATTTATACGTTTATTTTTCACAAGTAGGTTTATCGTCATTTTATGTTTATCATAATACCATAAGAAGAAAGTGATTGAAAGTAAATCAATACCATAAAGCGTAATTATGGAGTAAAATACTGAGTTGCAACATAATTTGGCTTGCGTGTCGCTTTATCCGTATACCATCATATGCATAAGGGCTCATAGACACTGTTCTTTTTGAACGGGTATTCTTTCTTCCTAGAAACAATTTTTTATCGCTGAATATAATAACTGTTATTACTAATATGTAACTTTGCAGTCTTATCCCTAGCGAATTATTGAGGTAACCTGGAAGGGAATAAGAAAGTTTAACAAACCTATAATTGGTTATTCGGAAACTACGTGCATCATCAACTCATGAGCATTATGCTCCCCCCCCCCGAGGGCCTTTTTGTTTCATAAGTATCTCATAAGTCAATCTGGCAGTAATACTCGACTAAAAATGAGATCACGTCACGGAGGCCAGAGCACATTATAAACTACAAATTAAACACTCAATTACTCCTAGGTGCTCTTCTTGTGATAGTTACTTTGGTATTTCGTAATCAAAATATAAGCAAGTGCCGACTCAAGTCTGAATTTGATGAGAAACTTTCTATATAAGCCCATGTAAAGTCGGAGTCTTTTCATGGGTTTGTATAAACTTTCTTCAAGCTTTTAAAAACTTCTAGTTTCACAGGTGCGACTGATTTGGGTATACTGTAACTTCGGATTATTTTCATTACTTAGTAATCTTAGTCGCTAAACTCCTGCTCAACTCCTGAGCAACTTACAGCAGATGTAGTGTGTTTGGGCTTATTAGAATGGTCTCAATGAGTAGGGTGTTAGATAGATGATGATCGAGGATTGAGGAGGAGGATCTAATGATGGAACAGTAAACTGGGTAACAGTATGTCGGGTGTATATATACACAGTCCGACCATAGATTCACATGTTGGGAGTTTTTAATTTACACTTGTGTAAATAGAAGTCTGTGCTTATCTCTAGAATCCAAAATCATTCTGTTTGTTTGTTTGGATTCAAAAGATGTACAGTGTACAATATATACAATACATATACATAATATGCAAACTGTATTAATATAATAATGCACTATTATTTTATTTTATTCTTATGTGAGTGAGCCCTTACTTAGAAGTAAGTACCTTTATTCCTACGCTCCGGTGCGATATCAGGGACAAGCCATCTGCACCTTGCTACAATGTAGCTATCTATCTTAAGGGTTTCATAAAATTTCGTTATTTATTTATTAGAAAATACTGCAGTGTATTGATAAATGAACGATGCATTTACGTTACTTAAATAAAGATATAACGGAACACAGAAAATTTTTTAGTGCTCGGTGTTACGGAATCTAGATACACTAGCAAAAAGCTTTGTGAGGGCTCGCGTAGTTTTTCTAACGGGTAATAAGTTCTGTTGCAGCGATGATAACTCTTTGGTTTTCTAACAGATGGCGTTAGTAGTACAATAACATTATATCCAATGAATACAAAATTGTTAATGTTCATTTTTTTTAATGGTTATAAAATTTTGTTTTTGACAGATAACACATCTGGATATGAAGTTAATTACTGTGTCAAAGCACAAATCTATAGGCGTGATATTTTTTCAGTAAAGTGTACCACAAAAATGCTCAGGTTGTGGGATAGTGTTAGGGCTCGCTTCGCTCGCCCTAATTAATTGTAATTTTGGATATTTTCAAGACTTTGAGCATAAGTTTCTAGTTGAATCTTTGTCTTTTGTTATTGACTTTTTAATTTTTTACTCAAATAGTTCTTCATTAAAAGTTGGCATACTGTATACCTACACTTTTTGACTGTCCACTATTTACAATTATCCAAGATAGGTACTGTAAGGTAAAGTAAGGTAACTGTACCTAATATATTTTATTATTAACGAAAACTAAAAACTTAAAGCTTGCTAGCCTGCGAAGAAACCACAGTATTTTCAGCCGCTTTTTCTATTTCTATTTTCTATTTTAATTATTATTCGTAGCTTGTTAGGCTAGTAATGCTAGTCACAATGAGACGAGCTACAAAATTTTCAGTAAGAAAAATTTGCAAAAAATTATGGGAATGCCGTTGTAAACACACTAGTTTATAAAATCCCAAAATATGCTTTAAATTGTTATGCTTTAAAATAATTCAACTATCACAAAATTATTCAAACTTAGGTACTAGTATTATATAACTGGTAGGAAACCTAGATATAATATTATATTTAATTTAAAATTTTACAGCACTAAAAATATTTCCTTTAAATTTTTTCGGAATACTTAGTATAGTTACAGTACAGCTAAAATAGGTACAAACTTTTTATCTGGGCCAACGTGATAAATAAAAAAGTTTATAATATTATACAATCAAAACAACTGCCGTAACTTTTAACTTAAGCAATGTCGAAAGTTATTTACAAACTTTCGCCCAATTGGAATTATGCGCAAGGATTTTGTAATATTTCTCTATTAAATAACAAGGGAAGTACTTACCTACAACATTCAGCATTTTTTGAAGTAGTTGCAGAAAATGGGCTTTGTAATTACATAACTTTTTTGTTACCGCTAAGACTAATGTATTTATTGGATTGAGAGGAATTATGCGCAAGGATTTTGTAATATTTCTTTATTAAATAACAAGCGAAGTACCTACAACATTCAGCATTTTTTTGAAGTAGTTGTAGAAAATGGGCTCTGCAATTCCTTAACTTTTCATTACCGCGAAGACTAATGTAAGTATTTATTGGGTTGAGAGATTTAATTGACAACCTGTTTAGTTGAGTTCGTTATAAACACGAAATTTGTTATAAATACAGTGTGTTTATTGGTTTTTCCTTTAAACACGCTGTAACAGAGCTACGGATCGACGTGATTTTTTTGCATGGTTAGTTAGTTTAGACCTGGAGAGTGACGTACTTACGTCGTATTTTTTAGTTTTATCCCAAATAAGGTTTCTCGCAGATTTCATAAAACCTAATTCCACGCGGACGGATGTGCAGGCAAAGCTAATAAATAAGCAATAATAGGTATAAGTAATAACTGGCAAACGAATATCACGACCCTCATCTTATGAGTTCTATGACCCGTGTAGACTATACGTAATTCTAACGAAAGTCATCTCGTTCCTACTGAATCGATTAGTTTCCCGATATGATCGGGTCGCTATCAAGGTGTGTTTAGTTACCGGTAGTCTGAGATTAATGATATGAACCTCGTTAGTTCAAATGGTAGAAAAATCAACGGTAAAGCACCTTTTTCTCTATTGACGATTACGATGGGACACCGACATTGTTTGTCTTTTTTTAGGGTTCCGTACCAAAATGGTAAAAATGAAACCCTTATGGCGATACTTTCTCCGTCCGTCTGTCCGTCTGTCACAGCCGATTATTTTAGTAACTATTAAAGCTATCGACATAAAATTTGGAATAGTTGTGTATAATAGTGTAATTTCAAAGTAAGATAACTATAACGAGTGGGGTATCATATGAAAGGGCTTTACCTGTACATTCTAAAACAGATTTTTATTTATTTTTAAATGTAATAGTTTTTGATCAATCGGGCAAAATGTCGAAAAAAATACCGCCCCCCCCGCCCTTATCTCCGAATCCAAAAATCAGAAATAATTATGGTCAATAGAGGTTTATGTACATTTTACAGGAAAAATAAAACCAACGCTCTAACCAGCAGAGTTTTTTTTTTTATTAACAATAAACCTCTACAAACAAAGTTAACGAATAGTAAGCAAATTAATATACTATTATCGTTTTACTTTTACTTCTAGAGTACGGAACCCTCGGTGCGCGAGTCCGACTCGCACTTGGCCGGTTTTTTTCTAATTCTAACAGGCTTGCGCTGAAATATTAACTCTATTATTTTAATTTAGGAAAGCGAAAAAAAACTTAGGTACAGCGAAATAAATGCTCGGTCACAGTAGACTTGGGTGGGTGGGTGCTTGGCTAAGGTACGGTTGCAAATCTATTTGCATCGAGAAAGTCAATGCGAGCACGTCTCACGATGGCGGAGTGTGCTTGTAATTTGTAAACGTACTAAAAAATATAGCTCTTAAAAATTGCAAAAATGCATTTTTGCATATTTTTCGTATGACAAAACTTTCACGGACAATTTTTCATTTGTATTTAGAATTCTTTAGGTACCTACAGAAAATCTTGAATAGTATACGATCAACCTTAAAACTCAACTACAGAAATATTTGGCTCACAAAGGCCTTACTATCCTTTCTTTTCTTTTTAATTGCAAGCCTACTTACTTGGTAATCTTGGTATAGACACAGCCGAGTGCAACTTTTAGAAATAGCGCAGATCTATATTTGTATCAACAAATAGCTGTACGGACTATCCAACAAACATAAATTACAACCCTCCTTATTATTAGTTCAGAAGTAAGTATTTCTACAAGAATTAACGACACAAGATCGTGTAATATGGCGATCGTTACATTTTTTATTTATTTTTAGTGTTGCGGATTAGACAGGACGTGCAACGACTTTTTTAAATATTCCGTCTTATTTTACGCTATCGGAAAATGTCGGAGACGTATCGTCGTCGCCTGATTAGGGGAAACGCTGAATTTATCAATGACTCCATTGAATTGAATCTAACCGTTAGGTGGCTATTGTTTGATTTCATTGACATTTTGTCTTATAAATGTTATAGTAAACCCGAGGTCTACTAGCTAGAAGTACATTTACCATGAGATTATGGGAATTTTGTGCCAAGTTACGAAAGGCGTTTAACTAAACAGAGGCAAAACTAAAATGTATACATAATATTATTTTTGAAGGTTTGTCACAGGAAATAAAGATAAACGAAGTTAATAAGTAAATATTATAATACTAGATTATGCCCGCGACTTCATCCGCGTGGATTAAGGCTTTTTTAAATTCCCGCGGAAACTCCTTAATTTTCCGTAGTAAAAAGTAGCCTAAACTAGCGGCACGCTATGATGGCCGGTTTGACACATTACAATAGTGATGTGGAATGTCAATTTATTCTCGAACAAAAAACAATTAAGTTTTGTTTTTGTACCTGATTAAATAGGTTTAATAAAACAAAAATGTGTATGTTTATTTAATTTATTTGAACGAACTGAATATTTGAATGAAAATGAATATACATACTTTATATGCACACAAGAAACATATGAATACAAAAGATACCAAAAAAGGTGCCACAAAAGGCCATAATTAATCAGATTCGTCCATACTACTATTTTCACTGTCGTCACTGCTATCATCACCTACATTAATAATTATATGTTCGTTTTCTATAATATTATCTATTTTCACATCTCTTTCATAATCTTCCCTTATTAATTTAACAGTTCTATTCACAACCTTTTCCCAGTCTCCTTTAGTCACATGTTCACAAGCTTCTTCTAATAATTTTAGCATTTTTTTTGTGGTAAATGGGGGTTCTGTATTGTGTCTTGCAGCATATCCCTTAATTTGAGCCCACACCAACTCAATCGCATTATACTCACAATGGTAAGGCGGTAACCGTATAACTCTGTGCCCATGTTCTAATGCTATTTCGTCAATGACGTATCGGATCTTGGTTGGTTTGTTTTCTTTTAAAAGACGTACTAATTCCGCTTTTAACATATTCATGTTTGCATCTACGCCATTTTTACGAAGCCATGCGACGATATCAGCTTTCTTTTGGGATTGGGCAGGTGGCTTGTCAATTTGCATCGAGTGGTATGGGGCGTTGTCCATAATTATAATAGATGGTTCAGGGAGGCTACACAACATTGAGGTAAACCATTCAGTAAACTTTTCTCCATTCATGTCTTCATGATAGTCTCCAGTGGTTTTTGACGCAAAAGCCATGAGAGAACCTTCGACAAACCCGTTGATGGTTCCGGCGTGACAAATTATAAGTCGCGATCCTTTTCCTACAGGAACTTTGGAAGTAGATGCTGCTGTGTCATCGTTCCAAGAACGGCCTACAGTATGGTTAGCATTAAGCCATGTTTCATCCAAGAACACAACATTTTGCCAATTTTTGATTTCTTTCACTTGCCGTAAAAAAGTATACCTTGCCATCGCTATATCAAATCTTTCCATCAATATTTTGCGTTTGTTACATTTTTTGTATCGAAATCCAATGGTCTTCAAAATCTTCGTTAAAGAACTTTCCCCACCGAAGAATAATCCAGCTTCCTTCAGTGAATGCACCAACTTTTTTCTTGTTGGATACTCCTTCTGTAAATAGTAGCCGTAAACATGTCTTCGGATAGCATCGGCATCAAAGCTATCGATGCCTATGACTGGTTTTGCTCGTTTTCTCTTTTTTGGCGTGTGAAGTTTATTTTCTTCTGTGCCAGTCTCGCCATATTTTTTTTTAGTTATCCGTCTAACAGTTCGTTGTCCAATATTAAGCGCATCAGCTACGCGTTCAACCACTGACGTTATAGGTAAAATTGGCCCTCCATTTTGAGCTTCACGATCGAAATAGTTACGAAGGCGTATTACGAACTCACGTGTCTGACTATTTAGAACAGTTCTCTGCGTACGTTCGGTCATATCGACGAAATCCACAACAAAGGGCTTGAACAGAGTCCAAATTAACGAGCAAGGGTCAACAGTAATGCAGTATCAATATTTGAAATCCAAAGCCAGGTCAAAACTATATCACAATCGCATTGCACTGACAGTTTATACTTTTCGAAGCAACGTCAATTCGAAACTGCTTTGTTTTGCATTGAGCATTGACGCGAGTTTGCCGGAGGTAGTAGTTGTGCTAGCCAGCGATCCTATGTGACGATCGTATTAGATTCCATTTTTAAAAATTTTCAATTTAGAAAACCAAATGCCGAGTTGTGGTATATATCATATAAAAATAAAAATTTTACCTTTTGTATGAAACAGCTGATATTTTTTTGCGATTTCAGAGGTTTGTCCACATAGTGAAAATTGTTCATATTCACAAGTACATTCACCCCTTAAATGGTGCAAACTGATTTTTCTACACTTGTATACATTTTAGAAATCAATTTAATAAATAAATTTTGAGTCCTAAACCTAAAACTACATTCGATAAAATTTATGAATCTCTGCACATCACTATCGTCAATAAAGTAATACAATTATTTCCTTCAAAGTCGTTATCAATTAATACGGAACTTCATGAGCGGACAAACGTCAAACCGGCCATCATAGCGTGCCGCTAGTGTAATATGTGTTAATCCTGGATATGTGGTATCTATCAGTCAAATCGGTTCATTCGTTGTGGCGTGAAAGATTAACAAACATCCATCCATCCATATTACATCCATACATCCATCCTCACAAACTTTCACATTTATAATATTAGTATATACCTATATAGTATAAGCATATTAGTATAGTAGGATATTAGTAGGACGTAGGATAGGATACATAATAGTTTACGTAATTACGTGACGTTACCACGAGTAGTCACGCACACTTCTGTGTGCGTGCCTTATGTAACTGTAGATACACTACAATTTACTTAGATATAATCTATTTTTCCTGTTGTACTTTAAACGGCAAACAAGCTTTTTCCGCAGTAATACGTAAGCAACGCACTAAACACAGCGCATAAGACTTTCTTAACGTACACTGACAATGACACCGCGTGCTACAGTTTTTACAATTCACGAAGGCGAGTGAGCTTTACTCGTGGTTACTTTGTGTACATGCACATTGCATAAGACAGTGTGCGTGCCTGTCAAAGCCTAGGTGGGAGCGGGCAGGCGCGAGCATTGCGCTCGCTCACACTTATACCGATACGACACACACACAAACATAAGTCAGTCGCCCTCGTGAATTGCAAGAACTATACAAGTGTAAGCGCCCGGCTACGTTCGTCGGTTACACGTTGCTTCCAAACGTTTTCTACGATTTGTTTACCTTTTGAAGTCAGCAAGGGAAATAGACTATATCTAAATACTTACCTAAATTACAAAAGAATCTCTTTGGGGAAATATCATAGCTACCTATACTGCAGGACATACACTAAGTCACTTTGACGACAGAACAAATTTTTCGATCAAACTTTGAAATTAATTTGAAGTTTCCGGCTGCGAGGCCCATAGCTGAGCTAGACGTGTGACCCAAGTTAAATTCCACGTCGAACTTAAAATTTATTTAGGTCCATTTTTTATTTCGTTTGATCGACGTATAGTGTTCAGAACACCGACCTCTATTAATCTATGATGATTGACACTGGACAGGCTGTTCTTATACAAGTGACAGCTTAAACTAAGGATCCAGTTTGAAGCGCCACATTTGACATACGATTGTCTCTGAAACTAATAATATTGCAATAATAGCGCACCTACTTCTATAATTATTAATCTATGAAATCATAAAGTAATCATAGACGTCTTTATAATAATTAATCTAGTACAGAGAACCTATAATCATTAAAGAAAGTGAATATTGTGTTAGGAAAAAAAATATTTTCAACCAATAATTTTGACCATATTTGTATTATTATTTTGACTCACTTTTTTAATAATAGTTACCAGAGATATTATAAATTCAGACAATACGAAAAACGATTACATTGCGCTAAATTATTACAGCCGACTCGCTTTCGCTTCATCTAGTTTTGTCCTTATTTATGTCAAACTGAAATTCACGTTTTTTAGGACGGAATTTTTTAACAGTGTTGTTGTCTAAAATACGGCCGTTCAGAGAATGCGTTCCTGACACGTCGCGATTGAACTGACGACGTAACTTTGCAATGTATGTAATGTAATGTACGATAAAAATATTATTGCTGGTTGTTTACCGTTTTAACAATTGATGAGCATTAAAACAACATTATTATATCAATAATCAATTAATGTTATAATTTTGTGCCAAACTGAGTGTCAAATAACTTGTCAAATAACAAATAATTTCCAAAATTTGCTGTAAAAAAATTCTTCCTTTAATATCTTCTAATTTTGTCCCAATTCAGTTAGGCTTTGGGGTAAAGGGGGGATGCGAAGCAGCTGTTCACGCTGCTCGCACATTCCTCCTTAACTCCCGGGAGGAGGTAATCCTTAAAATTGATGTGAAGAATGCCTTCAATTCAGTGGATCGGGGGTCCTCCTCTCAGAAGTAAAAAATAAATTTCCACAGTTTTTCCCATACTTGGCGCAGTGCTACCGGGAACCTTCAAAGCTCGTACACAAAAAGAATGTTCTGAGCTCCGCTGTCGGCTGTCAGCAGGGGGATCCGCTTGGACCAGTTATTTTTAGTTTGGCCATACACCCTATAATTTTGGTTCTAAATTCCAAATTCAATGTTTGGTATTTGGATGATGGAACCTTGGGCGGCGAAGTGAGTTCGGTTTTGGAGGATTTGGAAATAATTATATCAAAATTTAAAACTATTGGCTTGGAACTTAACTTTGATAATGTGAAATTTATATTCCAAATTCTTTTTCGGCCGAATCCAAACTGCACATATTAAATAAATTCAATACTTTAGCTCCGGGTATTAAAATTTTAAACGATGAGTCACTTCGCCTCTTAGGAGCACCTGTTCTAGAGGCCTCAGTTCCTCAATTTTTTACTGACTTAATTGCTAAATTCAAAAACACTTCCCATCATCTGTTAGATATTAATCCTCATATGGCAATGACCATCATTCGATTCTGCTTATTTGTTCCAAAATTTACTTATTTCGTTAGATGTTCACCTCTTTGGAAATTTAATAATTTATTGGAAAATTTGGATAATTTTATACAAAATATTCTATCTGACATCTTAAATTGTCCGATAGATGATCAAGTATGGGCCCAGGCTTCTCTTCCGATCAGGTATGGAGGTCTGGGAATCCGCAAAATTTCTAGTGTCTCTCTGCCAGCTTTTCTTTCCTCTGCTTATAGTACACACACTCTCTTTGAAAAAATTATATCCCAGTCTTTGGGATCAATTGAGGTGTCGTACTTGGCAGAGGCAAGAAATGGATGGTCAGCGATTAGCCCAAATCAATTGCCGGTTTCTCTTCCTTCCCAGAGACAGTGGGATGACATTATTTGTAAAAAAACTTTCGACGCAATGTTAATGCAAGCAAATTCTAAAGACCGTGCTCGTCTTCTCGCTGTCTCTGCGAAAGAATCCGGACACTGGCTCCATGCTATCCCTTCTGCTAATCTGGGCACTCTTTTAGACCACGCCACTCTTGCAGTGGTAGTTGGTCTTAGGCTTGGCGCCAAAATAACCCAGCCTCACCGTTGCCACTGCGGTGACCGCGTCGACACTTACGGTCATCACGGGCTCTCCTGTTCGAAGAGCGCTGGTCGTTTCTCCCGCCACAATGCCCTCAACGACATCATCCGCAGGTCTCTTGCTACTTCTCACGTGCCAGCTGTATTAGAACCTATTGGTTTGGCACGTAGTGATGGCAAGAGACCTGATGGTATGACGCTTGTTCCTTGGAGGACAGGGAGGTCGCTTGTGTGGGATGCCACCTGTGTAGATACTCTAGCTGCTTCCCACATCCATGCGACCTCCTCTGTGGCGGGTGCAGCGGCTACTAGCGCCGAACAGGCTAAGAGGCGCAAATATGAAAAACTTGACAGTGGTTTCATATTTGCGCCTTTTGGTGTAGAGACCCTGGGGCCGTCGGGCCCGGAGGCTCGCGCACTTTTTTTAGAGATATCAAAAAGAGTGATCGAGTCTACCGGGGATCCAAGAGCTGGCAGCTACCTTGGCCAAAGGATTAGCTTGGCCATCCAAAGAGGTAATGCTGCCAGCATCTTGGGTACTATGCCACACTGCGGTGGCTTGGATGGGGTTTTAGATTTTAATTAGTTTTTTATTTTAGTTTTAATTTTAGAATTAAATTTAGGTTTAATATAGTATTGTATATATGAAATTTTCTTAAGTCAAAATAAAAATTATCCTCGTATTTCAACTAAAAAAAAAAAAAAATAACTTGGTAAACAATATTTTTCTAATTCTAACTGATAGGTGTCAGGAACGCATTCTCTGAACGGCCGAACTTTAGTGACACTTAAAAATTCCTGTGGATACTCGGTCGCGATCAGTCTTCTTAAAACTAACTTGTTGACAAGCGATTGCCGCTATTAGGTGAAAGTTAGGTGTAATAACAAGAAGCTTGTGTTGTAGGTATTTTAAGCTTCTTGGGTAATAATTATTATGAACTTGCAACTTACGACGGGTTGAGATTATTTATGTAGTCTGGGGAAACTTTTTTCAATCTTCAGAATGTTATAATTACCTTTCTCAAAACAGCCAGCGTATTTCAAGTACTTACCTAATGTTTTTACTGAAAAGCTTTCTTTCGCAGACGATTCTTTCATTTAATTTAATCTACAGAAAAGCAATGAAACGTATTTTATAAATAAAACATTGGCACATATCTGACTCTGCAGCATCCCGGAAATACACTTCGGACATCCGGCGGTACTGCGCATCGCGCTCCTACTATTTTATTGACAGTACACATAACATTTACCTTTTTTGTTTCGACAGTAACAGTTTAAAGTAAAATGAAATAGAATTCTTTGCAGTATCCAAACCTAAAGGCTCCATCCATTCTGTTGAATTGCATGTGTGCGAGGGCTCCTAGCGGCATTCGCTACTCGTGTCCAGTATCAGTAGTAACTAGTAACACGGGAAAATTTTATTTCCCATTTTACTGCTGGCCAATAAAGTAGCCAGTAACTAAGTAACTAGTAGTAAAGCTAACCGGTTAAAGGCGCGGACTGATAGTAATAATCTCAAAAAGGTCGAAGGTTCAATCCCCAAGCGTTGCACTATTCTCGTAGTCCACTCGTTACACTATACTTAGTATGTAACGTATCATACTCTAATAACAGGGTCACCTGAATATTATTCATGTTCAGCACAGCAAATATTCTTCAAAAATTTCTTCTATTTTCTTTTATAGTGTTGTCGCCTAACAAAACTCTATATCTATACTAATAATGTAAAGAGGAAAGATTTTTTGTTTGTTTGTACCGAATAGGCTCTGTAACTAGTGGACCGATTTTCATTTTTTCACCAATAGAAAGCTTATTTATCAGGAAGTAACATAGGCTATAATTTATTTTCAAAAACATTAGAGATCCTTAAGAAAATTGCAATAATGCAACCCAAGGTAGCAAAATTTTGCGTATAAAATGCATTATTTGGCGTGTGCTAAGAAAACTATTGATGATACATAAAAATCATGTACTACGTGATTAAAGTACTCATTATTTTCTACAAAAAAGTGCCCGAGGGAATATATCTGACTATCATATTTAAGTCAAGATTTTACTACGTATCGTTGTAAGTATTAATTCTTCCTTAATCCTTACTAATGCATATTATAAATAGTGTATTTTTTTTGAGTATAAGTTTTTATTGGATCCTTAAGAAAATTTCATATATACAATACTATACTAGTGGTTCGCCCCGAACTGAGACCTCGCGGTAACGGTATCCCATGATTATTCATTCAATCGATACATGATAACCAAAACTGACATTATTATTATGCCCGTTTTCACCAAACATACCTAAATCATCCCCTAAGTAGGAGTCTCTTAACGTAGGTAGCTCCTAAATACAATCCTAAGTCCTAACATCCGTCCCAATATCCTTTTAGGTGTCCCGTACAGGATCGTGATAAATAAGTTGACAGAAAACATCAATCACCTAACTTATAGGTAGCCCGTAAAGGTTAGGGAACGTTAGTGAAAACATTGAATTATTATGTAGGTACTAACGAGTGAAACCGGGTTACGGGCATCTGTACAAATCGTCATCTATCGACGCGAATAGAAAATATACAATATTTAACTAAAATTTAACTAAAAAATAATTTTAATTGAATAATATGGTACAAAAAAAATTACAATACAATTATTGTATTATAATAAGTAATTAAATAATAATGGTCGACGCAAAACGGTTTTTGGATAGGTCGTAGTCGTAACTCGAAGTTCCATGGGAATAGTTACTGACTGCGCCATCTATTAGCATTATTGTGAAGCTATGTTGATGCTATATGAATTACTGATGCCCATTAAAAATTAAATAATCTCGTTTCTTTATAATATTCATATAATTTTAGTATTTGTTGTTCAAGTACAGGATATAAGTGACCTAAAAACATAAAATCAGTTTGAAAATCCATAGCGGATTTTCCTAGAGAGCGTCTTCAAGCGAGCGTATAAAATCGCCACTTTGAAAGCCCCCCATTTCGTCAATTTTAAGGGAAAAATTAAAAAAAAATATTTTTGTACTTAGTTCAAAATTATCTTTAAAATGATATGTAAAAATTGTATGTAACGCGATATTTTTTTTTTTACTTCGCATTCGCTTCTATGAGAGCCCCCCTGAAATAAAGATTTTTATAACTTTTTAAGCCATTTTCGGCTGGAGGCCATCGGTTTACATATTATATCTAAATTTGAAGTAATTACGTTCAGTAATTCAAAAGTTATAAGGCTCTGACAGACGGACGGACGGACGGACGGACGGACGGACAAGTGCAAATCGCTCTAGTTAACTCAGAGACCTCGCTTCGCTCGGTCAATTAAACCTAAATTTAATTCTAAAATTAAAACTAAAATAAAAACTAATTAAAATCTAAAACCCCATCCAAGCCACCGCAGTGTGGCATAGTACCCAAGATGCTGGCAGCATTACCTCTTTGGATAGCCAAGCTAATCCTTTGGCCAAGGTAGCTGCCAGCTCTTGGATCCCCGGTAGACTCGATCAATTTTTTTGATATCTCTAAAAAAAGTGCGCGAGCCTCCGGGCCCCACGGCCCCAGGGTCTCTACACCAAAAGGCGCAAATATGAAACCACTGTCAAGTTTTTCATATTTGCGCCTCTTAGCCTGTTCGGCGCTAGTAGCCGCTGCACCCGCCACAGAGGAGGGCGCATGGATGTGGGAAGCAGCTAGAGTATCTACACAGGTGGCATCCCACACAAGCGACCTACCTGTCCTCCAAGGAACAAGCGTCATACCATCAGGTCTCTTGCCATCACTACGTGCCAAACCAATAGGTTCTAATACAGCTGGCACGTGAGCAGTAGCAAGAGACCTGCGGATGATGTCGTTGAGGGCATTGTGGCGGGAGAAACGACCAGCGCTCTTCGAACAGGAGAGCCCATGATGACCGTAAGCGTCGACGTGGTCACCGCAGTGGCAACGGTGAGGCTGGGTTATTTTGGCGCCAAGCCTAAGACCAACTATCACTGCAAGAGTGGCGTGGTTTAAAAGAGTGCCCAGATTAGCAGAAGGGATAGCATGGAGCCAGTGTCCGGATTCTTTCGCAGAGACAGCGAGAAGACGAGCACGGTCTTTAGAATTTGCTTGCATTAACATTGCGTCAAAATTTTTTTACAAATAATGTCATCCCACTGTCTCTGGGAAGGAAGAGAAACCGGCAATTGATTTGGGCTAATCGCTGACCAACCATTTCTTGCCTCTGCCAATTACGACACCTCAATTGATCCCAAAGACTGGGATATAATTTTTTCAAAGAGAGTGTGTGTACTATAAGCAGAGGAAAGAAAAGCTGGCAGAGAGACACTAGAAATTTTGCGGAATAGTGTATTTGTTTGTTAGTTTGTCCGTCAATCACGCTGCAACAATGCTACGGATTGACGTGATTTTTTGGATAGGTATAGTTCAGAACCTGGAGAGTGACATAGGCATCCCGGAAAATCAATGAGTTCCCGCGGGATTTTAAAAACCAAATCCATGCGGATGAAGTCGCGAGCATCAGCTAGTAATGTAATTATATATACTCTATTTATGGCGTACACTAGAACAGAAACGCAACTGCAATTTTGCAGTCAACCTGCAGTCCAAATGCAGATCGTCTATATAGTTGTCCCCACAGATCACGGATTGTTTCCGTGATCTGTGGTTGTCCCTATGTTTTCTTTCTTTAATAATAATATTATTCTCGCTATCAATAAACCTAGACATGTAATAAAATTTTATCTCTCTCGAAATAAGATAATAAAATACAAAATTATCTTTGACCTTGAAAATATTTTATAACTCTATCTATTTCTTTGCGTCATAAAAGATTTATTGATTTAAATGAATCGATAATATTATATCCATTTATGGAATTTAATTTTTTTTAATGTCATTGTATATTATCCTCGCATTACACTTTTTCCCATGGGGTAAGGGAGCGCACCTTCATCTAGCGCTCCAACAGTCAACCTCACCTGCCCGCGGTGCCCCCTGCTGGTTTACTGACGAGGCTATGGCGACCGACAGATGGCGGTATAACCATCTCATATTAGCTAGACTGAACAAATGGCACAGGCCGGTGTCGGGCAGCAGCGACATCGGCGCGATCAGTCTAGCCCTGCGATGAACAACACGCCTGCCCAGCGTGGTCATTATGGGCAAAACCCGATATGGAAATTGTCACAAGGCCAAGGCCCCTAGTTCCCGGCGGCCTCGCTGTGTCTGACCCTGGCAGCGGTCACGGTAAAACGAGTCGCAGGGAGTCGCTGGATTCAAGCGGCGCAAGACCGAAGCCTGTGGAAGTCCATGCAGGAGACCTTTGTCCAGCAGTGGACGTCTATAGGTTGATGAAGAAGAAGAAGAAGACACTTTTTCCCAACGAATTGGGTATTTGACTGTAGTGTCAAAATGTCGATATAATGATATTTTATAATCGAAAATGTAACATGTAAGAGTAACATTTGTAAGAACAGAATATAAATCGGTCCAAAAACAAATTATAAGTTATAGAGCTTTAAAGTTTCCTGATAGACCAAAGTGTGATGTCACAATTCAGCAGCTCCATACACGCTCCATAGATAATTTAGTTTTAGAAAGAGACAGATACAGTCACAGTCAAACAGCTTATAATTCAAGGACTAGTAGATATTTAAAAAAAGAAATGGCATTGTGTTATAATATTTAAAAATGTTATTAAGCAATTGCATAGCTTTTATCGCGGGCTTTGAACTAGGACAAATAGTTTGAGCGCGGCGACCGAATCAAGAAATTCCGTAACGAAAATAAACCTAGCCCCGTCGTTCAGTAACCGTTCAAAAACTTAGAGGTTCTTAAGTAGCTCTGTTTGGCGCAGTGGGCGAGCGACCGCTTTCTTTACCGTATGGTGTATGATGTCGCAGGTTCGAATCTCACTCGCGAAGTAGTGACAGTGCGCTTTTCTTGTTTGTTTGTTTTTAATATTTTTTTTTTTGCATAATTTTTACTATGCAAAAAAATATATTGCATAAATTGCATAAGTTGATAAAAATGCTATGCAATAGCTTTACCGCGGCAGTCCCCGAGAGCCACTTAATTTTTTTTAAATAAAAACAAAATATCAGTCAAAATATACCCAATTATTATCTGCAGAAGCTAATTTTTTTTAAATATTTATGAAATAAATTGAATTTTTGAGTCCTCTAATCCACAGTCTATTGCACGAGCCGTGCGTATTTTATATACGTACGAGTATAACTGAAATGAATACCTTGAAAGCTGTAAAGCTACAAAGTAGTAAGCACCCGTTTTATTTCCACTGCTAATAAATTAACTTCACCCACCCACACTCAAGGTTCGTGCCCTCCCGTTGACACGTTTACAAAGTATCGTTCCGTTACATATAAATGGAATGAAATTTTTACATTATCAAAAAAAAATCAAGTCCTTTAAATTACTTACTGTCTTAAATAAAGACAAAACCAAAATAAAAAGCATATCAAAGCAAATCTCCTTTGATCTCTATTTTCTAGGATAGTCATGCTATCTAGCGGCTGCACATGTGATATTTTGATGAAAGTACTTATCCACTTTTTACCCGAAAAGGAAGGGTTATGATTTTATGAACCTATATATATATATATATATATATATAGGTATATAGTGTCATATATATATATATATATATATATATATGACACTATATATTGAACGAATGCTCCCAGCTCCACCAACCGTTTTGATGAATGAGGTGTCAATTTTTTCATTATCTGGGCATTGTGCATTGGTCCGGGTGACATAGGCTACATTTTACATGAAAAAAAATTAATATGACGGATGTTACATCACATTTTTCGTAGTCAGGTTACGGTTTTTAAACTTTTTTGCTGTGATTATGACACCAATTATTACCTATATATAGGAAACCAACCAAGCTTTCCAGTTTGCGATAGACGATGCTTTTTGTGACGTGCAACAATGTTTCAGTGACGTAATTACACGCTTAGACCAGAAAGAAAAAAACTCGAGCATAATTGGGTATTTGACTGAATTTTTTTATTTATTTATAATAACGTTTTTTAATATTATAACACAATGCCATTTTTCTTTTTTAAATATCTCAACTACCTAGTTTCGGAAATATAAAGCTTTTAAGTTACCTTGTTAGACAAAGAGAGCGCTAAAGTGTTGTGACGTCAAAACACAAAGCTCCATACGCTCTTCATAGAAAAATTTCGTTTTAGAAAGTGACAGATACAGTCGTAGTAAAACCATGGTAAAACAGCTTATAACTTATTTGTTTTTGACCGGTTTTTTTCTGTTTTTACAAATGTTATTCTTACATGTAACATTTTCGATTATAAATAATAAATATCAACATTTTGACAACAGTCAAATACCCAATTATTGTTTAATTTAATAATATTACTTTTAGCGTTCGAAAGAAATTGGGTTGAATTAATTAGTCAGCGACAAAATGTAAACGTCGTCGCAAATTTCCGTACATAATTAACTGCTTAATCATAAATGTACAGATGAAAGCTAGACGCTCTATTAAATATCTTGTATGCGGGAAATTATTCCGAGATTCGATTACGTAATACGTACAGCCACCTAATTAAATATTAATTGAACAATTTTTGGCTTTTAACAAATATAATTATTGTTATTTTTGTTCAAGCTATAAAACATTGTGTCATGACTTTACTACGTCTCTTTTAATTGAAAAACTTTGCTTACTGCTGTACACATAGATTCACATCTCTATCATATATTTTACATGTATAAGCCATATTGTACGTATAATATTTGTAGTCTGTAAAATTTTATTAGTTAGACGAAAGTTTTGTTTGAAATATGACCTTTTGTCTCGCAATCAATCTCATATTGGAATAGAATAGAGTAGAATAGAGTAGAATTTTTTTTTATTCAATTAAACTTTTTACAAATGCTTTTAAATTGTCTGGCTCTACTGTCTGGCTCTACCAATGGTTCGGAATGCCCTTCCTGCCGAGAAGAACCAGCAAGAAACTCGGTGGTTGCTCTTTTCAAAACAAATTTACAATACAGTAAATACTATGCTATATATGCAGTGTTTCCACAATGAGGGAAGTTCCAAAAATGCATACCGACTAACTTCTATCTCAAGATGGGCAGACATAAAGTAGCCCCATTCCCGCCGGTGGCACCCGTTCACGAGCATGACGCATGACATGAGGATCGTAACAACCCGCATCACACGACACCACCACAGAAATGTTTAAAGAGTGCGTGACATACTTATGCACCCATGTTAAGGCATCGAATTGAAAACTAATATTCAAATACTCATTTTAAGACATCACATTAATAATTAAGTTAATTAAAAAAAAAGTGCCACTTCCAGATTAAGAACTTTAGATCGCAGATATAATATCCGCTATCTAATATTTTATTTCACGTACATCATAATGTATCGCAACGTTTTCATTATAGGATATTAAAATGCCCTCTCCAAATTTATGCCTACCGTATTTTAGACGGAGTTCATAATATTATGGTTCAGAAGATATGCATCAAGGGTCCCGACCTATTATAAGAATCATATCATTATATTATATATTCATCGCTCCTCTTAAATGCCTAATGATATTAGTTCCTACTTTATCTCGTCGTTTATAGTCTTTGCTGGCTGGTTTAACTCACAGAAATAAATCAAGATAGAAAGGAAAAACGGGGCACGTGTGCCAACTATTTGTAATGTATTGCAACAATTTACAAATGAAAACCTGTGAAATATATACTATTACTAGCTGACCCGGCGAACTTCATACCGCCAACTTAAACATCTATATAAAATATAAAACAAATGAACTACAACTACAACTACTACTACAACTACAACAACTACAACTGCCACTATAACCACTACAACTACAACTACTACAACTACAGTAATATATTTTTGTAATTAAACCAATAAGTTAAATTCAATCAGCAAAGTCGGTCTTTCCAGCTATGAAATGAATTACAGAAGGGTAAATATACCTATTTAATATTAGTTTTTATTTAAGCAAAACTATTATCATCTATGGCTATGAACCTATTAATCAAATTTTATCTCTCTCCTGTCATAGCTTTATGACGTCATAATAAATCTATTATATTAATATAATGTATTTAAAATATTTTATTTTCAAATATTTACTATACCTATCAATCTCGCTAAACTATGCCGAATCCGATAATAATTATCTGATAACATTTCAACGAGTAGGGCAAAAAAGTAGAGTAATTATAAATAATTCTAATTTTTTGCCGCGAAATCGGATAGCGCTTCTAATCTTCTCTAAAATCGAACACCGTCGGATCACAAAAAGCGGTCATCTGCGTTAGCTCTTATTAGTTATTCCGTAAAGTCTATAATAATAAAAAAAGAATAAAATTTTCTTACACAATATAGAATAGAATAGAATAGAAATGTTTTTATTCATTTTTTATTCAAATAAACTTTTTTACAAGTGCTTTTGAATCGTCGATGAGTCTACGACTGGTTCGGAATGCCGTTCCTGCCGAGAAGAACCAGCAAGAAACTCGGCAGTATATTATTACGAATTTTATTACTACTCATAATAATATACTATTAGCTAAGAAAATCGCAATGTTTCGCTCAAAGTCAAATTTATCAAGATATCAATGTATCATGCACCTACCTAGGTTTTTCTAATTCACCGTGCGCGAGCGAAGTATGAAATTGTATTTTATATTTTTAACACCATCGTAAATCTACTGTAGCGCGCCGTAAAATGAAAGAAGCCTTCATTCAAGAGTAGGTGTGCGGAGATAAATATGGCACATAAATTTCACATTTTCAACAATATCGGGGCGTACGCATCTATTACACCATGATATATGCTCGCTCGTATCTATAAAAACTGTAAAATGATATGGTTTTATATTTTCAACAAAAAGCTTAAAATAGAAAATATAACTCTAACATCACGGTTTGTTATCGCTTCGTTATAAAATATTGTCAATTTATAGCAGGTAGTGCAGTCTGTACCTACCTGCCCAAAGTTAGGATAACTATAGGAGTTTTTATTAAAATTCTTTGAGCAAGTTTTAAACGTTAAAAGCATTTATTTATACTAAACAGTACAACGATGGTCAAGGTACGGACTGAAATCATACTAATATTATAGTGTGTTTGTTTGTTGGTTTGTCCGTCAATCACACCGCAACAGAGCTACGGATCGACTTTATTTTTCGCATGGGTATAGTTCCTCAACTATGGAGAGTGACCTAGGCTACTTTTCATCCTAGAAAATCAAAGAGTTCCCAAGGGATTTGAAAAACTAAAACCACGCGTTGTTCGAAGTCGTGCGTATTATTCATGTAAATCCGGCTAAAAGTAGGATTCATATTGACGTTGAATAATACACACGCACCTTAATATGTTTTGAGCCAAAATTATCAGGCGGTGAGGGAGCTCTTTAAATTGAAGGCACATTCAAAGCTCGCGCACTAAGGTGGATTGAAAATAATCCAAGTAGAAAATTAATCCTTGATTACGTCCCGCTCCCACTGTGATTTGAGAATTAACAAAGATTGAGGCGCATTGGAAGGGGCAACTTTGACTCATACTGCCACACTTATGATAATGATATTCATTAAATGCTACCCTCCTCCGCTCAAGCGCTACACGTCCACTGCTGGGCATATGTCTCTCAAAATTATCCCCACAGAACACGATCATGTGCCGCTTGTATCTAGTGGCTGCCAGCGTTTCGCCTTAGATCGTCCGTCCACTTAATGTTAGTATTATTTAATACTACTACAAAACTAATTAATAATCCAACATGAAATCTGTTATGAGCTGACATCTTATGTAGTAACGAAGTGACAACGGTCTCTTGCGTGGACTTCCACAGGTCTCGGTCTTGCGCCGTCTGAATCCAGCGGCTCCCTGCGACTCGTTTAATGTCGTCGGTCCACCTGGTGGAGGGTCTGCCAACACTGCGCTTCCCGGTGCGGGGTCGCCACTCCAGCACCTTGGGACCCCAAAGACCATCAACCGAACTATGTGCTCCGCCCATTTCCACTTCAGTTTCGCGACTTGCTGAGATATGTCGGTATATCTCCTCAATTCTGATTCGATCCCGCAGGGACACTCCGAGCATAGCTCTCCGCCCGCTGAGCGATCCTGAGTCTACTTATGAGGCCCTTAGTTAGCGACCATGTCTCAGATCCGTAAGTCATCACTGGCAACACGCACTGTTCGAAGACTTTAGTCTTCAGGCACTAAGGAATTTTGGACGAGAAGACGAGAGATCTCGAAGCTTCCCGAACGCTGCCCAGCCGAGTTGGATTCGGCGGTACACTTATACTATACTTATAGTATACTCCATGTATGATGTGGCGAGATAGACAATAATAATTTTAAACATTTTCGAATTCTTCCAATCTTTATGCAGAAAGTCTTTCGCAATAAAAAAATGTTTTGAATAATAAATAAAATGTCAGTATTACCTACCTATTATAAAATTAATATGATCATTTTATCTTTTCTTACTTTATATTATACAAGAAAAGAAAATTATTCAGAACATTAAATAAGTTGTCACTTCCATAAACTCACGTCAAAAACCTAAATATATCTCCGTGTATGAAAATATTTTACCCTTTACACAGATCCCCCTGATGACGGCATCAAGTTCGAAACCTTTGGAAAAACAAATTCTGAAGAGAAAACTTTGCTCGTAAGAAACACAAAATAACTGCTCAAAATTACCCTAACAAGATAACATAATTCCTTTAAATATTTCTGCAAATATTTACGAAATGACTGACTAAATTATTGCGATTACGAACTCCACGAAATATTCTTCTTTAATGAATCAATTACTGCGTACCTACCATGTTATACCTACGCAGTTGATTTATTTATCTACTAAGCTGCGACTTTGCTATTATTGAAAATTTCGAACAGGTGAGTATCATCATCATTATCATCAACCCACCCCCGGTCCGCAACTGGGCATCGAGTGCACCACGCTGGTCAAAGGTGAATTTTCAGACTTGAGACTTCACACACCTTTGAGAGCATTATTGAGAACTCTCAGGCATGTAGGTTTCATTACAATGATGTCCTGCTTTAAATGCACATAAATCCAAATTGTTAGAAGTGGGTACGTGTCTGGGTTCGAACCCAGCAAACAGCATTAAAATCAAAGAAAATTTTCATAATATACTTAGCATCAAAATCGATAAATTCAATAAAATATAAGTAAACGAAATAAACGGTTAACGCATAGCACAGTAGCACAGTGGCTGGACGCACGTAGGTACATCGGAATATCAATTGTGTCACGTGGCAATTTATATTTTCACTGAGAGCCCCTCTTTCACAGATCAATTTCGCGCTTGGACAAGTTTAATGTAAACTTAAGTGCCTAGGGGAGACAGCAAATGAAAGCCGGCCCCGTTGCTTCGACTAACGTCTCTGTTATTGAATTTTTCGTGGGTTGTTTCAAGGGATTTGTAAAAATTTTCATTCTAAATGAAGCTTTTAACCCTGAGCTTTGCTTAAAGTAAATAGAATGAAAGTTAAAGTAATTTTTGTCTTTTGTAGTTTGTTCAGAGATTTCATGAAAATTCAAAGATACCTATCAAAGATACCAATTATTATTTAAGATAAAACAACGAACTTATTCTATTAAAATTTTGATCGTGTTTTTAGTAATACATTTCTAAAAGTAATCTAGAAAAAAACCGGCCAAGTGCGAGTCGGACTCGCGCACCGAGGGTTCCGTACTATAGAAGTAAAAATAAAACGATAATATTATATTAATTTGCTTAGTAATCGTTAACTTTGTTTGTAGAGGTTTATTGTAAATAATTTTCCTCCTCCCAATTTTCCCCCCTTTTTTAATTAAACTAAAAATCATTTTTGTTTTTTTCTTTTTTCCAACGATATTGGGCCACTATTCCAAATTTCTTGTCGATGGCTTTAATAGTTACTAAAAAAATTCTTTTCAAAAAACCGACTTCTAACGCCACTACAAAGTATAAAAATAATTTTAGTTTGTCCACGTTTGTTGAAGTCGGGCGGGCCTAAATTCAAACTATGAAACCGATGCGCGACGCTACACAATATGAGAGACTCGTTTGTAGAAGTCGAGAGAGCATCGCGAGTCGGTTTCATAGTTTTTATTTTAGGCCCGCCCGACTTCAACAAACGTGGATAAACTAAAATTATTTTTATACTTTGTAGTGGCGTTAGAAGTCGGTTTTTTGAAAAGAATTTTTATTTTAAGCTTTTAAGTGTAGTAGGTATGCTATGATTGAAAAGCTAGGACCTGGAGCTCCATGATGTAGTCCATACTTGTTACCTACAATGATAATTCGTAATCGAAATTTCCTAAATCTCTTTATTTTAGGTGAGCAATATCCCTGCAGCATCAGGCTTGAGGAGTTGAAGGTTAAAATTTTTATGGGACCATTTCGCAAACATCCTCTGTCGATTAAAAAAAAATCACGCGAATCGGTCCAGTAATCCCGGAGAAATCGGTGGACATACATAGAAAAAAAAAAAAAAAAAAAGATACCGGTCGAATTGAGAACCTCCTCCTTTTTGGAAGTCGGTTAATAAACTAATAATAGACTGTGACGGACGGACGGACGGAGAAAGTCTCACCATAAGGGTTCCATTTTTAACCGACTTCCAAAAAGGAGGAGGTTCTCAATTCGGCCGGTATCTTTTTTTTTTTTTTACCATTTTGGTACGGAACCCTAAAAAAGATTAAGATCGACCAACAAACATACGTAAATACAAACATATACAAAGCTCCTTTTAGCTTCCTTTTAACTTTATCGTAGTCGGGTAAAAAGAGGAATCATTAATTTCAAAAATTCTCGGGAAAAAATATAGATCAGGTTTTCCAAAATATACTTCCCAAATTGAGTAAAAGGTTTTTCGGATAATTTTCTTCTCATTTCAAACAGGAGCAAAGTCTTTTTGGCAGCCGATAATAATATTTAACACACGTACATCTTTATAAATTCCGACGCTTCTCATCCAGTCAGAAAACTTTGGAACCACACGTATCAAGAAACGCTGTTATTTGAGAAAATTTTCACGAAAGGAAGTTTCTTGAATTTATCGAATATGCTGCAACCAGCACTCTAAGGCAAACAAGTTCGGAATACTTCGTATGTTTGGATTGAGATTCTCTTGGGATGGAGTCTGATTGATTTTGTCTAGTCTATTTGCGCACGAAAAAAGTTACAAACGCAAGCTACGGTCTCGAGACCTCAATTTTGTTGAATCGTCCACAGACGGAATAGAAAATGTGTTCATGACAATCTTGAATTATTTATTGATGATGAAATACTTTTTATACTACACCTGCTCGGAAAGTACCTTCTGATTTGTGTCATATCGAGAAAGAGCGAGCAAGAAAATACGTCTTTACGTGGAGACAAATCTGCGGGCTGAAAAAATGTATGAAATTTCATTACTTACGTGCTTTAGCGGGCTGAAAAGTTGTATGAAAATCCATTACATACGTGGTTGTCTTTTATTTTTGACAAAATTAGTTCAGTAATACAAATACATAAAAAAATGGTGGTAAGCAGGCTAATTTTAAGGTACGCAGGCTACTTTGGAGGTCCGCAGCTACTTTTAAGGTACGACAGCTACTTTAGAGGTACGCCGACTACTTTAGAGGTACGCAGGTAGTCTGCGTACCAGCAAAGTAGCCTGTGTACCTCCAAAGTGGCCTGCGTACCTTAAAAGTATCCTGCGTACCTCGAAAGTAGCCTGCGTACCACCAAAGTAGCCTGCGTACCTCTAAAGTAACTTGCGTACCTCTAAAGTAGACGGCGTACCTCTAAAGTAGCCGGCGTACCTCTAAAGTAGCTGTCGTACCTTAAAAGTAGCCTGCGTACCTCTAAAGTAGTCGGCGTACCTCTACGGTGACTACTTTAGAGGTACGCAGGCTACTTTTAAGGTACGCAGGCTACTTTCGAGGTACGCCGTCTACTTTAGAGGTGCGCCGTCTACTTTAGAGGTACGCAGGCTACTTTGGAGGTACGCAGCTACTTTTAAGGTACGACAGCTACTTTAGAGGTTCGCCGTCTACTTTAGAGGTACGCAAGTTACTTTAGAGGTACGCAGGCTACTTTGGTGGTACGCAGGCTACTTTCGAGGTACGCAGGATACTTTTAGGTACGCAGGCCACTTTGGAGGTACACAGGCTACTTTGCTGGTACGCAGACTACCTGCGTACTTCTAAAGTAGTCGGCGTACCTCTAAAGTAGCCGGCGTACCTCGAAAGTAGCCTGCGTACCTTAAAAGTAGCCTGCGTACCTCTAAAGTAGTCACCGTAGAGGTACGCCGACTACTTTAGAGGTACGCAGGCTACTTTTAAGGTACGACAGCTACTTTAGAGGTACGCCGGCTACTATAGAGGTACGCCGTCTACTTCAGAGGTACGCAGTCTACTTTGGAGGTACGCAGGCTACTTTGGTGGTACGCAGGCTACCTGCGTACCTCTAAAGTAGTCGGCGTACCTCTAAAGTAGCCGGCGTACCTCTAAAGTAGCTGTTGTACCTTAAAAGTAGCCTGCGTACTTCTAAAGTAGTGGGCGTACCTCTATGTTGACTACTTTGGAGGTACGCAGGCTACTTTAGAGGTACTCTGTCTACTTTAAAGGTACGCAGGCTACTTTAGTGGTACGCAGGCTACCTGCGTACCTCTAAAGTAGTCGGCGTACCTCTAAAGTAGCTGGCGTACCTTAAAAGTAGCCTGCGTACCTCTAAAGTAGTCGGCGTACCTCTAAAGTAGCTGGCGTACCTTTAAAGTAGCCTGCGTACCTCCAAAGTAGCCTGCGTACCTTAAAAGTAGCCTGCGTACCTCTTAAGTAGTCGGCGTACCTCTAAAGTACCCGGCGTACCTCTAAAGTAGCTGTCGTACCTTGAAGGTAGCCTGCGTACCTCTAAAGTAAACTTCAATAATTAAAAAATGTGTCTGTTATTTTCCTCGTAGGTGTAGTATAAAGCACTATGTATCACTCGGGAGAAAGTGCGATTCCTAACTCGAGCGTATTGATACACTCGGCTTCGCCTCGTGTCTCAAATGACGCCCTCGTAAGTAATGGGTCACTTTCACCCCTCGTAGAACAATGTACTATTAAGATACTGAAAGAGCGATCGAATGAAATGTTATAAATATAACATCTTCCTTCAATTGATTTTGACCCCCGACAAAAAAATTGATAAATAGCTCTAGTTAATCAACTCACAGATAAAACAATATATTGTTTTAAATAAATATACCAAAATTCTAAGTATCTTTTTTACAAATAAAATTTTATCTCTAAAAGGAAGGGAGGAGATACTTACTTTATTTCAAGCCGAATATTAATCTAACCAGGTGCAAGCCGTAACAGGACGCCATTTGTTTGCCGTCAGCAAACTTCACCTCGTAACCCTAAAATCTAATTGGATTTAATTCCATTAGCAGAGGCCCAAATGGGGCCCTAAATTGTGCTGACCAACACCGGCCCATTTACGGGTCCCAAAACTCCAATGTTTGCGCCGTGTATGATAGTGCAAAATATTCGCAACTGTCATTAAAATTGTACTCAATGTAAGGAATACCCTCGTAATTTGGCACCGGTTGGCCGAAAATACACCTGTTTGTTAGTTGATTACAAAGGGAGAAATAATTTTGGAAGGTCGGCCAAAATTTTCACGTTTTTAGGATTCCGTAGTAAACAAGGAACCCTTATAGTTTCGCTATGTCCGTCCGTCCGCGGTTTAGCTCAGAGACTATTGGTACTAGAAAACTGTAATTTGACAAGGGTATAAAAATTAATCACCCCAACAAAGTGGTGAAATAAAACTTTGTGGGGGTGAATAAAGTGGGGATGCATTTTTTTTCTCGTCTATCCCATAGTGTGGGGTGTCGTTGAATAGGTCTTTCAAAAATATTGTGGGTGTGGGAATACCATTTTTCAATTCAGGGATCCGTTTGTGAAATATGATATTTTAAAGTGCTAAATTTTATTAGAGTCAAGTGTCCCCCCCTCTGCCAGCTAAATGGTTGTATAAAGGATACAAGAAAATTCACAGCAGTAGTATATATGATGAATTTTAAAGGAAAACTATCACGGCTAAGATGGGTTCATTAGTTAAGGAGTTAAATCTGTTTTTTCTAAGTTAGGTATTACACATAGTGTAAGTTGCATATTTTGTAGTATATTTGTTGGTTATATACTCAAAGATTATAGTATTTAAACCATGGAACTCAAAATGTATTCAATATTCATAAATAAATTAAAAGCACTACCTATCCTAGGTCAGCAATAATATTTGAGACTTTCAACTACGGAACCCTACACTTCGCGTGGCCCGACACGCACTTGGCCGGTTTTTTTGTTTATTGAAGAGTATTAGCTTATACCTACACAACGACAATTACAAGTAAGACTATCACTTGCAATGTAACAAGAAGTTAATGTTTTCAAAATCGGAATTCGCTCAATAGGTGTAATTTTAAACTCTAGCTAAAATCAATAAAATTCTTCCCTTGCCTCAATATGTAATTTTCGCATTTTATCAATGAATGAGAAAATGGTCTGATAACTCCTTCTGATTGACCGTTAACCTCCATAATGTTTTAGACATAATTTATCACGTACGCTATCCTAGTTATTAATAACATGACGTATAGCGTTATTTCCCGCACGCCTTTTAGCAAAAGATCATTAATCAGTTAGGTATAATATAATTCAATAGGAAATTTCTGATAGACGTGTAGCCTACCAATCTATGAGAACGTGTGCCGTATTTTAGGAATGTAAGTAAATTCTTGCGAAAAATTTTATTAATTAATCCGTCTTCGCTCTTCAATATGGGTTCGAGTATCAGGCACATTTATCGTTACAGAGCTATGCTATATCACTTGCGTTAACGGTGAAGGAAAACAATATGAAGAAACATGCTTGCCTGAGAGTTCTTCAAGTCTTCGAAGATGTGTGAAGTCTGCCAATTTGCACTTGCCAACCACTTGCGTGGTGGATGACCTAAAGTCTAAACTAAACCCTTCATTCTGAAATGAGACCTTTGCACAGCTTTGCTAGTTGGACTGTGATGGGTCGAAATGGTAGATATTATATAATACTAGATGATGGCCACGACTTCGTCTGCGTGGATTAAGGTTTTTAATTCCCACGTGAACTCTTTAATTGTCCGGGATAAAATGTGCTAATCCTTGGTATGAACTATCTTCATTCCAAATTTCAGCCAAATCGGTTTATTCGTTGTGGCGTAAAAGAGTAACAAACATCCATCCATCCATCCATACATCCATCCTCACAAACTTTCGCATTTTTAGAATAGAATAGAATAGAAATATTTTTTATTCAAATAAACTTTTACAAGTGCTTTTGAATAGTCAATGAATCTACCACTGGTTCGGAATGCCTTTTATTTCTAATATATTTATATCTAATACTAATATAATATCTATAGATTATTATGACAAATTACGACGTTACATTGAAAAAATATTTGGCTCTTTCGTGTGCTTGATTGATGTGCACTTGCTCTTGCTCACTGCACTTTGTGTGTACCAAATTGTCTCATAGCTTGCTTGTAAAAACTTAGGCCAAGTAGGTACCAATAGGGTATTTGACTATAATAAAAATATCTTTTCAACTGGTGTCATCCTAAAAGATTATTATCTAAAAACATTATTCCATACGACAAAACTAAAAAATAAAGCTTTATTTAATTAGAAAACATTAAATAAAATTGCTATAATTCTGGCCATGGTCACGTGATCGAAAACGTTCCGTGATCTCGAATGACGTCACAGTCCACACCACCTATGGAATTCTCATTTTGTCAATACATTTCGACGTGTTTGTGCGGCGTAATAGGCTAATTTCGTCTGTTTTTCATCGTTACTATGTTATTAAATACCAAATAGTATGCGACACGCGGCCTAAACACATATTAAAAAATTGTCATTGTTTGAAATGTGAACTGTTACGTCATGAGAGCAAATGGAACGTTTCGGCGGCAATTTATTTTTTTGAATTTATTTCTCGATTTTTATGAAAAATAATGAAAATTATGCCGAAATATATGTTTCGTTAGCTTCAGCATAGCATTATTAACAATTTAAGATGATTTTCTAAAAGTAGTCAAATAGCCTATTCTATATTATTGTACCACATAAAATTCGTTCGCCCTCGCCCTTCATAATATGATGCGTACAGACTGAAATCGCTAAAATATATCGGTGACGTGCCAGCAATCTCAATCAATATTGATTAACTATAGCTACTAGCGTTTATCAGCTTTTACTTACAGGTACTATTATAAATGAATTTTCATAGAACTTATGAACATTTCTCATCGTGTGTTAGTGACACAAGGACGCTTTTCAAAATGGTAATGGCAGATCCCGAGGCGATGAATGGTACGAAATTTGAAGATGTGGCAAAGGAAAACTATAAGTTGCGGATTTTTCAATCAACACTAAACTTGCTGGCTCATATATTAATTGGAATTGTTGTTGGAGTTTGCATCCTTTTTGGATTTAGAAATGGAATACCCATAACAAATATGACAAATCTGCATATTATTTTGTGTGTTATTGGTGTGAGTATTATTTGGAATTTATTATTCTAGCTGTCTTTATCTTAATAAAAACCGGTTAATTTAGGTGTATAAAAGTTGAAGTTGATATTTATTATGTGTAAAAGGTGATCAAAAGATATTATCTTATTTTCATAGAATTTGTGAAAAACAAAAACCTATGAATACTTATATGTCTAGAAGGAGTGTCGCGCTACTAAAGAACGAAAAAAAAACAGGCCAATGAGAATATGCTAGTGTGCGTGACGTGAGTGCCGCGCATGCGCGGCGTGTGTAATCGTTACCGAACTTATTCGATTATCGAATTATCGATTAATATTTCCATAGAACTTAGAATCGATAGTCGCATGGATATTCGATATTATGTTGTATAGTCAGATAATAATACAAATCAAACTATTTTTTTCTATTAAATTAATATAATTTATTAATTAATATGACTATAAAAGTCCTCCTACAACGACGATTTCGATTCGTGCGTATTTATGTTTCATCAGTCAACCTTGAAGCGCGGAATACGCGTAAGTCGAAATTGTTGCTGTGAGAGGGCCTTTAGGGTGAAATGAAATAAGGAAAAATTTTAAGGCTATTTAATACTAGTACAACGGTGCACAACCTAAACAATGTTTATCGATTTATTTCATTTCAAAATCGATTTTCTATTGTCTGTGGTTGTTCGAGAGGTATGGCACTCTACTAAGTGGGCGGTACCCATCAATGAAGTACGAAATTAACTGTAGTACATCTACCGAACAAAAAAATACGAAACTTCATGTGCGTGATCTGCCAAAATTATCATCCTAAATTTGACAAAGCATAATTTAATTATTTTCGAAAAATTTCAATTTCTTATTTTGCAGGAACTAATGTGAATTAATGTTATTTAGGTACTTATGGTAGGTGATGTTATTGGTTATTTTAGATCGTCCTGTTTAGTTTTTTCACATTTTATTTACCAAAACCGCCATTTAAAAAAACAAAATATTGGCTCACGAGCTCCATATCTGGTGATGACCTAATTCAAACTGAACGCGGGAAAAGGGCGTGTGCCACACGTGGCAGCACAAATTTTCGACGCGTTCACAGCCTTTAGACTCCATCTTGTATATCTTTGACAAAAACAAATTAATCTTTTCATTGATTAAAATTGTCAATGAATATCGTAAGTTAAAAAAGCTCAGTTTCTTTGTATTGTACTAGCTTTTGCCCGCGGCTTCGCGCAAGTTAAGTTCATTTTTCAAACCCCTATTTTACCCCCTTAGGGGGTTTAATTTTTTAGTCCTTTCTTAGCAGATGCCTACGTTATAAAACTATCTGCGTGCCAAATTTCAGCCCGATCCGTACGAGTTTAAGCTGTGCGTTGGTAGATCAGTCAGTCACTCAGTCAGTCAGTCACTCAGTCAGTCAGTCTATCAGTCACCGTTTCCTTTTATATATTTAGATTGCACTAGAACTAGGTATAACTTTTCAAATTGTATAATGTATATCTAGTTTGTCAAAATAATTTACAATGTGTACTTTAAAGACAACTCTACCAGCAAATATAAAACATTTAATTTCTTTTCTTTAATTTTCAGTACCAATTATTGATGGCTGAAGGAATTCTTGCACTTTGCGCATATAATAGTTGGACTGCTGGGTTGAAATTGGTTGACAAGAAAAGAACACACACAATTCTGCAGATTATGGGTTCGGCGCTAGCTATTGCTGGAAGCATACTCAAAAGTCTTGACAAGAGTACAAACTTTAATACTCTTCATGGTCAATTTGGTAAGTTTTTACCTTTTACATCGATGTTATACGTAAAAGTCTTACCGTAGACAAATTTTGGAACGTAAGTTCCTTATCGCGCGGTACAGAAGGGGGCTAGACGGAAAAAATTAAGGAACCGACACTCGACACATTTTTGAAACCGACACTTTTTTTGTTGAATGTGAATTTTGCATTGTGTTCGGTATTTTCGCGATACAACATTGGGTCTCCGTAGCCTAGTGACTCCGGCAGTCGCATAACAGTACAAAGTCGATGGTTTGAATCCCAGCTCGACAGACTGAATTTTCTATTTTCTAACTTGTAAGTTATAAAAAATTAGGGAAAAATTCCACATGTATAAATTATTTAAAATAAAATTTGAAAATAGAAAATTCGGTCTGTCGAGCTGGGATTCGAACCATCGACTTTGAATTGTTAAGCGACTGCCGGAGCCACTGGGCTACGGAAACCCAATGTTGTACCGCGAAAATACCGAATACAATGTAATCGAAAGGAACTACGTTCCATCCGGGTGTCCCTTGACACCTCTCAAGTTTTTTCTTTAAGTATGAGGTCGACTTTTATTGTTTTTTTTCAGCACTAGTGGCAATGGTATTCACTACAGTGAGCCTGGTTAACGGACTTACGTCACTTTACGCGTACGAATTGCGTAAATGCATGCCTGGTAATTTCTCCAAAATACCCCACATCATTTTCGGAGTAGTAGCATTCGTTGCGTCTTTAATCTCTCTCTGTTACGGATTTGACTACACGTTTTTCAAAAATTGGACTGGTATAAACCAGCACCATGGTTTCGCTTATGCCTTGATGGCGATGTCTTCCGCTTTCACTTTTATTATAATCGTCAATCCTATAATTACCGCCCTTAATAAAACTGCTCGTATGTGTAACTAAAGCTATGACAGTTATAAAAGTTTTGAATCTCAAAATATTCGATCAATAATAATGTGCTGTTAGAAATGCTGATGGAGTGAAAAATTTTCAGCGAATAATCGAATATAAGTTCTCACCTATGATTGAGAACCTATTTTCAGTGAGAAAGCCAATGTAAACATATATCAAGATGCCGCTGTTTTAAAAAATTGTAGCACTAGGTAACAAGTGTATTTGGTTTCAACAAATTTTGTTTAAATTTTTGCATATTTCGCGTGGTTATTTTGACGGATATAATATGAATATTTATTGATCGAAGCTCAAAATCAATACGGTTAGTGACTATGTTTTGTGAACAAAATCGCTTTAATAAGGTAATCTGTTAAAAGTAATTGTTGTTACTTTAAAAAATCGATTATTTCTTTTTATGAATATTAATTATTGAACACACATTAAATAGGTAACAGTAAAATAAAATAAATAAATAGTTTTCAATATTTTGTGTGTTTTTTATTTAATAATTAACTATCCCTATTAATGTTAGTACATAGGTACATAATCATATTCACTCAATAGAAAAAAAGTATTTCAAAAAATTTAAATGAATTGCTGTACCTACTGAAACCCTTTAGGTGCTAAGAATAATACTACTTATGGTTGAAAACTAAACTGTATATAAAAGTATTGCAGCGATAACATCTACTTCAATTATTTGCATCAAAGCTACTGCTACTTCAGCGCTGACGCTACGTCTCTGCTCTCGCGAAGTCGTTATAAGTCGCACTTAAAGGAGAGATATTACTGAACAGTCAAAAGAACCTATTTTCGCATATCGAACAAACTCGTTTAGAAACGCCTCGACGCGATCACTAGCACCTTATCTTTATGGCATCTGAAGCTAAAGGAAACTGCAGGGAAGAGTTATAGCCCCGATACGCACTTCTGGAATAGAGTATTGTTGCCTTTGCTAATGTACCCTGTGATAAATGCGAATAAGGCCAAAGCCAATAGTAAAACGGAAAACATAATGTAACAAAACGTCTTCTTCTTCTTCGTCTTCATCAACCTATAGACGTCCACTACTGGACAAAGGTCTCCCGCATGGACTTCCACAGGTTTCGGTCTTGCGCCGCTTGAATCCAGCGGCTCCCTGCGACTCGTTTGATGTCGTCGGTCCACCTAGTGGGGGGGCTGCCAACACTGCGTTTTCCGGTGCGGGGTCGCCACTCCAGCACCTTGGGACCCCAACGACCATCAGCTCTTCGAACTATGTGCCACCCATTTCCACTTCAGTTTCGTGACACGCTGAGCTATGTCGGTGACTTTGGTTCTCCTACGGGTCTCCTCATTTCTGATTTGATCTCGCAGGGATATACCGAGCATAGCTCTCTCCATCGCTCGCTGAGTGACCTTGACAGAAAACGTACATATTATTTAGTATTTAAATTGTATGATGAATCAGTACTCAGTAGGTATGCCATAAAATGATATTAATGGAGGAAAATCTCAGGCATATCAGTAGCTGCGTTTGATGTAAATAAAAATGTGATGAAAGCTGGTTGAGAGGCGAGACGCTCAACCAATACTAATTCTTTATTATTATAGCCAGCCAATAACGCTCAACGTAAGCCATAGGCAGTATGTACAATGTTGACATTGCCATTGTATTAGTCTAAGATCCGAAGTAAGAACGACCTTCACCCATCTGTTTAATGGATGAAAATAATTTTATAAGTAAATTAGTATGTTAAAAATTATAAAAAATGGGTTGCCTGAAAAATCCTGGCCAGGCTATAATTAATTAAAAATTAAAAAATCCTTTTTTTTATAATTCTGCCGATGAGTTTAGTTTTTATGAAAAAATTGTACACCAACCGGAAGTACAAAGACTATGGAATGTGCAAACGTAAGGTTGCCTACCTATATTATTCCTGGCCTAACTATTGGGTTGCCAGGTATAAACAGGTATTTTGGTTTTAGTTATTTTCATCTACTTGTTTATTCTATAAATTAAACATAGAGTAGTAATTTAATATAAAAAATTCTTTTAACACAAGCGTAAATTAAAAATTTTATTTTTAAAAAACAAGCTTTTAGTTGCTATGGCTACATCGTCAGACCCTTGCTATAATCTAGAACCAGACTACTTGTCAAGACGAATCAAACAAGCCCAAACTCGACGGGGTTACGTCGTTTAATTACAGAGTTGCCAAAACCACCTTCCGGCTTCATCATGAGACATTGAATATCATCTAGGACCAGACTACATTATTATTACAGAGTTACCAAACCACCTTCCTTTTTCATCATCAGATCCTGATCAGATCAGACCCTGGGTAACCATCTAAAAACAAAGTACTCGTCAAGACGAATCAAACGATCCGAAACTCGATGGGATTGCGTCGTTTCATTACAGAGTTCCTATGACCACCTTCTAGCTCCATCATCAGACCCTGGTTACCATTGAAAGACAAACTACTCGTCAAGACGATTCAAACGAGCCCAAACTCGATGAGGTTGTGTCGTTTCATTGCGAAGTTCCTATGGCCACCTTCCAGCTCCATTATCAGATCAGCACCATGTCATCATAATATTTTGCATTGTCACGCAATTGACACATGTATATAAAATTTCAGCTCTGTCGGTAACCTGGAAGTGGATGAAATTTAATTTGCAAGATTTGATGACAAACATCGGGACAGGTGAAAAAATAAAAGCTTGTAAAAACAGACTTCAAACGCCCGCGCCATTACAAAGTAAATTTACTGTTGATACTTTAAAAACCGTTTGACCGATTTCGATAAAATTTCAATGGGACCACCTAGGAAGTACCCTTTGAAATAAAAAGAATTTTCCAAATCATACATATAAAAAAATAGATTCCGACGAGTTGAGAACCTCCTCCTTTTTTGAAGTCGGTTAAAAATAAAAATAATATTACCCACGTAATTCTTAAAATCATTATTATAATTATAGTAGTGCTATTCCCCCATTCCCTTCTGAAAATAAGGTTTTAGCCGCAAATGTTTCACTTTTCATTCCGCACCTAGCTTACTGGAGCTTCAAAATTATAATAATTTATTATGCTTTACCTTAAACTAGTAAAAAGCTGAGCTTTGTGAGGGCTCGCGTAGTTTTTCTAACGGGTATTAATTTCTGTTGCAGTGATGTTAACTCTTTGGTTTTCTAACAGATGGCGTTAATAGTATAATAACATTAAATCCAATGAATACAAAATTGTTAATGTTCGTTTTTTAATGGTTATAAAATTATACTTTTTTTGATAATACACATCTGGATATGGATATGAAGTTAAATAACTATGTTAAAGCACAAATCTATAGGCGTGATAGTTTTTCGGTAAAGTGTACCACAAATATGCTCAGGTTGTGGGATAGTATTAAGTCTCGCTTCACTCGACCCAATAAATGGACGATGATTATACAAAATAATTTTAATTGTAGAAATGCCTAATCATTTGCTGCGATTAAAGATAATAATTTTATTATCGCCATTAAATGCCACGTCATTTTCAGACATGCGATATCAATGTGTCTATTATTATATACTTTGATTTAGGTGACCTGCGATATTTAGGCGTCAGATAAAAGTATCTTTATAAATTAAAAGTATAATAATTATTATTATAAACACTGCGAGTATAGTTTAAGTATACTTACATCAAAATATCATGACGCGTTAAGAAATTAATTTGGACACCACAACAAAACAGCTATTTTCTGTGATTTACAATAAAATAAGGCAACGATTTCTATTCAAAAGAAACTATTTTTTCTAGTAAATAGGAAAAAACCATGACATTAATAGCTGAATGCATAAAATGGGCGAATTAAATAAGTAGAGATACCTAATTCAACGAGAAAGGCAACCGTTAAGAAGGAATGAAGCATCTAAAAATAAAACCTACAGTTATCACTAACTTTTCGTATAGTAGGAGGAGAAAGGTTCATATTCTAATTCACACTCATAGTTCATGTTACATATTATTATCTCATTCGATATTGATAAACTGCGATCTTATTAGATCCTGATAAATAAGTCACCAACATTTATCTGCTCTTATAGCACGTACATAAATGAATTCACTTAGAAAATAATACACATTTTTCAATTTACGTTAACAAAACAAGGACGCAAAGTTTTCGACATGGTAATGGCGAACTCCGAGGTGGTACTGAATGGTTCAAAATTCAAAGAGGACAAAGAAACGGAGTCGGAAAACTATTCGTTGCGAATTTTTCAGTCGACACTTAACTTGCTAGCTCATTTATTAATTGGAATTGTAGTTGGTGTTTGCATGTTATTTGGGTTTAGATACGGAGTACCGTTGCGTATGACGAACCTACATATTGTTTTGTGTGTTATTGGTGTGAGTATTTCATTGTGATTATGTTATTGAAACAAATACGTACTACCTCTATAATATCTTCTATGCATATGTATAAAATTATAACGTCACTGACTAACAGAAAACGCACAAACTAAACTGACGGTGGATCTAGAGACTTTATGTGCATCAAATATTGCTTGATTTATCCAAAATGTACTTGATGCATCCAACTTGTGTTACCAACCAACAAAAGATTTCTTTAGATCTCATGAAAAGGGAAGGGAAAAATTTGTATAAAGAATACTTTTTAATTTAAAGCATCAGCTAACCAAATGTAATAATGGTCAGAATTATTTCTATTTTCAGTACCAATTATTGATGGCCGAGGGATTTCTTGCTCTTTGTCCTTACAACAGTTGGACTGCTGGGTTAAGCTTGGTGGACAAGAAAAGAACACACACGATTCTACAGGTCATAGGTTCAGTGCTAGCTATTGCTGGTAGCTTAGTAAAAAGTCTTGATAAGAATACTAACTTTGACACAATTCATGGTCAATATGGTAAGTCAATCAAATCTTTAAGTGTCACTTCAGTGGCAATGGCTGAAGCACATAGTTCAAAGAACGATGGTCGTTGTGGTGCCAAGATGTGTTGCAACCTCGCACTGAAAAGCATAGTGTAGACAGACTAGCAGACAGTATACTAGTAGATCAACGACATCAGACGAGTCGCAGAAAATAGCTGGATATAGATGGCACAAGATTGAGGCATGTAGAAGTTAATAAAGAAGCAAAGAAAGAAGAAATATCTATCATAAAACTATTATAAAGTAGAGTAGTCTAGAAGCTTACTGTTAGAATAATTTCTATTTAAATTTTAATACGTTCCTTTTTCTTTTATTCACAGCACTGGTCGCGATGTTTTTTACTATAGTGAGCCTGATTAACGGTCTTACGTCACTTTACGCGTACGAATTGCGTAAATACATCCCTGGAAATTTGTCCAAAATTCCTCACAGCATCTTCGGCATTTTAGCATTTGTAATGTCTTTAATATCCCTCTGCTACGGCTTCGACTACAGCTTTTTCAAAATTTGGACTGGAGTCGAAAGAAGCAGCGGTGAAAACCAACATCATGGATTTGCTTACGCATTGATGGCAATGTCTACCATTTTCACTTTAATTATAATAGTCAATCCCTTAATAGCCGCCTTAAATAAAACTGTTCGTATATTTAAAGAATGATATTTCTTAAAATTAAGAATCTCAGTATGTACAAAATCACATTTAAGTAAGTCTACTTTACTTTTTTTGTAAGTAAATTTTTGCATATTATGCGGACTTAGTAAATAGTAGATATTATGAATAAGCTGGTATTAAATGATTTAAGTTAAAAATTAATATTTGAAAGATGTTTCTTTAACAAATTAATTTGTTTCATTTACATCACTAATTGCCTATTGCGTTTAAATAAATATTATCGCACTTTAAAGCCACATTATCAGATTGATATGTGACTATTATCAAATTCTTATTGAGACGAATCAAAAACACATCTATCATAATTAATCATATCAATATAAATGGTTCAATATTACATGTAACATACTAACTACGAGTATAAATAGATACTGCTATAAATAGTAAATAATAACGAATTATGAATTCATCATTTCAAGAATATAAATTTTAAATTATATATAAATGGAGCTCAGAATATTTGACAACCTAATACGTGACTTGTATGCTGTATATCCTTGACTGGGAAAAAGTTATTTTACTTTAGAAATAATATGTAAGTGTCTGAAGTCAAATTCGATATCAAGATAAGTAGTCACCAGGGTTTATCTACTATTACCTACTTATACTATATACGAATGCACATAGCAATTTTCCAAACATTTCTCAGTGTACGATAGTGGCATAACGACGCTAAGTTGTAAAAATGGTTATGGCTGATCCCGAGGCAAAAGTTAATGGTTGCAATAATGACGATGTGGGAACGCAAAATAAAGCGCTTCAAATTTTTCAATCAACACTTAATTTGCTTGCTCATATATTAATTGGGATTGTAGTTGGAATTTGCATCATGTTCGCGTTTAGAAATGGATTACCATTGAATACGACGAATCTGCATATTGTTTTGTGTGTTATTGGTGTGAGTATTCATTTTTATTTTTTATTCCTGGAGGCCAAATGAGAGGATAATAGTAAAGATAGATGAAATTGGGTCAGTGTTTCCTATCAAAAAATAAAATTTTATATTAAATAATTGTACTTCTACGTAATAAAATTAAAAAATTATAATAAGTTATTTTAAGTTAATCAGCAGGTAATTATTAATATTTGTAGTAATAGTTTTTCATTTTCTTAAATTTTCAGTACCAACTGTTGATGGCCGAGGCCATTCTTGCTCTTTGTCCTCACAATAGTTGGACTGCTGGGTTGAAATTGGTGGACAAAAAACGGACACACACAATTCTGCAGGTTATGGGATCAGTGCTAGCTATTGTTGGAAGCATACTCAAAATTCTTGACAAGACCACTCACTTTAATACACTTCATGGTCAATTTGGTAAGTTATACATAACACGACGTAGGTTCAATTTAAATTACTGATTGATCATTTATGGCCTGTTTCACCACTTACTGATAAAGTGCCTGATAGCCTATCCACAATTTGACAGATAGCGTTCAAAATTCTGTTACACAAGTGTCCGTTAAGACAATCTAGCAGATAAACTTTAAAAAATGTCAAACAGATTTATCTGGCAGATATTTTATCTGATAGATATATATCAGACATTTTACAGATAGTGATGAAACAGGCCCTTAATATTGTAAAATTGCAATATATAATAGCAAAGAAATAAGAAGCTATGTAAACTAGCACCAATTTTAATTTTTCTTTTAGGTTGGGCAAAAGCGAAAGCAATGTGCGGGGCATATAGTTCGAAGAACCAATCGTTGAGGTTCTAAGGTGCTAGAGTGGCAACTTTGCACCGGAAAATACAACGTTGGCACTTAGGCATGTGCAAGTCAATAAAAGAGATCTAAATCCAGCAGTAGACGTATATCAGTTGATAAAGATGAAAAAAAAAGATATCCACTTATCTTTAACATTATCTAAGTATAATAGTACTAGCTGATGCCCACGACTTCGTCCACGTGGATTTAGTTTTTAAGTTCCCTCGGGAACTATTTGATTTTCCGGGATAAAAAGTAGCCTATCTCACTCTCCAGGTCTTCAACTATACCCATGCAAAAAATCAAGTCTATCCGTTGCTCTGTTGCGGCGTGATTGAAGGATAAACCAACAAACAAACACACTTTCGCATTTATAATATTAGTAAGGAATTAGCAAGATAAGTAGTCTATTTGGGTTAAGACTATCTCGCAATCTAACATCGTTCGAGTTTTAGGTTACCTAGCAACATAATAATACCTACTCGTAATAACATCGTCCGAGATTTAGGTTGCTAGGTTGCCTAGCAACCTAAATCTCGAACTGTATATGGCTGTCGTGTAATTAACATATTTTAATTTGCAATAACAAATATTGATGTCAATAATTAAGATAAAAACTATCCTAGCTTTTAAGTTGGACAAAATTACAGATATTTACGAAGTTTGATCAATATCGGTTCAGTAGTTTTTGAGCTTATCCCGAACTTACATCGTGACACGAGATTTATATGTATGTTTATAGATATAAAAATTCTATAAAAAAACGACTTCAAACGCCACTACAAAGTATGAAATAATTTTAGTTTTTACAGGTAGGTATGTTGAAGTCGGGCAGGCTTCAATAGAAACGATGCAACCGCAACGCTTAGACCGGCTTCAACATACCTGTACAAACTAAAATTATTTTATATTTGTAGTGGCGTTTGGCGAGTTATGGAGTAACATCTACAAAAAAGATACACGTCGAATTGAGAACCTCCTCCTTTTTTTTTGTTAAAAATTAGGAAAAGTAGCCTAGAATTGTTAAAACGATTTCAATTAACTATTCTATCTATTTACAGCACTAGTGGCAATGGTTTTCACTTCAGTGAGCCTGGTTAACGGATTAGCTTCACTTTACGCGTACGAATTGCGTAAATTAATACCCGGAAACATCTCCAAGATCACCCATGTCCTTTTTGGCACAGTGGCATTTCTTTCATCTTTACTCTGCCTCTGTTACGGATTCGACAAAGGGTTTTTCAAAAATTGGACAGGTGTGGAAAGGAGCAGCGGTGAACCCCAACACCACGGATTCGCTTACGCCATGATGGCAGTGGCCGCGACCTCCAATTTTATTATTATTGTCAACCCTGTAATAACTGTCTTCAATAAAACTTTGCGTATCATAAACTAATGCTATGTAGTTCTCAAAATTTATGAATCTCAAAGGTCATATTCAAAATATACTATCACGCATTGTTACTATAGATTAAAACTATTGGTCTCCTATTCGGGGGGTCGCAGGTTCGATCCCGGGTACGCACCTCTGACTTTTCGGAGTCAAGTGCGTTTAAGCAATTAAATATCACTTGCTTCAATCGTGAAGGAAAACATCGTGAGGAAACCTGCACATCTGAGAGTTCTTCATAATGTTCTCGAAGATGTATAAAGTCCGCCAATTTGCATTGGGCCAGCGTGGTGGACTATGACCTATAACCCTTCTCTGAAAGGAGACCTGCGCTCAGTAGTGAGCCGTTGATATAGGTTGTTAATGATGATGATGATTGTTACTATTGTACTATGATCAACAATGTACTTAATAGTTAAATGTGATGTCGGCCGTTTAAAAGTTTCCTTGAAAAATACGTTCTCACCTTTCAATAGCGAACGTGAAGTGAGAAAGCCAACTTGAAAACGTCTGTCGGAGCCACAGTATGCTTTAAAAGTTGTAAAGTTCTGTGAAGAGTTTAGTCACATATTTTTTAATAAAATTTTGTTGTGACAAATTTAATAAATCTTTATAGGTTTTGTAGTTAAAGCAGTTTGGTAAAAGCTTAATCTTATTCATTATATTTATGTGAAACACCAAGAATTAAATTCAGTAAGTAGTTATTTACCATACAATTATATATAGGTAAGTGTATTTAAATACTGTTAGAGAGGCTGTTAGCAGGGAGTGGTGACGTATAGTGAAGCGAGCCTCAACACCCAAGTTACGACCTTGTTTTAATAATTACTGTAATTATTTGCACCTAAACAAAACACATACCTAATTTTTGTTAAAGGCAAACAATGTCTTCAAAACGGCTGAACCGATTTTGGAGAGACTTTCACAAGTTTGTAGGAAATTTTCACCGAGAGGAAGACATATTAAGAGTGGGTGTGCGCTCGTTAACAGTAAACAGATTTGATTTTTACAGTAGTAGATCAAGTTTCAAGTATCGGAAAAAAACACGCAAGAATTACATCATACTGCCAAGGGACGTGTTTGGCCAAAACATAAAATGATGAAATTTGTTCGATAATAAAAAATCGCGAAGTTAGGTCTAATTTTTAACCAATATTCATTTATTTTCAATGTGTTGCATATTACAGAGCTAAAATTTTTACATTAAATTCCGATTGATATTATCAAGGGAGTAGCCAAGCGAATTGAAAAGAAAATGAATATTTTACGAGTTACAAAGTATTTTGGCGCTTACTACACTCCTATTCCGCGCAAAACGCTTTCTTTTGTCGCGGCTCACATGAGGTTGTGGCTATGTTTTATCTCATCGCGAAATCTGATTTTTTTTTGGGGTTACACGCGCTCTTAAAACTAATAGCATGAGATACAAAATACTTTTAGCTTATAATCTTTTAGACGCCGTTTTTTTCAGTCGAAGATAGTATTAATATAATCTCTGATTATAATTACGAAGTAGTAGGTATACCTACCATACAAACTATACCGCAGAAATACCTAAAAATTAAGTAAAGCTTTATTTTTCTTTCTTTATCAGGCACTAACTAGACGTACCTCTAACAAACCTTTAACAAACTGATAGATCTATTGTTGAATCATCTTTTATTAATATATATATAGCTGCTGGGGCTGATTGACTGATTCACTGACTGACTCATTGATCACCTCTCCTGTAAAATTTTGTATGAAAATTTTTTTTTCACTGATGGTTTCGTATAGAGGAAAAAAATTCATTCGGAGGAAAAATATGGAGAGAGCTGATGATTGAGGATTTCGGAGACGGGTGAAGAGCACGGCCAGGGTATCGAAGATAGGTGGGGTGTGCTCGAACAAATGTCACTCGAAACCTCATCCAATTCGCAGTGAGCTGAAAAAAAAATCAAAATGGCGGAAAAAAGATGGCCGCCATACAAATTTCTTCGGTGTCTATCTCGGGGAGTATAAAAGATGGAAGAGTGGTTTCGTGGCAAAAGATGATCAGGACCCAAAGGTCTATTTGATGAATAGAAAAAAATCCAAGATGGCGGAATGTTTTTTCTCCATACAAAATATATGGCGAATATTGAATAGACTAGAAGCTGAGAATTATGCAAGACTTTGATACGGTTCCTTTTCAAAATTTGTTTTTATAAAAGAATTCTCATTCTGACAAATGATGAGATATGATGATCGAGGGTTTGGAAGGTGGGTGAGGAGCACGGGCAGGGTATTGAAGACAGGTGGGAGGTGCTCAAACAAAAAATAATCGAAACCTCATCCAATTGGCAATGAGCTGAAAAAAATTCAAAATGGCGGATTCAAGATGGCGGCCATACCAATTTCATAGGCATCTATCTCGGAGAGTATAAAAGATGGAAGAGTGGTTATTTGATAGAAAATGATCAGGACCTGAAAGTCTACTTGACGATAGAAAAACCGCGGTCCGCTTGCGGGCCGCGCACCCACGCACCCTACTAGTATTATCTACAAATGTAATGTACCTAATGCTTATCAATGATAGTAATGGCATGATACTCGTAGGAACCAATATTTTTCGGCGAATAAGTATTTGTTATAATTGTTTAATCAATAATCAGTTATATTTTACTTGTTTCCTTATTAGGAATTCACTAAATATCTAAATAATTTAACGTTTTAATTAAATGGAAACCAATAATATAAAATTTAAATTATATTTAATTATCATCATGTATTTTTATCTCTGCTAAAAATTCTATTTTTGTTGCGATTGACCAATTCCTTTTCCTCGTAAACGCTTGCTTTCATTTATAAAAACAAACACCCACTTCACAGCGCTCAAATGTGCCGACCAACTAGACCAGGGTCGTAATTTTTGAAACCAAAAAAATAATAGTAGGATGAAACCTATTGGAAAAGGAAGAGAGTATAACAAAAATGAAAGGCAAATAATTTAAAAAAGTAAAATGGCAAAAAAAGATCTACTTTATCACAAAAGATCAACTTTTGTTTTTACACTTTTGCACATAACCTCAAAATTTATATGCCTATTTATTGCTATTTTAAGATAACTTACAGTGCGACAAGTATTTAACTTGGCGCGGCTGTGCGCCACTGTGCTCAACATTACTATTGCCATTGTATAGAACATAAGACTTAGTGAATCTTCAAGATGGCCATGGAGTTTAAAAATTGGATGACCGACTCGTTCCGCAAAACGCCATCGCCAACTTTAAACTTAAGTGGAACTGTATATACCTGAGTGACCTACGGAAGTTTTGCCGGAAATCGAGATAGATCGTTTTTACCCCCCCACCCTTACTTCCCAACCTCAGATCGCCCGTAAATTATTTTTATACGCTTTTTATTAGCTTCACTTGTATGTTTGTAACAATGTAACTTGTAATTACTTTCATTTTTACATTTTTGTTATATTATTCTCTTCCTTTTCCAATGGGTTTCATCCCACTATTATTATTATTATTTTCACTTTTTACCATTTTCAAAGTCTTCAGCCCGGGTCTAAACCTAGTCAGCATCATAAAGAAAATTCTTACGTATCAATGACGTGCAGGCGCATTACAAGTACCTATTTACCTTGTAAACGTTCTCATTTGGTGGTGCATAATGAATAATTGCGCACCTATGAAGTTATTTAATATTTAAGAAGATATTTCACAATAACAGACTGTTTAGTAATCAGCCATATCATTGAAAATAGGTACAGATACTATTTCTGAGTTACCATCCGTACGTTCCGTGTTAAGTATTTAACTGTTTAGATAAGACAGACTCGAAAACCTCGTTTGTGAGCAACAAAATTAACGGCTCACTACAGACTGAGCGCAGATCTCCTCTCATAGAAGCAGTGATAGCCCAGTGGTTAGGACTGCGATCTCCTATTCGAGGGTTCGCAGGTTCGATACCGGGCAACCTCCGACTTTTCGGAGGTAAGTGCGTTTAAGCAATTAATTATCACATGCCTCAATGGTGAAGGAAAACATCGTGAGGAAACCTGCACACCTAAGAGTTCACCATAATGTTCTCAAAGGTGTATGAAGTCTACCAATTCGCATTGGGCCAGCGTGGTGGACTATGGCCTATAATTCTTCTCTGAGAGGAAACCTCAATTACATTGAAAATATTATCGAGTATACAACATAGGTAAATACCTCAATAGACTCGTAAATAAAGTAGTATAACCTAGTCCCTACTCGCCCTATAGACGCAAAGCCTGACATGCAGTTGAAAGGCACTTAGCGAAATTGACTTGAAAGCGAAGCACAACGACACAAAAACACTTAAGCGATTAAGGGGTGAGCCAATGTAGGTATTCATGCATCCGTTCAACACTAGTCGGGAATAATTGGCTTCCCTGGATCTGTCAACAGCAGGTCGCATTGCAGGATTTTACCCATAGACATCTTTTTATTTGTTAAACTGTCTTTTGAATTGAAATTTTAAACCTTTTTTTTTAAAAGCTTTTATTTAGTTTCACCTGTCCCGATGTTTGTCATCAAAGATATAGGTATATCATCAAATCTTGCAAATTAAATTTGATCCACTTCCCGGTTACCGATTGAGCTGAAATTTTGCATACATGTGTAAATCGCGTGACAATTCAATATTATTATGATGACATGGTGCTGATCTGATGATGGAGCTGGAAGGTGGCCATATGAACTTCGCAATGAAACGACACAAGTCACAACCTCATCGAGTTTGGGCTCGTTTGAATCGTCTTCATGAGTAGTTTGTCTTTCAATGGTAACCAGGGTCTGATGATGGAGCTGGAAGTTGGTCATAGGAACTCTGTGATGAAACGACGAACCCCGATCGAGTTTCGGCTCCATTGATTCGTCTTGACGTGTACTTTGTTTTTAGATGGTTACCAGGGTCTGATCTGATCAGGGTCTGATGATGTAACTGGAAGGTGGTATTGGTAACTCTGTAATAAAATGACGTAATACCATCGAGTTTCGACTCTTTTAATGTTGAGAAGGAGTCTGGTCCTAGATGTCATTCATGGGTCTCATGATGAAGCCGGAAGCTGGTTTTGGGAACTCTGTAATAAAACGACGTAGCCCCATCGAGTTTGGGCTCGTTTGATTCGTCTTGACAAGTAGTCTGGTTCTAGATGATAGCCAGGGTCTGACGATGTAGCCAGCTACTAAAAGCTTTTATTTGAAAAATATTTTTTTTAATTTACACTTGTTTTTTTTTTCAAATGCACTTTAATCATAATACCTACCTACTCATTAATTGAGCAATTAAATATCACTTTCTTTAACGATCGACGAAAATATTTAGAGGTCTCCATAATGATCTCAAAGGTGCGTGAAGTCTGCCAATCCGCACTTTGAGAGTACTATGCTACAAAATAGGTAAGCCAAGCTATGAAATGGCTTAAAAAAATAATAAGCTATTGCCAACTATCATTAATGGACCATGATAAATTCATTATTTATAAAACTTCTACAAGTGGCTTAGCCTGTTATTATTATTATGTAAACAATGAATGAACTTTATTGGTCACGCATCTTTTATCAATGATAATATTTCTCACGTATTCCTGATAACCGATAATAGCATAAAGTGGCAGCAATAAAATTACGTACGTATCTTAATCCAATTGAAGTACTTGAACATATAGATATACTAGCTGACCCAGCGAACTTCGTACCGCCAACTTATCTATATAAATAAAACAAACTATCCCAATCCAAAAAAACTATCCTATCTTTTAAGTTGGACCAAATTACAGATAGTTACGAAGTTTGATAAAAATCGGTTAAGTAGTTTAGGAGTCCATCGCGGACAAACAACACGTGACACGTAATTTATATGTATATATTAAGATATATTTTTTGAAACTAACAAAATTGGCGAGCACTAATAGGGTAATAGGGGGCAATAATGGGCGGGAAAAATAGATCGCAGAACGCGTTCGTGTTTACTGATGGTCGCTAGGGTCTCGACTCGCAAGGTGTTAAACCTCCACCACAAGGAGTCCGAAGAAATTAGACAAATCGCAAGACCAAGACCTGTGGGAGTCGATACAAGATACCTTTGTCCAGTAGTAGATGTCTATTGATAAAGACGAAAGAAATAAAATTATTTTTTAATTTTTACCCTAGTGTTCAAATTGCTGTATAGAATGCATTTTGTCAACTAGCTGACGCAAAAAGCCGATTGGCAAGGTCAATAAGTATTAAGTAGGTTTCAATAATTTCGCTAGAATAGGGATGGGAATGATTTTGGACGTGTTTACAACGGCGCGGCGGCGTATGAAAGTGGTAGAAACGGTTTCGAAATTTTCGACAGACGTCTGATTAGTCTAATAGTAGATTATTAACCAAGGGGATAAAGCAGTGTCTTCTGTCGCGGGTGACGATTTAAATCGCGAGCGTAACGAAGGACTCGAGGTTTACTCCCGAGCGTAGCGAGGGTGTTAAAAACTTAAATCACGAGCGAAGCGAGGGATTTAAGACGAGTCCTGAGTGTAGCGAGGGATTTAAGTTCACCCAAGACTAAGACAGCTTTATCACCGAGGAAAATACTCTACTTTTCGTACCATTTGCGAAAAAATTAACACAATAATAATATGAGATACCTAAGCATTTATTAAAAATAATGACAATTAAATGTAAAAGTTAACATTCGAAACATTGGTCCAATTATTGATAGAGAGAGAGTTACATTTTTAGGGTTCCGTACCCAAAGGGTACCAACGGGACCCTATTACTAAGCCTACGCTGTCCGTCCGTCCGTCTGTCAGCGGGCTGTATCTCGTAAACCGTAATACATAGACAGATGAAATTTTCACATATTATGTATTTCTATTGCCGCTATAACAACAAATAATAAAAATTTAATTAGATTAAAAAAATTAAATTAAAATATTACCATGGGTACATGGAAATATTTTTATTTAATTTTTTTTAACGGAACCCTAAAAGAGCGAGGCCCGACTCGCACTTGGCCGATTTTTGTTTGGTACATTTATTGTTGATGAGTTAGTTGATTTGAGTATTTCTCTGTTCTTGCGTCTGAGCATTTGCACTGATGGAATCCGACAATTCACTGTCACTGTCGCTTTGATTTAACATCGTAACGTATTTTTAAAACATTAACTTATTTATAAAAATAAATTAAAATAAACTTAACGTTTATGTATTAGAAGAAAACAAAAACGCGACAAATTCCTAGACTAATATTTTTTGTCGGAAAAGCAAAGGCATCAAGCTCATACGGCCTCTTCTAATAATCATAACTGCATAATAAATGCGTATTCCTTTTTCAAAAAGATGTATAATGCTTTATATACAAACTCAATGGTGTAAACACAGATGTAGTTCAGTATAAATTTCGGTAAGTATTCCAAATTTAAATCACATTCTCCCCCTAGAGGATGAAAGAAATTCAGTACAATTTTCTTTCCCTGTTTTTAACAGATTAAAAATGACTATTGTTATGTTCGCTTTTTGTGGCACAGAATGTCACTTTTTTGAGCAAGTGGTACGAAAAACTAATTACATACCTAATTTAATACGAGGCAATACTCCATGTATCTATGCTGTGCTGGGAGTAGGTGACTCTAGTAACAGACCTATGTCCAGCTATGGATGTCTATCGCTTGATAAAGAAGAAGAGGAACACTCCATGTTTGTTCGAACATGTGCCTAAAAAATTGGTACGAGTTGTACTAAAAAATTTAATGCATTTTTTATTTAAATTCTCATCATGCACTTTATAAAACAGGTCACCAAAATAAACACAGTATAGAAAACAATAAAGCATATCAAAATAAATATCACAGTTGTATTTGTCCAGTTCTTGAAGTCCGACGTAAATAAAGCACTGCAAAGACTGATAGATGATAACAAAAATGTTGGTATTCCGAAACATGTGTGTATTAAAGGTAAATATCCGCCGCAAAATAAACCACAAAGTCCAGTCAGAAATGTTAAGGCGGCCAAAATAGCTGTGGCGAGACCTGAAACAAATAGAAGAAGCGACTTGAGTTTGCTAATGGCACGATAATGACAATTATATTTCTTTGCTTCATCCTTCAATATAATTATACAAAGGTAGTCACTCCAGTCACCAGAGATAAGTCCGCGTATTTTACAGTTATACCCTATTTTAAAAATAAATCACCTTGGCCATAGCCGTCTCTATCTCCTGTAGGGAGCCATGAAGTGAATGTGGCAACGTCGCAATTTACTGCCACTGGTAGGCCCATGGGTAAAATGAAAAATCAGTACGAATGTATAGATCAGTATAGACTTCGGTCTTCGGTGTTGATAATTATTTACTTATACTAATTAGCTGCTTTATTTTTAAGGCGTCCACATGAATGAGAACTAACATATTAAATAATTACATAATTTTGTGTTTTTAGAAACATCGAAAAGTGAATTGAAAAGGTAATGATGTAACAAAGTTACAATGTAAACGACATTATGGTACATATCTTTGAAACTACTGACCCGATCTTGATGAAATTTGCACTGTTCCCTAAGTTAAAAGATTCTTAAAACAATTAAGGAAGATATTTAGATAGGTAATGATAAAGTAGGTAGGTAGGTATATCAAAAAATAAAATAAAACTTCTTCACAAAGCGAATATTCTCTTTATTTAATGGTTTCTTATTATTTAGCTTGTTTTTATTTCATTGCCTTTTTAAGAAGAATCTACCACTGGTTCGGAATGCTGCTCTAACCCTAGCGAGAAGAACCAGCAAGAAACTCGGCAGCGTCTATGCATTATTACTTAAAAGAAAAAACAATATTTAAGAGTATTATCAACTTCAACATAATTTAGACTACATCATACAATCACTATGAAATAGCCGATAATAGCAAAAATTTAGTTAAAACAATGTCATAGAGTCTTTATAGAGTAAAACATATGTTTATAAAAAAGTAGACAACTTTAAAAGCAAGTATAAAAATAGTCAACCTATTTAGTCAACAAATGACTTAATAAAATCTCTATCTAATTCCTCTTTTAGGTAATACACAATATAATTTTTTTTATAAAAATTGTCAAAGAAATTACATTTACAAGCAAGTACAAAAGTAGTCAACCTATAGTCAACGCAATAACTTGTAGGTAAAACACATACATTATACTTCATACTAATATTATAAATGCGAAAGTGTGTTTGTTGGTTTGTTCGTATGTTTGTTTGTCCTTCAATCACGCCACAACAGAGCTACGGATCGACGTGATTTTTTGCATGGGCATAGTTGAGGACCTGGAGAGTGACACAGGCTACTTTTTATTCCGGAAAATCAAAGAGTTCCCGAGGGACTTTAAAACTAAATTAATCATAAGCTAGTTTCTTATAAAAATAATCAAAGCAAGCACATTTACAAGCAAGTACAAAAGTTATAGTCCATATCTTACTAAACTACTGAACTGATTTTGATGAAACTTGCACTGATCGCTAAGTTAAAAGATTCTTAACCCAATTAAAAGAGAATTACTTGTTTCAATTTGATTTCAAATTTCTGAGAAATACGTAGACATACATAAAACACTTATGAAATTTGACATCTGTTTTGAAACCTACAGAGATAAACTTATATGAATATTGTACATTTCAAACAATATTATATACATACAGGTCGAATTGATAACCTCCTTTTTTTAAATTGGTTAAATAAAAATAATAATAGGTATGTGCAGTAACTATTCTATCTTAATACTAAACCAAAGTGTTTAATTTACGTCGTTTATAATTAATTGTCTTGTCAACATCATTCTTATGCTTAGTATAATTATTTAGCATAATGTTTGCCAAGATATTTGCAGCAATGCTATAATATTCTTTATTCTGTTTTCCACATACACTACACACTGCTGTAAAGTCTACATAAAAAGTATCAGCTTGAAGGCTGTACAGTGTTAAATTATGAAGTAAACTTTTGTGTTGCACAAATTCCAGGAAGGATACTTCTAAATCAACATCATTAATAATATATTCCAAAATTGCTGTCATGTGATAATAAATAAACATGATTTGGTCAGTCGGTGCACATAAACCCCCTCTTTGCAACAAATTAAAATATTCATCATTTACCGCCGTATTTTCATCAATATAAACATTTCTACAATGTTCACAGGAAAACCGATTTAGTAAACTATGTGAAACATAACCACATACATAAATTTGAGACGAAATATCGATTTCACATGCTTCCAAATAATTACTGCAGTTTATTATAAACATAAATTTCTCAATATTAACTTCATCTTGAAAACATTCAGCTGATGTACAAGATTTGAGAAAGACCAGATCTCGCTGCTTTAGTAAGTGTTGAAGTCTTATTTTTTTTTCAGACTCAACAATTTGTCTGTAAGCTACATTATAATTACATCCAGAAAGTGACCTGTACCTACTAAATCTTTTTTCTATATTGTCAGTTTGAAACTTCCCAAGAAGTATGTACACCACAAAATTAAAATTTTCAAAACAATACCTTGAAATATCAATTATGACAGATGTGGTATGCAACATAGCTTCATAAGTATCTCTTGTCAAACCTACACAAGTTTCTAAAGATTTCCATTTTCTTAGCCAAATACAGACTGACTTCAAAAACTTCAATTTATCATCATCCCTATGAAATATTGGCGTAGAGTTATGTTTTCTTAATACTTGACCTTTGACTGTGTTTTTCACATTCAATATATCCCACCAGTCCCTAATAATTTGTAGAAAATCTGATGTTTCCACATAACCCTCAGATTTTACAGCAGCGATAGTGGTATCATGAAAAATATTGTTTACTAACATGACATTTTGCCGTTCAAATGTATTAGGATTGATAGATTTATTGTTTAATTTAAAAGCTTTTTTACACAACTTATTTTTTTCAGTCCTATATAATTCTCGCAAATGATGAAAGGATGCTTTTTTTTATAATATTATCTTCATGTAAGTCAGGATATGTAAAAGTACAATTATTTAAATTTATCCAATTATTACGAATGTTTTTAAAGATATGAACTGGATCATACAAGACAAATATTTTTTCATCTGTATATTTAGGATTACTGAAGCTACAATTTGATTCATCTGTTAATAACTTAAAACAATTTTGGTTTACACGATTGTTATCAGAAATTATTGAAAGTACTTTCAGTCCAAATGATTGTATGTAATTTACAATGAGCAATAAATTTTCATACAAGAATTTCCCAGATATATTATGTACTGGTAACAACTTAACAACCTCTTTTTTGTTACCAAATGCAGAGCTAATCATAAAAGTCTGTACGGTTTTGGCAAGATTTTTTGGATTATTTTCTGCGTAACCTAGAATAGTTTTGGACTTATACTCTAGGCCACATTTTATATAAATTTCATCAATCAATAAATTTACAACTTTCTCCCTTTCTACCCACGTAGAGCATATTGATTTTAAATAACAATAGTTATTTTCTGGTGAATTCGGACACAGGCCAGTCATCGAAGTTATTTGCTGCAAATGTCTTGCAGTTGGCAAGATTAGGTATTGCCTCAAAGTATTATAGGCACAGGAGGAAATACTAAATATCACAAATGAAAATATAAGTGTAGCAACACTATATCTACGTTGCTTATTTTTTAACAATTTCATTTGGTCTAGAACAAGCTCTGCAGCAAAATTATCATTTTCAATATTAACTGCTTCGTTCAAATAATTAATAGACCTATCAAGACAATAGTCAAATGACTTTGTTGGTTCACAACTATTGTTATAATAACGAGATAGTATATTTTCAAGCTGTGACCATCTGCTTAGCTTAAGTTCACTAGGTAATATCCAGCTTAAATCTTCATGACGCATTAAATGTCCTTTTACATATACCTGAATGCTTAGATTTTCATCCACCAACACACTATTAACTACTTTCACACTGCTGTCACTGTCACCATTATTACTTTCAATATCAAGATTTAACAAATAGAAATAAATCCTCTTATTAGGTATCACTCGATATAACCATTTAGAGTCTCCTAACTTTTCTTGGAATTTATGCACTAAGTCTTCGAATGATGTAATTATGTCACTCTCTAAAAATTTAGACACCTGCTCCTCATGAAATAGTTCAGCTCGTTGTCTCCTTTTTTCGGGGTTGCTTCTTGGAGGTGGAGTGCTCTTCGACATGTATGATGGGAGATTATTGAATATATGGGGTATTGCACCCTCGACTAAACGTGGGTATTTCAATTGCTGTTTAAACACTTGTCCGTCACTTCCAATGACAATTTCCTCAGTCTGGATTTCATGGGTTGTAAAATGATTGCTGCATACAACTGAGTGTTTTGTAGGTACCCAGTCTTTTCGAGGAATCGCACGTAACCACGCTTGAGAGAGATGAGCATCTTTCGGGAAAGAAAATGTACTTTTAGCTCCTTCAATGCGGATAACACTGGCGTAATTTGATTTGCATTCTGGCACACAGCATTTCCTTGGCATCTAAAACGGTTAAAATATCTTTTATAAACAAACAAAATGAAATAATATGAGTATTTCTTTTGTAGGTTATGTTTTCAAACCTAGATACTTATTTAAATTATGAGTCTGGCACTTAATTGTAAGTTACTACACATCTTTAATCGAAAATATCTTCATTAGTTACATTAAAACATATTGACAGTAGTCAGTCAGTAATAAACTTAACTTTCTTACCTTAGCAGCTTTGTTTATACTTTGCAGTCGATATAAAGTTAACCACGAAAACGGATTTATCTCGTCATAACTGATGTATTTCTAAAAGGTTTCTATCCACCTTGAGTGAAACCGTACATTAAACACCAAAATTATTGTATCTTTTGTTAATTAATTATGATTTAAATACAAAATAACACGACGCGAAGCAAAACCAAACACCAAACACAAACTTGTCAATGTCGACTGACAGAGCCATAGATAGACCTACGGCCTACCTGCGACGTTGCCAGACTTCTACTTCATGGCTCTCTAAAGGAGATAGAGACGGCTATGCCTTGGCAGCACCGTCTTAAGTTTGCTCATTACTTTTTCGCGCGAGATAAAGACCGCACGCGCTCAGCGCGCCGCACTTAATAATTTAACCAGAAGTGCAGAAGATCGAGTGATATTGTAGGATAGTGTGATTGCAGTATTGTTCATCACGAGCTGTTTTCTGTTTTCAAACGATCTCTTGTTTGCGTTTACGTACCGCCACATAGCCTACTATATTATTGTTTTTGCATTAACATAAAAACGGTACACTTTTCGTATCGAGGTTTACTGTGAGTCTTCATCGATTACGAGGTATCAGAGAAAACGTAAATATTCTGAATTAAATATTACGTTACCTACTCTGCAAATACTTGCGGAAGTGTTTTTATTATGAAAATTAATAAAAATTAAAACACAACTATAACGATTATTATGGTAACACTATTGTTACAACTTGTCATCAATCACGATTGAATTAACTTAGTACCTACCCCCCAAGTGTCTCGGATTTATTTAGGTTAGGAGACATTTATCATTATTATTTCTACATATCATATTATACATTCGAAAAATGTAATAAAATTCACGAATTCACTCAGCTATGCTCGTAAAATTCGCTCAACGGGGCTTTAGTAGCTTGCCCAGCCGTTAACTATATTCGAGTACCTACTTGTAAACAAAAATATAATATTATTTATCTGGAGAGACGGTAGTGTCCCTGCCACGACGAGCCAAGCGAAGCGTAAGGGAACTAACTACCCACCTTTTCTTCGATTTGTCTCAAAACACTAATTGTTACGAAACACTTAAAATTAAAAGAAATGGTAGATGAACAAGCAGAGCAAGTAGATGAACAAGCAGAGCAAGTAGCATATTATTAGATATTATAGAAGATATTAAATATTTGGAAGAAATAATGGCCATTTTCCTCGGTTTTAAAGTCTTGCTCGTAACTTAAACAACTGTGCAATGTTGGTGTCGATACTACGACGGTAATGAGTTATATTAATTGAAAGAGAGGCATTCAATACCCTCACTAAAATAAGTTAACTAGAACCAGTTGGCATTGGTGTGAACAATGTGAGCTTTGTTTTTTTTTTGCGTCATACGTAAACACCGAAGAAAATCAAGCCGACGCCGAGTCTAGTACAGTTAATCCAGATACTGAATGGTCATTTTGACAAAGGGTTCAAAGTTACTTTATAAAAGGTCGGTCAACTCGAAATTGACTCAAAATTACACTCGGCACTTGGGAAATCGACGCATGTTTCCCCGAAGTATGGTGAAAATATTAATGTCAACCATATGGCTCTTTATATTTAAAAAAAAAAAATCGGCCAAGTGCGAGTCGGGCCTCGGTCTTTTAGGGTTCCGTTAAAAAAATTAAATTAAAAGATTTCCATCTACCCACCTACCCATTTTAATTTAATTTTTTTAATTTAATTTAATTTTTATTTTTTGTTGTTATAGCGGCAATAGAAATACATAATATGTGAAAATTTCATCTGTCTATCTATTACGGTTTACGAGATACAGCCCGCTGACAGACGGACGGACGGACGGACGGACGGACGGACGGACGGACGGACGGACAGCGTAGGCTTAGTAATAGGGTCCCGTTGGTACCCTTTGGGTACGGAACCCTAAAAAAGGAATGCGACAAAGACTACTCGTCCTGAGTATCACGGCCGTTAGTAAAGGAATGGGCCTACTATTAAAAGAGAGTGAAAACAGGGTGCAGGACATGAAACACCTAAGCAGGAAGATGGCTGCAGGATCCTATGTGATTCAAACTTCGGAATCACTCAAAGCAGCATTAAACTCTTAATGCCTCAACTCAACAAGAAGTGCTATAAGATTCGGAAGGAGACAAAACCTTATTTGGATTGGCTTTATCCGAGAAACTAAAAAACAACAAACAGGGATTGACTGCGAACCAATTGCAATAACATGATTAACTGCGAGCTAATCATCAGTTATATACTAAGGCCATGACTCCACAAACAAATTGGAATTGGCTGCGAGTCAATTGCGATAATATAACTAGCTGCGAGCCACTCATGAGTCATATTCTAAAGCTGTGACTCCACAAACAAATCAGGATTGACTGCGAGTCAATTGCGATAACATAACTATACACATCAAAAGTGTCTAGGGATCAAGCATTTTTATGCGGATTTCTTGAGATTGAGATGTGGCTTTGTAATAAATTTATGATTTTATAAATTTATATGGATCCTTTTTGGTGCATTTCATAATTTGAATCAGGAACTGTCAATCAAATTCGAGTAAAAGATGAAAATCAGCTGTCAATATTTTCCCTATAAAAACATATAACGCATTGAAGACATTATTAGTGCTACTGTTTCCCTACTACTGATTAAAACCAACGTTATTATGGAGCGGCGACGTCATTTAAGCAGGGAAGAAATGCTCAGAGCCGTGGGATTGATAGAAGCTGGTTCCCGGCAACGTACTGTGGCTTTAGCTCTGAATACAAGTCAGAGTGTTATCAGTCGACTTTGGACACGTTACCGAAGCACTGGTACCGTGGCTGAGCGCCATGGAGGACGGTATCGCTGCACCACACGGAGACAAAACCGATACATTCAAATCTTAACTCGAAGAGCTCCAACAATAACCGCCATTATGTTAGCCGTGAGGCTTCATCACTCTTCAGGGAACTTAATTAGCGACCAAACAGTCAGAAACCGCTTGCATGAAGTGAACCTTCATTCCCGAAGACCGCTACGGGTACCACCTATAGCAATGCACAATCGTAGGATTCGATATCAATGGGCTCTTGAACACAGAAATTGGGCAGAAGAACAATGGCGTTTCGTGTGCTTTTCTGATGAGTCTCGTTTTGGTATGAGACCGGATACAAGACGTATACGACACTGGAGAACCCCTGGACGCCAACAGCGATTAAAATCCTGCCAGGAAGTCCATCCTTATAGTGGTGGAACCATCATGGTATGGGCGGGTATTTGGATCGGCGGAAGAACTGAGTTGATTTGGATCAGAGGCAACCTCAACGCTCAAATTTATGCTGAGACGATTGTATCAGACGTCATCGTTCCTCTACAAGTGCAAATCGGTCCCTTATTTCAGTTAATGCATGATAATGCACGACCGCACACCGCAAGAGTTGTAAGACAGACTCTCGCCGCAGCTAACATCAATGTCCTGCCCTGGCCTGCTCAGTCGCCAGACTTGAACCCGATTGAGCATGCATGGGATATGCTACAGAGAAGAGCTCTGCCGAATATGGAGGGTATCCAGTGGCAAGAAGACCTTTTTTTGTTGTTGCAACGAACATGGGCGGCCATTCCACAGCGTGATTTGGATGAACTCATTTTGAGTATGCCAAACCGATGTTCTTGTGTTGTTAGTGTTCGCGGTAGAAACACGGATTATTAATTGTTTAAGTTACCCAATAAAATTTTAAAGAAAACTGTTATTTCAGTCTTTTTTTCGAACTTTAATGTTAGTGGTTCAAATGTCAAAAATCCCTTTATTAGGAAAATGGCAAATTTCTTTATTGATGCAAAGGTGACTTGGTTTATCGTTACTGTGACAAACGAAAACACTTTATTTGATGAATCCTTAAAGAAAATTTTAATTAATATCAATCAGGAGAAAAGTTATTGCAAAAATATATGTTGATCCCTAGACACTTTTGATGTGTGTAGCTGCGAGCGAGCTACTCATGAGTCAAATCCTAAAGCTGTGACTCCACAAAAAAAATCGGGATTGACTGCGAGTCAATTGCGATAACATAACTAGCTGAGAGCTACTTATGAGTCAAATCCTAAAGCTGTGACTCCACAAAAAAAAATCGGGATTGACTGCGAGTCAATTGCGATAACATAACTAGCTGAGAGCTACTTATGGTTCATATCCTAAAGATGTGACTTCCTAACTGCGAGCTACTCATGAGTCAAATCCTAAAGCTGTGGCTCCACAAAAAAAAATCGGGATTGACTGCGAGTCAATTGCGATAACATAACTAGCTGCGAGCTACTTATGGTCCATATCCTAAAGATGTGACTTCCTAGCTGCGAGCTACTCATGAGTCAAATCCTACAGCTGTGACTCCACAAACAAATCGGGATTGACTGCGAGTCAATTGCGATAACATAACTAGCTGCGAGCTACTTATGGTTCATATCCTAAAGATGTGACTTCTTAGCTGCGAGCTACTCATGAGTCAAATCCTAAAGCTGTAACACCACAATAAAAAGGGATTAACTGCGAATCAATTGCGATAACATAACTTGCTGCGAGCTATTCATAAATCACATACTAAAGCTGTGATTCCTTAAACAAATTGGTATTGACTGCGAGTCGATTGCGATTACATAACGAGCTGCGAGCTACTCATGAGCCATATCCTAAAGCTGTGACTCCACAAAAGGAAATTGGTAATTGTGATAACCTTACTAGCTGCGAGCTAGTTATGAGCCATATCCTTATGACAATTGTGTATAAAATGTGTAATCGTGAATATATATGTACATTAACTACAAATTATTGTCTGCGAGACAATATACGTTGTGTTCTTACCTAACTATATACGGGTACTCGACCAGCCGGCAACCAGGATAACTGGCGAGCGCCTCGTCGGTACTCGTCATGAACTGGGGGGGGGGGGGGGGGGCGTAACACTGCGGCGCAGAATAACAGCTTACCAACTTAATATGTGGGTTGTTATTAATAATAATTTATTACAAATAGGAGCTATTAGTTCCGAGTTTTATTTTCTTGATGCCTAAACCTAATGTTAGGCTTTCCGTCTTATCAGTGACTCCAGGTGTTTTAATCAAGGTCATAAAAGAAGTTATAACCTATTTGAGATACCTAGGCTTTAAGTCCGTTTTTGCTTGAATAACAATACTAAATTTAAAAAATCCGTGCCTTGACAACAAGATCCGGACGCTTTATCTGTCGATGTATTTACGCTATGTGGGGCTTTTATGTTTTCCTATGATTTTTGTTTCCTCCTTTTTCTTTAATTTTAAAGTGTCTGAGGAAAATCATGGATAACAAGGCAAACGGAATCCTAGTTGTTTCAAATTGGTTACCACAAGCGTGGTACTCTCTCCTACAAAGCTTGGTAGTTTCGGATATTACTTAATGTTAATCCTCATTGATACTTATTGCAATCTTATTTCACCGTTCCTTGCACAAGAAACTTACCCTGGGTGTCGCGAGACTCTCCGGACTCTCTCTCTCTCTCTCCCTTAAAACAAGGCGCCGACCCAGACTCAGCGTCACTAATGTTAACATCATTCTCTAACAGTATTTTAAAACAATATAATACCACACTCAAGTTTCGGTGGCAGTTTTGTAAATTAAATAATAAAAATGTATTTAAACCGTCAAAGACCAGTATTAGGTATTTTCTCTTACAGCGTTTGTTACGGAGTTTGAACCCTTATCGAATTGCAATATAATTTATGCTAAGAAACAGCATTGTTTCTGGAGCGAGCGTAAAACGTCTCCTCAAAAAAATAAAAACAAAAAAAAAATTGGTTCCGTCTCCTTAAAAATTGGTTCCCTTATAGTCACTCATCTTTAGAAAAAATCACTAAGAAACTTTTCAGTATACTAGCAATTTGCACTACTCATAGACTACAAACTCTTCCATCAATTAAATTGGAAAGCAATATTACTTTCGAAATCGGGGTTTAAATTAGAATAACGGTAAATTAAAAAAAAAAAACATACGCTGCAGCAGATACCAAGCCTATTCTCTCTTTCTCTTCCTACCTTACTTTCAAGAAAATCTGAGCATCTGCCCTGCTACACCCCTCCACACACTATATTTCCAGAACTAAAAATATAAGATCTGAGGGGACAAATAACCTGCTATTTACCTACAAGAAGCCTTACAAAAAGGCCGAACCTCAATCGATCAGCAGGTGGATCAAATAAACGCTATCAGGTAGCAGCGTTGACACAAGCGCACAGCACCTCACGCTCAGGCGAGCGTTGAGGCAATTAGAAAAACGGCAGGCTGGACTAACACATCGAACTCATTCTTTCGCTGCTTAGATGTTAGATCCATGGCGGATGAGGGAGATTATGCCAGACCCTGCCAAGACAGGTCTTAATAATAATTGCGTTAACACATCTAATAGTGAATCAATTTATGAATTATACCTAATTATAAAAATAAATATATTCTAATTTATAGTATTTAATTTTAATGTATTTATAGTATTAAATAATATTATAATAATAATATCATAAATAAATTTTAATATTGTTAAAGTGTATGCAAGCAAATTAATTAGTATTTCCGTAAGAAAGTGATTAAAAATACACGATTTACAAAATCTGTATTGCGTACATGTTTATCAAAACTTTTTACTCTAAACAACTACCTTTGTATAATTATATTGAAGGATGAAGCAAAGAAATATAATAAGTGATCAAACGAACTTACCTGAAGTGAAGTTCGATCATTATTATATGAGTTGCTTCATCCGAAGATATAATTACCCACCCTCCCTGACTGCCCAAATAAAAAAGTTTTGAACCGTATACATCTCTAAAAATAATGAGCAAACTTAAGACGGTGCTGCCAAGGTGATTTATTTTTAAAATAGGGTATAACTGTAAAATACGCGGACTTATCTCTGGTGACTGGAGTGACTACCTTTGTATAATTATATCTTCGGATGAAGCAACTCATATAATAATGATCGAACTTCACTTCAGGTAAGTTCGTTTGATCACTTATAATCATTTAAAGACTTTAGTAATGTAGTTTTTTTAAAGATTTTCCTGGGTAAAAAGCCTATTGAGGTCCTCAACTATACCCATGCAAAAATCACGTCGATCCTCCGTTGCTGAGTGATTGAAGAACAAAAACACATATTTTCGCAATTATAATAATATTATTAGGACTAATACGACTTCGTTCCCGAAGGAACATATTGCCAGTAGGGTTTTAAGCTAGCCACGGCCGAAAAACCAGACTAAGTCATACACAAATTAGAAATTGTAAATTCCAATATTCTGCTTCCACTATACCTATTAGTATCGTTCTTGCAATTCACGAGGGCGACTGACTTATGGTTGTGTGTGTGTCGTGTCTGTATAAGTGTGAGCGAGCGCAATGCGAGCGCCTACCCGCTCCCACCTAGGCTTTGACAGGCACGCACACTTACCTATGCAATGTGCATGTACACGAAGTAACCACAAGTAAAGCTCACTCGCCTTCGTAAAAACTGTATGTTTCCACTATATAATTGTGTGGAAATGGGCGGGACACATAGTTCGAAGAACTGATTGTCTTTGGGGGTCCCAAGGTATTGGAGTAGCGACCCTGCACCGGGAAGCGCAGTGTTGTAAGACCCCACGCTAGGTGGACCGATGACATCTAACGAGTCGCAGGGAGCCGCTGGATTAAGGCAGCGCAAGACCGAGGCCGGTGGAAGTTCATGCAAGAGACCTTTGTCCAGAAATGGAGGTCTATCGGTTGACAAAGAAGAGGAAGAAAATATTATAATGTTTACATTGAAACCGTGCTTATAGTGAACGCGGAAGGTAAACGTAAATATTTCAAAGGTACTGTGATGTAGATACCTACTCGTATGTGGGTAGATAATTTAATTGTATCTTTCTCTTGTCAAGTTGTTGTGTGTAATGGCAGTTGTTCGTTAACACAGGCATTAGAGCATTAAGTACGTGGTATTATTTATCCAGACATTTCAGGTACAACAAAGTATTATCACTTTATGCATCACATGAACTAATCATTAACGGCTTGCGAATGTTATCAGTTTTACTATCGACTCGGTATCGGCGGCATTTGATCTCAACCTCCAATTTACACATAGCAAGTCACATGCACAAGATATTAGAATTCCTGTCCCGATCTATTAGCCGAATGTATCTCTCGTGTAGGCATAGGACGCATGCCGGTGATTAGGTAAATCCATTGATATAGAGATATATTGTAGTCTGGTGACGTAAATAGGGCCCCGTATCCACCAAAGCGGAGCTGGCCCATGGAAGAGAAAAAACCCCGTAGTGGACAAGGTGTCCCACTAAACCGGAACAATAATACAATGTTCTGTGTATAATAATCTATCTTTCCTTACATGTCTTAAAAGGTAAACAAGTGTTTTTTCACAGAAAAGCATAAGCGACGTGCTAAGCTGCTTAGGCTATGCACTGTGCTAGTCCTATGCACTGTGCTTAGCCTAAGCACAATGCATAGGACACACTGACAACGAAACCGTGTTGCAAATGAAACACCAAGCTTAAGAACGTCGTAGGCGCCCGGCTACGTTCGTCGGTTACGCCATTATAGAGCGGAGTTGAGTTCTGTAGGGTTAGTACAAGATTAGATAGTTAACTATAAAGAGTAAACTATGACATTACCATCAAAGTAAAATAAACCATAACAGTATTGAGTTAGAGCTCTATTTCGTATGTATTCTTATACGTTTACGTAACGAAAACGCTCCAAATTAAAATCGTCTGTATTGAATTTTAGATTTTAAATCTATATTATTATGGTTCATTTTACTTTGATGCTAATGTCATAGTTGACTACTACGATCAAACGAATTAAAACTCGGACTAACCACATTGTGCGCGCACAAAGTTTTTACACGCTAAATACGGGTGGCAACTGGCAGTGACAGTTGACACCATAATATGGTACATAATAATTTTATTACCGTGTAATACACGTCCGCGTGCGCAGTGCTGTTTGGTTAGTTTAAACTTACCCGTCACACCATGCACAGTTCCTGATAAACCCTTAGAGGTGTACACTAAAAGCGTTCCCGCTATAGCGCACACAATGCCACAGACTTGCAGGAAGATGTGCGCAAATCGCCTGTGCCTTAAATGCAGCGGGACCGACCAGCCATTGGCGTAGTTTAAGCTTAATATACCTTCTGCCGCAAAGAAATGATACTGAAACAAAGTTATAAAAAAATCCATTCAATAAAAAAAATAGGTAAACTTGAAATTATGTCACCTTTGTTAAACATTGGAGAACTCTCAGGCAAGCAGGTTTTCTCACGATGTTCCTGCAAGATGACGTTTTCATTGGGCCAGCATGGTGGACTATGGCTCATAATAATATTATACTCTTCATCAAGAGGATGCGTGGGAATGAATGAATTATTGAGAGGAATTGTTAACTCACTGCAACAGTACACAAGATAGTATGAAGATCTCCCACACTCAAGTAAAATATTAAAATAGCCATAACAGTCGCTCCTATGAATATATGAGTGAACCCAATACCAATGGCACACCACACGGTCCTACAATACCGTGCTCTGGGTTCTATGACCAATATACGTAGAGATCGAAAATCCGATCCACGAGATCTTTGCTTACTACGAGCATCATTGTGGTCAGTAAAATCAGTATGCACCATGTTGAATAGTGCTCACTTAACAACACTGAATACTACTTTATTCTGGTTTATATAGTGTATTATCTGACTATCATCTCGAATTAAACTTTTATAATATTTATGTACAAATGATTATTTATGAATGCTTTTAACAATGACTAAAAATTCGACATAATATCCTTTAATTTTGACACGTAGTTTGACATAATTTTGACATACATACAGTTGCCACAGAATGCACAGAACCACCCTGATTTTTACCATTTTTGACTTTATTTTGATAAACCTATGATAGGTATCTAGAACTTTTTACTATCATCATAAATAACATCTTAACATGGAAATTAACATTTAAATATAGTTGTAGCATCCATAAATGTAGTAGCACTTAATGTGTAGTATCATAATAATTAATGACCAAGAAGCTTTTATGACTTCCCACAGCAGTTTACCTTTACACTAAGAACGTTAACGGGAACTTGCTCCTATAGGGCAAGAATGTTATTTACTCTTATTTCTTTATTGATTTTGTACCAAAAATTAAAAGAATAAACATACCTAATATAAAAGAAGTTCAAAAGGTTTCTCTTAACGATGATTTCTTCCAGAATAAATGATTTTTATTCCAAAATGCTACGTGTTGTTTAGACGATACAAATAATTTATTGCTTCAATGTTTTTGCACACAGCAGGCAAGAAAATGAACCGAAAGTCCGTGCTTCTCAATCATGTCGATTTTGAGCTCCTTACTAGAAACTGATCGTCCTAAATATTCTACTAAACTTTCAACTACTCGTACTAAACTTTCAATAACTACTTATTACAGTTTTTACAAAATTTTGGATTAACGCAAGTGTTTACTTAAATCTTTTGCTTAACATAACTTACCTAGTAATTGGTAAAGCCGTCCCTGCTCCCTGTGATTAGCATTATTATTGGCTTATACAAAATAATGGTTGTATAAATAGCACAACATAGAGTCATGTAATGATACATTTCAGCTACAGGAAGCCACTTTCGAAATATGTTCGAGGTTATTCCAGATACGAAACACATGGATGATGTAATACATGCAACGATAGCGAATATTATATGAGCATATAGCCAGAATCCGAATTTATCCACCGAAGATGAGTAGCCACAAAACTTGTTAAGAAATATTCCGGATAACCCTGCTAGTATTGCAAAACCAGTAGCCGCAAAACCTGAAAGGTTATAACGTATTATGTGATGTGTTATATTATATAGTTTCCAGGAAAATATTGAGCTAAAGTGTCTGACGGGTCCAACAACCTGACATCAGCGATCGCGAGATTTACGCCTGTCGCAAGCCTGTCGCGATTCGTAATCACCCCACCGATCGATAAATCGCTTGGCCAAAGCTTCCCACCAGACGAAAATACCTTCTGAATAAGTATAAGTATAATGCTTATGTATAACCATGTTTACTCACAGAAAAAATATGATTGACAAGTAACAACAAGTGTAAATTAAAAAAATTATTTTTAAATACAAGCTTTTAGTAGCTACATCATTAGACTCTAGATATCATCTAGGATCAGAGTTCTTGTCATGACGAATCAAACGAGCCCAAACTCGATGGGGTTACATCGTTTTATTACTGAGTTCCGATAGCTATCTTCCGTCTCCATCATCAGATCAGCTCCATGTCACAATAATATTGCATTGTGATCCGATTTCCACATACATGCAAAATTTCAGCTCAATCAGAAACCAGGAAGTGGTTCTAATTCATCTTGCAAGATTTGACCCAAACAAACAAATAAATAAACTGGTCAATCTGAATAAAAGCTTGTAAAAACAACCTGGCAAAATAACGATTGCGGTGGCAAAATTATCTCACCTAAGATTGAATGCAATGTCATAATTGATTTAGAGTCGGTCAGATAGGCACACACAACTCCAGCAACACTAAACAGCAATCCACAGATCTGCACACATACATGTTCCGATTTTCTGCCTTCGACGCTCACTGGAGCAGCGGCACCGCTATGTGCGTTCAACACCAGGATCCCAGACAGTAAACATGCCTGAAGCTGAAACAAGCATACCACCTGTGAAATCGTCTAAATATGATTGCTAACAGTGTGATCGCAATCACCTCTGATTAGAATAGAATAGAATATAAATATTTTTTATTCAAATAAACTTTTACAAGTGCTTTTGAATAGTCGATGAATCTACCACTGGTTCGGAATGCCTTTCCTGCCTAGAAGAACCAGCAAGAAACTCGGCGGTTGCTCTTTTCAAAACAAATTTACAATACAGTAAATACTATGCTATATATGTATGCAGTGTTTCCACAATGAGGGAAGTTCCAAAAATGCATACCGACTAACTTCTATCTTAAGATGGGCAGACATAAAGTAGCCCCATTCCCGCCGGTGGCACCCGTTCACGAGCATGACGCATGACCCCAGCCATTGCTTCGCTCAACCATATTTGAGCGAACGTAACGTTTGGATACGTACGATTGGATATGGCGTTCTTGCCGTAAATTTTAACTTCTAGCGAGAGTGTAGCAGCCAATCAGAGATTGCAATTGATTACAATCGTCACACTGTGACAATCATTTAGACAATCCCACAGCAGATCAGAAACGTACAGATAATTCTAAATCGTCAATAAAACTTTGAGCGCAAGACTGAGGCCTGTGGAAGTCCATGCAAGAGACCTTTGTCCAGCAGTTGAGGTCTATCGGTTGACAAAGAAGAAGAAGAAGAATTAATTAAAGGTTAACCGACGAAACAGTCAAAGACAGAAGCGGTCTACCTTGGAAGGGGGTATGTCATTTTTCTAATAGGTTTCTTTAGCGATTTAGCGATTTAGCGTTCCGGCACGATGACGTGTTTCTACACGTCATCGTGCCGGAACGCTAAATCGCTTGGCGGCGTGTCACTGACGGTAAGGTGGTAATCTGGTAAGTTACGTTCCCTCAAATATGGTTGAGATGCTTTTGTGGAGACACTGCATACATAGCATAGTATCTATTGTGTTGTAAACTTGTTTTGAAAAGAGCAACCGCCGAGTTTCTTGCTGGTTCTTCTCGGCAGGAAGGGCATTCCGAACCAGTGGTAGACTCATCGACAGTTCAAAACCACTTGTAAAAAAGTTTATTTTAATAAAAACATTTCTATTTTATTCTATTCTACTATAGCCAAGGCCACCACATGTTGGGGGTGATTTAAAATAATTAACACTTTTAATACACTACTAATAATGAACTACGTTGACTCACCCCGATTGAGCCACTTAGTGCATGCATTCCCTTCAAAAATGAAGATTTGCCAATTTGGCCCAATGCGAAAAACTGTGCAATAATCGTTACAGTAGCCAATAGCATTTCGGCGACGCCTATCGCCGCTGCATACCAAATTACGCGCTTATACTCCGACGTATTTGACCGGTCTACTAAAACTATTTTGACCGGACCAACGAATTCTATCGCTTCTCCATCTCCTTTTTTACCTTTCTTAACGCATTCTAAATTACAATTACGATTTGCCATCTTGATAATGAGTGATTATGTATACCGATAGTTTCGGACATAATTTGGATTTGAAATAACCAGAAAAATATTTAGATTAATGATTAGGTATGTATCTATGAGTGGAAATTTAATCTATGGTGGAAATGGTTAAAACCTTAGATCATAGATAAGTAGGTTAAAACGTAGTGGTGATATTCTTTTGGGAAACGGATAACCGTTGGACTTATTGTAGAAGGTCAACCGTGGGTCAACCACTGAGTATAAATAATATCATCTTCTTTTTTAACATGGAACTAGGAATTACTAGTATAGTCTTCCTAATTCCATGATTTTTAACATGAAATTCATGGAACTAGGAATTACGACTACGTCTAAACCTACATCCATGATGAAATTATAATACTTCCATAGTTTTTATGCTTTGTCAAATCTAGGATGATAATTTTGACAACTCACAGTAGGGATGAGGTTGTGTGTCATCGTTACCGAACTTATTCGATTATCGATTAATATTCCCATAGAACTTGGAATCGATAGTTGCATGGATATTCGATATTATATTGTATGGTCAGATAATAATACAAATCAAACTATTTTTTTCTGTTGAATTAATATAATTTATTAATATGACTGTATAAGCCCTCCCACAACGACGATTTCGATTCGTGGGTATTTTTATACGCTTTTTATTAGCTTCACTTGTATGTTTGTAACAATGTTTGTAACTTGTAACCGACTTCTTTGGGCGCGATTTTGACCCACTTTAAACGGCCAGATTTCGTTCAAACTTTGTAGATTTATCGAGGACCGATGACAATACACAAATTTGATAAAAAAACAAAAAAAAAGAAACTTGTATGTTTGTAACCGACTTCTTTGGGCGCGATTTCACTTGTATGTTTGTAACTTGTAACCGACTTCTTTGGGCGCGATTTTGACCCACTTTAAACGGCCAGATTTCGTTCAAACTTTGAAGATTTATCGAGGACCGATGACAATACACTAATTTGAAAAAAAAAACAAGCTATTAAAAATAAACCAAACTAAAAAGTAGAAAATAAATAATAGTTTAAAAAAACTAAAAACACGCTTTTTATAGAAAACCAAACTAAAAAATAGAAAATAAATTTTAATAAATTTAAATTAAGGATAGGGTCCAAAAATTTCAATAAATATAAATTAATAATAGAATAAATTAAAAAAATGTATTTTATTTTAAAAAAGCGTGGGGTGCATGGTGTCAATAGTTATAAATATTTTATTGACAGATATGAGTAGAGTGATTATCATTTTGATAACATCTTAAAAAGCACCCCACGCTTTTTTAAAATAAAATACATTTTTTTAATTTACACTATTATTAATTTATATTTATTAAAATTTTTGGACCCTATTCTTAATTTAAATTTATTAAAATTTATTTTCTTTTTTTTAGTTTGGTTTTCTATAAAAAGCGTCTTTTTAGTTTTTTTAAACTATTATTTTTGTTTCATCAGTCAACCTTTTTGGCGTGGAAGTCAAAATTGTTGCTGTGAGAGGGCCTTTGGGGTGAAATGAAACAAGGAATAAATATTTAAGGTTATTTAATACTAGTACAATAGTGCACAACTTAAACAATGTTTTTCGATTAATTTCATTTCTAATCGATTTTCTATTGTCTGTGGTTGTTCGAGAGGCATGGCACTTTACTAAGTGGGCGGTACCCATCAATGAAGTACGAAATTATCTGTAGTACAACTACCGAAAAAAAAAATACGAAACTTCATGTGCGTGATCTGCCAAAATTATCATCCTAAATTTGACAAAGCATAATGTCAACCTGACCTGCTGTCATTCATCAACATCATCTTACTTCTTCTTCTTCGTTTATCAAATGAATGATCAATGGTCATTGTCAACCGCTACTTGTCACCAACGTAAATAGACCACAAACATTGTATGTTTGTGCCAAGGTATCAAAGCATAGATCTGATATTATATACATGGAACTAGGAATTTCGACTATAGTCTTCCTATTTCCATGGATATATACAACCTTCATCCAACCAGTATACAATAGACAATTTATGAATTTAAGGTTTTATGCACAAAAGTACTCGTCCTGTCATCTTGAGAATGTTGGCGTCAAGAAGCTTGGTTGGTGTATAATATAATATATTATCGACATTTTGCACGAATAATCAAAAACTATTGTGTACAAAAATAAATAAAAACCTGTTTTAGAATGTCCAGCTAAAGATCCCTTTCATAATATGATATCCGACTCGGTATTGTTATCTTACTTTGAAATTTTAAACCCCTGATTTTCCCCCTTTTTTGATTAAACTAAAATAATTTTCATTTTTTTTTATTCCAATGATGTTGGGCCACTATTATATTATACAATTACTATTCCAAATCACATGACGATAGCTTTGAGAGTTACTAAAATAATCGACTGGTACAGACGGATGGACGGAGAAAGGGGTGAAACCACTATGGTGCGACTATTTACCACTTAGGTACGGAACCCTAAAAATGGTTCAAACTAAACTGCTTACGAAACTTATTTCGATAGCTACTCGTAAACTGTTATTTTTGTTATTGATAGGTAAGGATCTTCTCTATGTTCTTAAATCCTTCATCAGATACTCATTTTTATAATAATAATTATAAAAACGGTTCTGAACTGAAAGTAATACAGTGCAAAATTAGTATCAAGAAACAGTTTTTTAAATCTAATAATTTAGCTCGATAATAAAAATCGTACGACTTGAGATTTGCCAAGTTTTTTGAAGTCATTTAAAATTACAACATTCACACGTTAATATAATATCCATCTTGGCCGTACCTTGCTTTTATTGGTGATTCAGGGATGAAATCCCTTACAGAATAACAATCCTCATGATTGTCCTCATTGTTAAACACGAACCACAATCATTATTAAGCTTTTATTATAACGGAAGCTACAATGTTTTGCTTTCTTAATATACCAAAGGGTATTTTTAACGGTAATAAAATATATTAATAATGCAATCTACAAATCATTACGTAGGATCAAGGGTAATCTATCCTTGATACCCTGTCAATACCTAATCATGCAATGCAACAGTGCGCTCTAGCCAGAATAGACTTAATAGTTCAATGGGCAAGAAGCGAACTGAGATCTGGTTGGTCAGCGATTCAACCTCCAACGGCTGTACCTTACCATTTACCCATCCCTGACACAAGCTTTACGATTAATTTGACGGGTAAAGGCAAATATTCTTAAAAAATGTCAAGTTCTAATATAAATTAGCTCTTAATAACAACATACATTCTCTATCTTCAAACTCGTCCCGATCCGCAGCACCATCTACGTAAAGTCAAATGTGAACCCACCTTTAGTTTGTTGCATACAGTACTGATGATGTACTGATGTTTCTTTTTCAATTAATAAACTAAACTAAAATATCAAACAAAGCGCACAGAGAAGCGATTTAAAATTATCGATATCGCGAATGAATCAATTTCGAAAACTGTACCATAAAGTACTGAGCGAAGAAATTAATTCGATTGGCAAAGCAATTACGAACAGTCACGACGCCTAGTGATTCATGACGTTTATTACGATACAAATCATCGGGAGGAGACGTGTGAATTTACATAGCGAGCAGGGAACTCCGATGAACTTGTAGATTATTTTTTGCGTCATGCAAAGCGCACAAGAACGCGTGTTCCGTTAAAAATTTATTAAGCTATTGCATAGCTTTTATCGCGGGCTTTGAACTAGGACAAACAGTTTGAGCGCGGCGACCGAATCAAGAAATTCCGTAACGAAAAAAAACCTAACACCGTCGTTCAGTAAGCGTTCAACATTTTAAAGGTTCACATTTAGCTCTGTTTGGCGCAGTGGGCGAGCGGCCGCTTTCTTTAGATGTCGCAGGTTCGAATCTCACTCGCGAAGTAGTGACAGTGCGCTTTTCTTGTTTGTTTGTTTTTAACTATATTTTGCATAATTTTTATTATGCAAAAAAAAATACTGCATAAATATTATAATTGCATAAGTTGATAAAAAAAATGCTATGCAATAGCTTTACCGCGGCAGTCCCCGAGTGCCACTTAATTTTTTATTATGACGTTGTCGTATCAACAAAAATAAGGTCATGGCTGGCCATACGAGCAGACGTATTGAAAAACTACAGAACATTAGGTGCAACTCATCATGCTTTTGAATATGATGGTTCGGAGGAAGGCGAAGACACGTAACTTACACAAGTAACTAACACAAGTAACTTAGTACGAGTGTGTAAGCACTCCTTTGTACTAAAAAAAATATTGTTTTATTAATAGATACTTATGAAGTTTTTATTGTAATAAGTTTTTGAAATAAATAAATAAAAATAAAATAAATAAATAAACTATACCGGTGCGCTTTCAACTTCGTTAGATGCATGCCCTAATTACCCAGACGTATGTCTGTTCGCATGCCCCTGTCCTCTGACAATAGCTCATGTTGGCTGGCACAATTCAGGGCATGGATAGACATAGATATGCTATTGCATGCATTGCATCGGAAATAAAATTCAAAATTCAAAATTATTTATTTCACGTAGGCAAACCTGTGGCTCTTATGACACGTCATGACTCTACCACCGGTTTGGAAAGCGGATTCCGCTGAGAAGAGCCAGCAAGAAACTCAGCAGTTGCTCTTTTCAAAATAATCATTTTACAATATTATTATGTAGCTATAACATTGTAATGAAATTTTATACTGTCTTGTGGGCAGCTGTATGCCAAGCCGATTTAACCCATGCAACTTTGTTAGAATAGTGTTTGCGTCTCATGTTCCCCCAGTGGATCACCTGAAGAAGACAGCAGGATTCTTTTCGTACCGAAGTCTCATCTGGGGGAGACAATATCAGGATTCTTCCAGTTTCAAAGTCTCTCCTAATCTAAAGTGATCAGAAGTGTAGTATATCTCAAATAACTAATTGACTCGATTGAACACCTGGGACCTGAATTTGGAATTTTAATTATATCATAAATTTATATATTTTTAAGTATAGTTTACGTCAGTGACTGTGAGTTTTCATACAATCATGTATTTCAATAACATCTCTTATTTCATGAATATAATATTATTTAACTTTACACAGTGCTGTGATAATAACAACGAGACAGAAATATATTCTTCTTCTTCTTCTTTATCAGCCGATAGACGTCCACTGCTGGACAGAGGTCTCTTGCATGGACTTCCACAGGCCTCGGTCTTGCGCCGCCTGAATCCAGCGGCTCCCGGCGACTCACTTGATTTCGTCGGTCCACCTGGTGGGGGGTCTGCCAACACTGCGCTTCCCGGTGCGGGGTCGCCACTCCAGCACCTTGGGATCCCAACGACCATCAGCTCTTCGAACTATGTGCCCGCCCATTTCCACTTCAGTATCGCGACTCGCTGAGCTATGTCGGTGACTCTGGTTCTCCTACGGATCTCCTCATTTCTGATTCGATCCCGCAGGGACACTCCGAGCATAGCTCTCTCCATCGCCCACTGAAATATATTATGCATAGATACTATATATCGCCATGTGTGGAGTTTTATGTTGTACGTATCAGACCTTAAATGATAAAAAAACATCTAATAAAATTCTATTACCCTTTTTCTGTAGAAGCAATTTTTGGAGATAGATAATGTATTTGTTCTCTTAGAAATTTTGCAGACAAAAGTTGATACAGACAAAGATAACAAAGGGTTCAATAAGTACCAGACAGATCGCATAACCACAAAAAATACTGCAAAAACACTCATTTAAAGGGGTGCATATTTATGAAATTTTCCGAAACGAAAGTTTGGAAAAATCCCTACATGTAGTGAAATCACATGAGTAAAATAATCTAATACAGACGAAACTTTATACAACCGTGCTGTGATAGATGCACTAAGCTACAAGTTTTAGTTGGCGCGGCGAGTGTGCACTGTGCGTGTCAACTCGTGGGTCGTCGTGTAGGCGCTGCGAATATGCAGGATCGATTGACGTACGCTAGCTCAGGCAGTGGACAATTACGTACGACGCGTATTGAATCCTTTTCACTCTCCATCATTTATTGAAAATTCCCTTAAATGTTAATTTTGAAAAATAGTAGGCATTCTATGAAAATATTTTAAAAAAAAATTTTTGCGTCGTTTTCAAATTATTATTTAATTTTAATTTCATTTAAGTTTTAATTATGGATTTTAGCTTTTTTTTATTTAAATGCTCGTAATATGTATATTTAAGACGTAGATAATTATAATGTGTTTGGTTACATTTCGATTATAATTAGTAAAATATTAATCAAAGGAACTTCTCAAGTGAAGTTGGTTCGATATAGTATTATAAGAGTCGCTTCATTTGAAGATGCTATTTATATTTTTAATTTAAACGCTCTCCTGTTACTACCTACTCTCTATAGTGTTGTCAACGCTAGCAAAATAGGTAAAAATTGTTCACGGGCTTTGGTAGCTTCGTCTCTGTTCAGTTATTTACTCACGTGGTGTAATGTACGATATGAGGTCTGGAGTCTGGACCCTCCCACTGTAGACGAATCGCTTTAAAAGCATTGTCTTGTATTTCACGAAATGAGATGTTAAGAGGGTAGTCTTTGAACACGTTTTGTTAGACGCTACTGTTTAGTAGCTCTTAGAGAATCCAATAGTATAGTTGCGTTTGCGAATCCAATAGTAGTGTGCTTAAATACTTTGCGCTTTTAAGAGCGTTTAAGACTTTAAGGACTTTTCTTTTGTTACATAATACAGTATCCATGGTACGGTAATAAGTTAATACTTACTGTTTTTTATCCATACAATTTACATATTTACATGTAATAAAAACTAAAATAAGTTGGGTTTTCTGAAGGTTGCTATGCTATATAGACCATTATTCAAGCACGTCTGATCAACCTGAACGATGTAACTCTAGCCTTAAGGTCTGGACACAAAGCGCGCGGAAGCGACGCGCGACGGCAGTTGCATTAATGTATAGCAACTTTGCTATACATTATTTAGTGGTGAAAGTGTGCTTTGCTATATCGCCGAAATTAGAAAGATTTAGTAAAACCCATTCTAATAACTGATAGAGTAACCCTTCGTATAAACCCTTTCAGTTTAGTTTAAAGTTCGGTTCGGTTCAGTAGAAGCCCAAACCCCATCTGTTGTACTAGTGTTTGTATGCATTAAGCACTTCTTAGCACATGTACACTTAGAAAAATTTAATATAAAAAAATATTTTTAAAATACCGACTTCAAACGCCCGCGCCAGTACAAAGTATATAATTTATTGTTGACATTTAAAAAACCGCTCGACCGATTTCATTAAAATTTCAATGGGAGCACCTGGGAAGTATACCCTTTGAAACAAAAAAATAATTTTCCAAATCGGTTCAGGCGTCTTCGAGTAATCGGTGAACATACATAAAAAAAAAGATTCCGACGAATTGATAACCTCAGCAATATAAAAATAATAGCTAATATTTTGTTCAGCTTGGGTAATATTCCTTTCGCATGACATAAAACATAAATTAATTAATTATTTTACGGTGTAGGTCTTCCATGTGCTTCAAGCCTAAGAACCACAACGGCGCGTATTTGTCCAACCCCTTACTCCACGATTGGAGGCATAAATCGCCTGCAGTGTTTCAACAATAATTGCCACTATAAAGTTCACGGTTGACATGCAAAAAGTAATAAAAAGCGCGTTGTGGCTTTAGCACCATCGCGTCCAGGACTGTATAAAACGCATAAAACCTACATTACTGCCTGTCGCGATTACATTGTATAAATAAAACAAAAATAAAAAATATGTACCTAATACTGTGCTGATTATACAGTAATTAATGACCGCATCGTCGCAGTGGTGAGCTCAGTGTGATCAGACGAACAAAAAATGAAAGTAAACCACCGGCTTAGAAGCATCCTGGGTCGGGCTTACCAAACAAAAAGGTTATAGTAAAATAAAGCAAAAAAAAATTGGTTGTCTGTAAAGTCGGTTTACGGACGATAAGTTTTACGTGATAACGTCATAAAAAAACATTGACGATGAATGGCGGGCGGCACAAGCCAACGCTTGGGCCGATCGTGCCTCTCTATCGCTTGTTCCGCGCTCTCGCTTGCACGCGCAGGCTGAGGCGGAACGTGACACTTTTTCGTGCGTGCAGCCGGTGTTCATCGATTTATAAGACGTTATCACGCCAAAAAAATATATGGAACTTTTTTAAATTACGAAATAGGCTTGCGCTTGACGACAATCAATGATAGAAAGCACTAATAATCAAGGCGTCTAGGTTGAAGCGCGGTTGCCTAGAAATTGCCTACTCTTAACTTGAAGGTACTTATTGTTGCGCTTCATTTTTTGATGGGAGTGAATAAGTATGGTGAGGTGGAAGTTGTAAAAGATGCTGCACTCTTGACATCGTGACTCTAATCGAAGCGGTGCTGATGGTAGACTCAACTGGAGACCGCGGGGATGCCAGAAACCTCCTGAAAATTTGAATTTGTAGAAGACTCCATAGTTCCACGGACAAGGAGCCGTATTGAAACCCGGAAGGTTGACAGTTCAAACCCCAAATCTTGTCGTGCCCACTCCAAACACAAACTTTGCCCTTATTTGATAGAGAAATGGAAGTATAAGTAATCCTTGACATGGCAAAAAAAATACTTACGGTGCATAATGCGTTACCTCCAGGATAACCATTTTCCATGTAACAACTTTTTTGTTTCTATATCGCATATTAAATATTTCACTTCTAACATAATGACTGCATAGATTTTGCGAATGCGTAAATAACATAAGCTTTATAAAATTCATTTTGCAATCTTAATTTTTTTGTATAAATTCACAATAATTCAGAACATAAAAATAGTCACCCCATAACGCCCATATTGCATCACCTAAATTGAAATTCTTCAAAATATTTATAGCTTGCAAACATGCTACCCAAAAGCGCTTCAATTTATGCCTTACGTTGCTCCATTCTATATTGCGCGATACACGCAGCCTAAATTACCGCCAGCACCCGGCCAGGAAGGAACATAACTCACACTCCAGCGTTATTAAAGCCTCCCGTTCTCTTTCAATTTACAAACATTTTTGTCTCGTTTTCCAAAAGGGTTTTGTTTCATTTACTTTAACCGCACACTGGCCCACCGATAGTATGACTTTATGTGGCTGACACAAGTTTTGGGTGACATTTTTCATGAATAAATTAAACAAAATCATTCATTTCATGAAGGCAAACCACCGGTTCGTAAAAGTATATTCAACTGCGAAGAGACACTAGGCAAGACACATAACTTATTGTATCCAGTGTGTACATGAAAATATGAACATATTAATATTCATTTATAGTGAAGTCATTATTTGATATTTTAAATAATTCCCTCGCGGAAAATAAAAGCGTAATAACGTCACTTAAGTCTCTACTAACTCTGTTTTCAAAATCTGCCTCTGTGCTGCTTGTTTTTCTGGTATACAGTTAACTAGAACAATTTTGCTACTCTTCTGACACCGGTATAGTGCATAAAACTCAAAATTCATGTATTTATTTATCTTGTGGCTCTTATGACACGTCGATACTTTACCACCGTTCGGAAAACAGCATATAATCACTATTAATATTTGTGGACGCAAATGGAGTGATCAGTGATCTCTTAATGTAGCTGCTGACAAAAATCGCCGGCTTTTTCATATCGCTGCATGTGTGACAAATCTTAATATATATAAATTACATGTCACGTTGTTTGTCCGCGATGGACTCCTAAACTACTGAACCGATTTTGATCAAACTTCGTAACTATCTGTAATTTGGTCCAACTTGAAAGATAGGATAGTTTTTTTTTTTATTATGATAGTTTATTTGTTTTATTTATATAGATAAGTTGGCGGTACGAAGATCGCCGGGTCAGCTAGTAAAATATAAAAAGCAGGTGTGACCCTTTTTAGGGTTCCGTAGTAAACAAGGAACCCTTATAGTTTCGCCATGTCCGTCCGTCTGTCTGTCTGTCTGTCTGTCCGCGGTTTAGCTCAGAGACTATTAGTACTAGAAATCTTTAATTTGACAAGGGTATAAATATCAATCACGCCGACAAAGTGGTGAAATAAAATTGTGAAAAATATATTTTTTTAGGGTACCTCCCCTACATGTAAAGTGGGGGTGAATTTTTTTTTTCTCATCTATCCCATAGTGTGGGGTGTCGTTCAATAGGTCTTTCAAAAACGTTGTGGGTGTGGGAACACCATTTTTCAATTCAGGGATCCGTTTGTGAAATATGATATTTTAAAGTGCTAAATTTTATTAGAGTCAAGTGTCCCCCCCCTCTGCCAGCTAAATGGTTGTATATAGGATAAAAGAAAAAATTCACAGCCGTAGTATATATAATGAATTTTAAAGGAAAACTATCACGGCTAAGTAGGGTTCATTAGTGAAGGAGTTATATCGGTTTTTCTAAGTTAGATATTACACGTAGTGTAAGTTGCATGTTTTGTAGTATATTATAGTATTTAAACCATGGAACTCAAAATGTATGTTGAGACTTTCAACTACGGAACCCTACACTGCGCGTGGCCCGACACGCACTTGGCCGGTTTTTATTAATATTGATATTGAAATTGGAAGCTCCAGCCACTCGTGGCTGCAACTGGTGGCTCAGCTGGACCAACGGTTACCCAGTGTGCGTCAGCTGTTAGTCTATATGGAATGTAGGTCCTAGCCATTGTTGCCCGCCGCATTGTTATAACCAGGGTGACAGTCGACGAGCTATTTTCATTCACTATTATGCGCCTTTATTATTCTCATTGTGCGACACTTACATTAGGTCTTATTAACGCTCTAATGCATCAGACTAGCACAATAGAGGACACGTCATAGTTTCGCTCTGAAATATTGCGTGAGGTTCAAAGCCTTTGTGTGATTACTGATTACCTACTAAGAGAGTTTTTGAATTATTTTTAAAGTCTGTGTTTTAAGGTTTTACCCGACTGCACCGTAAGAAGGATAATTTTATCGGGTGTTTAAGTATGCAGCTACCAATCTGTAGCCTAAACAGATTAAAATAACAAAAGCAAAACCAATCAAGCCACTGACCTCTATAATTAAGCTAAACAGTAGTTAACACTGGACTGGCTGTCCCTATACAAATGCCAGCTTAAATTATGGATCAATTTGAAGCGCTACATATTACATAAATGAGTGTTTTTGGAACTAATAATATAGGGATGCACGAATTGCCAAAAAGTATCATCTATCAGTTGTTAACTAATGCCCTCACTAATTTTAGTTCTTTGGACACTCGTAACTATTCACAGCGCCAAAATGACGTCAATCAAGGAGGTCTAAAAAAGTATGTGTGTAAGCAATAAGCATCTACTCATGTAGCCTAAACAGGTTGATAGATTGTGATCTGATAAGTCTCTTTAGGTTCGTGCCTAATAATTGGGTACTTCCTAATTTCATAGAAAATGAATCTATTAAATTATAGTAGAAATGACACTGTGACGTTACAAAAACAATATGGCGGACACTAGCTCCTGAATACAAATATTTTCTGGTATATATAAGGTCGTAGATGTTATGAATACTAAAATATCCCTCATCAATAGTCTATAACAATCCACTGCTGGACTAAAGGCCTCTTTCAAAGGAGGGTTGCCCATATCACCAAGCAGACGGGTCGGTGATCGCAGTAGATAGTAGTAGTAGCACAGAGGACGCTGCTGCCCGTTCTCCGTTATATTCCCTTAGTCGCCTCGTACGACACCTGCGGGAAGAGGAGGGGTGATGACAAGTGACAACTGACAACAGTATTCTGATCTGCCGTCAACACACGGCACGGCACAAAATATCCCTATTGCCAACTAAACAAACCAGCAACTCTTTATCAAACGTCAAGTCGTGCACATTGTAGGTGAGCTTGTATGAAATAGTAAACTGTGGCGTCATAAACATTTGACGCACTTTTTGTAGTTTGATCTATTTAAAAAATTTATGACACGTAAAATTTGCAAAATTTGCATATTTTCATATTTGGTAAATTATTTTTAACATAGGTAACATCCCAATTATATTTTTTCTCTTTATTTTAATAAATAAAATATAAATATCTGGGTGACCGCTCGGTTTTTTTTTTTGGTAAATCGTGTTTTTTGGAAATTATATATTTAAAAAAAAAAAAATCATAGGGGAAAATATAATCGCCTTGGACTCGAACCGGGGTCTTCTGGTTTCGGGACCGCCCGACTTACCGTCGAGCTATCGGGAATTTATAGATGATGACGAAATTTACCTTCGTATTCTAATGATATTGTAAGGGGTTTTTCATTGCCTGAAAACACGGATAAAACGACCTTTTCTAAAAATGAAACCTAGCTAGATCGATTTATCGCCCCCGAAACCCCCTGCATACCAAATTTCATGAAAATCGTTGGAGCCGTTTCCGAGATTCAGATTATATATATTATACAAGAAAGATATTAGATAGATAGATAGATATTTATCATAGGTATTAAGTCTACCAATATGTAACGAATAATGTCTTACTTTCATTATTGCTTCCACGTTTTCATCGACTGCCAAAACTGCATTCACCATAACAACGAGTGCCAAAAACTTTTTCCAAATTATAACTTCCGAGCGTGTGCACGATGAATCCGTCGATATATTCAGACACACCTACATTTTCCTGCAAATATTTTGCAGCTTATACGAGTATAAGTTAAACGAAATCGGGATATTCCTATGAAAATAAATTATTTTTTACCGATTAATCTTCCAAAATTAGTAAAATACTCGTCTGCTGTAAGTTTTAAGTGTGATAACTCCAAAAAGTGAGTAAAATAATTGCTATGACGTCACACTTCACATGCCCGCGTTTTGACGTTTGACACTTCTATGCCGCGTTCGCGTAAATTATAAACGCCAGCAATGTCTAAAGTACGTATCTGCTAAATAATTTGATAAAAACGTTGTCTCCTTAAGGCGACATGACAATAGAGTCAGAACTCTGAAGTAGGTACGTTATAATTGCAGGAATAAAATCCCGCTTATTATTTCTAAAAGTTATTTTCCCCCATCGTTAGTAGGGCGATGGGCGCCCCCAGGTGCCGTAGTTCATTAATCTTATTCCCTCTCGTGGAACTCGAAGAATCTTAATTTGAAGTTTCGACGCTGTTCTTTATTCGAACTATGCGAAAAGAATCCACCAGTAGGTATTCATTAAAACGGTATAAGGGCATCGATCTCCAATTTTAGCCATTGTTAAAAATTCGTTTGAAGGATGGTTTACATCTTAATTTTCGGTCATTATTTCACGTTCATGAAATTCCTTATTTATATGGAGAATTGGAGAATAAATATCTAATATTTTTATACTCAAATAATGACAGAAATAAACGAACAATATCTTACTCATATCATTAGAAATGCGAAATAGAGTTTGTATGTTGAATTTCCTGAAGGACAAACAACAACAACAGAGCTATGAAACGTCGTGATTTTTAGGGTTCCGTACCAAAATGGTAAAAATGGAACCCTTATGGTGTGACTTTCTCCGTCCGTCCATCCGTCCGCCCGTCTGTCACAGTCGATTATTTCAGTAACTATTAAAGCTATCGACATGAAATTTGGCATAGTTGTGTATAATAGTGGCCCAACATCATTGGAATAAAGAAAAATCCAAAATTATTTTTAGTTTTATTAAAAAAGGGGGAAAATCGGGGGTTTGAAATTTCAAAGTAAAATAACTATACCGATTGGGGTATTATATGAAAGGCCTTTACTTGTGCATTCTACAACAGTTTTTTATTTATTTCTATATGTAATAGTTTTTGATTAATCGGCCAAAATGTCGAAAAAAATACCGTCCCCCCCCCACCCCTTATCTCCGAAGTTTACCAATCGAAAAATCTGAAATAATTATGGTCAATAGAGGTTTATGTATATTTCACAGGAAAAATAAAACCAACGCTCTAACTAGCATAGTTTTTTTTTATATTAACAATAAACCTCTACAAACAAAGTTAACGATAAATAGGCAAATTAATATAATATTATCGTTTTACTTTTACTTTTGGAGTACGGAACCCTCGGTGCGCGAGACTGACATTGGCATGGTTATACCCATACTTGGATATTATACATACATACTTTTTTACATTACATGAGTGACATAGGCTACTTTTTATCCCGGACAACAAGCATAAGTTTCCCGCAGGATTTACCTACTACTAATTTATGCCGTCTGCAATGGCTTCTAGAAAGATCGATCTATAGTCTACATAGTTAAAATGGATACCGTATAAAGTGCCCACTTGAGCGTGTAGACAAACCCAACTTTGTCCAGAACCCGTGGGTTCTTAATGAAGTTTTGGAGTTCCCCTTATTGTTTCAACTGGCTGACTCCTATGTTCTTGTACTACCGCTAATTAAATACCTAATGCTTTGATAGCTTCGAGCGGTGTTGAATGAAGTAACATCTGGTACTGTATTATCGGTAAATAAATTGTACTATGAATCAAATTCCTGCTACACGTATCTCTACACCTCTATAAACACACACGTATCTAGTGTTATTTTGCTCATATATATCATATTATAGGTCTCTAATTCTGGGTAGTAGCACAGAGTAACAAAGGTAAAGTGGTAGTAGATTATAACTAAATCATCATTAATTATATAATCACACTATACTATAATTATATATCACAAAGCTAATATTATAAAGGCGAAAGTTTGTATGTGTGTGTGTGTGTGTGTGTGTGTTTGTTACTCTTTCACGCAAAAACTAGTGGACGAATTTGGCTGAAATTTGGAATGGAGATTATACCTTGGGTTAACACATAGGCTACATTTTATTCCAGAAAATTAAAGGGTTTCCGAGGGATTCAAAAACCCTAAATCCACGCGGACGAATTCGCGGGCATCATCTATTTTTAAATAGATTCTAAATAGAATCGCGATAATCTTGATAAAATGGGTACGATGTATTTATTTTATCGGTCTTCTCATGACATTACACCAAAGCATTAACTAGCTACTTTTATAGTTTGAAGCCTCAATACCCTAACGATTTAAGCTGTGGACTGAATTCTGAAAACTGTAAAGGTTGACGGTTTGATCCTCATCGGTCTCACTATCGTCGTATACACGTCTACCACAAGATTTCTGCTTATTTGGTAGGGAGAGGAGAATATCAGTCAAGTTCAGCTTGGCTAATAGGTAAATATTTTAAAAAAAGTTATAGGTAGGTACCTAGCCACGGCCTTATCTTCTACCAAACCAATCTAGATTGTGCCTTTTCCCTTCCCGCAACCTTTGCAGTAAAAGCTTAATAAAAGCATTAGAACAATAACGTATAAAAATAAGTACCCACAATTTTATTAAGGCTGGAAATAAATAACAATCATACGCCCTAAAGCTCCATTCCGGTGCCATTACCACATTATAGAGTAATGCTAAATTTTTATTGTCCTTACTTATAGTAATGCGATATTTACTGCGGGGGAAAAGGGCCGAGTTTATTGTTCATGCTCGAGCGGAGACGCTGCATAAACTTAGCATTTTATGCCCGGGTAAAACTAGCGAGAACATAAACCGGGAACCGTGGAGAGGTTGCAAATTGCAATTCATTTGATATTTTAATATAATATAATCATCGAGTCTCAACTCTAATTGATGACATGAGATGAGATGATCATTTTTGGACCCCAAGGTGCTGGAGTGGCAAACTCACACTGGAAAGCACAGCGTTGGCAGACCCCCCCCCCCCCCCCCCCCGACACTAGGTGGACCAACGACAACAGACGAGACGCAGGGAGCCGCTGGACATGTCAGCGCAAGACATGTGGATAGCCTATGCAAGAAAACTATCAGTTGATAAAGAAGAAGAGAACATTTAAAACTTTAATTAACTCTCGCAGCTATTATTATCAAACGATAATTGCTCAAACGAGCAACGCTACAATTTCTACTTAACCTACTTGAAGCTCGAGCATCCAATCAATTTTTGGTTCTATGAGTGATACAACGTTCGCATTAATGACTTTAGTACAATATACTAAAACGAAGTGAAACAGTGAAACAGAAGCAGGATTTCAAACCTCTTGTTGTCTATAAAATTTTAATAAGTATGTGAGAGAAGTCTGCCAATTCGCAATTGGCAGAGTAAAGCGTCGATCGGGCGATGGGTTAAAAATTAAAATGAATAAAGTGAAAAATAATAAAGTTAGTTTTCCCATAAAACAGTTTGCAATCGACTCACTCGCTATTGGTTAAAAATAAAATGCATTATTGAATCACCACAATTGACACTGTAACAATGATTAGACACACGCAGATTAATAGTTGAATAAAAATAATAATAGTACCTACTTCTTTAATAGGCCAAACTTTGGCGGTTATGAGTTATGACAAATCAATACTCTACCACCTACCGTTTCGGAAAGCAGATTTTGCTAAGGCAAAAAACTCAGCAGTTGCAGAAATTAATGGGTCACTAGTAATATGAAAAATGTTTGAATTTCGAAGTTTAGGTATATTAGGTATATCTGAAAATGTTGAGATATATGTATATCTCAGTAATAAACATGCGTACAATATTATTTTGAAGAACACTTAGAATAGAATAGAATAATTTTTATGCAAGTAAACTTTTACAAAGTGCTTTCGAATTACACTTATATTATTTATAATTGTCATTTTGTTTCATATACAATACTATCCTCATAAAATTTCAATGTAAGTCACAACGATTTTCACTCGTTTTTTAGCCGGTATTTTGTCTCATTGATTCACAAATCCAAAGATAACGTTCCCGCGGCAGCTTTTCTCCCCGGCATCTCTGCTAGAAATGGACCACAAAGAGATTCCTCACAGATTGTGGGCTCAGTAGGTGTAAAATTGCAAGGATTCCGTATTTTTGTCCATTTCTATTACACTTGAGTTCTGAACTCGCAATCTGAAGCTTAGTAGGAAATACGACTTGTTTGTGTTGTGAATATCTGACGAGATAGGAAAAATAAAGCATGTTATAAGCATTGGGTTGAATTTGTTAAAGCTTTGGGTGCCAAGTTATTGGAACGTAGTTCCTTGTCGCGCGATGCGAAAGGGGGCTAGACGGAAAAAATTAAGACTAAATTGAACCGACACTTTTATGAATGCGAATTTGGCATTGTGTTCAATATTTTCACATTACAATATTAGATCTCCGTAGGCTTGTGGTTTCTACAGTCGCATAAAGGTCGATGGTTCGAATCCCAGCTCGACAGACTGAATTTTCTATTTTCAATTTTATTTTAAATAATTTCTACATGTGGAATTTTTCCCTATTTTTTTTATTTTTATTATTAATTTATTATTAAAAGGAACTTCGTTACAACCGAGTGTTCTACGACTCTCACGCATTTTTTATAAGTCTAAAGGCTTGGACACACATAAAGCGCTACGGAAGCGACCCGCATCGAAAACGTGTCCAAGTTTGGCTGCTAACTAAAGGAAAGCAAAAATTAATATAGACAAAATTACCAAGTTTATCGGCAGCCCAAAAACACTATAGTATTAATTCGTTTACCTAAAATATGCTTTATACTAAATATATTGAGCGATGTTTGTTAGTAGTTGTTCTCAAGTTGTCAGAAAAAGTTTTGTTGTTGAAGTGGCACGTAATTTTAGTAGGTGAAATCGGGTCAGATAATGCTGTAGAGTGCTTTTAGATGCTCTAATTCAGAAGTATCAAGCGAGTTTAGATACATTTAAATAAATTGATTTGTAGTTGAGTAGTGAGTACCCAGCAAAATAAAACTGAAAAATAGATTAAAATTCCTCATCTCTTCAAGGACACTGCAATGGATTTGAAGTATCAGTTATTTACCTACTGCAATGGGTTTGAAGAATCAGTTATATACCTACTGCAATGAATTTGAAGTATCTATACATATAATAAAACTGTAACTGGAAAATTTCTGTACATTTAATATAATTTGAAAATTTTAATTGGGGGATGCTTTACTATCGATACTGAGCCCAAAACAGATTTTTATTTAATTTTTGTCTGTTTGTTTGTCCTTCTTTCACGTAAAAACTACCGCACAGATTTCTACAAAATTTTATACCGTGGTAGCTTATTACTCGGGTCAACATCTAGGCTACTTTTTATCCCGGAAAATCAAGGAGTTCCCGAGGGACTTTAAAAACTAAATCCACGCGGACAAAGTCGCGGGCATCAGCTAGTCAGTTATATACCTACTGCAATGGATTTGAAGTATCAATTATTTACCCACTGCAATGAATTTGAAGTATCAGTTATTTACCTAGTTACCTACATAGCGTGTAGACTGTAGATGATAATTAATGCGATCATATGTTTGTGTGCACTCCACGCGGACGAAATCGCGTTCAAAGCTTACTTAATTACCTTGTTAAGGCTTGATACTTTGCATTTGTTTAGGCTCAGTGGCCATGCCACAACGCAATGTACCTACCTATATTTTGTGGATTGTATGTTGTGGCGTTATAGGTGGAAATCCTATTTGGAAAAGTGATATTTGACAGCATCGGATCGTCGTAGCGTGTTGTCACATTTACCGCGTACAGTGTGAATAGTCCGAGTTTTAATTCGTTCGATTGTAATAGCCTACTAATTCTACTGTGCTACTGGTAAACTATGACAAGCAATAAAGTAAAATGAACCATAATAGTATCGATTTAAAGTCACAAATTCAATACAGACGATTTTAATTTGGATCGTTTTCGTTACGTAAACGTATAAGAATACATACACGAAATTGAGCTCTAAATCAATAATGTTATGGTTTATTTTACTTTGATGGTAATTTCATAGTTAACTATTCATAGCTTACTATCAAATCTTGTATCAACCGCACAGCAAGGCCGTACGACACATGGCATCGCTTTTATTACTGACTGGTTCTGGCTAAATATCTAATTTGTCGCTTAAGCTCATGACTCGAGGCAAGCAGCAATCGCTAACTGTTAAGCCAATGTTACAACAGATTGCCGCTTTCATTCTCGCCGCGATGCACAGCGGCGGCTCAGCGGTACTTGTTTGAACACAATATGCAATAGTATGTGTGTGAGAACTGGAACATCATTTATAAGGACGTGGGCACACTAATTGTGTGACGGAAATGTATCTGCAACATGCAAGGCAATGCAACTTTATGTAAGTTTTCTAAATTAACCATAGTCTAGTAGAAGGCTTTAGCCGTGACTAGTTATTATCCTACCGGCAAGTGATATAGCATTTTGTTTGATACAATGCCGCGTAGAAGCTGATTAAGGGTATGGATTTGTTAAAACTACTCTACCCCTTTTGGGTTTGCCCACTACCGCCTTAGACTGCAACGTCACATCGACAATATTTGTTACCTTCCACAAAAAAGAATTGATAATCTTACCAGTTAATATAAATACTTCCCATTGCTTTAGATCAAGATTTGATGTTTCTATCTAGCTCATACTCGCAATGATGCAAACAAAACAACCAATATCAGTTGAATATATATTATACTTACCAAAATATTACATCTGTGCAGGTAACTTGTATGTTCTAGAAGTACGACTACTTACAAGTACGCGCATCTACTGTGAAGTCCTGCTGGGCAGTTTCCGCATCGTGCATCGCTGACAGCACGCTCTGTGTTTGTCTAAGCCTTAAGCTACGCAGTACAAGCAATTTTCATATTACTAGGCTTTGGCGTAGAACAAACCCAGTGTTTAAGCTCTAACCCAGATTTAACCGTTGTAGCTTTTACACAGAGAATACAACTACCTGGGATTTGATTTACCATAGCAAATGAACGCCCAGAATCAACCTAACCTAACCTAAACTATAGACCGGCAATACGGAATAAGAACTGTGTCGCAGTTTTGGATTGTTCGGGCTAAGGTAGAGGGGAGCCGGCATGGTGAATAAGGTAGCAAATCGTACGCGGCTGCGAATCGCAGAGACGTGAACGGTGTGCGGGGTCCGGGAGGCATATATATTGTATCCTTGAAAATATTGCTCGGTCGTTCGAAAAAATGTTTATTTTAATAAATCAAGAAATAACTTTTATTTCGTATCTAGTGCTGCGAATTACGATATCGTTATCTAATTTTATTAACTATAATACCTATACTTTTTTGTTACTTACTTGAATATTTTTCAATTCACAATTAGGTACATAATAAAGTTTGATCTCATAAATAGTACCCGCATCCGTATGTCGCGAATACCATGCCACACTAACAACTAGTGTTCGGAATTCAGTGAAACACATCGATGAGTGAAACTCAGTTGAACATGGTAGGTGTTCGTAACCGCAAATCTAGTAGGTACTACATAATATATCGGTACCCAGAATGCATTTCGTGACGTCAAACTTTAGACTTCGTCACAAAAGAATTAATGTCATAAATTATTACTGTATTTAAGATAAGTTACCTAATAGCCACTTCTATGATTCTTACACCAGACACTATCATACTGGAACTAGTCACAAAATAGAGAACTCATTTCCATCGTCATAATAAATATAGACAGACAGAAAAAAAGAAAATAATATATATAATCGTTCAAATAATCATAATTTGATTATGAGCTTAATATGGCGAAGTTATTTTGAAATCACAGACATACACTTCAATTTTATTTATTTGTATATTTAAGCGAGCTTAATTAATAAGGATTCCCGGATAGTACAACTTTGACTGTAATAAAACGCCTCTGTTGTTAATTCATTGTTAAGGAAACAAGTATATAGTTTAGAAATAGCGGATTAACTACCCAAGTTTATTATTCATAAGTGTCCCAAGCAACTTAAGCAACGTATAAAATCCACACGAAAGTGTGGCACAAAGGGATCGTTAAGAGATACGAAAAGGAGATGACTCCGCGACAACTACGAGTTTGGTTCTCACCTTTGGTAAATAATTTACAAGATATGCAGTCCCATAAAAGTCTTATCCTACTACTTAATACATGAAAATGCAAAGTTTGTGAGAATGGATAGATGGATGGATGTTTGTAAATCCTTCACGCCACAATGAATGAACCGATTTGGCGGTTTGGAATAGAGATAGCTCATAACCAGGATTAACACATCCCGGATAATTAAAGATTTGAAGTCCCGGATAAAGTCACGGGCATCGTTTAGTTATGTATAAAGTTGAAAAAAGTCTGAGAAATTAAGCTCTCAAGACATACATACGTTTATTATAAGAAACTTTTGTTTACGAAGTGCCTTAATTTTACTAAACTAAATAGGTAGGTGGGAGGTATGTAAATGGAACTAATGTATAATGCCAAAAGTTGGTCTGAATGAATATTTTTTTGTTCTTCAGAAATAGTGAAGAAATCTTCTAAGGGAAGACCTTAAAGCGGGGATTAAGTACTCCACTACTGGGCAGAGACCTAAGGCCTACAGACTTTTGACGAGAATGCCTATAATTTTGCATAGCTGTGTTTTGAAAAATATTTCACAGCGTTGTGTAGAGTCAAAACGGTAAAAATGTCACGTTACAAAGGACTAAAAGCGCGCGTTACGAAGCGTTAGTCCGTAACAGATCGTTAACTGCAGCTTCAATGCAAGAGTTACTCTGAAAGCTGTTGCACTACTGCTGTTATCTAGATTTTTGAGTTGTTGAGAATAAACGAATTGATATTCACTATTTTTAGTTTGTGATTTAAAAAAAGAGGAAGAATAGGAATACAATATAGATAAACCATAGATAAACTTATTTGCGGCCCTTTATTTTTGTTATCAGTTTAGAAAAAAATCGGCCAAGTGCTAGTCGAGCCTCGCTCTTTTAGGGTTCCGTTAAAAAAAAATTAAATAAAAATATTTCCATGTACCCATGGAAATATTTTAATTTAATTTTTTTAATTTAATTTAATTTTTATTAGTTGTTTGAAATACATAATATGTAAAAATTTCATCTGTCTATCTATTACGGTTTACGAGATACAGCCCGCTGACAGACGGACGGACGGACGGACGGACGGACAGCGTAGGCTTAGTAATAGGGTCCCGTTGGTACCCTTTGGGTACGGAACCCTAAAAAACAATACGCGTAATTAAATGAAGTGGACAAAAGTGAAACGTCCTATCTCTAAAATAGTTTATGGCTATCCAGAGTTTTTTTAATAGACCGGAGTGCCGTTGAATTTTCACTATATTTTATACTAGTTGACCCTCCCCGGCTTCGCACGGGTAGGCTACAAAACAAACACAATGGTACAACCATCTGGGGCCTGGAGGTTAATGATTTAGTCTAGAGTGACTAGACTATTTGTAATTAATGCCTATGGGGAATGCATCTATTCGATCGTTATGTCTCTTATGCGAGTGACTTGCGAAATGCTTTCCGTGAATAGTTAAGGTCCTTTATCTCCAATTTGAATATTTATCAGATCTTCATCAAAATTAGACAAAACCTGCCTGATAGTTATACACTTCCAAATAAAGAAGAATTATTAAAATCAGTTCAAAGGCGGAGTTATGAAGTAAGTCCATTAAAAATTTTCATCCTCTATCCCCGAAAAAACTTTATTATTTATCCGGATAAAACTATCCCTTGAACCTGAGTATCAGCTACCACTTTACCAAATTTCATTCAAATCCGTTTAGTAGTTCTCCCGTGATGTGACACACAGACAGACAGATAGACAATAAATTAAAAAAAAATTGTTTTGGGCTCAGTATCGATAATAAAGCTTCCTCCAATTAAATTTTTTCAATTGACTTGACTGCGATCTCACCACATGGTAAATGACGAACAAAATGACGAACGAAACAGAATTCATCCAGTTACAGTTTTATCACATCACATCACATCACACTTCACACTATCCTTACTATTATAAATGGGAAAGTGAGTTTGTTTGTATGTTTGTTCCGCTTTCACGCCGTAACTACTGAACCGATTTTGCTGAAATTTGGCACAGACATAGATTATAGTCAGGAATAGCACATAGGCTACTTTTTATCCCGGAAAAGCAAACAGTTCCTGCGGGATAGCATCGCTATTTTTTACGCATTTGACCTTCAAAATACGCCCAATGGAGTTTTAGATTGACGTGATTTTTTTGCACAGGTAAAGTTGCCTGAAAAATGACAAAAGCTACTTTTTATCCCGGGAAAACAAACGGTTCCTGCGGGATATTAGTATACTACTTTTCACATATTTATCCTTCAATTATACACCAACGGAGTTACAGATTGACGTGGGTTTTTGGATATGCATAGTTGATGACTTGAAAAGTGACAAAGGCTACTTTTTATCCCGGGAAAACAAACAGTTCCCGCGGGATATTTGTGTGCTACTTTTCACTTATTTATCCTTCAATTATGCGCCAACGGAGTTATAGATTGAAGGGGGTTTTTTGGATAGGCATAGTTGAGGACCGGAAAAGTAATAAAGGCTACTTTTTATCCTGGGAAAACAAACAGTTCCCGCGGGATATTAGTGTGCTACTTTTCACATATTTATCCTTTAATTATGCGCCAACGGAGTTACAGATTGACGTGGTTTATTGGATAGGCATAGTTGAGGACTTTAAAAGTGACAAAGGCTACTTTTAATCCCGGGAAACAAACAATTCCCGCGGGATATTTGTATGCTACTTTTCATATATTTATCATTCAATTATGTGCCAAGGGAGTTACAGATTGACGTGATTTTTTGGATAGGCATAGTTGAGGTCCGGAAAATTAACAACAGCTACTTTTTATCCCGGGAAAACAAACAGTTCCCGCGGGATATTCGAAATGCTACTTTTCACGTATTTATTCTTAAATTATGCGCCAATATGTATGCATGCATACATGTATGTATGTATGTATGTATGTATGTATGTATGTATGTACGTATGCATGTTTGTATGTATGTATGCATGCATGTATGTATGTATGTGTGTATGTATGTTTGTATCCTCCTGTTACTAACTTTAACTACATTAACTATATCCTATGCTACTTATCCCACTAATATTATTAATGTGAAAGCTTGTGAGGATGGATTGGATTGGATGGATAGATGTACTTAGCATACGGATGGATGGACGGAATGTATGGATGCATGGGATGGGATAGGGATTTAAAAAACTAAATCCACGCGGACGAAGTCGCGGGTATCAGCTAGTAATATTATAAAGGCGAAAGTTTGTGTATCTGTGTGTATGTTTGTTACTCTTTCACGCAAAAACTACTGAACGGATTTGGCTGAAATTTGGAATGGAGATAGATCATACCCAGTATTAACACATAGGCTACAATTTATCCCGAAAAAATGAAGATTTCCTGCGGGAATCAAAAACCTTAATGCACGCGGACGAAGTCGCGGGCATCGTCTAGTTTTTATATAAGTCCATAAATTTCTAGCTAACTCTATAAAAATAGTGACCGAGTTTTAATGAAAAGCGTAAGTAATACACAGAATTATAAAATTTTTGCTTACATTAAATTTTACATAAAAATCGACCTCATTTCCTACAAATATGTGACATTCATTCAAATTTCATATTCATCAGAAATTGCAGCCTGAATTCAGACTTCAGAGGAAACAGGTCAAGTTGGTTCACAGTTACATACTTTATCAACATAGAAGTATAGCTATACGAAGTCATTATACCAAGCTGACCTTGTTTTACTTTATGATCAACAAATACCTACTAATTATAGGTACTTATACCAGAGCTAAGGAGCTAAAATTAAGTTATTTTCTCACCGAGCCGGTGGTAGAGTCATAAATATAATATTCAACTGCTACATACAATATTTACGCTCTACTTTAAACGCTCTCTTTGATGAAGAATACATTTTTTTTTTCTAACTGGAAGTTTGTTCCCTCGTTGGATGTAACTTATCAGTTAAAGTAGGTACCTATGAAGTGTCTTCACATGATCAAAAATGTTGGTATTTTGTTTACTACTTCCTCTAGCGATACCTAATACTTCAATGGAATTTTTTGATATCCATTGGAATTCCAATCGCACAAGTTAGAAATTGCATTACACAATACTGAAAATGCATTTCATAGGCAAGGTCGATAAATGATAGGGGACTGTTATACAGAGCAATAAACAAGCGTATACTAATCCTACTTCCTACTAATCGACCGAGCGAAGCGAAGGTCTCTGAGTTTACTAGAGTGATTTGCACTTGTCCGTCCGTCCGTCTGTCCGTCCGTCCGTCTGTCAGAGCCTTATAACTTCTGAATTAGGGTAGACTGGGTACGGTTGTAACAATTTCCCTTTGAACACCCACAGCATTGCCAATATTGCTTTAAACAAAGATTATAGCATTTGAGATGAAAGCCAGGTTATTAGGGTTCCATACCAAAATGGTAAAAATGGAACCTTTATGGTGAGACTTTCTCCGTCCGTCTGTCCGTCCGTCTGTCACAGTCGATTATTTCAGTAACTATTAAAGCTATCGACATGAAATTTGGCATTGTTGTGTATAATAGTGGCCCAAAAGCATTGAAATAAAGAAAAGTCGAAAATTATTTTTAGTTTTATTAAAAAAGGGGGGAAAATCGGGGGTTTGAAATTTCAAAGTAAAATACTATATCGAGTGGGGTATCATATGAAAGGCCTTTACTTGTGCATTCTAAAACAGTTTTTTATTTATTTCTATATATAATAGTTTTTGAATAATCGGCCAAAATGACGAAAAAAATACCGTTCCCCCCCCCTTATCTCCGAAGTTTACCAATAGAAAAATCTGAAATAATTATGGTCAATAGAGGTTTATGTATATTTTACAGGAAAAATAAAAGCAACGCAAAAATTATTTTAGTTTGATTAAAAAAGGGGGAAAATCGGGGGTTTGAAATTTCAAAGTATGATAACTATACCGAGTGGGGTAACATATGAAAGGCCTTTATTTGTGCATTCTAAAACAGCTTTTTATTTATTTCTAGATATAATAGTTTTTGATTAATCGGCCAAAATGTCAAAAAAAATACCGTTCCCCCCCCCCCCTTATCTCCGAAGTTTACCAATCGAAAAATCTGAAATAATTATGGTCAATAGAGGTTTATGTATATTTTACATGAAAAATAAAATCAACGCGAAAATTATTTTAGTTTAATTAAAAAAGGGGGAAAATCAGGGGTTTGAAATTTCAAAGTAAGATAATTATACCGAGTGGGGTATCATATGAAAGGCCTTTACTTGTGCATTCTAAAACAGTTTTTTATTTATTTCTATGTATAATAGCTTTTGAGTAATCGGCCAAAATGTCGAAAAAAATACCGTTCCCCCCCCCCCCTTATCTCCGAAGTTTACCGATCGAAAAATCTGAAATAATTATGTTCAATAGAAGTTTATGTATATTTTACAGGAAAAATAAAAGCAACGCTCTAACTAGCATAGTTTTTTTTATATTAACAATAAACCTCTACAAACAAAGTTAACGATAATTATGCAAATTAATATAATATTATCGTTTTACTTTTACTTTTGGAGTATGGAACCCTCGGTGCGCGAGTCTGACTCGCACTTGGCCGGCTTTTTTTTCTTTAAATGAATATCAAAATCACATGCACAGGTGAAAAAATTTAGCAGAAATGAGTAGTTTTATTGAGTGTATGCGATTGTTACAATCGACCCCATACCAGGGGCGGTTGTAACAGTGATGAGGGACAGTTGTAACAAGCAGAAACAAAACAGAATTGAAGTATTTAAACCAACTTTACTATTTAAAAACTTTAAAAAGTACTTTACCTAATATCGCCATATCTTAGACATATTTTTAACAGTTATTTAGGTAATTTTTATTTTTAGAATAAAAATAAATTAACAAAAATAGATAACATTTCCCCTATACATCGGTACTCAATCAGTCTCACCAAACGAACATAATCTCTAATTATTATAAAAAACAAAATGATATTGTCAATAAATCTAAGTTTAAACTGAAATCAACAATTAATTATTTTTCCCTATATGTACTTAATCAGGCTCTCTGCAGTTATGGCATATGTAATATATTCTACTCCCATCTGTACGGGCTACGTGAGATCATTGTGTACATCTCCCTTGATATTGGACCCAACAATCTGAAGACCGACTCGTTGAATAAGTTTCCAGGCAAAAAAAGTAATAGTATTCTTCATCTTCTTAAGAACCTGGTGGTGTATTAGTTTTATATTTCTTTCTTTAACCTTCACCTTTCCCTTTGCGTTGGTTTGTCTTGCCACTAGATTCAAATGCGTTTTTCTTCGTTTCCTTATATTTCAATCTTTTCTGCCGCTCTGCATATTCTCTTCTAACAGCTTTCTTTTCAGGAGTGCCTGGATCTGGAGGACCTGTGTAAATTGCCGATTTTTTGGTTTTTCGACCTCTGGTTCTTATTTTCCTAGAAGGAGCTTTGAGGAAAGGCAGTAATGCCTCAGGTGCGAACTCAGATGTTCTGCTTGTGGACGGAATAGGTTCTGATTGCTCATGAACAGCAGATTCATTTCATCATAGGCGTCTTGTACAACAATAGGTTGCTTTCACCTCTCGAAGGCTTTTTTACGCGTTTCCTATGCATCTGCAATGCAAAAATATAATAAAACTAATGTTACAACCGTACCCACCACCTATTTTGGCAATAAAAAGGACACAGGCATGAGGCCTTATTACGTATACAAAAACAAACCAGCTTATTATAATCTCTAAAATACAACAATTGCGTATGTTAATACTCAAATATGAAAATTATATTAGTAGTCACGCTATATCGTAAAGAAATTCATCAAAAATACTTACTTTTGGTTGACAAAACACAATGGGCTTACGTTTAAACGTTATAAGTGCGCAGAGTGCGACGCAACACTAGGAATCATGTTGGCACTTAAAATCCGCGTGCCTCTCCCCTTGTTCCCTTTCCTGTGTTGTGTATAGTTTCGGAAATATTTGAGTTGTTTCAATCGTACCCCGTTACAACCGTACCCAGTCTACCCTACTGAACGTAATTAAGTACTTCAATTTAAGATATGATATGTAAACAGATGGCCTCCAGCCGAAAATGGCTTAAAAAGTTATAAAAATCTTTATTTCAGGGGGGCTCTCATAGAAGCGAATGCGAAGTAAAATAAAAATTTTTGCATTTCATAGGGTTGCAGTACCTCATTTTAAAGATAATTTGGAACAGAGTACAAAAGTATTTTTTTTTTATTTTTTTTCCTAAAATTGACGAAATGGGGGGCTTTCAAAGTGGAGATTTTATTCGAGGCTAGAACTCTTAAAACCACTTTATTTTAAAAATTGAAACTTACACATAATTTGAGTTATATTCTGTACTTGAACAACAAATACTAAGATTAGATAAATATTATAAAGAAACGAAATTATTTAAGTTTTAATGGGCATCAATGTTTTTAAGAAAACTTCACTATACTGTTAATAGATGGCGCTGTCTTTAATATTGTAAATACGCATCCCATCCACGAAAGCAGATGACGATTGACGTCATCAGATTCGGCGCGTTTTAATTACAATATAATAATATAGTTAAAACTACCTTATGGGAATTATGGGATACCGCGAGGTCTCAGTTCGGGGCGAACCACTAGTATTATATAAATGCGAAAGTTTGTGAGAATGGATGTATGGATGGATGGATGGATGTTTGGATGGATGAATGAATGTTTCTTACTCTTTCACGCCACAACGAATGAACCGTTTTTTGGCTGAAAATTGGAATGGAGATAGCTCATACCCAGGATTAAAACAGGCTTCTTTTTATTCCGGAAAACTACAGAGTTCCCGCAGGAATTAAAAAACCTTAAACTACCCGGATGAAGTCGCGGGCATCATCTAGTAATAAATAATTATATAATTTGACGATGATACAGTCATTCTGGAGTAAAATTGGACCTGCTTTGTAACTTTGGACCACACCCTGAACCATAACTTATTTTAATTTTTTTATCTAATAAATTTATATGATTATAAAATATAGTAAATGCATGTATCCAAGCTTATAGAATAGAATCCATACACAATGAAAAGTTTAAAAACTTGAACCTTACTACTTATGATGATATTGATTCTGTTCGTATAAAATGTGGCCTATTTCACCAGGACTATGATAAGAAATCGACATAATATATAACAAGCATCCATAAACAGCTAGAATCATAACTTTTCTTTTTGGCTTTGCTGTAATCGGGTAAAAAAGCATTTGTCAGGCAAAATATTTAATATTGTTTTAAAAGAAACAACTGATCTTTTACCCCTTCTCCAAATATTTACTAAGTATTATCTTTTTTAGGGTTCCGTACCCAAAGGGTACCAACGGGACCCTATTACTAAGCCTACGCTGTCCGTCCGTCCGTCCGTCCGTCTGTCCGTCTGTCAGCGGGCTGTATCTCGTAAACCGTAATAGATAGACAGATGAAATTTTCACATATTATGTATTTCTATTGCCGCTATAACAACAAATAATAAAAATTAAATTAAATTAAAAAAATTAAATTAAAATGGGTAGGAGGGTAGATGGAAATCTTTTAATTTAATTTTTTTAACGGAACCCTAAAAGAACGACGCCCGACTCGCACTTGGCCGATTTTTTAGGGTTCCGTAGTTAACAAGGAACCCTTATAGTTTCGCCATGTCCGTCCGTCTGTCCGTCCGTCCGCGGTTTAGCGCAGAGACTATTAGTACTAGAAATCTGTAATTTGACAAGGGTATAAAGATCAATCACGCCGACAAAGTCGTTAAATAAAATTGTGAAAAATAATTTTTTTTAGGGTACATGTAAAGTGGGGATGAATTTCTTTTTCTAGTCTATCCCATAGTGTGGGGTGTCATTGAATAGGTCTTTCAAAAATATTGTGGGTTTGGGAACTCCATTTTTCAATTCAGATATCCGTTTGTGAAATATGTTCTTCACTAATAGGGCAGTGGGAAGTGTGCTGAGAAAACTATTGATGATACATAAAAATAATTTACTACATGATTAAAGTACTCATTATTCTCTACAAAAAGTCACCGAGGGAATATATCTAACTATCATATTTAAGTCACAATAGTAGCTTTTGTGTTCAAAAATTTAGATCGCCTTTATTATCGTGGTATTAATAATTCTTCCTTACTAATACGTCATACTAATAATATTATAAATGCGAAAGTGGTTGTTTGTTGGTTTGTTGGGTTTTCCTTCAATCACGCCGCAACAGAGCTACGGATCGACGTTTTTTGCGATTTTTGCATGGGTGTAGTTGAGGACCTGGAAAGTGACATAGGTTGACATAGGCTTTTTATCTCGGAAAATCAAAGAGTTCCTGAGGGATTTTAAAAACTACATCCACGCGGATGAAGTCGCGGGCATCAGCTAGTTCATAAATAAAATAAAAGCACTAACTTAGGTCAGCAATAATATTTGAGACTAAACTACGGAGCCCTACACTGCGCGTGGCCCGACACGCACTTGGCCGGTTTTTATTATTATATTTTAAATGTGAATGTTTGGATATTTCGATTTATTACTCCAAATGACTGAACGGATTTGGCTGAAAGGAATAGATGTAGGTTATACCCAGAATTAAAACATGGGCTATCCTTTTGATGTGATAACGTCGTATAAATCGAAAACACCGGTTGCACGCACGAAAAAGTGTCACGTTCCGCCTGAGCCAGCGCGTGCAAGCGGGAGCGCGGAACAAGCGATAGAGAGGCACGATCGGCCCAAGCGTTAGCAGAATTTGCGGTCCGGCGCGGCGTTGCAGTCCGGCAGTCGAGCCCGCCAGTCATCGCGTGCGCGCTGTGGTTAGCTGTCATCAATGTTTCTTTATGACGTTATCACGTAAAACTATCGTCCGTTTGCCGATTTTACAGACAACCAATTTTTTTACTTAAAAATTAAAGAGCTCCCGCGGTAATTAAAAACCCGAACCCACGAGGACGAATTCCCGGTAAAACTATAATAATGTTGTGAGTCGAGTTCGTTTTCCTTTCAAAATTATTTGTATTTCCAAGCCAGATTCTGCCGAATCATTGTTCTATGTAACATTGTTCTATGACATAGAGTTTCCGCGCCCTTACCAATGTCAACGAAATAACCCCCTGCAAGTCGCTCAACGACGGAAAGTAATAAACGAGTTTGCATTTACGATTCGATTTGGGCGTAAATAAGTTTGGCTTATTGATTATCGGCGCCAGTTTGGGTTGCACTTAAAAACTTGGAGAAGTGCTTCTGAGTTCTGACGTGGCAACTTGACTTGGCTTAACCTACAGAGACCTACAGCGATTTTCTGTAAATTTTTCATTGGTAGCAAAACTTTAGTTTTTTTATATCCCCGCCTTTGCGAGTATATAACTTTATATTATGAACTACACTGATTCAGAGAGATTCACTGAGAACTTTTTATTCGACGACAAATTATTATGGAGTTTCAACGATCTCATCTGATGATAAGTGACAATGCAGTTTAAGACTGATCTTACTTTTAAGAGGTTGCAGTGTAAATGCATGTAGAAACCAATTAGGGGTATGAGTTTATCATAGCCCTAATCGGTTTCTAAACGTCTATAGCTATACGGTCGATATTCCTAGAACATTTAAAATAAAAATCCAATAAGTAGGTATGTACAACTTCAAAGGACTTGTGTTCACTAACGTATAATTTCAAAACTCAAGAGAACCTTCTAGTAGGTAGGTATGCAAACTTTTGCTAGGAGCACAGCTGTTGTATTTTGTGGTTAAACCGTAGAACTGCACCGCGACAGGTTTGTGAATATTACATTGAATTACATTTGCAACCTGTATAATTCGCTTTCATTGTAAAAGTTTTGTACTTACGATAAAGTTTTGTATTATAATTAAAGCAATTTCTTTCTTTGCTTTTCAATTTGGGAATTTGTGATTTCTAATCTGTTTCTGGTCTAGTTCGGTGGGAGGCTTAGGCCTGATTGATTTAGCGTTCTGACACAATACCAAGCAGAAACCGGTTAGGGGTATGGATTTCACTGAAACGTGTGCCAGTTTTAATGTCCTTTCAAGTAGGCCCGATTTGAACTGAAGACTACACTGTCACTTACCACCAGATGAGATCAAATCAAGTGCTAACTACAATCGAAAAAAAATAAGTCAGCTTTTTATTTGGCGGTCTAAGTAGCAGCCCTTATTAGTCAACCTCAAGAACCTCTGCCAAAGTGTTATTAAGCCTGTTCAGTTGTAAGATTTCAATGGGAGTCAAATTACGCATAATTACAGCGCTACGGTGGATCCAAGCCTTGGACGACGCGGCTCGCAGCTTGTTAATTGTGGAACAGAGGCTATTGCCGCTCCATAAATCCCCGTCGACTTAACGTCGCCACTGTGAAATATTAACCGCACGCCGGTTTTGACGCCCGGCCTCAGCTACATCCAGCCTAGGCGAATAAACTATAAAATGCCACTGGAAGGAAAACCTCAGGCAAACTTAAAATATCACGACTGACTGACTGACTGAAAGATTACGAAAAGCCAACGACTGAACAGATAAAGAAAAGTCAAAGAAATACATAATAATTACCTTAAGTACCGTCATGGTACCTACCAATTCTAAGACATCTATTTTAAGTAAGAAAAGCATCAGCATCTAAAATTCCCTATAGGTACCTACCTATCTACTTTTTAATATGCGGGTCATATCTTGATCTGGAAGGCAAACGCATGGAAAGCGGAGATCACAAACTTGAGTAAAACTGATTGACTGAACTTATAATGAAATAGATTGGATGATGGATGGAAAGAAAATAAAATTAGAACAAAGTAATTAAACCCTGGTTTATTCAAAATTCAGGTACGATTGTGAAGTTCAAGGAAATTCACAATCGTACCTAGTTACAGGTAGAAATAAACATTTGATAAATAGTAAAGACTAATCGAAGAAAGCATAAGGAATTGAAGAGCTTAAAATAATGAGGACATTTTGTCAATTTACACATATAATTGGGGGGATATCAGGTAGCAAATGGATTCATTAAAACTGAAATACATTTTCCAATTCAGCCAGCTTACATTTTATACTGCGTCTTCACATAGCACTAGATAAGATCAAAGTCAAGGGTTTTCTTCTTCATCTTTGGATTTGTTACCGCATAAAACCTGCGTCAAAATCACTTCCAGCGTAATTCTATATACACAGATCTGTGTTAGCAAATGTGTCTACTGTGCATACTGACGCTGCGTAGGAAGGGTGCTTTCACATCAATCAAGGAATTAGAGACCTAATCTCATTTGTCCTATTACCTTCAGCCCCTGGCGTTAAGGCGTAAGCATGAACCATCACAATGTGCAACATAATATTATTATTCTTACTTTATTGCTATTGAGTCTATATATGTATTATTATACGGTTAAAGGTGCGGACTGAAAGACGCCAGGTTCGATCCCCACCCGTAGCACTACCTGTTGTCAGGCCTGTCTCACTCTTGGTACTTATGCGATTTAGATACCTACAGTCGCGCACACTCACTGAGTGCAACGACAGTCGGGGCTAGCGCGTTCTAGGCGAGTGACGTATTACTGATTTCAACATTGCTTACGCGTAAATTCTTTTTTGTAAATATTGGTTTAAATAGTTTTAATTTATGTTTAGTATATTTAGTTGTAGGATAAAATAGTTGTAGACATTTATATTTTATATGGATGGACATAAAATAATGAAACAATGGCAAAAAGTCGTCGTAGTAATTATTGTTGTGTGGATGGATGCCTTATGAGCTCAAAAGATGATTATTTATCATATTTTATGTTACCCAAGGATACTGAAAGGTGAGTTTATTTCTTAATTAAAATTATGTTAGAAGGTACCTACTTAAAATTATTAAGGTATTGTACGGAGTGTGTACCAATTTATACCTACAGTATCTAGTTATTTATTTACGTAGCGAAAACTTATTAACTATACAATAAATTAACCACAGTAGTACTTACACTATGTAGGTACCTATATCCTATCACAGAATTTTACTGTTTTATACTTCACTATCGAAGTTGTACCTACTTATGAGTCGCGCGCAGAGATTTGCCGATGGCTGCCCCTCCCGCCTACGCCACCCGCGACCCGCACTCGTCTAGCTGGGCGAGCGCGGCGCGGGTCCTACTATATACCTATATTGCCTGTTTATAACAACTAAGTAAGTAATTTATGTTTTAACACAAAATACTGAAATAGGTATAGGCCTACCTAGAATAGGACTTCATAAGTCAAAATCTTGTAAACTAATTTATGGTTTACAAGATTTTAACTAATTTTGTTGTTTACACTACCTACCTAGTAGTTTATGACGGTGTCTAGTTAATAGATCATGTGTATCACTTCTTTGTTTATATTATGGGAAAATAAATAAATAAATAAAAGTTTTTTACTCCTTGTTGACAGCCCTAGGCAACCACGCCACGGCGTCCGTGACGTAGGAAGGCGAACAGATCCAAAGCAATATGGATCCTCGCGCCGAGCTATAAAGTCTAATTTAGCTTGCGTGCGTGATTTATCTATTTTATAAAAAATATGTAGGCTATTAAAGCGCCGGCAAGTAGTCAACATCAAAGGAGTGAAACTTCTGTACGTAGTACTATTATAATATATTATGTGCTGTTGTCGTAACCAACAACTCCTAACACAAGCTTTCCACTTACAGTACCCGGCGGTATATATTGCACATCGGCCTTTGGAATAAAACGCTATTCTATTCTATTCACAGTTCGACTGCATTTTTTTCATATATGTTTCGTGATGTGCTCGCCGATTGTGAAGAGATTTCAGTAATTACTACGTGAATTTCTGGCTAGCTTTCCTTGCAATAGAATAGAAATAGCGTTTTATTCCAAAGGCCCATGTGGAATATATATCGCCGGGTACTGTACGTATTTGAAGGGGAGAGGAGAATATAAATCAACTTCAGCTTGGCTAATATTCATTTAAAAAAAAGAATATTTGAAGCTTGATGATCGCGATTAAATCAGTTAATGATAGTATAGACTGTGACTGTTACAATCAATTATTATAATTAACAGATTACTAATTTATAAGTGTTCAAGTAATTATTTATGTTTGAAAAATCGAATCGTCTTTCAAGTTCAGATTAATTGCAAATTAATTGCAAGTTTACGTACTTTTCAGATTGAAACTTGTACACTGAAAAGGAGGCCAAATACATAACTTGTTAGACTATAACTACTGCTATCTACATCTACTTAAATTTTTAAAAGGAAAAGATGACTGACTGACTGATCTATCAACGCACAGCTTAAACCACTGGACGGATCAGGCTGGTGGCATACAGATGGCTATTATACTATTATATATTATATATACGTAGTACTATTATATATTCTGTGTTATAACATAGGCATCGGCTATGTAAGGATTTTTGGAAAATTCAATCCCCAAGGGCGTAAAGTAGGGGTTTGAAAAATGTAACTTAACGTGAGCGAAGCCGTGGGAAAAAGCTAGTCAGCATATAAAAAGCAAATGATAACTTTTCCGACCAATAATTTAATATAAAAAAATATTTTTAATAAAACCGACTTCAAACGCTCGCGTCTCTACAGTATATAATTTATTGTTGATATTTTAAAAACCGCTCGACCGATTTCGATAAAATTTCAATGAGACCAACTGAGAAGTATACTTTGAAACACAAAAAGAATTTTCCAAATCGGTTCAGGCTTCGGTTCGATTACTCAAAGATAAAAAAAACCGACGAATTGAGAACCTCCTCCTTTTTTGAAGTCGGTTAAAAATAAAACCCACATCAACAAGCAAGTTCAAATTACATTTACAGTTGAAGAATTCACGAAACTGAAATCGTGTTGTCTTTGGAATAGGTACGTCATGTTCAGTTCGTCCCGAATTCCGAATCGCGCCTGCCTCATTACAAATAGCTACATTTGTAGATACGTATGTTTATCTTCGCCGGAACCCATACATTGCGTTCACAAAGTGAAGTAACGTCGTCTGCCAAAATCACACACTGTATAAATTAAGCAACGCCGCCTGTGAACCGACTCTTGACCCGTTTCGTTACTCGTGAATTCTGACTACAGCCTCTACTGAATACGCCATTTAAATGAATGTCACATAGTGACACAGGTTTGCTTAGAGCACTGCAAATTCATTTAGAGCATTGCACGCTACAGTATTTTTTACGAAAAACTTTCGCATAGGGATTCTTGCGTGATAATTATCTCATGTTAGTATGTTGTAGGTTTTGTTTAAAAATCAGAATACATAATTATTCATGACTGCAATTATTTGAACGTAGTTCCTTATCACGCGATGCGAAAGGGGGCTAGACGGAAAAAATTAAGACTAAATTAAACCGACACTTTTTTGAATGTGAATTTGGCATTGTGTTCAATATTTTCACACTACAATATTTAATCTCCGTAACCTTGTGGTTTCTACAGTTGCATAAAGGTCGGTGGTTCGAATCCCAGCTCGACAGACTGAATTTTCTATTTTCTATTTTATTTTAAATAATTTCTACATGTGGAATTTTTCCCTAATTTTTAGGGTTCCGTACCCAAAAGGTGCCAACGGGACCCTATTACTAAGCCTCCGCTGTCCGTCCGTCTGTCAGTGGCCTGTATCTCGTAAACCGTAATAGACAGACAGTTGAAATTTTCACATATTTTGTATTGCCGCTATAACAACAAATAATAAAAATTAAATTAAATTAAAAAAATTAAATTAAAATATTTCCATGGGTACATGGAAATATTTTAATTTAATTTTTTTTAACGGAATCCTTAAAGAGCGAGGCCCGACTCGCACTTGGCCCATTTTTTATTTTTATTATTAATTTATTATTAAAAGGAAATTCGTTCCAACCGAGTGTTCCACGACACTCACGCATTTTTTTTACATCTTTTTGAAATAAGCCCACTTTTGATAAAAACCTGCCGTGCGATTATGTAAAAGACTGCTAGCTGGATCAAACCTCACAAAATTGTGTTCCGTGACGTTCCTTGCAAGATGCCCAGCTGTGGACTTCTATCGGTTGAGACGACGATGACGAAGTTCTTGAACCTTTCCATTCATTAAGTAACGGTTGGTGTTTGTTTGCTTGGAATTGAAAAATAGATAGATATACTGGTAAATTAAGTGTTTGATATGTATCAACAGTTACCAATATTATGTTAGCGTTCTCAAATCTCAATTTTTCACTATCATGATTCTACTTTGGTTTTTTTCTTTCTAGATAAGAATTACCTGGAAGAGATTGCTTCTGCAATAAGGCCGCCTTTGCGCACTTTAAATACTTTTTTCTAGTTTATTTTATTCTAGCTTCTTGTCATTGTTATCCTATGAAGAATTTTAATTTCCTATTCTATTCTATTAAGTTTTTTTTTTGGTAATTCTCCACTTGCTGTCATTCTGTTCGGTAGTCGATATTCCAGTCACGGCTGCAGAAGCTAAAAACTTTTCTGTCAGCCCGCAAGTGTACACAATGTATTGCATCGCAAACTACAAACGAACCCTAGCACAAGCCAAAGTGCCTTTAAAGTGTTTTGTTGAAACTTGGCGCTGAGTTGCATTCTATGCTCGTTACAGCATGGAAGCCTCGCAGCGTGCCAGCTAACTCCGGTTTATGCGATGGAGCGTTTACAGTAACATCTTGTTGGTGTTCCCAAACATCTACATTGTACATACAGGGTACATGTCATACTGTTCCCATTTGTAGTAACTTTGCAAAATAAGCCACGGGATCCGTAGTTCTAAACCTCAAAATGTTATTACGAAATCTACACCCATAGAAATAAATTAAATTGAAATGTCTGTCTCTGGTATCGAAATTATTATTTGAATTAATTTTTTTTTGTATTTTATGCATCTAATGTATTTAAAATTAAATAATCGCTGTTTAATTAAGTCGTCAGTATGTCATATATTTTCAACATATTGTCTTATATTTTACGTATAAATATTATGCCTACTCTCAAGAAGCTCTTTGAAAATAATGAAATGCCATTTAAACTTTAAGGTCAGTAAAAAAACTCAATCTACTTGTATATTAATATGGGAAAACACTAATTATTGTAACTAGATAGTTACTATAACCAGAATCTACTTGTTTCATTTGAAACGCCTGTTTTGATTTAGCTTCAGTTTTAACGCAAGCCGCGTACCGTTTAAGAATAAATGGGGTGTCAGGTACAATGTTCATAACTTTAACTTTACCATATACAGTTGTAGCCGTATTTCGGATAGGGTATAAGCCTATTAACTCGAATTCGGCCTGGTGCAGGGAGATATCATATACTAGAGGCGGTGATGTTTCGATTTAATCTCTGTTTAATTACGGGGGCCATGTATTGAGCTAGCTTTTTATGCCTGATTCTGATTCTCAGATCTGAAACTCTAATGTAACTTTTCATGTTACCTTAACTTAGTAGGTACGTAAATCTGTCATTTGGTATGAAAATGCGAAAATATGAGGTTTTCAAAAATTAATTTTTGTGCTGAATGACAGATTTACACACAGTCAACGTGAAAAGTTACACAAACTCCGCATCTCTATGATCTATAACTCTCATTTGGCCTGGCCCATAAACTTAGTGAACAAATGCACTAAGCGCACGCTGGGGTACGTATCTGAATGCGTGAACACTATTTCGACGTCGTTTCAGCCATAACTTTCGGGTAATATATGAATGCATTGTGATACGGAACGCCACCCGTTCGGATATTACGGGCTCCAAGTGAGAACGATTTTTAGGTGTTACTATACAAGCTACGTATTGTGTGTCAACTCTCCATTGTAGGTGTTGTAGTCAAAAGCCAAAACACTGGCATTCTTAGGTTTGAACCGATTTCAGCAACTTAACAAGATAGCTTGCATTCTGCGGGAGAACAAGGATACTTTTTAATCCTTAATATGAAGGAGTTCCCTTTTAACGACCTAAATCCACACGAACGAAATCGCGGGCATCAGGCTAACCTTTACTAGGATTATTATGAATGGGAAAGTCTATTTGTTTGTAAAGTCCTTCAATCACGCAGCAACGGAGAAACGAATTGACTTGAGTTTTTGTATGGGTAGACTTAGTTAAAGACTTGAAGAGTGACTAACAAGTAGTGGTAACTTAGAGAATATGGCTACCTTTTATGCTTGAAAAACGGGGGTTCTAGAAAGGAGGATTAGTAGAAGGCGATTTCAAAAGCTTTATCTACCTACTAGCTTATTATATTCCTCGTTTCATCATTAGCAACCCATCAACGGCTCACTACTGAGCGCAGGTCTCTCCTCTCTGAGAAGGGTTATAGGCCATAGTCCACCACGCTGGCCCAATACGAATTAGCGAACTTCACATACCTTCGAGAACATTATAGAGAACTCTCAGATGTGCAGGTTTCCTCACGATGTTTTCCTTCACCGTTGAAGCAAGTGATACCTATGCTTAAACGCACATGACTTCGAAAAGTTAGGTGCGTACCCGGGATCAAACCTGCGACCCCTCGATTAGGAGACCACAATCCTAAACATTATCACAGCGGGTTATATTACATTTATATAAATAAAAGTACGGAAATATTTAGCTACATTATGGAAAAAGGTGATGTATGATATTTTCTAAATAATACTTGCATGAAGCTAAACATTTTAAACAGAATTTTACCCCCGGGGTTTAATGGCTAATTTCTTAGTAGGGTAACTCTAAGAAATTACATTGGATAATGCGAAAGCTCTTACATGAATAAAATGTTAGTGCTCCTCCCAGAAAAGAAACCCACGACGCCACAGTTTATTTTTTATTCAAAAAAAGCTCTCTACCCGATTGCCTTCTATGTCCTTAGTGTCTGCTAGTTTTATTATACAAAACTGAAAAACGAAGCCTTGTTATGTATTTCTTTTAGCGATTATTTATTTTCTTGCCTCATATCACACCATAATATTGTTGTTAACATAATACATTTATAGAACATATAGAAGTAGGGTCAAAGCAAGCAGCGGTGCCGATCTATTTGATGCCTTGCAGTTCTTCAATGGTAGAACTGACGGCGGAGGAACCTTTAGCTGGAAAGTTCCTGAACACACTCTCCGATTTATACCAGACAAACTAGGTCCCACAAGTTTATTTGTAACAGTAGAGACAACAACCTTGCGACATTTTCAAAAGCCGTATCAACATTTCTCTAATAAAACATAATAAGCTTATAAAACCGCTATATAATCGCAGAGGGTCGCCTCCCGAATCCCACTGGAACCATTCTACATTGCTCGCCCCGAAAATTACTCGACCAACGTAATTTTGAGGTTTTCTTTGTTATTCTTTGAGGCCTCCCGAGAATCGCGACGTTATGATCTCATTCTGAGTTATGAGAAAAATCTCTAAGGAGGTCCCCGCTGGCGGAATGATTGTCCCAAAATTAGGTGCTTACTGAGAATTATGGTTATACCATTTGTACCCCCAAATTTTGGAACGTTCTTAAACTCGACGGGATTGAAAACTTCGGTGCGAATTATATTTTTAAGCAATGTGCTTCAGAATTTAATTGGCTTTTTTTTTAACTGTATTTCGTTGGGCCACACAAGTCAAAATCTTGAAATGGGAGTTTAATAACACATAGGTTTCATTAAAGAGATAACCTTAAGTGAAAACAAAAACCATCTAATTTTCTAACAGGTAAGTACATAGAGTAACAAACACATCTTAAAAGAGTGGCCTTCTCACTTCTGCCTTAAAAAGGTCTTAAGCCGACAGATGTATGTATGGACTAGCGGTTGCCCGCAAAATTCGTCCGCGTAGAATTTCTGATTTTCTATGATATTATAAAAAGATTTTTCCCGCTGCAAGAAGCCGTTATTTTAAAACTGGGATATCTCGTAAGATATTCATTGAAATCGAATGTTGTAAAGGGCAATTTTGTTTTAAATTAAATAGGTACTTGTGATGATATATAGCTAATAGCCTTCCTCGATAAATGGGCTATCTAACACTGAAAGAATTTTTCAAAGCGGACCAGTAGTTCCTGAGATTAGCGCGTTCAAGCAAACAAACAAACAAGCTCTTCAGCTTTATATATTAGTATAATTATATAGAGTTTAGATGCGCGAGAAATTTTTCTGCCTGAGGTTTCCCTGCCGCCCATATGCGCTATTCCTTCAAGACAGAAAAATTATAATATAAATATTATCCGTCTCGACGACGGAATACATAAACTCTTTTCTTGAATTCGGGAAATAGTTTAATATCTTTGGAAATCGATTACAAACAGCAACCGAAGTGAAACTCACTAGAGTTGAAAATTACGTTTTACATTAACATAACCTTTGAATAACAAAATTATTGAGCGCTGAAACATGAAATCCAGAAAGTCATCATCTTGAATATACGAGTGTGGTATTCACTCGTAGTATATGGGTGGTATTCACTCCCTATATAATATAGGGAGTGAATACCACCTACCTACTACTTGTAAAATACATTTTAAATAGGTACGTTCAATCCTTTAATAAGTCTATGGTTAAACCGTACATCCTGTCATTATCAATGCCATTAAGATTATATTATAATCCTTTACCCTACTTGGAAAATTATTCAAACCTATGCTGTATCATTTCGCTCTTTTGAGATATTGTAGGATTGTCTGATAATTATTGCATCAATGTGACGATCGCAATAATCTCTTATTTGCTGAATTTATGGCGTTCTAACGGCATCAACGCATTTTAACCACTAGCAATATCAGAGGTGATGATCACACTGATGCAGTAATTTTTTGACAATACAACAGCTGATTGATATCTTTCTGTGAAAGCTGTGATATCACAGATATAACAGACCGAATTCGGTCACGGCGGCCCACCTCTTAAGAGATTACCCATCTACATGGGAGATACTATAGTGCACACTGCCAACTTCCTAACTCCGATAATTTCTTGACAGAAAAACCCAATACATTTTCTGGCCCGATCCGAGAATTGAACCCTTGAAATTGAGGATTAGCAGTTGAACATGCTTACCACTAGACCATCGAGGCAGTAATTTCTGATAATATTATGTACTCCATAATCGATAGTAAATCAAGCTATATTGTTTTCTCCAGACTCCAACTGCCGAACCAATTCGAAATGTGAAGAAGTAAGAATGAGAAAAGTTTTACCTAGCTATCTAAGTAGATACTACTCACATAAAAACATCAGACACATTTGTTCCACCCAATAAATACCTAGGTAATATTACCGTGAAAGCCTAACTTTTAGTTGTCTCGACCACAACTGTTATTTCGATTTTGTGCCTCGAAACGATACCTTTGGGTCACACTTTCGTGTTTTATATTTTACTGCAAGAACTCGGGATGGCGCGCCATATAATAAACTAAGATACTAAATTTGTTATTTTTAACTTGTGTTCACGTTTCTGAATCCAGTCTTTACAACATACTATGTTGTAAAGACTGGATTCAGAATCGTGAAAATTTCATTGCAGTAAAATTGTTACTTCTGCAATATCATTTTACTATATTTCCTAGAGTTTGCAATTTTCGTCACTTACTGGGCTGTTCGTTACATTTATAATAAAATTAAATTGATGTAGTTTATTTTAGGAAACCTCAAGGTGCCGTATATTTGCTCAAGGCCTATTTTACGGTCGCCAAGTAAACTTTAACCGACGAATAAAGACAGATTGTCAAAACGTCAAAATTCGTCGATTAAAAACATAACGATGGTGAGATAGGTTACAGATGGTGAGATGATGAGATGATGATTGGACACATTTCATTTTACATCTCCTTACATAATAATATAAAAAAGGTATGCGAAAGTGTATTTGTCCTTCAATCACGCAGCAATGGAGCAACAGATCGAAGTAATTTTTCCATGGGTATAGTTGAGGACCTGAAAAGTGTATACCAATCTCATGAGTCATGAGAGTGGCTGCCTTTCATCCCAGAAAAACAGAAAGTTCTCTGAATTTTAAAAACATAACGCGGGTAAAAGCTATCTTACTCTAAATACGAGTACACTACGCCTAAAATTTATTTCTATCTAATAATAATATAGATATAAGTTCATATAGGTTCAGAACTGAAATGTGAAAGCAGTGGACAAAAATGCGGATATCCGTGCAATTTTACACCGAGCGAGCTCACAATCTGTTAAGAATCTCTTTGTGTGCCATTCCACGTTGAGACTTTGTGGAGGAAATCTGCCGCGGGACCGTTATCTTCGGATTTGTTTTCCCACAATGTCCACTTGAATAAATGGAAAGCGGGATCGAAATAAATTCTCTCGTTACTTATATCTTTTATATTTACTGAAAGATACCGGAAAAAAACGTACGTAAAGTGTAGAACTTCTATTATTTTTATTGGTTGGTGTTTTTCGGAATCATAATTATTATAAAAGCGCATACTCATAATTATTATAATAGTTGTGGTAGTTAAGTGTGAACAACTCCTACTGACCCTTTGCACTGACCCGATTCAGTTTTTGTTGAAGAGAAGTTGCATAAAACACACGAAATTGCACTAAAGTCGGGATAAAATCGGACACCGCTTCGTTGTCAGATAAAATCGATCTCAACCAAACTGCGTCCTTTTGCTTTTATGAACAACAATTTTATACATCTTATTTACGAGACTTGCTGGACTCGAATCGCTGGTCAAGTTCAGACCACAAAATTTTCAGAAGCGGCGCAAGGTGCCGTGATTGTCGGTATTCTGCAAGATATAATAATATTTAGAAGAGTGTGCTTAACAACTGTTTAACTTTCTTCCCCTATAACTGAACCGAACTACTAAGTAACCTACTATTATCACGGTTACTATCCAACCGTAAGGCATCGCATGAGTCTGCACTGTTTTGTGGTTGAATTCCCACGGGCATGCACTCTTTGCCTCTCCATTCCTAATACGCACCGCCAAGAATGTCGTGCTTCCGTTCTTCCAACTATAACTTTAGAAATCAAGATTTGAATAGACATCTTCTAGGCAAGAGCGCTCCATCTTAGGCTGCATCTTGACTTTACATCAAGTGTGGTCGCAGTCAAACGCTGGTCTATATTATACATATTAAAAAAATACTCTAAGCTAATAGCCGAGGGGTATGGATTTAAAACTTCCATACCCCCTTCCAACGTTACTACCATCTCGGAATGCATTCCCATTTATCATCAGGCGAGATCGCAGTCAAGGGTTATAATGTCACCGAATAAAATATTATTCCTCTAGTACGAGTAGGTATTAAGCAAATTATTCCAACGACTTGTTCGCTTCCGTACGTTTCATAGAACTTGGGTACCCGAGTTAATATGTATGAATGCTCGAAGTATGCGCCTCGCGGATCCTTGTTCGCCAAAATGTCGTCTTCCTTTATAATTCAGCGACATCCGCACGTACTAACAGACGCCGTCTGAAACATGCAAGGCCGTCATGTGTTTTGTAAACGCTTTGTATCTCATTTAAAATTATCGATAACATCCGCATTTGAGGAAGTATTTCAGGCAAATATTCATTCATGTTATCTTTTCTGAGCTTTTTAGGGTTCCGTAGTAAACAAGGAACCCTTATAGTTTCGCCATGTCCGTCCAAATTCAAATTCAAATCATTTAAGTCCGTCTGTCTGTCTGTCTGTCTGTCTGTCTGTCCGCGGTTTAGCTCAGAGACTATTGGTACTAGAAATCTGTAATTTGACAAGGGTATAAATATCAATCACGCCGACAAAGTGGTGAAATAAAATTGTGAAAAAGAATTTTTTTTAGGGTACCTCCCCTACATGTAAATTGGGGATGTTTTTTTTTCTCGTCTATCCCATAGTGTGTGGTGTCGTTGAATAGGTCTTTCAAAAATATTGTAGGTGTGCGAACACCATTTTTCAATTCAGGGATCCGTTTGTGAAATATGATATTTTAAAGTGCTAAATTTTATTAGAGTCAAGTGTCCCCCCCCCTATGCCAGCTAAATGGTTGTATAAAGGATACAAGAAAAAATTCACAGCAGTAGTAGGTATATATAATGAATTTTAAAGGAAAACTATCACAGCTAAGTAGGGTTCAATAGTTAAGGAGTTATAACTGTTTTTTCTAAGTTAGGTATTACACGTAGTGTAAGTTGCATATTTTGTAGTATATTACAGTATTTAAACCATGGAACTCAAAATGTATTCAATATTCATAAATAAAATAAAAGCACTAGATATCCTAGGTCAGCAAAAAAAAGCAATATTTGAGACTTTCAACTACGGAACCCTACACTGCGCGTGGCCCCACACGCACTTGACCGGTTTTTTTAAATATGTGTCTCAACTGGATGTCCTCGGTTGGAGATAGATCTATCTTGTAGAGATTCTGTGTAGAGATTTTCTTTTCTACTCCAAGTTCTTTTGCTGATCGTGTGTATCATTACGTATGATTAATTAGATCATTGAATTAGATTTTGATATTTAAATGTCCGTGAGTCTGAGCGCTTTTTGATTAAAAAAAAAACACAAACTATACTTATACTAGACGACAGACATTGCTCAGTATAGTGTTGATACTCTGATTCATACCTACTGACAAATAACGCAAATAAAAGCTAAAGCAAACATAACTATACTAGCGGCACGCTATGATGGCCGGTTTGACGTTTGTCCGCTCATGAAGTTCCGTATTAATTGATAACGACTTTGAAGGAAATAATTGTATTACTTTATTGACGATAGTGATGTGCAGAGATTCATAAATTTTATCGAATGTAGTTTTAGGTTTAGGACTCAAAATTTATTTATTAAATTGATTTCTAAAATGTATACAAGTGTAGAAAAATCAGTTTGCACCATTTAAGGGGTGAATGTACTTGTGAACATGAACAATTTTCACTATGTGGACAAACCTCTGAAATCGCAAAAAAATATCAGCTGTTTCATACAAAAGGTAAAATTTTTATTATAATATTATAGAAAACGAACATATAATTATTAATGTAGGTGATGATAGCAGTGACGACAGTGAAAATAGTAGTATGGACGAATCTGATTAATTATGGCCTTTTGTGGCACCTTTTTTGGTATCTTTTGTATTCATATGTTTCTTGTGTGCATATAAAGTATGTATATTCATTTTCATTCAAATATTCAGTTCGTTCAAATAAATTAAATAAACATATACATTTTTGTTTTATTAAACCTATTTAATCAGGTACAAAAACAAAACTTAATTGTTTTTTGTTCGAGAATAAATTGACATTCCACATCACTATTGTAATGTGTCAAACCGGCCATCATAGCGTGCCGCTATTATAAGTATAAAGTAATTTTAAAATTGGTTACCTAACAAAATCTTAAACATTAAATAAGTATGTCTTAAATCAAAAATCTCATCCCAACTAATGGAAATAAGAATATGCTCAAGAAAATTAAGTAGATTTTCATTCATAAAAAAAACCATTAAAAAGTATTTTATACGAAGTCAATGTTTCATTAATTAACTCTCGCTGTCGGAAAAGGCACACAAAAGTAAAATAAAAGAGTAAGTACAGTACGTGTTCCAACAGCAATCGTTGTAACATAGAGCCCTAAAGGTTTTCGTAAAGCGGGACCGGCGCGGCGCCGCTCTCGTGAATAAATTCTACCAATTCCGACATACTTTTTACGATTTGAATGAAGTATGAAGTACGTGCGGAAAGCCCGTTTTACTACTTCGAAAATAAAACTCCTAATGAACAAACTTTATCGACCCTAGTAAAAAGGTAAGGCTACTTAAGACGTCTCGGGCGCTTTGAATTTTACTGTTTTTTGTCGTTAGCTTAGCACTTCTTAGAAGTTATATTGGCACGTGGAAGTGAAACCAGATTGACAACCAGACACAGTATTTACTCGAAAAATTTTATTGAAAAACTAGCTGAAGCCCGCGACTTCATCCGAGTGTATTTAGTTTTTTTTTATTCCAGTGGGATCTCTTTGATTTTTCGGAATAAAAAGTAGCCCACGTCACTCTCGAGGTCCTCTACGAGGTCCTATACTCATGCAAAAAATTACGTGAATCCGTTGCTCTGTTGCAGTTATTGCGCTGTTGTTGTGATTGAAGGACAAACCAACAAACACTTTCGCATTATAATATTATTAAGTAAATAAATATTTAAAAACTTACCTACTTTACAAAATAGCAAACAAGCGTAGTGTGGGTGTGTGGGATGCCCTCCAACGTTGGTTTAGTACTCAAAGCCTCCAACACGTTGGGCCGACGCGCGATAATAATATAAAGAGTGTGGCGGAAAGCGGCTGTATAGGTACGAAAGCTGAGAGGTTGAGGACCGGTTATGGTGGCACTCTCAGAAAAGACAGCGGACGTCCACAAACTGATGTGATGTTGATGGTGATGCAGACATTGCAGCTTGCAAAATCTACCACTCTGCCTTGAATTCAAACTTATCTTGAACTAGTATTTGCCGGCGACTTCATCCGCGCTTTGATTATTAAAAATTCCGTGGGAACCCTCTGTTTTTGTGGGACAAAAGGTAACCTACTTATGTGATTCTCCAAGTCCAAAAATGTTGATTCGATGTCACGCTACTGCGTGACTGAAAGACAAACCAACCAACCAAAAAACAAACAAACTTTCGTATTTATATAATAGGTAAGTATTATTAGGGATAAGGGGTAAGAGTTGTAGAACATAGACAAAAACTAATTAAGAAAAATCTATTATTCTAAATGGACCAGACCGCAAAACTAGACCCATAACCATAGTACTCTTGTCTTCGAGACTATAAATACCGCCCCGTTTAACCCCATTCCCCAGGTAAGGTTCAATATCCATTTCAACTGGATCGTTTAAAAGTTTTCTAAAACCTATTATTTTCACTGCTTCGGCAAGTGGTCGCGTTAAACGACTGATCGTCGTATAAATCTTCAGGGTATCTAATTGGCTCCGCGGAGCTAAAACTACAGTCATTGAAGTAGTTTGGTGGAAGTCGATTCTCATAATTTTGTAACTTGCTTTGAAACAATTGTTCACTCAAATACTTATCTATAGGATTATTTGTACTTTCACATGCTGTCCATTTATTATAGACTCTACTAACGCATACAAACAGTGATTGCATTTATTGAAAAAAAAAATTAGGTATATGTACTTACCAAAAGGAGAAATAAAATACTTTGGTCCTGTTGGTCTAGACTAACCTCTAGACTCTAGAGGTTAGCATGTTCGACTGCGGATGAAGATGCCCCGGGTTCGATTCCCGGTTCGTGTCAAAAGACGTATTCAAAAAAATCAAAATTCAAAATTATTTATTTCACCTGTGAGTGGCTCTTATAACACGCCATGACTCTGCCACCGGTTCGGAAAGCGGAATCTGCTGAGAAGAGCCGGCAAGAAACTCGGCAGTTGCCGATGGGCTATCTTGTGGGCAGCTGGATGCCAACCCATGCAACTTTGTTATAATAGAATAGAATAGAATATTTCCACAATGAGGGGAAGTTCCAAAAATGTGTACTACAATTCAATACATGTTAAGACGGGCAGACAGAAAGCAGCCCCATTCCCGCCGGTGGCAGCCGTTCATTAATTCGTCATTAATTAATTAAATACATACCTATACATTTTAACTCCTAATCCCACAGCCAACGCCCGACAGTTTTTACCAAAACCTAGCCTAGAAATTTTTAAGCTATTGCATAGCTTTTATCGCGGGCTTTGAACTAGGACAAACAGTTTGAGCGCGGCGACCGAATCAAGAAATACCGTAACGAAAAAAACCTAGCACCGTCGTTCAGTAAGCGTTCAACATTTTAGAGGTTCTCAAGTAGCTCTATTTGGCGCAGTGGGCGAGCGGCCGCTTTATTTGTGTGTTGTCGCAGGTTCGATTCTCACTCGCGAAGTAGTGACAGTTCGCTTTTCTTGTTTGTTTGTTTTTTAATTTTTTTTTGCATAATTTTTATCATGCAAATAAAATTATTGCATAAATATTATAATTGCATAAGTTGATAAAAAATGCTATGCAATAGCTTTACCGCGGCAGTCCCCGAGTGCCACTTAATTTTTTTGATTAATTTCATAGTTGTTAGGTACTGTAGATTTATACTGACTTTAAAAACCATCCTCCAGTACGGCGAGCGGCCAGCAGTGAGCACGAAGACAATAAATCTCCCGCGTGTCTAATTGACGGCGGGAACTCCGGCTATCCTATCCTAATTCCTACCTATCCTGATTCACTAACTTCGGAAAAAGTCTATAAGTAACTCCGTCTCCTCTTACTTAGAGACTTGCCTGTGTGTGTTTTGTCTTCTCGGGAAAAAAAAATTATCTTCTTTTAAGTAATTTATTTTATGTATTCTAATAATTTTTAATCATTCTAATTTCTACTCTTGTAAATAAATAAATTGCTTACAATTTGCTCCAATTTTGGTGTACATATTTTGTTTCATAAAACTACCTGAAAAGGCTGAAAATTGAAATTATAATATTAGCATCATTATTAACACAATAACCGGGCTAGACCATAATATCCTCAGTTACCGTATGAATGTTATAGGTAAGTACCTAACTACTATTTATTTTACTCTAGAAATCTTTTTTTTATTCATAGCAAGATAGCATCAGCGATCTCTCCTGATGAATATGCTCTTACCAATCTTTAACCATAGGTAAGTTAGTGTTATGTAAGATCCTATTTATTGTAATCACCTATAAAATTTGTGATGATGGTATCGTATGTACCTAACACTCATCTAACTATAGTCTATGGTTACATTTGTTAAGGTAGGTATTAGGAAGTAGTTAGGCGGTTTATTTAATTCCTGTTCAATGCGATACATACTAAGTAATAAACCAGTGTAGTCTTTGCCTTTGGGCGTCGGACCAATACGTTAGCGGTACTGTAAACTGTATGTCCCGAAGCGCCACCGCAAGACTGTTGTACGAAGCTCGAAATAATAAGCCTTGTAATTAGGATTTATGGGCCCTTTGCGATGATTAAATGGCGACCGTCATCATTAAAGCCAAGATGTATGGCCTCTGAAACGTCGGCATTACAGATGGGGATACCTACGTAATCACAAATAATCTAGTTCGTTGTTTCTTTGCTTTTCTTTTATCTGATGATGATATAGATTGTCTTTTGATTCCATAGTGATTTAGATATTGTGCTTGATAAACTCCATAGCCTATAGTATAATCAATAATGACTATAGATTTATAGAGCGTACCTACTTTAATTGACCCAGACTCTAATTAAAATTTATTAAAACGAGACATTTATAATATGAGCCTGATGCTAATTAATCTTAATATATATAAATTACGTGTCACGTTGTTTGTCCGCGATGGACTCCTAAACTACTTAACCGATTTTGATCAAACTTCGTAACTATCTATAATTTGGTCCAACTTGAAAGATAGGATAGTTTTTAGGGTTCCGTACCAAAATGGTAAAAATGGAACCCTTATGGTGAGACTTTCTCCGTCCGTCCGTCCGTCCGTCCGTCCATCTGTCACAGTCGATTATTTCAGTAACTATTAAAGCTATCGACATGAAATTTGGCACAGTTGTGTATAATAGTGGCCCAATATCATTGGAATAAAGAAAAATCGAAAATTATTTTTAGTTTTATTAAAAAAGGAGGAAAATCGGGGGTTTGAAATTTCAAAGTAAAATAACTATACCGAATGGGGTATCATATGAAAGGCCTTTACTTGTGCATTCTAAAACAGTTTTTTATTTATTTCTACATATAACAGTTTTTGAGTAATCGGCCAAAATGTCGAAAAAAATACCGTTCCCCCCCCCCCTTATCTCCGAAGTTTACCGCTTGAAAAATCTGAAATAATTATGGTCAATAGAAGTTTATGTATGTTTTACAGGAAAAATAAAAGCAACGCGAAAATTATTTTAGTTTGATTAAAAAAAGGGGAAAATCGGGGGTTTGAAATTTCAAAGTAAGATAACTATACCGCGTGGGGTATCATATGAAAGGCCTGTACTTGTGCATTCTAAAACAGTTTTTATTTATTTCTATATATAATAGTTTTTGAGTAATCGGCCAAAATGTCGAAAAAAATACCGTTCCCCCCCCCCCCCCTTATCTCCGAAGTTTACCAATCGAAAAATCTGAAATAATTATGTTCAATAGAGGTTTATGTATATTTTATAGGAAAAATAAAACCAACGCTCTAACTAGCATAGTTTCTTTTATATTAACAATAAACCTCTACAAACAAAGTTAATGATAAATAATCAAATTAATATAATATTATGGCTTTACTTTTACTTTTGGAGTACGGAATCCTCGGTGCGCGAGTCTGACTCGCACTTGGCCGGCTTTTTTTTGGATTAGGATAGTTTATTTGTTTTATTCATGTAGATAAGTTGGCGGTACGAAGTTCGCCCGGTAAGCTAGTTTATTATAAATGCGAAAGTAACTCTGTCTGTACTATAAACCTATTCATAGCTCAACAGCTGAACGATTTTGACGAAATTCGGCGAATACTTAGTGCATCCTGGACACGAACAGAGGATACTTTATGACTCTTCATAATAATTTTTAAAACAAAAAATTGTGCCTTAATAGCTTTTATTTTAGTATGAATCAACATTACAAAAAAGCGGTAGGTACCTATTCTCGCTTTTACTACGTAGGTACTTTTACCGCCCTCATTAGGAGTAAACGAAGTTAAAGAGTCTCGAACTACGGAACTACATAAATCCTAGCCGACAGCATCTGGGGATAGTCTATAAGACCCGCAAAGTCACAGATATTCCTTCCTGTAACTATCCGAAATAAATTGTCAACGATACACGATATGGTTCACGACAAAGAGGTTCCGCATAATGAAAGCTTTTACAATGTTACCGCTTTCACTGAGGGAAATGTTTTTTCTGAAATCTACTTTACTTATACTATGCAAAAAAGTTAATAAAGGTCCATAATATAACAGAAAAAGTGCCACGTTCCGCCTGAGCCTGCACATGCAAGCGAGAGCGCGGAACAAGCGATAGAGAGGCACGATCGGCCCAAGCGTTGGCCTGTGACTAGAGAAAATTGTAATTTTCAATGAACTCTTTCTTTGTATTACAAAATAATGATAATTCAGTGAAAATAATTCAATTCATTTCATAAAAGTATGCAATTTTTCATCAAATATTTCTTTGTGACGTTACCACCTAAAACTATCGTCCGTAAACAGACTTTACAGACAACCAATTTTTTTTAAGTGTGCATAGAACAAGAGAATAAGTTTTAAAGGAGAACCTTATTATGTTAAATAAGCCTATGTTGTGCCATTTTTAATATATTTAAAGTAAGTCCGTTTCTCCAACGCGGTTAAGAGGTTTTACTCATTATACGAGGGAACCTTAAAAATCGGTATTCGATATTCCCGCAAGAAACCGCACTGATTGCACAAAGGCCCCCCGAGGGGCCGAATTATCGTCACGTACCGGACCCCACTTCGTTATTTCGCTGATGACGTGTGCTCAACACCCCAATATTTTCATTCCACACACACAACTTTTTTCAACGTATGTTTATACTGTAAAACGTAGAACAATTTTACAGTCTGTGAAGTTTCAATTTGTTCCGAATACTTTGAGACCGACCAACGGTGGCTCTCGATATCCTGCAGAGATGATTGAAAGTATGACTGCGAATGACTGCGAAAAACTAAATCTTCGTGACTCCGTAAATAGTTAGTTTATCATCATCGTGATCATCATTTACGTCTCACTAGAGCGGTCTCCTTTCAAAGAAGGGTTATAGGCCATAGTCCACCACGCGGGCCCAATGCGAATTGATAGATTCACACACCTTTGAGAGTATGAACTTCAGGTACCAGGTGTGAGGAAGCCTGCAGGCTTCTTCACACCTTGTTTCCTTCACCATTGAAGCATGTGATATTTGATTGCTTAAATGCACGTAACTCCTAACATTCAGAGGTGAGTGGTTGTGATCGAACCTGCGACTACCCGAATAGGAGACCGCAGTCCTAACCACTAGGCTATCGCTGCTACTTCATCGTGATGGTTCAAGTCAAATATTTATTATTGATACACGCCCACTGGACATAAGTCTCTTGTTGAGATTTCCAAACAAATCTTGCGCCTGTATCCAACAACAAGTCATACAACGTTTCTGGAAGAAATCTCTTTCTTTGACATTAGCTGTCCTCACACGTCCTTTATATGAAGGTATAATATGTTTCTATCTAGCTGTTTTAAGTTCCCTTTGGTACTAAATAAATAAGCTCCTTGCGACTCGTCCAATGTCGACAGTCCACATTGGGGGCAGGTTCTGCCATCACTGCGCTTCCCAATACAGGCTCCACTAGAAGATACTACTTATTAGTTCACTAGTTCATTCAATCTATTAGGTACTGTAGTATACTACAGTCCAAATTCATCCGACACTATTGAAACGGTGGGTAGTCAAACTAGTCGCTAACAGCCGATGGATGCAAGCCACACAAGTTCTTATTCCATCCAGCTAGGTACGTATGACTATCAAGTAAAACGGCCGAAGTCCGAAGTCGACTTTCTTCTACCCACAACACCTACCTACCTACCTATTACACATCTATTAAAATCTATCTGCTAGTAATTGCCTGTATTAAATAAGTTATTTACTAACAATTATTCGCAATATCATGTTCTGTTCGTAGGTCAACGTTAATTTATAGGTTAACCGAGTGTCATTGTGATATAATTGAGCGTTGTTATCGATAATGAGCTTGGGTTATTGGTTCAGCGAGCTTTAGCTAGTGCCTGCGGGAAACGCCTTGAGCGCGTTTAATCCTAATGAGCTCGCTATTCAACTTCCTTTTCTTGCTTCACTTTAAGATCACGTAAACAATTTAGACATAGTTCGAAGAATCGATGATTGTTGACGTCTTCGGTATGGTGCTAGAGAGGGGCTGTAAAGCGTTTATTAAGTACTAAAAACTGTGTTAGAGACAAACCTAGTTGTATTTCTCCCGCTATATTTTTATAAACCTCTACCTATCACCTCTAATTGAATTGAAACGAACGTAACGAAAACGAGACGTAAAGAAAAACTTAATTCATCCTATTCACAAAAAAAAACTATTCAAACGTATACCTATTATTTAAAAAGATATTCGTCCTATAATTATTTAGGTATTTTAGGTAGTTTCTAAAGCAAAACAACTTTTGTATGGAAATTGGAAATGCGTGTTTACTCGAGCTTACGGAGATCCAGACAGCATAAAAATATAAAACCTTACGAAAAATTGGCCTTTTTTTTGGTAAATGTATGTTGGGTTTTATGTCTGATTTCAGTATGCAATAAACACGTATTTTTAAACAGAATTTCTAAACATTCACATAATAATATATGTATTAATCAAGTTTACAGCATGGTAAGTACAGTTTCTCTAGTCTAGTAAACAAAACCGCACCTACAGGAATAATGCATATTCAAACACTCTATTTTAAGTCTTGTTTGACTGAACTTAAGATCCATAATAAATTTAACGTCATGGACTAGTTGCCCTGCATACATATTATCTTGAAATTTCTAGACACATGCAATAACGTTAGAGATTGTTTGCAAGCCGACCACAAAGTACAAAGGATATTTGGAGACAACCCTATTGGATTGATGACATTAATGTAACTATAGGCCTAGTTATAATCTCTATCACTAAGTACTTATGAAGGTGTAGTATAATAGTACTTAGGTAATATCGTTGCTATAGCCATAGGTTTGTAGTTAAGTGAAAAAACAGATCAATCACTTGCATCTCGATAGGTAATTTGAATGACCACGGCTTGTTTAGTGATTAATGAATACTATTAATTGCCAGCTTTGAATTGAAGTATGAAATCTAATTATAGGTACATATACATCAAATCAAACAACTGGGCACGAGGACGCCAAAGATTTTCAACCAAAATCTAAAAATCTTAATCTATGTACAAATAAATAAAATTGAACGGCGCAAAAAAACCTGAGCTTTGATGCGCTTTTCGACGAAAGCCATATGAAGGAGCAGTCGAGTTTTAGATTTTTACCATTTTCATTAAAAAATTTTTGGAAAATTAATGGGTCGGCTTTGGTGCGGTGTTTTTCTTTTTCATTACACAGCTATCATTTCCTTAGGACAGCTGTGTTTTTTTTTTAAGAAAATCTATAACATGAATTGATAAATAATTTAATATAGTTTTTTTTTAAACCGACTTCAGACACTACTTATATAATTTCATATTATAATTTTCAAACAAAAAACGAATTTTCCAAATCGATTCAGGCGTCTTCGAGTAATCGGTGAACATACATTTAAAAAAAAGATTCCGACGAATTGAGAACCTCCTCCTTTTTTGAAGTCAGTTGAAAAAAAGATTCCAACTAATTGAGAACCTCCTCCTTGTTTGAAGTCGGTTAATGAAATGTAAATGAATCATTTGTTGAATATTACTTGTTGACCGGTAGTAAACATAAGTCTATGCGTGTACATTTTGAGTCGGCAAATGAATACGATTTTCTTACACAATCGCACGGCAGGTTATTACGGTTATACTTACCTATACCTCCAAACCAAAGCGAAAAATTTTTTCTCCAAACAAAAATTTTTTTATTTTATCTCATATAATATTAGTATGGATTCGTATAGTAAAGAAAAGCTTCGTTCCAGTATTAAATCAACGTCTCGTCCATTTGGGAGCGATTACCGACTTGGCTGGTAGGTGCGGGCGCGCGCCATCGGGACATAATTCACTCACGGCCACGGTTTATATTACTTAAATAAAAATATTGCTGCAGATGCTGTTTTATGGCCAGACGATGGATTGGAAAGAAGCGCGAATCCAAAGTTTTTAACTTTTATAAAATTATTTTTCAAACTAGCTGATGCCCGCGACGTCGTCCGCGTGTATTTAGTTTTTAATATACCTCGAGAACTCTTTGATTTTCTGGGATAAAAAGTAGCCTATTTCATTCTCCAAGTCCTCAACTATACCCGTACACGTCGATCCGTAGCTCTGTTAAAGCGTGATTAAAGGACAAACCAACAAACCAACAAACAAACACACTATGATGATTAACATCAAAATCAAAATTATTTAAGTACTTCACAAAAGCTAACTCACTCGTGGTTCCTATGATAAGTCAAGACTTGACCACCATGACCGGTCTGAAGAGCAGATTCTACTGAAAACAGCCTGCAAGAAACTCAGCAGTTACCTAACTCTTTTTAAAACAAATATTACAATAACTGTAATATGTTTGTACCTAGCTATTTCAATTGTAATAGGTTATTGTACTAGATAAACTGACTTTTGCCAGTGAAATTCTTTAACGTAGAGTTAGGTTTTTTAAGAAAAGGAAACTGTGTATCGATTTCGTCTTCTTCTTCTTTATAGGCGATTTATAATTTCTATGCCAATGTTTAGGAGTCGATGCGCTCCTGCGGAGACATAACCTACATCTATGCACTAACCTAAATACATAAAGAAGACATTTCACTTACATAATAATATAGCAATAAAACAGGTACCTAGGTACCTAAAATTACTTGTAGGTAAATACATGCAATCAGTTTCAATTCAAATCCTTGAATTTTCACTCGTTCAGCGAAATTTTAGGTCTCTCTTATAAATACCCGAAAGAGTTTTTATACAAGTACCCTTGTCCAATTAGATGGCCGCTCCATCAATCACGCTATTGACAGGGATGTTTAAAAAGTTAACTGGCGATTTGGGAGAACTTTAATTTATAGATACTTGCCACTGAAGCATTATATGTGCCATTTTCTCATTCGCTGGTTTATTAACCTTTCTTTTTTGAATTGAGCAATACGAAAAATTTAGACTTAAAGTCTCTTTCCCGCCTCTCACTTCAATAAGTAGCACACACACTAAGTGATAAGGTCTCCTATTGAGTAAAATATTTCTTGTACTACTCGTATCTCTAACTCTGTTAAAATATTATGTGTGCAATAAAGATGTAAAAATGTAAATAAATCTCTTTTTAGGGTTCCATACCAAAATGGTAAAAATGGAACCCTTATGGTGAGACTTTCTCCGTCCGTCCGTCCGTCCGTCTGTCACAGTCGATTATTTCAGTAACTATTAAAGCTATCGACATGAAATTTGGCATAGTTGTGTATAATAGTGGCCCAACATCATTGGAATAAAGAAAAATCGAAAGTTATTTTAAGTTTTATTAAAAAAAGGGGGAAAATCGGGGGTTTGAAATTTAAAAGTAAAATAACTATATCGCGTGGGGTATCATATAAAAGGCCTTTACTTGTGCATTCTAAAACAGTTTTTTATTTATTTCTATATATAATAGTTTTTGAGTAATCGGCCAAAATGTCTAAAAAAATACCGTTCCCCCCCCCCTTATCTCCGAAGTTTACCAATCGAAAAATCTGAAATAATTATGGTCAATAGAGGTTTATGTATATTTTACAGGAAAAATAAAATCAACGCTCTAACTAGCATAGTTTTTTTTATATTAACAATAAACCTCTACAAACAAAGTTAACGATAAATAAGCAAATTAATATAATATTATCGTTTTACTTTTACTTTTGGAGTATGGAACCCTCGGTGCGCGAATCCGACTCGCACTTGGCCGGCTTTTATTTTCTCTCTTCACACAGCCACAGGAGTCCATAACCGTTACTTAAGGTCCTAAAGTAACCGTTACTTACTAAAACTAATGGTTACCTTAGGACCTAAAGTAATGGTTAGGGACTCTTCTGTATGGCACGTATGAATAATTTTTTCTGGTAGGTATGCGTACCTGACCATACCTTTTCTGCAATTTTATGTTTGTCCAAATAAATCCTCTCTAACTCTTCTAAAGAGATCCTAAAGTTTAGGATCTCCCTTAGCTTTAAAAAGTTCACTCTCAGACTCACCCCTTTGCCTCGGAGAGATGATAAAGACGTCGGCCATGTACCTGATTTCTGTCCGTGTCCGGTCGTGTTGGATTTCCATCCCACCAGACTATGAGACTGAAGGAATAGAGAGTTCACCCATGTTTGCACATATACTTCATCAATAGCCTATAACAGTCCACTGCTGGACTAAAGGTCTCTCCCAAGGGGAGGTTTTGCCCATAATCACCACGCGGGGCAGACGGGTTGGTGATCGCAGTAGATGGTAGTAGTAGCACAGAGGACGCTGCTGCCCGTTCTCCGTTATATTCCCTTAGTCGCCTCGTACGACACCCGCGGGAAGAGGAGGGGTGGTGACAACTGTATTCTGATCTGCCGTCACCACACGGCATTTGACATATATTTGGTCATCATAAAATTTAAGCCTCAATAGCCCAACGTTTAAAATTGCGGACTAAAAACTGAAAGGTCGCAGGTTCGAATCCCACCCGTAGCACTATTGTCGTACCCATTCCTAACACAAGCTTTCCGCTTATTTGGAGGGGATAGGAGGATATTAGTTAACTTCAACTTGGTTGATATTCTTTTAAAAAAAAAAAACTCCCGCGCAGATGGCTATTCTCTGTAGATATTGGGCGCCGGTTTCAGTCTGTAGGATATTATTTCAAGGTTACCTAAGTGTGTTATAGTCTTAACTCTTAGTCCCCCTAGTGAAGCAAAGGGAGTTTACAGTATTACACCAATCCGAGCGGTTTTGAGCTACACCCTTACCCTCGTTCCACGTCATACCTATCCTCGCAACCTCCGCCAGAACCGTGTGTATCAGTATGCAAAAGTACCTATATATATAGTGCCATGTTAATAGTATGCAAAATCTTCTATCCCATTCAAATCCCATCTCAAAATTTCCTATTTTCGGCACGTATTTAAAAAGCGATTCTATCGTCACAATTACCCGGTCAAGGAATGTCCGGGCACGTCGCCGGGAATAAACCGCGCTGATTGCACAAAGATCCCCGGATCCCTAGCATTTCGTTATCGCTGCAATTGTGTTCTTTGAGCGCTTCTTAATAACAGAGGAACGAATTTTGATAGCCTCGCAAAAAGACTAGACTCCGTCGATGCTCGGTTTAATCATAGATTTTTTTCCTTTATCAAGATTTGGTCATTATAAAAAAGCCTCAATAGCCCAACGGTTAAAGCTGCGGACTGAAAACTGAAAGGTCACAGGTTCGAACCCCACCCGTTGCACTATTGTCGTACCCATTCCTAGCACAAGCTTTCCGCTTATTTGGAGGGGAGAGGAGGATATTAGTCAACTTAAACTTGACTAATATTTTTTTATTTATAAAAAAAAAGATGCAATCGATCCTATATTATTTATTTTTCACTATACATGTCGGAATAGAGATTGTACCTTTATGTGTTTGTTGTTGACGTTATTTGAATTTGTTTGTAAATACGGTTTATGTTACCATTTTCCTGAAGGTCGAGGCCCGCCCGCAAACTAAAATTATTTTATTATTTGTAGTGGCGTTTGAAGTCGGTTTTAATTTAAATAAATAATTTTTATATATTATTATTGTTAACTGTAAATAAATGAAAAAAAAATATCAGATAAGCGCTGCACCTCGACTCCACTTCCTCCTTTCGGTGTTGCGCCTTATGGCTAGGAAGTGCTAGGAACTCCAGTTGCGCACAAAAGTCGTACTGCTGCCATAGGCGCACTAGGTCTTAGGCATATTAAACCAAGTCTTGAGTAGTGCAAATAATTGACCGAGCGAAGTGAGGTCTCTGAGTCTACTTGAGCGGATTTGCACTTGTCCGTCCGTCCGTCCGTCCGTCTGTCAGAGCCTTATAACTTTTGAATTACTGAACGTAATTACTTCAAATTTAGATATTTATAATATGTAAACTGATGGCCTTCAGCCGAATATTGCATAAAAAATTATAAAAATCTTTATTTCAGGGGGGCTCTCTTAGAAGTGAATGTATCGATTGAATGAATAATCATGGGACCGCTTACCGTTACCGCGAGGTCTCAGTTCGGGGCGAACCACTAGTAAAAATTGATTTAGCCTGCAGTCGCGGACGAATGAAGTAGTTAAAAAGATCGCTAAGCACATTGTCGGCGACGCGCGAGGCGGCTGAAGTGAAACTTTTCAAGCTACGAATACTTGGAAAGTCCATTACACGCTTGATGGCGCCGACACCGACCTTATGACGCCGAGTTGTTTGTAATTACAGCCATAGCCAAGATTTCATTTAAACTTCGTGACAGCCACCGCTGCTGGGCGGCTGACAGCTCCCAGCAATTCCCAGCGCCTCGGGAAAAAATCGGTCAAGTTTGAGCGAGTCCTCGCACCGAGGGTTCCCTTAATCCCTTTGAAACAAACCCACATAAAATAGTTGCTTGTGGAAATTATTATACCTTTCAAAAGAAATCCCCTTTTTAACCGACTTCAAAAAAGGAGGAAGTTCTCAATTCGTCGGAATCTTTTTTTTAATGTACGAGTATGTTCACCGATTGCTCGAAGACGCCTGAACCGATTTGGATTTTTTTTTTGTTTGAAAGGTACTACGTGTTACTTCCCATATATTACTCCAATGATGTTGGGCCACTTTTAGACCCAACTATTCCAAATTTCATGTCGATAGCTTTAATAGTTACTAAAATAAACGACTGTGACAGACGGACGGACGGACGGACAGACGGAGAAAGTCTCACCATAAGGGTTCCATTTTTACCATTTTGGCAAGGAACCTAAAAACTGTGCAAGTTAGACTTTATTATTACCCGAGTGTGGAAAATCTAAAAGAAAGGGCTATTCCTGTTAGATATATTAACATAAACCTGTATCAAATTTAGTACAGCTCTAAACTTTACTAAAATCTAAGTCTAACTTTTTCCCATAAAGGTGCAGAGATAAGGATTTATTTTATGTTTAGTCAAGCATCTGACCTAGTAAACCAACTATAAAATTTTGACCCCCATTTCGGCCCCTTTGGTATGTAGGTTACCTAATGAAAATAGAAAAAAATTTTAGTTCTCCAATTTGAAAGTAATTAGGTATGTTAGCCAAGCATTATTTTAGGTAATTTTGACTTCAAGTTGAAATAATTAGTTGCACAGATAAACGAAGTTAGGTACACCATTTGGTGAAAACAGCAAAGCGGAACCCGAAAAATATTTCCCAAGGCCACTGCAAAAACGATAAATCCTGAGCTGTATACAAACAACAAAAATAGAAAAGAAACTTTAGAAAGATGGCCCTCAAAGTTACGCAAATGCAAACTTTATTTTGACTTTGTTTTATATTATTTTACCTCTTGGCACCTTCTTTAGGCACGTTTTAATCCATTTAGCTACAAAGGCTCTACTTTTAAAGTTAATAAGTGAACTCTGCGTATACGTCTAAACATGTCTTTATAATACCAAAAAAACTTGAGAGGTGTCAAGGGACACCCGGATGGAACGAAGTTCCTTTCGATTAATTAATTTGGCATTACAATATTTGGTCTCCGTAGCCTTGTGGCTTCTGCAGTCGCCTAACAGTCGACGAGTCGATGGTTCGAATCCCAGCTCGACAGACTGAATTTTTCATTTTCAATTTTATTTTAAACAATTTCTACATGTGGAATTTTTCCCTAATTTTTTATAACTTAAATAAGTTAGGCGACTGCAGAAGCCACAAGGCTACGGAGACCCAATATTGTACCGCGAAAATACCGAACACAATGCCAAATTCACATTCAAAAAAGTATCGATCCGTCTAGCCCCCTACCGCACCGCGCGATAAGGAACTACGTTCCAAAAATATATTTTTTGTAATCCGACATATTTCTGTTATATTTAGACCAAAAACCAAAGAGAACTTTTTTCGAATCTGTACGAATTGCCATTCATACGAAGGCTTTCATCGCAATCGACAAAGCGCACATTGTTCGATGATATTATAGAATATTTCACTGTCAACAGGCACATGGTAAAGTAAACTGAGCGCGGCTGGCGGCACAGTATGTGAATTCCCATGGCGCCATAGTTGTGTAGTGAATTAGTAAGTTAGCAGTTCATGCATATTAACATAAAGCGACAACCACGACTCTCCATATTCATGTAAGGCGCTCCGAAACCGCCTAACCGTGTTACACTGAGCTTGTAATTATATACAGTGAAAATATACATTTGAGGAGCAGACAGCACATAATTTGATAGAGCTATTGAAATATATGTAAGTAGGTACTCTACCCTAGAAACATAACGTCATAATCGTAGAACAACGACGTATCTGCATTTTATTAACTTTAGAGTACAGCCGTTTAAAATAACAAGTTTTTTCAGCACCTACTCGTAAGTACTTATAGTGAGAAGACACACGCGATAATTTTCCCAAATTAGGTACCTATTTCTTTATTATTAATAGAGAAATGAAATGCTAGTGACGTCAGCAGCATCAGCAGCTCCGATCTCTTGTGGCATCATCAGAAGGTACTGCACAGTGCTCACGTAACACTGTAATAATAATACCTAGTAGTAGGTATAGTACCTACATTATAATCTGAAATACGCTCGATGTGCCCGAATCTTGTTGACGACAAACGTAAATAAAAGTCATTTTTCCTTGAAAATTTAATTATTTTCTTTATTAAAAAACAATTTTTTTGCGAGAGGTTGAGCATACCTACAATGTGTAGAGAGTAATTTGAAATATAGGTATATCTATGATAAGTAGCTATAAATGTAAAGTCGTTCTGGTAAAAAAGCTTTGATTATCTTAATTGAGCCCCTAAGCGAAAACGATAATCGCCGCGGATATGACGAGGAAATGGTTTCATTTCAGTGAACTTTCTTTTTTACTTGACATCTGTGCGTTTATGATGGAGAACGGTTTCAGGAAAAAAGTTATGGCTTATTTCTGTTCTGGCTTTTATTAATCAATTTCGAAGTAAGTTTCTATGCGTTCGTATCGTAGCCCGATTTTAGTTCAGGTACTTAGGTTACGAAATTAAGGGGAACTTGCGCTATAACGTTGTTAAATACATTTATTTATTGGCATTTTAAACTTACGAATAAAAAAATATTATTTAATTTTCGGCCCTTCACCTGCGGTACGAAATACCTAGGGCTCTAATAACCTCAGAACACAGTTGTTCTGTATTCTGAGAGCTCTACCACCAACGCTTAAAGAAGTACTATTTCAATATTAAATGTTAAAACAGTATTGATTACCTATTAAGTGGTTATAATACTTCTTTAAGCGTTAAAGCGTTAGTAGTAGGTCCCTGTAACTTTTCCAAATTCCAATCTATAGTCTATAGTCTATAGTCATATTATAAAGAGGATTTTTTTTTGTTTGTTTGTTTGTTTGTACCGAATAGGCTCTGTAACTACTGAACCGATTTTAACCATTTTTTCACCAATAGAAAGCTAAGTTATCAGGAAGTAACATAGGCTATAATTTTTTTTCAAAAAAATTAGAGATCCTCAAGAAAATTGCAATAATGTAACCCAAAGTAGCAAAATTTTGCCTGTAAAATGCATTATGTGGCGTGTGCTGAGAAAACTATTGATGATACATGAGTTCGCCTTTATTATCATAGTATTAATTCTTCCTTACTAATACATATTATGCTGCGAAAGTGTGTTTGTTTGTTGGTTTGTCCCTCAATCACGCTGCAACAAAGCTACGGATTGACGTGATTTCTGGATATTAATTATAGTTGAGAACCTGGAGGGTGACATAGGCATGCCGGAAAATCAAAGAGTTCCCGCGGGATTTTAAAAACTAAATCCACGCGGATGAAGTCGCGGGCATCAGCTAGTTTCCAATAAAAATATTGAATGCTCTTAATTCTAAAATGGAACGTTGTTTTAATTCTTATTCCAAAATATATTTATACTTTAGTAGAATATTTATACGGTACTGCGGTAGTTCGTATTCACCATTATTTAAAGTTACAATATTGCACGGACTGCAATCTGCAATGGGCGGTATGCGCTTCGGATAAACTTTTAAATATTTGATTAAACCCACAAAAACTTGGTACCTAACAGGAATTTAGTTAAAACATCGATTAACACATTGTTGGAGACTGCGAAGCTGAAAGTTTTCACGTTACAAATACTTGAAAAGTCCATTACACGCTTGATGGTTTTCGATCTTACAAGTTACAGCGTTACATAATCCGATTTCGTATAAGTATACACGAAAACGAATATAAGGATATCGATCGAAATGAATTGAAATAGCTATTACCTACTGGAAAACTAGCCACCCGCCCTGGATTCGCACGGGTGCAACTTACTAATGAAGAAAATTAAAGGTGATCATTTTCGTACAAAATACTACCCAAATCGACTTTTCCGGTGGATTTTCCAAAATTTTCTTTCATACAAACCTTGTCCAGACAATTACGAACACAATAACTTTAGCCAAATCGGTCGAGCCGCTCTCATAGTGATGACCTTTCATACATGCGATAATTGATTTTTATATAGGTACAGAAGGGTGTTACAAAATACTTACTTATTATACGTAGTGTGTAGTTAAATCGATGTATGTTTAAGAATATTTTGTCTTGGTACTGTACATGTTTATTTTCATATCTACCGGACCTTACGTTTGAATCAGCTGAAAGGCTGAAAGTGTGAGCGAAAATACCCATGTAGATAAGAAGGAATAATATTATGCAGCTTAGTTTCATAAACTCCCCAATGATGTTGATTATGTAGCCCACTTCATAATATAATTACCTATTTTACATAATGATATTGTTTCAAGCTTGTTAGAAAGGCTGACTTCAAGACTGAGTTGCTTATAGTTACAGAAAAACAGCCTACCTAGGTAATATCATTATTTGAACTCTACGACAGCGCCCAACAGTTCGCAAGTTAAAAGTTCGTTTGTACATAGTATTAAGGTTGGTAGACAAAATCTATAGTTGTACACGTATGTAGGTACTTACTTCACTAAGTTCATCTCAAAAAGCTGATGTCTAGAAAAATTGGTCCCAATTAAAATTTTCCGCCGTGAAGTGCGGTGGCGGAAGGTTGCGGTGAACCCAGATAATATAATTGCTAAGCCCGGACTAAATGAATTGAACCTCCGAATTTACGAGTATACAACCCGTGAGTTAGTTGGCATAGTTCGCCACTCACGTTTTTAATTGGCTAAAAAGAGTAATAAAATACAAGTGAAATATTATAAGAAGTTTTAATTGAGCCTGTGCATGAATCTGGAAAAAGATGTCGACATTTTAATTATAAATTCATTGTTTTTTGAACGATCGCACCATTCTAAGAAGAGATTGGTAAAACAGCATTTATGAATAGTTTCTAAATTACACTTAAAAAACGTTTGCACGTCTAAAATAAAAATAGAAACTCTCAATAAGGGAGTTACATAGGTATATACCTACTTATCGACTGCAAACTTTCGAAATGGTGGATACAGGCACAGCAATACTGCAGCAATATGCTGAAAATGACCTGAAAAAACTTCACACGAAATTTTATATGTACTAGAACTAGTAAATAAAGAGAAAACGAACTTAATAACGTCCATCATTATACAAAGAAACTCGTTTTCATAAGACACCAATCATAAAATTCATACAATCAATGCCTAAAATACCTACTTTGTTTCCGATTCTAAGATTTATGTTGGAATGGAATTTACTGGCTTGCTTGCCGATTCGCTTGATCACCAGGTCGTCAAAGGCGCAATTAGTTGGATGCTATAAGGAGATGAAGCTGGCTTATCTATCCAAAGTTAAAATAATTTAATATACTCTTTTTAAAACCCGATTTCAAACAACCGCGCAACTACAAAGTATATAATTTATTTTTGATTTTTTAAAAACCGTTCGACCGATTTCGAAATCGGTTGAACGGTTTTCCGATCCGGTTCCGGTTCAATAAAAAAATGGAATCACCCTGGGAAGTAAGGAACCCTTTCAAACAAAAAGAGAATTTTCTAAATCGGTTCGGCCTTCGAGTAATCGGTGAACATACATAAAAAAAATTAAAAAAAAAATCCGACGAATAATTGAGAACCTCCGTTTTTAAAGTAGGTTAAAAATGTTTTTAAACAAGCTGTTTTGAGCAGGTTTTAAATTTTCGAATATTGGTTGCGAAAACTCCACTTAGCGATAGGTACACAATGAAAACTTAGTAAGTACAAGTAGGTACGTATCTACTACTAATATTATGTTTAAATAGGTAGTGCTTAGGTAATTAAGTTCATTGAAAAGTCTCGTAAGATTAGAGAAGTGTTCTCCCAAATCCCCGGTTAACTTTTAAAACAGCCTCCGTCAATGCCGTGATTGATGGAGCCGCCGTCTAATTGGACAAGGACGTCGGTATAAAAACTCCTCCGGGGGCTTTTAATGGCCGACCTAATCGCTGACCCAGAGTCATTTGTTTAAAAAAGAGTTGAATGCAAAATTAGAGAAAAGTCCGGAAGGTAGGTACAAATTACAATAAAATTCCGAATTAAAGGAGATAGCTCGGTATACACGAAAACAAAATCTGAAATAGGTAATTGGTTACCTGAAAAACAAACCTTGAGATTTTCTCAGAGCCATTCAAAACGCATGCATAATCGGACGCATAGCATCAGCCTGTAGCTAGCAAAGAGGAATTAGAGAGGACAGGACATTAATAGGAGGGATAATATTATTTTATTTATCTCGCACTAGCTGATGCCCGCAACTTCGTGGATTTAGTTTTTAAAATCTCTCGGGAACTCTTTGATTTTCCGGGATAAAAAGTCTCTCTCACTCTCCAGGTCTTCAACTATACCCATGCAAAAAAATACGTCGATCCGTAGCTCTGTAGTCGCGTGACCGAAGGACAAACCAACATACCAACAAACAAACACACTTTCGCATTTATAATATTAGTATGATACTATGAAGTATGATGCGAACTGGAACAAAATACATATGTGCAAACGTAGTTTTCTTCGTCTACCCTCACTACCGTCACTTCTCCTAATGTGCAATTATGATGGCAGGACTTTATAAAATCATGATAGTTTTCATAAATCACGAAATAGTGGAGTTTAGGATACACTAGCTTTTGCCCACGTCTTTATCCATATGAAGTTAGATTTATTAAATATCCTGCTGTTGCTTAAAAATGGTCGAAGGACAAACCAATAAACAATTTAAATTTGAAATGGCTGAACTGATTTCGATAAAACATGTCTAAGAACCACCGCTAGAAAACCTGCTTTTAAATTTTAAAAAAACCGCACCCAAATCGGTTCACCCGCTTAAGAGCCACATTATTTACAATACAAGTGCATTGACACTAGCTAGTGAAAGTCATGTTGATAATATAGTGATCATGCTGATACAGGGCTTAGACAGGTTAGATTAAGGGTTTGCTGCGTTCTAGGCTATTATAATATTATGCATAACAAAATAGCCTGTGCATACATTTTGGGTGTTAACAGCATTATACTAATACTAGCTGATGCCTGCGACTTCGTCCGCGTGGAAAAAGTTTTAAAAGAATCGATAGCCTAGTGCTTACGACTGTGGTCTCCTATTCAGGGGGTCGCAGGTTCGATCCCGGGGACGCACCTCTGACTTTTCGAAGTTAAGTGCGTTTAAGAAATTAAATATCACATGCTTTAATGGTGAAGGAAAACATCGTGAGAAAACCTGCACACCTGAGAGTTCTCCATAATGTTCTCGAAGGTGTGTGAAGTCCGCCAATTCGCATTCGGCCAGCGTGGTGGACTATGGCCTACAACCCTTCTCTGACAGGAGACCTCACTCAGTAGTGAGCCGATGATGGGTTGATAATGATGATGATGATGATGATGATGATGATGATGATGATGATGATGATGATGATGATGATGATGGTGTGATAGTGTGATTAGTGTGATGTGATGTGATGTGATAGATGTGATAAGATCTATACGTATATATCGTATGCAAACCTGGAAATCCGAGAGAAGTTCTGTCCTCTATCTCCGATAATATTTGGTAGATCTTCACCAAAATTGGACAATATATTTCTTATAAGACACACTTTCTAATAAAGAATTATTAAAATCGGTTCATATTTGACTGAGCTATGGAGTAAAATCATCAAAAAATTTATCACCTATCCTGGAGTAACGTTATGTTTTATCGGGATAAAAACTATCCTATATGTTGACCAGGAGTATCAGCTACCGCTTTACCAAATTTCATTTAAATCCGTTCAGTAGTTTTCGCGTGATGCGCGAACAGACAGACAGACAGACAGACAAAAATTAAATAAAAATCATTTTTGGGTTCAGTATCGGTAATAAAGCATCCCCCAGTCAAAATTTTCAAAATATGTAAAATGTACAGAAATCTTCTAGTTACAGTTTTATTATAAGTATAGATATAGATAACTTAAAGCCCTGGACAGACGTAACGACTAAAACGTGGCTACTAGAATAATACAAGGATAACTGCAGTACTAGTGTGTAACTAGAACGTTTGGTGGCCGTTTGAAATGGCATAAGAACTGTCATTTTGTTTCGCTAACCAAAGGGCAACCTAACCCGTCTAGTCTCATAGGACTTACACTTAGTCTGTCTTCAAAATCTATCATTTAATAATATGGAAGAAAACTTTTGGGACAACTTAGGGAAATGTCAATAGATATTGTTGACATAATATAGTAAAAGACAGATAGATGTAAGTTTATCTGTTACATTCAACTTGAAAAGTTATTCCAGATCCTCCGTGCTCCGTGGCGCATCGTTGCCGTCCCGCTGTGTGTATGTCCAGGCCTTTAGTGCGGTAAGTATATCGTATAATCTCATTAATGATAGGTTATGATACTTTACGGTCAGGTCGTAAACTTAATTATGCATTCAAATTGCCCTCTAAGTATCATGGCAGATTAGCACCTTAGCTGTGAATCGCTTCTAATGACATGGAATTAATGACTAATGCTATAGGTATGTATAATATTGTTAGTGCAATATAGATGTCATGTGTAGGTAGGTACACCGTTTAACTTATGAAGAGTCACATGTAACTCTTACAATCAAAAGGTCAATGAAATCGATCCTTATTTTATCTTTAGCAAAAATAAATCTGTCATCAACGACTCTATCATCATTAAAAACCGGCCAAGTGCGAGTCGGACTCGCGCACCGAGGGTTCCGTACTCCAAAAGTAAAAGTAAAACGATAATATTATATTAATTTGCGTATTTATCGTTAACTTTGTTTAAAGAGGTTTATTGTTAATATAAAAAAAAACTATGCTAGTTAGAGCGTTGGTTTTATTTTTCCTGTAAAATATACATAAACCTCTATTGACCATAATTATTTCAGATTTTTCGATTGGTAAACTTCGGAGATAAGGGGGGGGGGCGGTATTTTTTTCAACATTTTGGCCGATTACTCAAAAACTATTATATATAGAAATAAATAAAAAACTGTTTTAGAATGCACAAGCCAAGGCCTTTCATATGATACCCCACTCGGTATAATTATCTTACTTTGAAATTTCAAACCCCTGATTTTCCCCCTTTTTTAATCAAACTAAAATAATTTTCGCGTTGATTTTATTTTTCCTGTAAAATACACATAAACCTCTATTGACCATAATTATTTCAAATTTTTAGATTGGTAAACTTCGGAGATAAGGGGGGGGAACGGTATTTTTTTCGACATTTTGGCCGATTACTCAAAAACTATTATATATAGAAATAAATAAAAAACTGTTTTAGAATGCACAAGTAAAGGCCTTTCATATGATACCCCACTCGGTATAATTATCTTACTTTGAAATTTCAAACCCCTGATTTTCCCCCTTTTTTAATTAAACTAAAATAATTTTCGCGTTGATTTTATTTTTCCTGTAAAATATACATAAACCTCTATTGACCATAATTATTTCAGATTTTTCGATTGGTAAACTTCGGAGATAAGGGGGGGGGGGGGGGGCGACGGTATTTTTTTCAACATTTTGGCCGATTACTCAAAAACTATTATATATAGAAATAAATAAAAAAACTGTTTTAGAATGCACAAGTAAAGGCCTTTCATATGATATCCCACTCGGTATAGTTATCTTACTTTTAAATTTCAAACCCTCGATTTTCCCCCTTTTTTAATCAAACTAAAATAATTTTCGCGTTGCTTTTATTTTTCCTGTAAAATATACATAAACCTCTATTGACCATAATTATTTCAGATTTTTCGATTGGTAAACTTCGGAGATAAGGGGGGAGGGGGGGGGGAACGGTATTTTTTTCGACATTTTGGCCGATTACTCAAAAACTATTATATATAGAAATAAATAAAAAACTGTTTTAGAATGCACAAGTAAAGGCCTTTCATTTGATACCCCACTCGGTATAGTTATTTTAGTTTGAAATTTCAAACCCCCGATTTTCCCCCTTTTTTAATAAAACTAACAATATTTTTCGATTTTTCTTTATTCCAATGATGTTGGGCCACTATTATACACAACTATGCCAAATTTCATGTCGATAGCTTTAATAGTTACTGAAATAATCGACTGTGACAGACGGACGGACGGACGGAGAAAGTCTCACCATAAGGGTTCCATTTTTACCATTTTGGTACGGAACCCTAAAAATCAAGGTACAAATGTCTATTTATAGTAGCTACATCTAACTTTGAGAACGGAAAAGTCATTTTGTAAACATAAGGCATAAGTTATAGCGAAGAAAATGCAGTAAAGTAGGCACTTATTTCTCAGAACGCCAGATGCATTTAAGCTACCTACTGTAATGTTTAATCTGAACCATTTTGGCTGCGTTGAAGTGATGTATGTGGCAGTAAAGAGCTTAAAAAATAAATGACTACCGATGCAATATAGGTACCTATAATGCTTTATTTTCTTTACAACCCCCATTTAATGAAAGTAGGTACCTATAGGTATACGTAGGTAAATTAGGTCAACTTAAGGAATTTACTGGTAGGAAAAATATTACCTTCTTATGTAGATACGAACGAGTAAGTATATAGATAGTATCTACATGTCAATAGGATGTGCTTTCGAAACTCGATGTAGGCGCATACCTACCTATCTGTACCTATCTAGTGGATCTGGATACAGGGTAGGTAATAGGTATGTAGTTTTTAGAAAGTACGTCCTATTGACATGTTGGACCATTCAAACTTGGTCCGATCGCGAGTTATGTACGCCTCCGTACTCACGGAGCGGATTTCAGTATTTCACCCGCGCCCGCGGCCTCCGTGGAATGCCGATTTGTATGGAAAATGAAGTAGCAATTTTTACGGAGCGGTTTGCGCCCGCAGCGGGCGCGGGTGCTCGCGGCGCCCGCAGTAGGATCACGCGGGTCGCGGTCGAACGCGAGCTTGGCGGCCGTCGCCCGCGGATTCTGCGATCGGTCGCGCGGACGCGGGGCAGCGCGACGTAGGCGGGAGGTGTTCTCCCCTTCCGACGCCATTTTTGCGGTCCTTTCCCGCAACCGCGGCGACTACGGCACCGCATAAACCTGCGGTGTCGTGAGTATTGAAATAAAACAGCTGTACCGCAACCGTTGCGGGCGCGGGTGAGAACCGCGCCGTGAGTAGGTACGGGCTGTACGATTTCGGTACGTCGATATGGCTACAAAAAATCTAAGCAGTTCTGGCGCAAAGTCGAAGGTGAGAATCATTAGCAGCAGGCTAATATAAGTTTGACTGATTTGTTAAAAGAGCATTTTCTTCCGAATTGTACCTACTACTTGTAGGTACCTACTTGTAGTGTAGTTGTAACTTGTAGAAACTTACACGGGCAAATCTACTTTAGTAATTAGTAGGTAAATACTAGTAGGTACTAAACTAAATAAGTAATAAGTATAATAGGCAGTGATAGCCTAGTGGTTAGGACTGTGGTCTTCTATTCGGGGAGTCGCAGGTTCGATCCCGGGTACGCACCTCTGACTTTTCGGAGTCAAGTGCGTTTAAGCAATTAAATATCACTTGCATTAACGGTGAAGGAAAACATCGTGAGGAAACCTGCACACCTGAGAGTGCTTCATAATGTTCTTGAAGGTGTGTGAAGTCCGCCAATTCGCATTGGGCCAGCGTGGTAGACTATGGCCTATAACCCTTCTCTGAGAGGAGACCTGCGCTCAGTAGTACCAGAAAATAATGTTACCGCATTATCATCGGCCTTCGATAGCCCAGTAACATAACGGCGGGTTATACGACAATTATGCTATAATTAAAGGTCAAAAATTTCACCAACCTGTGTCCGGACTGCGCCCTTCACGACGTTTTAACGTTGGCGGCCGCCCGATTTCCAAAGCTATCTTCGTGGTTTGATGGTCGCTGACTCTCAATCGTTTTGCTCTGCTTCAACTCCGATAAATTGTCCAAAATCACCAATAAAATGTTGCACAATTAATTCTGCCGAAAATATCCCAGTCATGCCGTCCGACAATTCCGAGCAAAGGTGTCAAGCGAGTGAAAAAGAAGTCAAGATGTTGATGGGTTGCTAATGATGATAATGATGGCTTAGCTAATTAAGTTTTTTATAGTTTAACGCCGCAAAGCCTATAGGTAGGTATACGGGTCCATACGTGCGATTTGCGAACCATCGCATTTTAAAACACTTAACAGTTGCATTGTCTTCAGCAATCAAGCTAGGCGGGCAGACTTCATTAAAGCAAAAGGTTTTGTTCTCGGTCTTGACTCTTAGTATTGCTTTTTTCTCCTTCCAGTTTACCCATAAACGAAGGCTGTCAGCAGTCGCCATTGAAATCGGTCTCCTTTAATTTTGAAGCCAATAAATTTCGTAATCCGCCAACGGAATTTATATCGGCTATTTAATGTCAATAAAGGGGCAGACGCCATTGCTTTTTGCTCGCCCGACCAATGTCTTACGGGTCATTTTACATACAAAGGTAATGTGTCAATGATCGTATTATGAAAGGATAAATACTAAAGCTAAAACCTTTGAAAGGATATCCATTGCAATATAATACCGGTTACCTGCAAATAGTTCTTAGCTGGGAAAATAAATCTGATAACAAAGCATTGGAAAGAGTACCTATTTACTGAGTACTATAGACCCCAATCGATTTTAATAAAGTTACATATTTATATACTTAAGTAGTAAGTAGATAGTAACTGCTTACTTAGGTACTAATATTAAAAATGCAAAAGTGTGTTAGTTTATTGGTTTGTCCTTCAATCATGCTGCAACGGAGCAACGGATCGGCGTGATTTTTGCACAGGTAGGTAGGTACCCACCCCAGACCTACCTAAATATAGTTGAAGACCCCTCCACGCGGACGAAGTCGCGGGCTATAGCTAGGTAGTTTAATTTACCGACAAGCTGTAATATAGCTCAGCAGCATCTGAAGCAGTGATAGCCTAGTGGTTAGGACTGTGGTCCCCTATTCGGGGAGTCGCAGATTCGATCCCGGGTACGCACCTCTGACTTTTCGGAGTCAAGTGCGTTTAAGCAATTAAATATCACTTGCATTAACGGTGAAGGAAAACATCGTGAGGAAACCTGCACACCTGAGAGTGCTTCATAATGTTCTCGAAGGTGTGTGAAGTCCGCCAATTCGCATTGGGCCAGCGTGGTGGGCTATGGCCTATAACCCTTCTCTGAGAGGGAGACCTGCGCTCAGTAGTGAGCCGTTGATGGGTTGCTAATGATGATGATGAATATAGCTCAGACAATAGCTTGATACAGGCGACATACCTACCTAACTTCCTATTTGATATCTTGATCATGTTCTGAACACTGGAAAAATATTTATAAACTTGTGTAGGTACTTGCACTTGTATGTACGTTATCTATTGGTTTCAAGGAAAAACAGAAAGATTTCTTAAATTTTCACTTCCGTTATACGTACCTCCCTGAAGTCGTCTCTTACCTACAGCCACTTACATTATGTTGGTTGTGAACATTGTTGAACAAGTCAAAGTAATCGAACGATGTAGGTATACAAGTTCAATATCACCGGAACCGATATGAAATGTTCAGACGTCAGAATAAAGGGTAGCTTTTTTGAATTGAAACGCTAAATGGCATTTCTATTGAGCAAATGGGGACATCGTGCCGCTTTGTAGTCTATTCGCAGCAGATTGAAAGAGCTGGCTTCGATAACGCATGAAGCACTATGAAGTGCGATGAATAAATACATACGTTGGATATACCTATTTACGAGCAATACCTATAAAGTAATCGCCATTATAATATGCCTGAGAGGTAAACTAAAGAGGGTGAGAGGAATTTTTTAGGGTCTAAACTAGATTTCTTTCTAAGCCTGGACTCAATGCCTCCTTTAGAACATTTAACTTATGTAGTTAACTAGATATTATTTTGCGTAAATGTTTTTACAAAATTATAATAATTCAGTTTAGATGGGCAGTACCATATCCTACCCTGCAGCATCAGGATTGTGGAACTAGGTCTGAGAACTCCATGATGTAGTCTATGCTTGGTAGGTACCTGCAACATCAATTCGTAATCGACAATTTCTAAATGCCCGAGAAGGAAAGTACCTCTGCAGCATCAATCAGGCTTGAGGAGTTGAAGGTAACGATTTAAATGGACCATCTTGCAAACTTCTTCTTTCGATAAAAAAATCACGCGAATCAGTCCAGAAATCCCAGAGAAATCAGTGGGCAAGCATATAAAAAAAAGATACCGCCCGAATTGAGAACCTCCGCCTTTTTTTTGAAGTTGGTTAAAAATAAAAACATTTTAACTGACAACGTAACAATTACTGGTAGATAATTATTATTATTGTCACTGACGCAAAATTTTTGGTAAATTAATTTTAAACATAAAATTCCTGTGATTAAAATATAAATTAAGTTTTAAAAACTGTTTAATACGTTCATAAAATGAAATTACGATGTGGTGATTGTTTTAAACCGGCAGTGCGACGTCTAGCCAATTTCAAAGCGAAAGACGACTATGAATGTTATTCCGATAGCTATGTGAAATGCTTTTGGGGTCTCTGTGACCATCAAACAAGCGCCCATGAATTTGTTATTAAATCTAAAGAAAAAGGTAAGAGTTCAAAAGCAAAGCTAAGGGCCTACCTTCCGTGTACTTCAATCTGCACTATTTCTGAGAGTTTCCTGTATTTTTCTTAAACGCCTCATTTTAACCATCTAGAATTGATTTTGCGGTGTCCGTTCGCATCCGCCAGGAGCCTCTCAGATTTGATATCTGAGGGGGCTCCTACAACTATTCGCTAGTTCGCTATAGCTATTGCGGGATTTTCCAAAACCTAACTCCACGCGGAAAAATCTACCATAAAAAAATTACCAGCAGGCCCAGCATACACCTCGAAGTTATATATCTCGCGAAGATCTTATAATCTTAACTTCGGACGATGCATCGAATCCAAGGCAAAAACTGCTGGCAAGAAACTTGGTATCCTCAATAAGGTCAAGCGCTACTTCACGCCGGAACAGCTTGTTACCTTGTATCAAGCACAAGTTTGATCGTGCATGGAGTACTGCAGCCATTTATGGGACGGCTCTGCCAAGTACTTACCAGCTTGCTGCATTGGATTCGGTGGATAGACGCGCCAGAAGACTCATTTGCGACGAATCACTAATTAACTCCAAACTTCAAAGTGTGGAACATTGGCGCAAGGTTGCCTGTCTGTCGGTATTCTACAGGATATATTTCGGAGAGTGTGCGCAAGAACTATTCGAATTAGTTCGACCATCACCCTTCTACCATCGAACCGCAAGCCATCGCTCGAATCTGCACCGCTACGTGGTCGAAATTCCACGATCCCGCACTAAGCGCTTTGCTTCCTCGTTCCTAATACGCACCCTTCGACTATTTAAAGTAGGACTTGCCAAGTAAAGCAGATTTAGTAATAAACTAGCTGATGCCCGCGACTTCGTCCGCGTGGATTTAGTTTTTAAAATCCCTCGTGAACAAAATGATTTTCCGGGATAAAAAGTAGCCTATGTCCTCAACTATAGTACCCATGCAAAAAGTCAATCCGTGGCTCTGTTGTGGCGTGATTGAAGGACAAACCAACAAACAAACACACTTTCGCATTTATAATATTAGTATGATTAGAATATTAAATTGCATAGGAAAACACTGTAGCATTAAGTCCATACGATGTATTACATCCATACCTACTATGTAGTATGTAGGTATAATGATCGTTTGGCAAAATCTGACGCCTTTGGAGTAGTTTGACTTTGACAAAATAGGGCTATCCACGATGGCTATATACGATAAAGTACGCTTGCCAGCTTAAGATGAGCCGTTCATTCAAAGTATCTTGTAGATTCCGGGGTTCAAGTTATTTGGACCTTATACTGAAGATCGTACCGTGATGTCTATAATTTCTGAACTACGAAATTGACGACCTTGAAATAATTACAGGACAATCTCTAAAGAACCTGCTTTCTAACAAAAAAAGAATGGATTAAATCGGAATACGCCTTAATGAATTACAGCGAAATACACATTTTGACTTTCATCCCCTCTCCCAAGGGAACCGTGCTGAATTTTGGGATAAAAAGTATCCTATATTATACCTCGTAGTATTAACTTAAATCGTGCCAAGTTTCATTTAAATCCGTCCAGTAGTTTCGGCGTGATGCGCGGCCAAGATACAGACAGACAGACAGACAGACAGACAGACAGACAGACAGACAGACAGACAAAAAATTAAAAAAAAATTGTTTTGGCTTCAGTATCGATTATAGAGTGCCCTCAAACAAAAATTTTCAAAATATCTTCAATGTACAGAATTGGACCTGTTACAGTTTTATTATATAATAAATAAATATAAATATAAATAAATTCTGCCACTTTCCGCGGGAGGTGAGGTAAATACGCACATCACATATTTACTAACTCACTACGTCTCCATGAGCGCATACTAACTCAAAAGCTATCACACTTACAGAAAATGAGCACACAAGCAAAATTACATCGTACATGTACTTTGGCAGAGGGGAATGCGAGCGCTTGGCAAGTCCTTCTCTCTCTCGTCCAAGTACGCACCGCTAAAATTTTGAATGCCCTTCCGGCTTCCGTTTTTCCGAATGACTATAACTTGGGTACCTTTCAATCAAGAGTGAATAGGCATCTTCTAGGCAAGCACGCTCCATCTTAGGCTGCATCTTCACTTACCATCAGGTGAGATTGCAGTCAAGCGCTAGTCTATATTATATTTTTTTAAAAAATGGTTGTCTGTAAAGTCGGTTTACGGACGATAGTTTTACGTGATAACGTCATAAAGAAACATTGATGAATAAATGTGTCATAAGCCAACGCTTGGGCCGATCGTGCCTCTCTATCGCTTGTTCCGCGCTCACGCTTGCACGCAGCAGCAGACCCATATAATCCACCTTAAGGTTGATTATACGGGTCTGCCCGCGAAATTTAAATTTAATTTGGTTTGTCGCAATTTGTAAACTAATACGACAAAGAAGGCTTATGGCATTCTAATTGCGACGATGCACGATGGTAGTATCATCTTCACAGGTTTATAAATTCAAAATTCAAAATTATTTATTTCATGTAGGCCAACCTGTGGCTCTTATGACACGTCAAGATTCTACCACCGGTTCGGAAAGCGGATTCTGCTGAGAAGAGCCGGCAAGAAACTCAGCAGTTGCTCTTTTCAAAATAATCATTTTACAATATTAATAAGTAGCTATTACATTGTAATAAGTTTTTATACTATCTTGTGGGCAGCTGGATGGCAAGCTGATTTAACCCGTGCATCTTTGTTAGAATAGAATATGACATTTCCACAAAACGTACTACAATTCAATTCATGTCAAAGACGGGCAGACAGAAAGTAGCCCCATTCCCGCCGGCGGCACCCGTTCACGAGCATGACGCATGATCCAGCCATTGCTTCGCTCGACCATATTTGAGGGAACGTAACAACCCGCACCACACGACACCACCACAGAAATGTTTAAAGAGAGCGTGACATACTTAGTCTACCCGTATCAAAGCATCGAATTGAATAATATTATTCAAACACTAATTTTAAGATCCCATGCAACTTTGTCATTAAGAAAGTCATTAACTTTGTAATAAGCGCGACTCAGTAAGTGAGTTTTTACGCATTGTTTAAATTTGTGCAGTGGCAAATCTAGCAATTACTTCGGAATCATATTATATAAGCGTACGCTCAACCCCACAAAGGATTTTTGCACTTTGCGCAGGCGACATGATGGAATTTCTAGTTTATGACGATTTCTAATGAGTCGATTGTGTGTATTGCCTCTTTGTTTATGCAGATGAATATTTTGTCTCACAAAGACTATATTATTATAAATGTACTGTGAAGCTACCGTAAGAATACCAATCTCTTTAAACTTTTCACGAAGAGATACGCGCGAACCGAGTTTATAGATAAATCGAATGGCTCTTTTCTGTAATATAAAAATAGTTTCAATATGAGCTGCTCCGCCCCACAATAAGATTCCATAGGACATTACACTATGGAAGTAGGCAAAGTAGACCAGCCTAGCCGTGTCTACATCAGTAAACTGTCTGATTTTTCTGACAGCATAGGCAGCTGAGCTGAGTTTACCCGCTAATGTCTCTATGTGAGCGTCCCACTGAAGCTTATATAAAAATCTTTACTTGAAAGTGTCCAGTTTAAGAAATTAGTCAGAATATTGACTAATTTGTGAGTAACTCACGTCCAACTCGATATTCTGACTAATTTCTAAGTATTATTAGTATTGGTAATTTTTACTTGTTTCAGTAATAACAAACCAACCATTGCGACAAGATTTGTAGCTCCAGCAACAACCAACAATGTAATCCTGACTGTAAAATGAAACCAAATATTAAAATCATGTCACATAATATAATTAGTATTACCATCAAGTAAACAGTTCTGATTTTGTTTTAACACTTGTCTAACATTGATGTTTATCCTTGATTCTTCAACATAACTATTAAACTTACTCCAATCTTCATTGTCAATATTTCTTTCGATTTCTAGTAATAGTTTTGCTGCATCTTCAGTTATGAACTTAAAATTAGGCTGTTTCTTTTCAGTAATTATTAAATCTTCTGGTTTATTCCATGGTTTTGTACACGCTGGTAATATTCTGGGCACTGCATGGTAACATAGTCTTGCCTCCTTAGACATAACAACTATATCTCCACTGTTGAGAAGTATAGCCGAAGGTTCTATTGACTTATCTGGACCTCCTATTAGGAATATTGCTGATTGGCCAAAACTGGAATGACAAAATTGTTTATTTTACATAATGCTCTGCTAGACTCCTAGATGGGTTAATTTTCTAGATGGGAGTTTAGAATTTCTCAGGTCCAATGCTATACTTTGACTAGTCATCACCCTACTGGCAAAACAATGCAAACAATTGATTTTGCATTTTAATAATATTATGATTTAGCACAAAAAGCATGTGGGACCCGTCCCATTGGACTTTAAGAGACGGAATATAGAGTGCATTATATTGTCTGCACAATTGTGCACTATATTTCATGCATAGTTGGATAGTCTTTTGAGATTGGCGTGAGGGTTTATAAAAATTCTATTGGCATTACTGTTGGAGTAAGTTTTCAAAAAATTGTTGAAACTAGTCCAACCTTAGACTAATAATGCATAGGCGGTTAGTTCCATTCAACAAAACTAGCTTAACGTGTAACCCTGAAATGAACTATGTGTGCTAAGAGCGTCGTTTATTAACGCTCACTGACATGTACACAAGTGTGCATGCCAATAGACGTAACTAGACTACAAGCTACCATGAAAGGGTTTATTTTCGCTCACATAAACGTACACATGTGTGCGTGTCGATAGGCGTAACTAGCCTTTAAAGGCTACCCATGACAGAGTTACAATCCATGTGCGACTACTGCCTTTCTATGTGTAATATTTCTATGAGTCCAACTATGTGGGTCCCACTATTTGTGTCAATGCAGTTGTTACATTGGAGCTGAAAACTAATTTTAGTTTGTTCACTTTGTATGAATATTGTACTGCACTGTACTGTATTAATACTCTCCAGTGAAATAAATCCTTGAACCAGACATACATCATCATCATCATTAGCAACCCATCAATGGCTCGCTACTGAGCGCAGGTCTCTTCTCAGAGAAGGGTTATAGGCCGTCCACCACACTGGCCCAATGCGAATTGGCGGACTTCACACGCCTTCAAGAACATTATGAAGAACTCTCAGGTGTGCAGGTGAAGGAAAACATCGTGAGGAATCACGATGTTTTCCTTCACCGTTGAAGCAAGTGATATTTAATTGCTTAAACGCACTTGACTCAGAAAAATCAGAGGTGCATACCCAGGATTGAACCTGCAACCCCCGGAATAGGAGACCACAGTCCTAACCACGAGGCTATCACTGCTTTACCCAGATATACAAATGATAAAAAAAACATATACAATTATTAAGTACACACCTAAAAGAAAACAGGGGTGCTTCCAAGTTAACCTCCGAGTGATCAGTATGGGCTGATAGAGTCGAGCCCATATGGTAGTAATTTACAATGGCTGCCTCTGCTCTAAAGCCTTCAAAGCCAAGACAATGTGCAACAATATCACATAACTCAGCTAACTCCACGGGAAAAGTAGATTTATTTTCTTCACTGTAAACCTGTAAATTGAAATTATTTATTTAAATAGAATAGAATAGAATAGAATAGAAATATTTTTTATTCAAATAAACTTTTTACAAGTGCTTTTGAATCGTATGGCTCTACTACCACTGATTTGGAATGCCCTTCCTGCCGAGAAGAACCAGCAAGAAACTTGGTGGTTGCTCTTTTCAAAACAAATTTACAATACAGTAAATACTATGCTATATATTATGCAGTGTTTCCACAATGAGGGAAGTTCCAAAAATGCATACCGACTAACTTCTATCTTAAGATGGGCAGACATAAAGTAGCCCCATTCGCGCCGGTGGCACCCGTTCTCGAGCATGACGCATGACCCAACCATTGCTTCGCTCAACCATATTTGAGGGAATGTAACAAATACTACTTAGTACCCACAAATTGTTTTCCCTGGATGAAAAATATCCACATTCCAGCACAATCAGATGGGTAACACAAGTATGTACTCAAAATTGACAAACATTTGAATTAAAATTACTGTATGGGGTAGGAACATGAAAGGATTATTTTCTGTGGACTGTGTGCACATAGAATTTTTTTTATTATATTGTGTTTGTTTTTCTGTGAGTATCATTATTTTTCAGTGGTAAAAAGTAAACGTCAAAACATAGGGCATGAAGTAATGTCCTTTTTATGCTTATGTACTTAAATGTAATTTATGTTTATTAATAAAATAGTGTCCTATTTTTTTAAGTGAAATAGTCAGAATTTGCATTTCTTTGTATAGTTATTCAAAACTTAACTTCTTCTTGAACTTTAATGAATGTAAAAACAAAAAATGAATTAATAGGTATAAAAATATTAACATTTTACTTTTGTATCCCAGTTGTGATGATACCCCAATGTGGTCCAACGTAACTTCTTCTGTAGTTTCTTATCACATTTGTTACCCTGGAAACATTCCTGCCACCAATCTTCAATATGTCTTTCTACATCAATATTAGTTTTATTAGGCTTTCTTGGATATTCTTCTAAGCATTTCTTGATCCAAAATTTTTGCCCCATTCTTGTAAAAGGATCTTTTACTAATATCAAACCTGGATGCTTTTCAAACTTTAAAATCTTCCAATTTTTAGAGTCTTGTAAACCTAAACATCTTGCTTTTGAATCTTCTTGATCGATATGACTACTGTAGGCCGTAATTACCTCGTGTGATTTATTAAATTCATAATGATTTAGAACCTGTTCAAGAGAAGGCTGAGGTTTATTGGATTTATAATACTTAAATTTCTTCATAAAAATGTTTTCTTGTAAATCTTTCGTCATTTTTAAGACTTTCCCGTAGGATTTTCCTCATTTTCCACTGGCGATGTTTGCATCTTGCATGAGATTTAGGGTGGAACCACATTTGTGAGGATCGTTTCGGATTTCGCCCATACAAAACTGTCAAATTCCATAGAAACGTGTACGGATCAAATCGGCTTTTTGATGCGTACACGAATGTATGGAAAATGACAGTTTTGTATAGGCAAAATCCGAATCGAACCTCACAAGTGTGGTTCCACCCTTAAAGTGTGTATTATCTATGGTTTGCATAGTGTTCTGCGTTGTGATGTTTGCACTTTGTAGGTACATGCTTTGTACCACAGACCAGGAACCCAGATATACATGGTAGGTAGGCTATTATACCTTCATGCAGATATATTACTTTACTCTATGCAGGAACCACAGATCACTATTAAGCCAGGAAAGGCCAGGAACAACAAGATTTGTTTGTCATCACAGGTTTGTCATCTGAGTTTGACAGACACACAGATGAAAAGATTGCTTGCTTTTGCTTGCTAACTGATATTATACTCGGCGCGGCGAAACATGATCCCTATGACAGTTCGTGTTAGTGATGGGTCGTGTCTTTGGTCGTGTCGATAATTTTTTTTTTAGACAAAGGCGTGGCTTGCATTCAGCCACGTTGGTAAACATGTTTTAATTAACGTGTTATAACGAATTACTTTTACGTTATTTTACTACCGTAAACGTAGATAACTGCAAACTGTTTGATGCCTTGACATGGGTAGCATAAGTATGTCACGCACTCTTTAAACATTTCTGTGGTGGTGTCGTGTGATGCGGGTTGTTACGTTCCCTCAAATATGGTTGAGCGAAGCAATGGCTGGGTCATGCGTCATGCTCGTGAACGGGTGCCACCGGCGGGAATGGGGCTACTTTATGTCTGCCCATCTTAAGATAGAAGTTAGTCTGTATGCATTTTTGGAACTTTCCTCATTGTGGAAACACTGCATATATAGCATAGTATTTACTGTATTGTAAATCTGTTTTGAAAAGAGCAACCGCCGAGTTTCTTGCTGGTTCTTCTCGGCAGGAAAGGCATTCCGAACCAGTGGTAGATTCATTGACTATTTAAAAGCACTTGTAAAAGTTTATTTGAATAAAAAATATTTCTATTCTATTCTATTCTAAACACCACAAGTCGTACCTAATTGTTACTTCCATGGTAACACGTGGAACGTAGTGTTTGTATACTCTTTGGGTAACACGGTAAGTATTGCTCTATAGAAGACATAGTATCCATGTATCCATCCTTTGTGTGGTATCCATTGGTATCCATTAATCTGTGATAGAAAAGGGCGAACTGGCGAACGAAAAAAAACAACAAAAAAACAAAAATTCTAGTACAATAAAATCTAAGCTTTAGCATATTAATTTAAAAAATTATAAACTATGATAATTTAAATACATAGCTCTTTTGGATTTACAATAATGAGTGAATCAACTGTGAAGCCTGTGGAGCCGGAGGACATAAGAGTAAGTTAAACAGCTTGTAAGACGGAAAGACTAAATTGCAAAATCAAAACAAAGTACCTAAATGTAAAATAAACAAGTGCAAACTTACATGTTTGCTGGATAAAATAAACAATAATATTTTATTCGCATCCCGCAGGATTCCTGCAGCAGGAATGTTAGTACAGAAATTGGTAAGCTAGGAACCGAAAAAAACAATAATATTATGTACTTACTTGCAAGACAACATACTGCCGTAATATAATTATTAATTACTAAGCTGTCTATAGAGACCAATATAGTCAACTAATAGATACGTATAGACAGCTGCTATTGTGATTTGTGCTGGATATGAGGGGCAATACAGTGTCTACTGATGCCTTTTTTCTCACAAATATAAAAGGTGTTGGAGTCACTACAATATTTTTACGCTGTGGTTTAAGCATTTATAATTCCTATCTTTTCTCCATAACATGTTTAATTTTGCTATTGTTGGTCAATAAATTAAATTATTATTACCAACTGATATAACAGCAGAGGTTTTACATGAAGTGACTGTTGTCTAAGACCCCAGTCCCCCAGACCCCTGTGGTTGCTTAGCAACCACTTATACTGGGGTCATGCTGTTAAGGACTAAGGTGATAGTGACACAATAGCATACAAGTTTTAATTTCTGTTAAAACAAACTCCTATAAAGTTAATATAATATTATGGTGGTGGCTGTATCAGCTAAGCGATATGCGAAATATATATTATGTAAAATTCTTAAGTCTAATGAAAGTGTCCCCATTGCAAAAAATTTTTTTAATTGCTACTGGAATGCATACACTTATTATATGTGTTGCAGTTAAATTGCAAGTATCTTGGCAATGCAGCTAAAAGTAATTTATTTACAAAAAATAATTATTTCAGGCAATTGAAGAATTTGATGGCAAAGCAAAACTACGGAAATGGCTGAATATGAATTTTAGAATAGAGATGACAGATGGAAGAGTTCTTATAGGCATATTTTTGTGTACTGACCGCGATGCCAATGTTATATTAGGTACATAATTTGTTTTTATTTTTTTTAATGGGAATTTACAATACTGAAATTGTCTCTGGTTTGGTCTGGTAGAAAACTTTGACTGTGGCTAGCTACAACTCTACCAAGACAAGGTGACATCTTTAAATAGCACTCTCACTCAGCTCAGACTCAAAACTGAGTTAAAACAAGACAGATTTATGTCGCAACTCTAACTTGAGTCTCGAGCCGAGACATATATTAGGTACATAATTTGTTTTTATTTTTGTAATGGGAATTTATAATACTGAAATTGTCTGGTTTGGTCTGGTAGAAAACTTTGGCTGTGACTAGCTCCTACTCTACCAACACAAGGTGACATCTTTAAATAGCACTCTCACTCAGCTCAGACTCAAGACTGAGTTAAAACAAGACAAATTTATGTCAGGACATATTTATGTCACAACTCTAACTTGTCTCGAGCCGAGCCAGAGCATGATCTATAGATCTCAGCCTTAACTACCAGAAACCAATAAGGGATGTGGGATGTGGGTTTCTATAAAACAGCTATATCTCTTCTAAGTTAGCTTGCTACCATCTTAAACTCTATCTTCACTTACCAGTTACCACCTGTATCCTCTACTTTTGACATTTCCAGTGGATATAGAAAAAAATGGAATGTTGCCAACTAAATGCTGTCAAACCCGCATTGCTTCATACGAAATGAGGATTTTTACTTCTAACTGAATGATAGCCATGTAGATAGAGAGAATAGCCCCACTGGTTCAATCACAATCATTGCTAAGTTTTTATTTAATAAATAAGAAATTTACATTGATTCATATTGCAGGTGCCTGTTCAGAGTATCTAAAGAGTAATGATGGAGAAACGGAAGAGCCAAGAGTTCTAGGCCTAGTCATGGTACCTGGACGCCACATAGTGTCCATACAGTTAGATGACACAACACCCCCACCCAAGTATTATTATGATGAATGACATAAACAATCCTAAACTTTAGTACTTATCTTATTTTGTAAATATACATTTTAAAACCTATAAAAGGAGTTTTAAAAACGAGATATATTTTTGCAAATGTTTTGCTTATAAGAATATCAGCCATGCTGAGCTTGACTGATATTATCCTCCCCCTCCAAATAAGCAGAAAGCTTGTGTTAGGAGTGGTTAACAACGGGTGACGATTGAACATGCAAAATTATTAATTTTCAGTATGCACCTTAAACTGTTGGGTCATCATACTAATATTATTAATGCGAGTGTGTGTTGGTTTGCCTTCAATCACGCCACAACAGAGCTACGGATCGACGTGATTTTTTGCATGGGTATAGTTGAGGACATGGAAAGTGACATCTAAGGCTACTTTTTATCCCAGAAAATCAGAGTTCCCTATGGATTTTAAAAATTAAATCCACGCAAAATAGCTGGCTTCAGCTAGGCTATAAACTATAACTAATCTGTTTAAAATCTGAACTAAATTGACAGGTCTAAATGTCGTGATATCCTTTTCATTATTATTCTCCATACGGAAAAGAATAGCACTATTATAGATTTAGATCTGTCTATTTACACTAGCGGCACGCTATGATGGCCGGTTTGACGTTTGTCCGCTCATGAAGTTCCGTATTAATTGATAACGACTTTGAAGGAAATAATTGTATTACTTTATTGACGATAGTGATGTGCAGAGATTCATAAATTTTATCGAATGTAGTTTTAGGTTTAGGACTCAAAATTTATTTATTAAATTGATTTCTAAAATGTATACAAGTGTAGAAAAATCAGTTTGCACCATTTAAGGGGTGAATGTACTTGTGAATATGAACAATTTTCACTATGTGGACAAACCTCTGAAATCGCAAAAAAATATCAGCTGTTTCATACAAAAGGTAAAATTTTTATTTTTATATGATATATACCACAACTCGGCATTTGGTTTTCTAAATTGAAAATTTTTAAAAATGGAATCTAATACGATCGTCACATAGGATCGCTGGCTAGCACAACTACTACCTCCGGCAAACTCGCGTCAATGCTCAATGCAAAACAAAGCAGTTTCGAATTGACGTTGCTTCGAAAAGTATAAACTGTCAGTGCAATGCGATTGTGATATAGTTTTGACCTGGCTTTGGATTTCAAATATTGTTACTGCATTACTGTTGACCCTTGCTCGTTAATTTGGACTCTGTTCAAGCCCTTTGTTGTGGATTTCGTCGATATGACCGAACGTACGCAGAGAACTGTTCTAAATAGTCAGACACGTGAGTTCGTAATACGCCTTCGTAACTATTTCGATCGTGAAGCTCAAAATGGAGGGCCAATTTTACCTATAACGTCAGTGGTTGAACGCGTAGCTGATGCGCTTAATATTGGACAACGAACTGTTAGACGGATAACTAAAAAAAAATATGGCGAGACTGGCACAGAAGAAAATAAACTTCACACACCAAAAAAGAGAAAACGAGCAAAACCAGTCGTAGGCATCGATAGCTTTGATGCCGATGCTATCCGAAGACATGTTTACGGCTACTATTTACAGAAGGAGTATCCAACAAGAAAAAAGTTGGTGCATTCACTGAAGGAAGCTGGATTATTCTTCGGTGGGGAAAGTTCTTTAACGAAGATTTTGAAGACCATTGGATTTCGATACAAAAAATGTAACAAACGCAAAATATTGATGGAAAGATTTGATATAGCGATGGCAAGGTATACTTTTTTACGGCAAGTGAAAGAAATCAAAAATTGGCAAAATGTTGTGTTCTTGGATGAAACATGGCTTAATGCTAACCATACTGTAGGCCGTTCTTGGAACGATGACACAGCAGCATCTACTTCCAAAGTTCCTGTAGGAAAAGGATCGCGACTTATAATTAATTTGTCACGCCGGAACCATCAACGGGTTTGTCGAAGGTTCTCTCATGGCTTTTGCGTCAAAAACCACTGGAGACTATCATGAAGACATGAATGGAGAAAAGTTTACTGAATGGTTTACCTCAATGTTGTGTAGCCTCCCTGAACCATCTATTATAATTATGGACAACGCCCCATACCACTCGATGCAAATTGACAAGCCACCTGCCCAATCCCAAAAGAAAGCTGATATCGTCGCATGGCTTCGTAAAAATGGCGTAGATGCAAACATGAATATGTTAAAAGCGGAATTAGTACGTCTTTTAAAAGAAAACAAACCAACCAAGATCCGATACGTCATTGACGAAATAGCATTAGAAAATGGGCACAGAGTTATACGGTTACCGCCTTACCATTGTGAGTATAATGCGATTGAGTTGGTGTGGGCTCAAATTAAGGGATATGCTGCAAGACACAATACAGAACCCCCATTTACCACAAAAAAAATGCTAAAATTATTAGAAGAAGCTTGTGAACATGTGACTAAAGGAGACTGGGAAAAGGTTATGAATAGAACTGTTAAATTAATAAGGGAAGATTATGAAAGAGATGTGAAAATAGATAATATTATAGAAAACGAACATATAATTATTAATGTAGGTGATGATAGCAGTGACGACAGTGAAAATAGTAGTATGGACGAATCTGATTAATTATGGCCTTTTGTGGCACCTTTTTTGGTATCTTTTGTATTCATATGTTTCTTGTGTGCATATAAAGTATGTATATTCATTTTCATTCAAATATTCAGTTCGTTCAAATAAATTAAATAAACATATACATTTTTGTTTTATTAAACCTATTTAATCAGGTACAAAAACAAAACTTAATTGTTTTTTGTTCGAGAATAAATTGACATTCCACATCACTATTGTAATGTGTCAAACCGGCCATCATAGCGTGCCGCTAGTGTAGTGTGTATAACAGAATTAACAGGAACCAATGAAAAAGAGAATGAGATTTCACATAACTGATTTATTCAAATTGTATAATAATTGTTTTAACACATTAACTTCAAGATATATATTTTTAGAATCATTAGCAAAAGGATTCAATTCATCACATTTACTTGTACCAACAGAATCAATAAAATTTAACAAATCATTGCAAATATTTTTGATGCTTACTTTAGGCTCTATTAATTTTGCAAACAAAAATTCTTCTTTTAAAATTTCATTTAAACAAATAAATGGGTGTTTTGCATTATATTGATTAGTTAGTCTTTTGTAAAATGTTGCACTCAAATTCCTTATATCTTCGTCTTCATCTTGCAGAAGTATAATAGCAGATTTAATTGCGTTGATTTTAATGTTATCTGAAAATCTTGTGAACGTAAACGCAAGTTCATTGTTAGCCATTGCTGCTATAAATCTCATATCAATATCATTATTTTCAGGGTTACACAGCATAAATATTTTTCGTGAGAGTATTAATAAGTTTTCATTGTCTCCCTGTACAACAAAGAGCCTTGTTGCAAATGGAATCATATATCTTGTCTTATAAGAAACTTCACAGCATGAATGTTTTTGTAAGTAACAACTAGAGATTACCTGCATGTTAGAATGTATTCTTTGAGATATGTAATATAGTGTTTTCCATAACACAGACGTTTTTGTCTTTGTGTTAGAAGACAACAAAATTTTACTCACATCTAAAAGGACAATTTCAGGTACCTTTTCATACCTTTTTATGTTTTGGACAATAATTTCACAGTACATTTCGAAATCATAACTATTTAGTAGTAATGGCATAACGTCAGGTAGAATGTCCCATGGCATGCTATTTAAACATTTTCTAATTTGTTCATTAATCCAAAGAGAGGCACCAGGTTGATGTTGTTTGGATTTTTCTTGGACTAAAATATTTTTAATCATATCTACAGTTACTTCTCGAATTTCTTCTGTAAACAATTTGTCTAAACTCCATAGACATACATAAGAAATATGTCTATTCATCAAAATTTTACAATATTTATTTTTAATATTATCTAGATGATTTTTATGTGATTCTACATGTGAATAGACTTTATAACAATTTCCAATTACCATAAAAATTCCATGGAGATGATTTTCTGAAGTGATTATCACTTTTGAAATAGCATTCAGTATTATTTCAAATGAGTAAATATTTAAAATTAATTTAGATGTAAGCCTTCTTACAGTATAAATTGGACTTCCCAAAAGGGCAAAAGTATTCGGTAATAAATTCATATCAGAGTTCTTTTGCTCTTCTAAATCATACGAAAAATTGTACCTTAGTGCAATATTCGCCAATGTATTCAATATTGGTACCAAATTGGAGTGTCCTTGAATGATATCTTGATAACTGTCATATTTTAATTGTCTTATCATAGAATCCCACAGTTTTATAGAATGGGTTCTGAATTCATCACAGGCTACTGATGATATTATTTCATCATCTGTCCCAGAGGGCTTCTTTTGTCCAATTAATTTTGGAATCAAAGCTCCATACAACTGCAATGCTGCATTTCTGAAACAGTCAAAGTAATAACAAAAATCCTTAACTTTTATTTGACTTGCATAGATCAATAGAATAGGATATTAATATTTTTAGTCAAATAGACTTTACAAAGTGCTTTCGAATCATTAAATGAATCTACCATCAACGAATTAAATGTACATAGTAGAGTTTACAAACGTGGTTACCTTATTTGCCAGTGGGAATTTGTAAGATTACCAAATGCTATTTCGGCTAATTCTGCAGAATAATACATCATGTCAGATGCTAAACTGCTGTCAGTAACAATTCTTGTTAGGAAGTGAATATAGATAGCTTTGGGCAAATCCTTTTCATCCTCATCTATTTGATGCCAATCACAAGGTCCTTGTGAAGTATTGCAGGCATTTAGTATAGTTTTCATAAAATAATGAAACAAGGGCTGAAAAATAAAAAATAACACTTAGCTTATATTAAGTTTAATGCTAAATGATGTACAAAGAAATTTTATAACTTACTTTGCCTTTTTTGGCATCGTTGCTTACTATTCTGTGTATCATTATAGACAGACCGGCGCCTCGTCTGGTAACAGACGACATTTTATTTGTTTCATGTAGAAGTTCATTTAATTTTTTTTGCAATAAAGACAAGGGTAATTTTGATACTTTAGATTCAATTTTTGCTGATGTTAAATATCTAATACCTTGACCTGTTAAGAAATAAGCCATTTATGACATTTATTTTGGAATTATTTTGGAAAGAATATAAAATCAAGTTCAAGATATTTACCAAGTGAAGCACCAGCTGCCTCTATTGCTCCTTTATGCCTCGACGTTTCAAGGACATGTGCAATAATATTTAAACTTTCTTCACAAAGTTTAACATTTTCTTTGTTGTGTTGGATAAGTATTGCGGCTAATTCACAAGATGCCTAAAATACATATTAAAAAGATTACAAATGAAGGTACTCAGAATAAAAATTAGTTTTAAATCTCAAGACAACAAAATACCTTGACATTCAGCCACAAACAATTTAAAACGATTTGGTATAAGCCTGAAATTTTTGTTTGATCATTTGAATTTTCTTTGAAGCTAGAACTTTTTATTATGGAAATCACCATATCATTCATTTTAGAAAAGTCTGAGCTAGTGTTTGCCTCTTCTTCCCAAGCAAATTGATTAGAAATATCCTTTAAAATATTTAGCAATGTTATCATGGTTTCGAATGGCAGTACCATCTGATAAGAATATTTAATATTAGCTTCAAAAACGATTTGCAATAAACTTAAAAACGAGTGCAATTGTTTTCCTCTTGCGATTGAATCCACAACATCTATTTTAGCATTATGCTCTGCAGTAATTTCATTGTACGCGAAATTAAAAATGTCTTCAATATTGGTAAATTTCGCTTCAACTTTCTTATTTTTTATTATTATGCTAATAATAAGTCTGAAAATATTTAATCCACAACTAATCTCAAAGAAAAATTTATTTTGAATGCATTTCAAACTCTCTTCTATTAAATGGTTCATTGTTATTGTATCGCTTATATCTGGTAAATAAAATTCTAACAATAACTGGAGAACAGAGTCATGTACATCAGATGCAGGATCTTTCAATAAACTTATAAGCTTCATAATATAATCCCTTGAATGCTGTAACCAGTGTCCACTTTCTTTCAAATATGTAACTAAGGAATAATTCATTTCTCTAGTTTGTTTCTGCTTCCTTCTTGGTACTTCATTAAAATGTTTCAAAATTAAGTAAGTAATTTTGACAGTTGTTATTTTCCGTTGATAATTCCCATTAAAGTTTAAAGATTCAATGACCAAAATTTGCAAATTTTCGCAAAAATTTTGCAAATTATAATGGGCTTCCTTGTTGGTGTCGTTTTTATAATAATTTAAAAATGAAGTATGCAAAGTTACAAAGAAGTTAGCTAAGCTGTTTAATGCACTTAATCTTAGTACAGTACTGTCTGAGTTTACATTGTTCTGTAGGAACTTTAAAACTTTTTGAAATTCAATTTCTGATGGTAAACTCTTTTTGTGAGATACACAAATAATTTCAAATGCCAACATCCTTGTATGTGCACTATTATGTTCTAGACTGCTAAGCACCATATTTTCTTGATCAGTATACTCTGATACAGACCATGTCTTCTCAACCAAACCAAGCTTATTAGCTTGTTTTAAAACAGATATACAACTATAAAGTTTCAACTTGGTCTCAGCACTATTCTGAAGCTCTTTTATAAGAACTTCTGCCAGTGTTGGAAATTTCTTAAAAGTTGTCAAACACCAGTAGTTACTGAAATTTTCAATTGCTTTAAATGATAATCCAGTTAATATTTTTATAACATCACCTAGAAATAATGTTATCCAACTATTTTCTGAATGTAGTTTTTTCAGTATTGAATAATACATATCAGCCCCAGCTGAAACCAGTCCTGGATTATTTAAACTGTGTGTCAAACCATGAATCCATTGATTTTTCATAACTAGTTCTTCAACATTAATATTACTGTGTTCAATAACCTCAGTAAGCATTAGAAACTTAGCCTTGTTCCAGTAAAATCCATTAATTTCGTTAAATACTTTTTCATACATATCATTGTCAAAAACCAATAACAACATTTGGAATAATATTCTGTTTAAATTTCTCACCCCAGTAATAGGATTTTCCCAATTGTGATTAATTAAATTAAGCAGCTTTATTTTCTTTTCTGTGTTGAATAAAATATCTTGGAATGGTGTCTCAATGACTTTTTTAAATGCAGTCATGGTTTTAAAAACTATAAATGTGTGTTGAGAGTAATCATTGGCCATTAGCATCATTAGATCAAATGTTGCTTTTAATAGACCTTCTAATTCTTGATGAGGTTCATCTGTTTGTTGCAAAAGATATGAAGACTGAAAAATGCCATAACATAATGATACTGCTACAGAAGTATTACTTTTGTCATCACATTTTTCTCTTGTTGACTTTATTTCATGGTTTACAATTTGTAAGGCATTGTTCAAATACACATCTTGTCTTTTTGAATTGCTCAATACAGTATAGAAACAAGTAGCGCAAAGCAATTGATCATCAAATTCTGGGAGTTCAAAGATCAGATGATCCCATAGTTTTGCTAAGATTTTAGAATAATTTTCTTCAAAATTCTCAGTTAAATTGTTAGTTTTCTTGACAATCAGCATTACTTCCTGCAATTTAATAAAAATTTTACATCTTTTAATATTTTATCTACAATCTACAGAAGCAGAATGAAAAGTGCATTAATTGATTCCTTAGTTTTACAACATAGTTAGACTTAATGTTAGAGTTGTAATTTTAGAACATTGTTATTTTCGTAAGAGAGAGACATATTTTGATAGTTGAAGTTTAAATTATAGAAAAGAAGTAATATATATCTTACATTCTAAACTCACCATACTTATGCCTACAATATTGTACCTATTTCAAAAGATTCAGGTAGGTTTAAAAAAAAATCGGCCAAGTGCGAGTCGGGCCTCGCTCTTTTAGGGTTCCGTTAAAAAAAATTAAATTAAAACATTTCCATGTACCCATGGAAATATTTTAATTTAATTTTTTTAATTTAATTTAATTTTTATTATTTGTTGTTATAGCGGCAATAGAAATACATAATATGTGAAAATTTCATCTGTCTAACTATTACGGTTTACGAGATACAGCCCGCTGACAGACGGACGGACGGACGGACAGCGTAGGCTTAGTAATAGGGTCCTGTTGGTACCCTTTGGGTACGGAACCCTAAAAAGCCGGCCAAGTGCGAGTCGGACTCGCGCACCGAGGGTTCCATACTCCAAAAGTAAAAATAAAACAATAATATTATATTAATTTGCTTATTTATCGTTAACTTTGTAGAGGTTTATTGTTAATATAAAAAAAACTATGCTAGTTAGAGCGTTGGTTTTATTTTTCCTGTAAAATATACATAAACCTCTATTGACCATAATTATTTCAGATTTTTCGATTGGTAACCTTCGGAGATAGGGGGGGGGGGGCGGTATTTTTTTCGACATTTTGGCAGATTAATCAGAAACTATTATATCTAGAAATAAATAAAAAACTGTTTTAGAATGCACAAGTAAAGGCCTTTCATATGATACCCCACTCGGTATAATTATTTTACTTTGAAATTTCAAACCTCTGATTTTCCCCCTTTTTTTATTAAACTAAAATAATTTTCGCGTTGATTTTATTTTTCCTGTAAAATATACATAAACCTCTATTGACCATAATTATTTCAGATTTTTCTATTGGTAAACTTCGGAGATAGGGGGGGGGGGGGGGAAGGGTATTTTTTTCGACATTTTGGCCGATTACTCAAAAACTATTATATATAGAAATAAATAAAAAACTGTTTTAGAATGCACAAGTAAAGGCCTTTCATATGATACCCCACTCAGTATAGTTATCTTACTTTGAAATTTCAAACCCCCGATTTTCCCCCTTTTTTAATCAAACTAAAATAATTTTCGCGTTGCTTTTATTTTTCTTTTTCCTGTAAAATATACATAAACTTCTATTGACCATAATTATTTCAGATTTTTCGATTTGTAAACATCAGAGATAAGGGGGGGGGGGGGGGTGAACAGTATTTTTTTCGACATTTTGGCCGATTACTCAGAAACTATTATATATAGAAATAAATAAAAATCTGTTTTAGAATGCACAAGTAAAGGCCTTTCATATGATACCCCACTCAGTATAGTTATCTTACTTTGAAATTTCAAACCCCCGATTTTCCCCCTTTTTTAATCAAACTAAAATAATTTTCGCGTTGCTTTTATTTTTCCTGTAAAATATACATAAACCTCTATTGACCATAATTATTTCAGATTTTTCAATTGGTAAACTTTGGAGATAAGGGGGGGGGGGAGGGAACGGTATTTTTTTTCGACATTTTGGCCGATTAATCAAAAACTATTATATATAGAAATAAATAAAAAACTGTTTTAGAATGCACAAGTAAAGGCCTTTCATATGATACCCCACTCGATATAGTTATTTTACTTTGAAATTTCAAACCCCCGATTTTCCCCCTTTTTTTATTAAAACTAAAAATAATTTTCGATTTTTCTTTATTCCAATGATGTTGGGCCACTATTATACACATCTATGCCAAATTTCATGTCGATAGCTTTAATAGTTACTGAAATAATCGACTGTGACAGACGGACGGACGGACGGAGAAAGTCTCACCATAAGGGTTCCATTTTTACCATTTCGGTATGGAACCCTAATTACTTTTTGCACAAAGGAGATTTCGAAAATCTCCTTTTCGCTCCTTATTCCTAGGAGGAATATTCCTAAACACTATTTATCATAGTAGTATTTATAGATAAAATAATTATTATAATTAACAAATTGTGTTGTGTACCTGTAAGTTCTCTGATCTAATTTCATCAGAACCCACATTGAGTTTTAGAATGATATTCTCCAAAAGGTCCATATTTACTGTTGCCTGTAAATAATGATAGCTGTCTTAAACTTTAAATGGTATGACAGTATGTTGAAGATAATAAAATGTTTCTAAATACCTTTTTTATATTAAAGTTTTGACATTCCTATATCCTAATGAATCCTTAGATTTATTAATATATTATATAATCATTAATTGAGAAATAAAAAAATAAAAGCCAATTTGAAATAAAAACAATTTACTTCACTAAATAAATAAACTATATTTACAATCACAATTAAATTACTTATAGTAATTATTTGCTGTCTTTAATGGGATCAAAACCCTCTTTTTGCATCTTTTGTTTAAATAAATCATAGTCTCGCTTTCTATCGAAATGGGTGACCCATTTTGGTGGACACGATTTTTCGAATATTCTCCTAAGCTCAGCGCATACTTTAGGCTTTAGTGAATTGTCTTTTATATTTTGATCGTCTAAACATTCCCAGTAACGGTCTCTAGAATCCCAACAAATCTTTCGTTGTTGTTTATCAGGAAACGACATCTTTGATAGGCTATGGTACCTAAAATGGAAAGTACCCAGTAAGTAATTATACCCATTGTTTTTTATTGTGTAAAAAGCAAAGTGATAATGTAATCAGGTTTTTTGTAGCTATGAAATGTGTAGAGCAGAACTCGATCTTTAAATTCGTGAAACTAACGTCTTCTAAATAATTCTAATTGTGATTGATTTAAATGTAATGGCACTTACTTTTGTTTCAAATAATTGGATCCTGTTTCAAGTTTTGATTCAGCTAATGAAATTAGCGTCTTTGTAACTATTCGAGTAAAATAACCTCGCAGAATTGTAACTCAAGGACGGATGTTGGATTACGGGAGATTACGGATACTTCTTGACAATTGACAAATGTCAATGTCGAGTTGACATTGTCAACATCACAGACGAACAGCAATAATTATTTAATCAGTAATGCTACGCTCACACTCCGAAACTTTTCGCCACGAGCAACATTTATTAAAGATAGAGTTAAGTAGGAATAGATACAATAGAATAACCTGTAATAAAATTTGCAACTGCGAATACTCGTCGAAAATAACGATACTTACGTTTCCCACAGCTTAAAACTCAAGCTTAGGTACAATAATTCGTATATGCTTAGCAACTTTTTACCTAAATGTGACCTAAGGTCCTTTATTTTATAAGGACAAAGTATCGGAAAGTCTCCCCGAAAAGTTGGCCCTCATGAACTCTACGTCTGACAGAACTGCAATCAAGTATTGCGGACTTCCTATAAATAAAACACCTATAAAACTAAAGTAGGTCTTTATCAACCTATAGACGTCCACTGCTGGACAAAGGTCTCCTGCATGGACTTCCACAGGCTTCGGTCTTGCGCCGCTTGAATCCAGCGGCTCTCTGCGACTCGTTTGATGTCGGTCCATCTAGTGGGGGGTCTGCCAACACTGCGTGTTCCGGTGCGGGGTCGCCACTCCAGCACCTTGGGACCCCAACGACCATCAGCTCTTCGAACTATGTGCCCAGCCCATTTCCACTTCAGTTACGCAACGCGCTGAGCTATGTCGGTGACTTTGGTTCTCCTACGGATCTCCTCATTTCTGATTTGATCTCGCAGGGATATACCGAGCATAGCTCTCTCCATCGCTCGCTGAGTGACCCTGAGCCTTCTTATGAGGCCCATAGTTAGCGACCATGTCTCGGATCCGTAAGTCATCACTGGCAACACGCACTGTTCGAAGACTTTAGTCTTCAGGCACTGAGGGATTTTGGACTAGAAGACATCTGGGAGCTTCCCGAACGCTACCCAGCCGAGTTGGATTCGGCGGTTAATCTCTTTCTCGAAATTGGACCTACCTAGCTGGACTGTATGTCCCAGGTATATATACCTATCCTCGTCTACAGTTTCGAGTGCAGAGTTCTCAACGATTACTGGGTGGAGCGGAGCATGAGCATCGGCCATGATTTTCGTCTTGCTCATGTTCATTTGTAAAGTAGGTACTAAATTGTAACTTTTATGTAGACACAAAGACCTTCTCTCGAGGGACGAGTCTCGTCCTTAGCTCTCGTCGCCGCCGTCGTCAACCAATAGACTATATTAGAGGTCAGACCACACTCCACAGCTGGCTTTATTATATTTAGCTCTCTTGGGTGGGTAGGTACGTTACCTACTTGTATCTATACTACGGTGCACGGTGCAGTGCTTCTAACTCAAAGCCAGCGCCAGAGCAGTAATAATAGTGTATTATCCATAGGCTTAGAATGTACAAGACCAACAGTGACAGATTAATGGTGTTACAAAAAATGAAATGTAAATGTGTGCGTGAAATAGTGTTGTCTTGACTCTAGCATAGTATTATCGATAGTACTGGCGAAATCATAGGACACTAATGAGTTAGTTTAACGAAGTGAAATAAAAAGTATCTAAAATTTTAAAAAATCAAATACATTTCAAATACACAAATAGCAAAAAAGCTAAAGCTAGGTAACAAATTATTTATTAATGAAATGACTTGGTGCAGCTAGTATGAAATAAGCGATTGATAACCTATATGTACATCACGTTGTCAAGAATATCCCACAAATTATAAATGCGTAAGTATGGATGTTTCTGTGTGTGTGTGTTTTTATTACCTCTTTACACCTAAACGGCTAAACGATTGTAAAAGTATAGCAAGTAGTCCGACTCCAAACAAAAGAACCTACGCGGTTTGTGTGTGCGGCGCGTACGTACGCATGCACACACGAAATCTCGGACTCGCTCGACCTCCACGGGACGCACTTCGTTGTCGGGCTGTTGTGTTTAGCACGATGTAGGTATTTATTTTCCTAAACACCGTGAGTTGGACTATTTGCTATATTTTTACTATGGCTGAACCGTTTGAGCTGAAATTTGGTATGTAGATAGCTTAGACCCTGGAATAACACATAGGCTACTTTTCATTGGGCTAAACCGCTGGACAAAGCTAGTTGACTATAAGTTTGAGATCTATAGATGGATCTCTCACTCAGCTCTGACTCAAGACTGAGTTAAAACGAGACAGATTTATGTCAGGATGTATTTTGTGTCTCATCTTAACTCTATCTTGAATCTTGAGCAGAGCCAGAGTTCGATCTATAGATCTCAGCCTTAGAGTCAACCTGTCTACTTTTCGATTCTATCATTTTTGTATTTCAAAAGTGTATGGGATGTAAAATAAAAATTATTTAAAAAAAAGTTAAAATCCAATGCATTTATTGTAAGTAGGCAATGCAGTACTTAAAAGTCAAAACTACGTCTCATCATCACAAAATAAAAATAAAACTTATCATATAAATAAAACAAAATTAACAAGATCCCATATAACATTCACACATAGTGACATAATTTGTATCAAAAAAATCATGTCTACGTAAAAAAATATTTTACTATTGGGTTGGCACAAAAGTAATGGGACACTTGGTTTATGTTTAACATAATATTATATTAATATATATTTTGTTCCTTTGCATGAAGCATTTGGATTCAAAATGTTTACTACAAACAGTAGAGTTCTTATTTGGAGTCCAGGAGCCCCTATTTATAATCCGTAACCATTTATCACGTAGCAAAGAATTGCTTGGAAACCTGTAAGAACATAACATTATAAATATTATGAGATACATGTAGTTATTAATTATTTAAACCCCTTAAATAAGATTTTTTTAATATTTCGAAAGAAAGCTATTAAAACAGAGAGGTTTTTAAAAAAATCTGCCTGAAAATATAAACTATAATTTTTTTGAGAAATAGAGCAATTTTTGGGATTTTTCATAAAAAATACCGAAAGTTAATTTTCCGCCTCAATTGTTTTAAAGGGTGCAAGTAGATTTAATTTGACTAATTACAATAATACTTTGATATAATGAAGTGACAAGTTAATAAAAATTAATAGTAAATATGGCGCTCAATTCATAGCTAACGACCTCCTCGATAAGGACTTAATAGAGTAATGTACAGAATTACTTGTAACCCTGTATATGAAATCTAAGTCACGCCAAATAAAATAAAAATTAGGGAAAATATTTAATTACTTTTACTGGAAAGTATATTATACTTGACATATGTCTATGAGCAATCACGTCAAACCTACCGGAAGACACGATTATCGACTATCGATACTTATGATGTCATCACTTTGTCAATCCCTACCGTAACCAAACATTTTTAAGTTTTACACAAAATATCCAAAAATTCTTCATTTAGCAATGTAATTTGATGATAAGTCTTAAGGGAAAACTATTATCTAAGCTTTCAATATTATTTTGCCTCATTTTCAAACAAAAAATGACGAAATAATGATTATGAACAATTCAGTAAAAATAGTCAGTAATTACCTGTGAAACATGTATTTATGCGGGTTATTACGTCTTGTAACGTCACATTCACTCACTGAACAAGACACCATGGTGGTAGAACAAAGATTTTACGTTTTAATCGTAAAATTATTAAATAAATACACAAAATTCACCTCGACTTGGAACAGGCCGGGACGCTATGGCCTCACTCGCGTAAAAAATGGTCATAACGGCATCTTGTTTCGCTATCTCTTTTTCGCTCGCGGCAGTGTGTATTAATTAAATACCTCTCGCTCCCACGCTTTGTCAGTCTTTTGAGCGTAGCGAAAAAATCTAAGTCTATGGTATTATCTATGAGTGTAGTGTTTACCTACGCCTAGCCTAAGAGCTTCGAGGAGAGAAATGAAAAAACTTTTATTTTATTAATTTATTATAGTTAAAATATTCTTTATCAAGTTGGTTGTCCTTTGTATTTTGTTTAAAGTAAAGAAATGAAAGTGCCTTATTTTTTGTTGTTTAATCATTTCCTTTAATAATTTTGTGACCATTTCGATTCCTGATTGACTGCATAATTCCTTTAGTGTATCTCCCTTAACTTGAACTTTGCACAGCTTCACAAAACCTTCTAATTCTTGCCCATTTTCGAATGGAAATATTCCCGGAATTATAGGCACGTCTACACCATTTTCTTTGCAATTCAATACAAACTTTATGAAAGTGCTGCACTCGAAAAATGCCTGTGTTAATATAAAGTCAACTCCACATGTCACTTTTTCTTTAAGTTGCAAAATATTTTCATCTCGATCAGGAAAACCAGCGACACCGATACAAAAATAATTTCCGGTGCGTTTTCGTATGTAAATTATCATGTCTTGGCTGCATCTGAAGTCCGAATTATCGGAGTTAAAATTTTCTGAAATTAAAACATTACATAGGTACTTACTTAAATACCTCAGTTTAGCAGTTTTTAAGAAGTTACAAATCCATTACTACACGTCCGATTCAAGTAAGTGCTACCCCGCACCGCATCTCAAGTCAGACCCACTTAGTAAGTAGGTACTGACAGCAACGTACTGCTCTCGATAGTCTAGTCTGCTGTAGGTACTCTGTACCGTGGTCCGTGCTTGAATCGGACGTATCAACATGAAACTTACCTCCTAATATGATAAATAGATTACAAATTCCTATTTCTTTCAGTAGCAGCAATAAGTCATCCAAATAATCCTTCCCCAAATTACAGCAAGAAATATGCAACAATACATTTCTTCCTTGGGCTCTTAAATATTTCGCTAATTTCAAAGGTGGTATATCTAAATTCTTACACTCGTGAATTTGTGCGTGCCATGTTATAGAAAAGAATGCAGGTTCCAAATCCAAACTTTCCAATTCCTGTTCCTTTAAATCGGGCGTTACTTCGAACGAATATGAGATTCCTTCTTCATTATTAATTATTTCAGTTATTTTTCCCACCATTATTAATTAATGCGTTTGAACACCCGGTTCCTTTTACATAGAATAGGTCGATACGTTACAAGGTCAATTACGAATGTGTTTGAGTTATAGTTTGTTTCATGATTCTCGAAAGTAGATAAGGTTGTTATTACTTAAATGATAAACTTAAGGGGACGCAAGCCAGTACTTTCTTCATACAAACGTAGATGAGTGATTACTACATTATTTGATATTGTACGCTCAAAACTAAGTATTATGTCGATTTGCCTCGTCATTATCTAGGTTTATTGATATATAAAATAGTGAAAAAAATATACGCTAAAAAGTTACGAGCCTCGAAAGATCGTCATTTTCACACTAAATTTATGACTAGTTTTGGCGCAAATAAATAACATTGGAGTATGAAAATTCCAAAAAAAATTATCATTGGACATAGTTTATTTATTCATCAGTTCAAATAACTTTACTTTGTAAACATACATTTAGTAGTTTTTTCTCAAAAACACTTTTCCCAAACGACTGTTCATCCCTATTCGCGCGCTTGATTTCGGTGTAAATTATCGCGCCTCTCACCCGACACGGAGCGGGAGCGGGACGGTAGCACGGAAGAATGCGCGCATGCACTCGCTACACTGAGTCTATCTCTTTCTCACACAATGTTAGGTGAAATAGCAAGCAGGTTACCCACGTGCGTCGGCAACTTCGTTTGCGCATACTGAGCCCCCTTAAGGATGATTATACGGGTCTGCCCGCGAAATTCAAATTTAATGTGGTTTTTCGCAATTTGTAAACTAATACGACAAAGTAGGCTTATGGCATTCTAATTGCGCCAATGGCAGTGTGATCTTCACAGGTTTATATAAAAATCTTTACTTGAAAGTGTTCCGTATAAGAAATTAGTCAGAATATCGAGTTGGACGTGAGTCTACACACAAATTGGTCGATATTCTGACAAATTTTTTAAACTGGACACTTTCAAGTAAAGATTTTTTTCTAAACCTGTGAAGATGATACTGCTACTGGCGCAATTAGAATGCTTACTTTGAATACTTTGACGTATTAGTTTACAAATTGCGAAAAACCAAATTAAATTTGAATTTCGCGGGCAGACCCGTATAATCCACCTTAACGTATTTTTAGGCTAGTACTACTAATGATAATAATTTATAATGAGCTATTTGTTTGTTTTATTTATCGTGCCTTATGTTCTACTAAAGTACTACTATTATGTACCTATTCTGTGACTAAAGAGGTAAGGAGGTAACCCACATCAAGCAAAAAATATAATAAATCTTCCTGAACGAATTCGGCCACGGTGGGCTCTCCTATACAACCTGCATAAGAGATACAGTTCACGAGTGTGTGCTCAAACAAGGGTGCACCCTATTACTTCACTGCTAAATAGTAATTCTAGTAGGTACCTATAATCTAGTAGTGCTAACTTTACTGTATGCGACACGATATTATCTTAATTCGATTCTTGAGTTTGCGTTGATGTGTTATGAATTAAGAAATCAACGACCCACTTTAAAATGTAGGTACTAATAATATGTGTGTAGGTAATAAAAATAATGTAGATAATAAAAGATAGACGAAATTAGTGAATTATTGTATTTTTGAAATGTCTAAGTTATTTAAATTGTTACAAACATTTTTAGTTGTTCATGGCAGTATCACAACCGAAACAGCGTTAGCGGTATCTAATGCAAAAGTAGGTTCAGACTTCAGGTGCAGAAAAGTTATACGAATTAATTTATTATGAAAATTTTAAAACATCTACTGTATAATATCGTAAAATATTTGAACTTTTTTTTAGTTCAGCAATAAAAATACTTAAGTAAGTAGATATTTGAAATATTAGAAAATAAACTGCACCAAACCTACTTTACAAAATTATAATATCAATAGTCTTGAATACTTGTGGTGTAATAATTTATGTACCAAAAATTACAAGCTCACTTAGCCCCACGACACGATGTATCATATAATAATTTATACCAATAAAATTAATCGAAGACTAAACAGATGGTTCAGAAGCGGAATGTGATAAGGCCTTAATCCTGAAATACATGTTATATAAAATTAGCTACAGATCTATTTAACTATAAATAAACGCGATTAACATGAATTCTATTTTAATTATGACGGAATTATAATACAGTGGCAATATTTCTAGTTGTGTAAAAGCTTCCAAACACCTAAGCTACGTTCGCCTAAGTAATAATAATAATTTAAACCTACTAAATTGTTACCTACATTCTTCTTACGTATGTAAGTTATTGTTTTTGTTCGATAAAGCTTCGTACATCATTAACGGTTATATGAATTAATATGTCTACTAAAAGTAACTAACTACCCAATTATTGGCACTTTAAACAATACGATACAAAAAACTCAAATGTATTTAGCACAGACATTTTTGATTATCGGTATTTATTAAGTATACTGTAGAAATTAATACTTAATATTTTTTTTAATCTGACCCAAATACACCTTTTGAAACATACCTAAGTTTAGAGTACCAATACATCGGGGGGTGACAAAAATTAAAAAATTAAGTCGCACTCGGGGACTGCCGCGATAAAGCTATTGCATAGCATTTTTTATCAACTTATGCAATTATAATATTTAAGTATGCAATATTTTTTTTTTGCATGATAAAAATTATGCAAAAAAAAATTAAAAACAAACAAACAAGAAAAGCGCACTGTCACTACTTCGCGAGTGAGATTCGAACCTGCGACATCATACACCATACGGTAAAGAAAGCGGCCGCTCGCCCACTGCGCCAAACAGAGCTACTAATTGTGAACCTCTAAAATGTTGAACGCTTACTGAACGACGGTGTTAGGTTTATTTTTGTCACGGAATTTCTTGATTCGGTCGCCGCGCTCAAACTGTTTGTCCTAGTTCAAAGCCCGCGATAAAAGCTATGCAATAGCTTAATAATTCCCCTACCTATTTGTTTTGATGAACCAATTAGTAAGTTTTGTATTCCTTGAAAAACATTTCCATAAAATAAATACCTAGGCACTTAATCAGAGGAATCGGTTTCGGTCAGCACTCAGCAAGTTTTCGTCTACACTATCGGATCTGCAAAATCAGACTGTTAATTGAATCAAATTAAAAAGTAGATAAGTAATAATAATTATACTTAGTAATTTTAAGAAAGTCAGTATATGGCGACTTACTTGCACTGACATATTATGATTCATGCACAGAATTAGCATACATGTCCGATTATCGAAAATTTGCTTGAATTCTAAATAAGATAATCTAGAAATAGGACTACATATGTATTATTGCATTTTGTGGGAAATATGCGGCATATATTACCTACTTATTAACATATTTTCGCATTTTGTTGATTTCTAACATCACCTTAATATAAGAACTTTTAAAAAAATTGATATGTTCGCTTATAAAACCGGGGTTTGAATGGCAACGTTTGCGATAAACTACGGGATAAATTTAAATATTACGGGATTAAAAAAAACTGTTTTCAGGCATTTTTAGGGGTTGATTAAGGAGATTTTCTTATAACATTTCATTATTTTCAGTATTAATTTTAGTAGATGAGTTGCCCGTTGCCACCGATCTGAATTGACACTGAATTCAGTCTTGTTTTACAAAAAATACATTTATTTATTACGAGGTAGGTTTATATACAGGGACAATCTACTTGCGATAGAGACTTGAAAAGTTATACCATAGGCCCGGTACTTGATACTTTAATATCGTACCTACTCAATAAAATTTTGTTATAAATTAATAATATGACATAGGTAAATGACATTAATTTATATATTACCTAATGTCGTATTTTAAATAAAGAAAGATAAAATTATTGGATATTGAGTATTTTTGATATATAGATATGTGTATGAATGTGAATTTTAAAGATTACTTAATACCTTTTTTTCGAAGCGCCATATCTCGATAACGAATTGACATAAAAAAAATTTGTGTAATAAAAATTGTAGGAAATTTAAAGCCCTACAAAAAAGTATAAGGAAAAAAATTCCGACCTTTTTTCCACCAAACCCCACTTTTTCCTACTTGTCGAGTGTCGACTGGACTACATCTCATGTTCCTAATAAAATAATAGGTAGATATTACATAACTGGTAACTTTGACAGTAGTAAATATCATTCGTCTATGACTGGTAAGTATCAGTTTTCAACACAGACGAATGATATTTACTACCGGTTTTCAAGTGGTACTTATGCCTTATTTTCATTTATTAAATATAGACAAATTAAATCTGTGTATTTACTTATTAAAAACATAAGTACATATTAGGTATGCACAAGTATTCATTGTCACTATCGCAATTTCAAGTTCATTAATTCATTTCAGTTTCATTTTCGCAAGTTTTTTAGTTGAACAATATTTCGATTAAGTATATGCGTAAAATTTTAACCTATTTTCATATTGTCACATTGCTTATTACTATTAGGTATAAGATATCATTTTAACAATTCTTTAGGAATCTATTGGCGAATTTCACAATAATTATACGTTATTTAGTAGTAGGTACTTATAGTAGGTACATATATAATTTTTGGAATGTTCAGAATTAAAATCATAGCATAAAATAAAGAGACCGTAACCGGACATCGAATCTGATTTAACTGTAGGAACAAAGTACATTTTGTTAAATTATTTACTAGGACGATTATTTACTTTGTTCAGAATATTTATTTTTAACACCTTGGCTACGGCCGGTCCGGCCTTTCATTATTAAGAATAAGTTTTAAATAAACATTATTATTAATGTGTACTGTTTAATCAAATTGTTTTAAATGCGCTGCTTAAATAATTTAAGTAACTAAAATCAGAGATCCATTTCTTAAAAATAATAATTATACTTACCTACTTACCTAGTGTCTTTAACAAAAAAAAACCGGCCAAGTGCGAGTCGGACTCACGCACCGAGGGTTCCGTACTCCAAAAGTAAAAGTAAAACGATAATATTATATTAATTTGCTTATTTATCGTTAACTTTGTAGAAGTTTATTGTTAATATAAAAAAACTATGCTAGTTAGAGCGTTGGTTTTATTTTTCCTGTAAAATATACATAAACCTCTATTGACCATAATTATTTCAGATTTTACGATTGGTAAACTTCGGAGATAAGGGGGGGGGGGGGGGGGGAGGTATTTTTTCGACATTTTGGCCGATTACTCAAAAACTATTACATATAGAAATAAATAAAAAACTGTTTTAGAATGCACAAGTAAAGGCCTTTCATATGATACCCCACTCGGTATAGTTATCTTACTTTGAAATTTCAAACCCCTGATTTTCCCCCTTTTTTAATCAAACTAAAATAATTTTCGCGTTGCTTTTATTTTTCTTGTAAAATATACATAAACCTCTATTGACCATAATTATTTCAGATTTTTCGATTGGTAAACTTCGGAGATAAGGGGGGGGAACGGTATTTTGTTCGACATTTTGGCCGATTACTCAAAAACTATTATAAATAAATAAAAAACTGTTTTAGAATGCTCAAGTGAAGGCCTTTCATATGATACGGCACTCGGTATAATTATTTTACTTTTAAATTTCAAACCCCCGATTTTCCCCCTTTTTTAATAAAACTAAAAATAATTTTCGATTTTTCTTTATTTCAATGATGTTGGGCCACTATTATACACAACTATGCCAAATTTCATGTCGATAGCTTTAATAGTTACTGAAATAATCGACTGTGACAGACGGACGGACGGACGGACGGAGAAAGTCTCACCATAAGGGTTCCATTTTTACCATTTTGGTACGGAACCCTAAAAACATAAGTAGGTAATAAAAGGTTAGAATTATTTTGCTATAATCCGCCAACAGAAAAAATCTGTACATAGTCAAACATACTTTCCAAGAAAGCAAAAAAGCCAAGTTCCTAATCAAGCCACCACCACTCACATGCACCACCACACAAGACTTTTACACTACTCTCGACGCACGTATCGCCCCCGACACTGGAGCATCGTATCGGGGAACTTGGCTTTCTTGCTTGGTTGGGAAGGTGAGCGGTGCTTAGCTTGTAACTGCATATTTCACCATACAGATTTTTTCTGTTGGCGGATAGCAAAATAATTGTTACCTTTTCTTGCTAATCATGAACTTCTGCAAAGTAACGCTGCTTCTGTCCAATACATACGTAGGTACCAAGGAAAGAACGTATATTTTTCAAAGTATAGGTAGGTAAGATTCGTTGGAAGGATTTAAATAAAAACAAAACACTTTCGCATTCATAATATCGCGATATTATGAATGCGATATCTACTTATGGTTAGGGCTTTGACTCCTGAAATCTTTGTATAATTCAAGCTCTGATGGCTTTAAACTCGATCTACGGATTCGTATAATAACGTGTAATAAATATGCCTTGTTTATAATCAACGGATATACAACTACAATTTTTTAACTGCTTTTAAAAACACATCGAGCGTATTATTGTGGACGTGAAGGATTATTATCAAACTGTACCTACTTACAGTCGAACTGTTAATGAACTATGGCAGTGTAGCGATCTCCCATTAGCAAGTCTAGAAATCTTTCAAGTAAAAATTCATTATATTTTATAATCTAATGTTCTGTTAGCGACAGAAAATAGTCGTATCTCTAGTTTGTCTGAACGGTTTAAAGTGGTTTAAAAATGCGTGATTATCCGGATTGAATCATGGTATCTATACTTATTACTTAAATGGACTCCATTTGTTCCGTCAACTCGAGGATTGGGCTCTCGCTCAAAGGCAGCATGTTGGTGGTAGGCGGTAGACTGTGACCTTGCCAGCTAGACTGAAATGCGCAAAATAAATATAATCAGCAGACCGATTCTGTAAAAGCTGCATCAGTCATACAATGCTACAGTCCAAAATTGGGTAATTGACTGTTATTTTTTATTTATTTAAAATAACGTTTTTAAATATTACAAGTATAACACAATGCCATTTCTCTTTTTTCAATATCTTTACTAGTCTCGGAATTATAAGCTGTGTTACTGTGAATGTATCTGTCTCTTTCTAAAACGAAATTTTCTATGGAGCGTGTATGGAGCTGGTGAATTGTGACATCACACTTCAGTAGCGCGCTCTCTGTCTAACAGGAAACTTTAAAGCTCTATAACTTATTTGTTTTTGGACCGATTTATTTTCTGTTTTTACAAATATTATTCTTACATGTTACAAAATACCCAATAATTGTAGTGATTGGCTGAATTTATCGCGTTCTTTCTGCAACAATGCATTTTAGCCAATAGCGAGAGAGTATCGGCCAATCAGAGGCGATTGCAATCGTCACACTGTAGAAAACATTTTTAGAGAATCGCACAAGTTATGGCACCTGAGGATCCCTCTATCTTTAAGTACCTATATTTTTTCTCAGGCCTTTAGAAAGAGATAAAGAATTTTTCGGTACAGCGCGCAACGATGATAATGATAATCTACTCTAGTGCTTTAAACTTCGGCCTGCTTTTCCTTTGGATCTGGCTCGAAACTTCTAACTAAATAAATATCACTCGCTTTAACCGCGAAGGAAAACATGGCGAGAAAATCTGCACGCCTTAGATTTCTCCACCCCCATAATGTCATAAAGGTCTGTCAAGTTTGAAGCCTCAATAGCCCAAAGGTTAAGGATGCAGACTGAAAACTGAAAGGTAGACGGTTCGATCCCTACCTTTTGCAATGTTGACGTTTCCACTCCTAACTAAATTATTTCCAATATTTGGAGGGGAAAGAATATTAGTCAAGTTCAGCTTGGCTAATACTTATTCTTTTTAGCTTTCCAAACCGCAATTCGCCGAAGTGGTGGACTACGGCCTAACGATGAAACGTCACTTCGGTTGGGGTGTACTTAAGTCACGCAAATGCTATCTTTGACTGTGTAACGATACATGTGGCATAAATAAAATAGAATCTTATACTGCACGGGGTTTCGCACTGGCTTACTGACCTCTATAATTTTATTAATCTATGATTTAACACTGGCTGTCCCTATACAAATGACAGCTTAAATTATGGATCAATTTGAAGCGTCACATTTGACATACGAGTGTCTCTGGAACTAATAATATAGGGATGCAAGAAGTGTCAAAAAGTATCAGTTGTCAACTAGTGCACTCAATAATTTTAGTTTCTTGGACATTCGTAACTGTTAACAGCGCTAAAATGGCGCATGTAGGTCCAAAAAATATGACAACAGTCAGTCCAGTGTAAATCATAGATTAAATTAAAGAGTTCAGTGCACACATGGCCGCTAACTAGCGTCGTCTATTAAAGTTCGGCCGTTCAGAGAATGCGTTCCTGACACCTGTCAGTTAGTCCCGACAACTGTCACAAAATTATAACATTAATTGATATAATAATGTTGTTTTAATGCTCATCAATTGTTAAAACGGTAATCAACCAGCAATAATATTTTTATCGTAACTGCAACGCCATTACAAAGTTACGTCGTCAGTTCAATCGCGACGTGTCAGGAACGCATTCTCTGAACGGCCGTAGTATAGCGTCGTGAATTACTAACCTACTTACGTCACACTTACCGTAATGTACCTACCTATTTATGTATATCTATTTTTCCTTAGCTGTATTAAGGTTGAAGACAAGGGTCTGCCCGCGAAATTCAAATTTAATTTGGTTTTTCGCAATTTGTAAACTAATATGACAAAGTAGGCTTATGGCCTTCTAATTGCGCCAGTGTAATTATCATCTTCACAGGTTTATATAAAAATCTTTACTTGTAAGTGACCAGTTTAAGAAATTAATCAAAATACTGAGTTGGACGTGAGTTACTCACAAATTAGTCGATATTTTGATTAATTTCTTAAACTGGACACTTTCAAGTAAATTTTTTTATATAAACCTGTGAAGATGATACTGCCAGGCTTATGGCATCCTAATTACGACAATGGCAGTATCATCTTCACAGGTTTATATAAAAAAAATTTACTTGAAAGTGTCCAGTTTAAGAAATTAATCAAAATATCGACTAATTTGTGAGTAACTCACGTCCAACTCAGTATTTTGATTAATTTCTTAAACTGGTCACTTACAAGTAAAGATTTTTATATAAACCTGTGAAGATGATAATTACACTGGCGCAATTAGAAGGCCATAAGCCTACTTTGTCGTATTAGTTTACAAATTGCGAAAAACCAAATTAAATTTGAATTTCGCGGGCAGACCCTTGTCTTCAACCTTAAGATAAACAAATTGGAGAATCGCGTAACTGATGAACGTAGTCGGACGCTTACGACATTCTTAAGTTTTGTTGTTCACTTGTAGTACGATCTCATTGGTACGAACCAGTGGTAGACTCATCGACGATTCAAAAGCACTTGTAAAAAAGTTTATTTGAATAAAAAATATTTCTATTCTATTCTATTGTCAGTGCAGTAAGAACGTTCTATGCGCCCTGACTAGCGCGTCTACGCCTTTCTGCAAGAAACCACTTGTTTACCTTATATAAGACTGCTAAGGAAAAATAATACTTAATACGTTTTCTACATACATGCATCTATGTAATGCACTAAAAGCATAAACTATAAGGTGATAAAATAAAACAAGGAACTATTAGAAATTTAACGTTTACTTATATTTTTAAATAAAACTTGCTTCTAAGTAAAGCTATCACATCTTACATAGAATAAGTATCTATAACATTATACTTTACTTATTTAGCAAATTATAATAAAATATACAGACTTTCACAATGAAAACTAATTTCCGAACGTTATGAGGTAACTATACCTAGTACAGATATAAATAGCATATAAATTATTATGTATTTATACTAGCGGCACGCTATGATGGCCGGTTTAAAATTTATAAATTAATAAATTTTGAGTCCTAAACCTAAAACTACATTCGATAAAATTTATGAATCTCTGCACATCACTATCGTCAATAACGTAATACAATTATTTCCTTCAAAGTCGTTATCAATTAACGGAACTTCATGAGCGGACAAACGTCAAACCGGCCATCATAGCGTGCCGCTAGTGTAGTTACCTTTGGGGCTTATTAATACAATAATAAATATGTAGGAACATTATCTAGTGATGCTTGCAGTACATTTTCAAATGCAATAATTATTTAATATTATATCAACTAAATAAGTATTATTTAATTATAATACAATATTTGGCAAGTTAAATTTATAATATCGGAAACGGTCAAACTTAGAAAGAAAGTGTTTTATACGTCAGTATTAAACCAATAAATATTGATTTAACAAATTGTAATTATATATTATTTACTAAAGTTGGTATTCATTGTGAACGGAAACTGTTCGATATAATAACACCAAATTAACGAGCTTTTTATTTTAAAGCACTATTTATTGTCATGCATTCTACAGTTCATTTAAACTTGCCTTCCAATTTCATAACATACGATTACAATGAGACCAATGCTCCATCAAAAGCGGCCCTAACCTCCAACAAATAGCATCGCTAAGTATCGCTCAGCGTCGTCCATTCCATGCAATAATGTTTCATTAAAACAAGCTTATAGAAAAGGACTCAGTAAGTCCAATTGCGAGATCCTACGGCCGAACTTTCTATGCGAAAAGTATCGGCTGCAGCAAAAATATTTTCATGTCGTTTGTAGAGATAAAGTGTACGTGTCGTGGAGCGGGCTACAAAACGCGTGCAACAGTCGCCACTACCATATCTACTACTACTCCTACGTGTAGATCTACTAGTTGATCTGCTGGAATACCTGGAAACATGCCTGCGGCTGGAACAGCGTTGCGTTCCACTGGCCCGGCCACAGCGGCGCCTCCAGCGCGGGCGCACCTTCCGCCTCGCCCTCCCGCCCCTCCCGCCCCTCCCGCCGACTCAGCTCGGAGATCTGACACGCGCTCTGCAGACTGGATGGCAAGTTGGACCAATTCTCATTCCCTAACCTATCCTTGTGTATACTGATATCCATTGAACCTTGATACGTGAATTTCGCCTCGTCCTGGCTCTCCTCGCTCTTGCCCTGTATCCGATTCGGATCTTCGACTATCGCCTGGAACGCGAGTAGGTCCCTGTTCTCGGACTCCGTTAGAGGCAAGGGTGGCAGAATTTGCTGTTGCTGTGCTATTTTGTAACTTTGCTGGCGGAGCATCTGTCGCCGGCTGAGACCGACCTGTAAACTGTGCAGGGGTCCCATGTCGTGCGCTGGCAAGTTGGGCGGAGTCATCTGTTTCTGCAGCAGCTGCCGCTTCTGCTGGAATCTGTGCTGCATGAGCTGCTGCTGAAGCGGAGGTTTGCTGACTTGGGATAGAGACGCGCCGTGCGCTAGATCCGAGGTATCTTGAAACGCAGCGACCATTTTGGGACTCGCAGGCATGGGTGGAGAAGTGCTCGAGTAATTGAAGCTTTCGGGGAGACTTATTCTCTTAGGCGTAGGATTTTTCGTATCTAAATAGTGCGGGGTGAAGCTGGCTGCGAACTGGTTATGCTGAATTTGTCTCTGCGTCATTTCCTCCGCAGGGAGTGATGACTGGTATTGAGTTTTCAACTGTTGCGCTTCCTTTTGAACGAGATGAAGTTCTAAAACACCTTTCGCTTTACAGTTTTCGTTTAACTTTTGACTATTGAAAGCGAGGGTATTCTTCTGAGTGTCGTTCGTTTGTGCCGCCTGTTGTGCGACCAGGCCGTCGCTGGCGCGGCGTCCTTCCCTGAAGTCCACGGGACTCCGGGTTATGGACCGCTGGCAGTTTTTGTTCGCAGACTGATAGTTTATAGGATTATGTCGTGCTATGAATCCTGTGCCGGCCCCTTTACTGTTATACGAAGAAATGTAAACGCAGGGATGCATCGGACTAGTGTTAACGAGGGCACTGTTTTCATACGCCAGCTTGTCTTCATTGGACGTGCAACTCGGTAGACTGCTAGCAAGTTCGCTCGAGCAATCCGACAACTGGTAGTCGATACTTTCGAAAGTCGAAAAATTGCTCTGCGATGAATCGCAACTGAGGTTTTGACTGAGGCTTTTATTGTTAAAAAACGTGACTACACCACTACTGGAGCTAGAACTCGCATACGAACTTAACCTGTTTTGTACTCCGCTGGGCATATTGGCAACGTCTTCCATATCGGTTTCACAACCTTCGTCGGTCGATGACGAATACTGTTGTTGAAATTTTGTCGGCTCGGTTGTATTATTAGGAAGCACTGGAGCGTACGTTGGACAAGTTGTATATCTGTTTAATGAAAATTTACTATCAGGTCTGTAAAGCGTACTACTCGGAAATAAATCGTTAGAAGTCGACGTTGCGGAATAATTGGCTTCGGTGGATGCGGGCGGTAGGGCAGTAGTTTGTAGGTACGAGTAACTCGGAAGGTGATTCATGTAATCCTTAAACGGAGGCGTACTGGTTTGCAGTCGACTTAGATCTTGTTGCTGTGCCTGGGAGACTAATCTTGTCGATTCGAGCGGCTTCGGTTGTTCTAAAACACTACACAGTTTTGAGTCTGGAAATTGAGAGGGTATCGGACTAGTGCTAAGATTTAATGTACCTTTTAAAGGTAGCGGCGATTGTTGTAAGGTATTCATAAGTTTGGCCGCTTCCGAACACATTGTAAATGTCGTGGAACTCGGGAGTTTAATTGTCTCCACGTTAAAATTGGTCGCCGAAGCAGAGTTTTGGAGAAAGTTTGCTATAGCACTGTGGTCTGCCGCCGACGCGCCCCTGCCTCCGTCGATAGCACATTTTGAATCGAAGCTGGATGAGGTTAAAAGCCTCGTACCGTCAGTGTTTAGTTTATTGGTTTCTGGACCTACAGTCGTGGACTGTTGTAGCAACCGTCGACAGTCTTCGCTGGATTGCTTTAGAATGTTTTGTTGCTGTTCATACGTGGAAGTGAGCAGCCTGTGAGTCGGGACTGCGGTCTCGCTCAGCTTGGCGCCTAGCCTCTGGTTGGACTGCGAGACGTCGATGTTTCGCATGGACAGGAGTCTCGTTGACTCCATTTCATGATTTCGAGCGGCGTCCAGGTTTGCGACCAGAAAGCTCCGGTGCGTGTCCGAAGGGTCAGAACTTCTCTGCAGAAGCCTCTGCTCGGTCATGTTCACACCCGCCAGCGATAGCAGCCGCTGCGTCTCCGCCGATGACGAGTCGGCCGGAGCAGCGGACACCGCTTGCGCTCTATTGTACTCCCTCGATTGATCGCCCGTATGTAATAATCTGAAATGGGAAGAATTTATGTTTGAAAAGAAGGAACGAGTGTTTTTTTACTACTTTTACAGACTTATGCCATGTTATGTAGCTATAAGCAGGCACCGGACTTCGGCAGACTAATTAGACTAATTAGAATTAAGACGGCATTAATCAGAGCAAATATTAAAAATAAGAATATCAATTTGTTAGTCTGGATAGTATTGCAAAATGCAAATGACGTTCAGTGTGCATCACATAAGCGGTCGACGACGGTCAGTCGGTTGTTTGTTATCAGTAGCATACTGACCAGCGGTCATAGGACATAGGCAAGAGTAAAACTCGTATACTATAAGGACTAGTAAAAAACTGACACATTCGGACAGCCCAGTTTTCGTAACTGTATGTAAGCAATTAAATATCACATGCCTCAACGGTGAAGTAAAACATCCTGCAGAAACCTGCACGCCTGCGAGTTCTCAATAATATTCTCAGAGGTGTGTGCAGTTTACCAATTCGCATTGGGGTGGTGGAATATGGCCTCCCCTTTCCCTTCTCTGAGAAGAGACCTGCGCTCAGTAGTGAGACGTTAATAGGATATGTTCATGTTGATGTAAGATAAGCCTAGGTACCTGTTGTGGTGTTCTCGCCTGGCGTCGTGCGCCTCCCGGGCCAGCGCCTGGTCGGCCGCGGAGGAGGGTCTGCGCGAGGGTCTACGGCAGTCGCCGCCAGCCGCGCGCGCCCGCAGCCGCTCCAGCAGCAGCAGGTAGATCGCCGCATGGTGGTCGTAACTGTTCGAGCGAAGACTCTGGTGGTGAAAGAAATTGTGTTGTGATACCCCAGGAGCTCTGGAGTCGTGTCATTGCTGATGGAAGAATGTGGGTATTTCGACATTTGTGGATATTTGTAATTTAATAATTTCCGTTTATGAAGGTAGTTGAGCAAAACAGTATGTCCATTTCTTTTGTTTCTCAAACTGTGTGTCAATTTTTTTGACATTTTATCCGCCTGGTTCACCTAGATCTCTACCAAGGTATTCCTACTCACTGTAATATTTAAATTCGTAGTTATGATTATGATTTTAACAGTCTATATGTATGTGAGTATGTACTGGTATGTTTGTATGTATATGCTTATGTATGTCTGTATCTGTTTACGTATGTTTCTCCGTACAGAACCGATTTTGAAAATGAGGTATCAATCGATGCCTCAGTGTCCCTGGTGACATAGGCTACATTTTATACGACATCTAAACGAACAAAATCAACAGTGAAAGTACAGACAGAACAGTACAGAGTTTTCAGTTTTTACACGACTGCCCAAAAAAGTAGTGCAATGTTTTCAGGGTTCATGTAAATGTTTTTTTATTTCACCATAATTTGTAAACCCCTGAACAGATTCGGATGTACGGGGTGATGTTAAAATCCTTATTCCTTACATCATCCCAAGTGACATTGGATATAAATCAGTTGATATTCTATAAAGTAGTATGGTTTTGTTATTCTATTTCAATAATTTGCTTGTTTCTCGTGTTTCAATACTCACTTCTTTGGTTTTGACTGGATCGATTCCCAAGCTCTGCATCAACCGTAGCACCTGCTCGTTCGGCTCTTGGGTGTGGTGCGTGACGTGCGCCGGACTCCGCATGGGGTCGGCGGACACTGGCGGCACGGTGTAGGGCTCCACTGACATCCACCGATGCTTCTTGATCTGGTCTATTGTGTACCGCTTCATTGGTTCAAGGACTAGCATCTTGCGGATCAGGGATTCGCAGTCTGGAAAGGATAAAGACAACTTATTACTACACCTATCTTCTTCTTTTCTTCTTTGTCCACCGATTGACATCCACTGCTGGACAAAGGTCTCTTGCATGGACTTCCACAGGTCTCGGTCTTGTGCCGCCAGAATCCAGCGGCTCCCTGCGACTCGTTTGATGTCGTCGGTCCACCTAGTGAGGTCTGCCAACACTGCGCTTCCCGGCGCGTGGTCGCCACTCCAACACCTTGGGACCCCAACGACCATCAGCTGTTCAAACTATGTGCCCCACCCATTTCCTCTTCAATTTCGCAACTCGCTAAGCAATGTCGGTGACTTAGGTTCTCCTACGGATCTCCTCATTTCTGATTTGATCTCGCAGCTTTGAGTATATAATCAACACTTATATACTCAAAGTCTCGCAGGGATACTCCGAGCATAGCTCTCTCCATCGCCCGCTGAGTGACCCTGAGCCTAAACCTATCGGTAACACGTAGGTAAATGGGAGGGTGTTAGCTTTGATGTCACGACCGCTAAAGGTGACCGCATACTGACGAAATGTCCCGCAAGAAGCAAAAGCTTATAATATTTAGAGCTTCAATAGCCCAACGCTGTGAAAGGTGCGGACTGATAACTGAAAGGTCGACGTTTCGATCCCAACCCATTGTCGTATCCGTTCAAGAATAAAAGCACACAATACATTTTTCATATCAACTAAAGCAACTAGAATTTTCTTATTTATTCAAAAGGATGAATGCTGAAAAATATCACGCGGCACGAGCTTTTACTGTTGACCGCTTGGTAAGCTTTTCGACTCTGACCTTTCTAAATCTATACTTACACGAAACTGCCCATCTATAACTATATTTGGTATGTAGCTTTCGCAATGCAGCCATAAAAGTATCAGAATTATTAGCATTGAATAAAACATATATCATGCCTACAACAAAGTTCTTGTCTCCCACGCATTTCGTGCTAAGGTAATCCAATATTTAGACTCTAATATCGCGTTTGAACGAGCCACTTACTATATTATGTATGTACTTAGGTAGGTAACTCAATTTGACGTCATACAAGCGAGGTAGCGTTTTGGCCCCATTGAAAAGGTCAGAGGACGCCCGCTTGACGGAAATGACGCCTAGTGGGGCATCGAACCGTGAAAATTGGCGTTGGATAAAAACGACGATCTACTTACCTAGTTAGGCAAAAGTTAAACCCGTTCGTTGCGAATTCATAGGAAGTACATACCCAGTGATTGTATGTGCCTGATTGTTTAATCAAGATTATGATTCTATAAGCAATTATTAACTTCAATAGCAGCTATTAATAGCTTACCTATTAACGCTTATAAGCACGCAAACCTTAGTTAAAAAATCGGGCACATTGTGGCACCTAAGTATTTAGCTGAATCTGCTAAGATATAGCTACACTAAAAATAAATAGGTTTATTATCTTTTGGCTACACTCCGTTACTGCAAACTTGCAAAGCATGCTAGCACGAAATGATTGTTCATGTCGGTTTATAAATTTACCTATACCTACCTAGTTACATAAAATATATAAATCCACCTTGGCTAGGTTTGGGCAAAGGTCGGTTATACCTACTGGGCTAAACCACGACAGTGGTATGTGAGGAAACTCTGGAAAAATTGATGTCGTACATAAGAAATAGTAGGTACCGCCCATACCGTATGGCCGTAGGTAGTTACGTCTACGTGAACGGGAAGCCCCTAGGGTGTAAGTACATTTGTGACGTAATGAGTAGGTAAACCCAAAAAGTCCTCGAGTTTCTAATACGGGACTATGACAACCATTCTCCCGAATGGTCTTGTAAGTGTAACCAGACCACTAGGAAACATCCAAATTGACGTAGTAAACTATACAATTATTCGATAGCCTACAAATACATAAAATAATCCGCCCCTGTATCAAACCATCCTCTCTTAATGTACCTTGTAAAAGAAAAATATTTATGTATATTATCGTATTCGAAACAGTACTTAGTAGGTTAGGGTACCTAACTACTTATTTTGGGTCACCATCATAATCTCAACCCATTGCCGGCTGGGTTAGTCAACCCTTTATTATCAGATGGGTTTTGGTAATTATGCTAGCCAAGCAGACATCGCAAACCTTTGAGAACATAGTGGAAAATTCTCAGGTAGGTTTCATCATGATGTTTTCCATCACTTACGATAAAGCATTGTGTTGTTTAATTACTTATAAAGCAGTCGACTTCGAGTTTCTCCTTGCAAAATATCTGTTCACACCTACATAAAAAACACGCAATGCATGATATAAGTATAATTATTATGTAGTCACTAATTAGTTTGGTAATGTTGACAAAAAAGAAACGATAGGTAAGTGTTTGTCACGTAGCCAATATTTATAAAGCGCTTCAAAGTAAGCTGAAACCAGTCTTTACAAACTATAGAAGTCAAACTTGAGGGAGAAGTGTAGTTTACCCAAAGAATTCCAAACGCCTAGAAGAAGCTGTAACGCAAACAAACAATGCGCGAGAATTGAGTTTATCTATGTACATTTTTCTACTAGGTAGGTATACTATTAGTGATGAAGGATCATGTTAAGCGTCACGTTAAGCGAATTGAAACTGTCAGCTTCTATAATATGTTTGGCCAAATTACTACGTTACAAATATTTACTTCGAGTTTATTTTTATATTAAAAAAATACTTTGCAGACAGTCTTTTCGTGATCGCCATTCAGAAAATATTCAAATGCGTCATTCCGTCTAAAATATGGGTAAATCGCTTTCACATGCTGAAAGGGAATGACGTTCAACGAGGCATAAATAAATCCCATGCCCACCGAAAATAATCTTATGTAAATATTTTATTCGTGGCGATCTCTTTACTTATAGCTCAAACAAAACACAAGAGTACGACGCGAGTGACTAATCCGATTATAAATATTCGTTTTGTTTTAGCGCATTCCGAAATAGACTTCGCGTCCAAATCCTGCACTCTGAGCAAACAACACACGCCGCGCATCAACCTGCTGTGAGATTGGCTAAAAATGATCGCTATCGTCTGACGATCGCAAACACCAATGGTTGGTTCTTGCTGCGTCAATGCATTTAAACCAATAGCGAGAGAGTACCTACCAGCCAATCAACGGTGATTTCGGTCGTCACACTGTAGCAATAATTTTTGGAACGTAAGTTCCTTATCGTGCGGTGCGGAAGGGGGCTAGACGGAAAAAATTAAGGAACCGACACTCGACACATTTTTGAAACCGACACTTTTTTGTTGAATGTGAATTTTGCATTGTGTTCGGTATTTTCGCGATACAACATTGGGTCTCCGTAGCCTAGTGGCTCCGGCAGTCGCTTAACAGTTCAAAGTCGACCTTTCCCTAATTTTTTATAACTTATAAGTTATAAAAAATTAGGGATAGGTTTCACATGTAGAAATTGTTTAAAATAAAATTGAAAATGGAAAATTCGGTCTGTCGAGCTGGGATTCGAACCATCGACTTTGAACTGTTAAGCGACTGCCGGAGCCACTAGGCTACGGAGACCCCATGTTGTATCGCGAAAATACCGAACACAATATAATCGAAAGGAACTACGTTCCATCCGGGTGTCCCTTGACACCTCTCAAGTTTTTTAGACAATCGCACAGCTGGAGTAAGTTCGTACTATTTTATTTACTTGCTTAGTGGGTAGGTACATCTAAAATAAAACAGATGAGTAGTCAAGTTTTCGCCAGGCGATTCTATTAATAATCGCTCAGACGCAAATATCGTGCTCTGCCTGACCATTGACGCAATCGTTTGAAAAATGTGTTGGTGTTATTTAATAAAACTGTGGAAATTCAGTGGGCGCCGGCAGCCATGTTGATTGTTGATCCATGAACTTGGTGCAGTTTTACGAGCAGCGGCCGCGCGACCTTCCGTCGGCGTCGACCGCCGCTGCTTGCCGCCAACTAATCGTTAGCCATAAAATATGTGTTAACACGTCATTTATGACGCACATGTCGCATATAAACAAATTAACACCCACAATATAAATTGGGAGAAAGTAACATTTAACGGTTTCTGAAACTGCCTGTTATAACAAGTGTTCGGTAATTTCCTATGAATTATTAAAAATCAATTTGACCTATGAACAACGAACTCAATACATTTATTGATACTAAGTGGTTCGCCCCGAACTGTTTCAAATTATCTTTAAAAAGATATATTGCAAATATATGAAAGGCAACAAAAAATATTTTCCTTCGCATTCGCTTCAATGAGAGCCCCCTGAAATAAAGATTTTTATAACTTTTTAAGCCATTTTCGGCTGGAGGCCATCGGTTTACATATTATGTCTAAAACTGAAGTAATTACTTTCAGTAATTCAGACGGACGGACGGACAAGTGAAAATTCAATCAAGTAGACTCAGAGACCTTCGCTTCGCTCGGTCAATAAATGTGCCTATAAATTTTTTTCATAGCCAGCAAATACTACTTAGTTTTAAAACATAATCGTACTATGCATATTTTATCCTTTCCGTCCCGCCGCGCTGCTGAGATTTCACGTGCTACAGGCCGGAATATTTCCATTTGCTCGCCTTGTCAAATAGAAACTTACCTACTAGGTATTGTTCCTACTACCTATTATGTAAAGCACGATGAGAGAAAAAAAACTGGAAGCTAAGCTGAGGGATGCAAATGGCGCTGCACCCACAACTTGTTCAAAACAAACTTTTTCTTCACAACGAAATGAATGGCAAGTTAATTCGATAACAAGTTGCAGTTTTACAGTAATTTTAGACTTTTAAAGTAACTATCAGGTCTCGGGCTCTAGACTTTGACAAGTGAAAATTTAAAACACTCCTGACATAAACCTGTTTATCCTACTACCCAGTATTCTGCTCCATCGTCAGATACTCCTCCTGGATCCTCGATCATCATCTATCTAACACCTACTCATTGAGGCCATTCTAATGAGTCCATCCATCGATGTATACAAACACACTATATCTACTGTAAGCATACTGTGAGTTGGATATCCCGCAGACTTCGTGATGCTGCAGCATCAGCACAAGGTCACCATGCCTTTGAAACGATCCAATCCGAAGTAACAGTACACCAAATTTCAAATCAATCGCCGCAATAGGAGGCTACGAGGGAACAGACAGACACACACACTCCGCAATCGTACCACATATACGCAAATACACATGTCACATTGTCACACTTATAACAGTTCCTGTTCTTTGTCGGAGATTAAAAAAAATATTCATGTAACACAGAATTGAAACCATCGTCTTGTGTAAAAGATAGACCTTTCATCTCAGAACATTTAACGTCTAGATAAGGCGCTACAGCTTTTGCTTATGCGCGTAACGTAAATATTAAATCAGTATAACATTACGCTTAATTGGAACAAAACCAAGTCATTAATCGCTTTTGTACTCGAGTAGTTATCAAGAACATCGCGTGTACATTGCTTCACTGGCGAAACATACCTACTCATGGCACTAGTTTTCTCATTCCAGTGTTAAACAATATTTTCTTTTTTTGATAATAATTCTTTAATAACTAAACAAGCGGGTCTTTAAGTTTTCAACTTATTTAACTCCAATCATACCAGAAGCTATTTTTTGTAGGCATTCATTCCAAGTTTCGTGAAATGAGAAAAGTGAAGTTTCGTGAAGTTAGGGGAATTCCTCTGATTTCAACTTTCCTAACTCGCTAAAGGTTCTTTCAAATTATATTTTCTTTCAAATTCTATTATTTATTGAAACTTCCAACGTTCGTATTCCAGGAGGCGTGAACATCCTTACGAAAATGGAAGTTATGTCACAGATTAATTTATTTGTTGTACTTGAATTGGAATAAGCTCATTAGAAAGTTAGAAATATCAAATGAATTAAATTATTGTGCGTAGGAGGTATGTTTAGATCCGGATATAATCTTTAAAAATCAGCTCAATATTTTTCTACCAAATAAGACTGAAAAACTTTCTATAATAGCGGGGGAGCCGGTGACACTTTAAGTCCCGTCATAGTGGAATCGAATTTTTTTATTTGAATTGATAGTTAAAAATTTTACGAATAAAATAGACTTGGTATGCGTAGACTTAAAATTAAAAAAAAACCGGTCAAGTGCGAGTCGAACTCGTGCGCCGAGGGTTCCGTACCTACCAATTATACCGCCATTATTATTATTATAATATATAATTTTCTTTACTTTTTATTTTTGGGAATTTTTCCTTTATTTGTGCTGTAAGAGCTTGCTTTTTGCCAAATTTCGTGATTCTACTAGGTCAACGGGAACTACCTTATAGGTTTTCGACCCAAAACCTATAGGGTAATTCCGGTTGACATAGAATTGTCAATTTTAGTTAAAAGCAAGGTCTTACAGCACAAGTAAAGGGAAAATTCCGAAAAAGAAAAAAGCTGAAAATTAATGTAAATTTTGGTACAAGTTTTCGCGAAAATCTAAATTTGCCCATATCTTTTTATCGTGTTGAGTTGATTTTTATACACCTAATAGGGACCATAGACCTCAGTATCTGGTATAAATTTCAACTTGCTAGGTCTACACGTTCCTGACAAAATCAGTGGTGACACACGGACAGACGGACAGATGGACAAGAGAGAGGTCTTATAAGGGCTCCTTTTTTTACCTTTTGAGGTACGGAACCCTAAAAAACCAGCCAAGTGCGAGTCGGACTCGCGCACCGAGGGTCCCGTACTCTAAAAGTAAAAGTATTCAAGCAAAACGATAATAATTTATACTTTTATTTTAATAATTTATTAATTAACTTTGTTCGTAGAGGTTTATTGTTAATATCAAAAAACTATGCTAGTTAAAGCGTTGATTTTTTTTCCAGTAAAATTTTTACATAAACCTCTTTTTTGATTGAAACCTCTATTAAAAGTTGTACTTTTTAAAATAATATATGCTTATTATTCCTTTTTTAACTTCTCCCTTTTTATGTATTATCTCCTAAGGATTTTCGGAATACATTGAATTATAATTAAAAGAATTGCAAGAAGTACGTACAAGTAAGTACAAAGAATATGAAGTATACGAGTACTTCACTACTTGAAATGAGTAATCCCTTCGTTAGCTTCGAATGAAAAAGACCAAATTAAAAGAGGACTTTCATGGTTTTGTATAAAAAGTAAATCTGCTGCAGAATTACATTCGCAATGGCCGTAGAGATAAAAGAACAGAGATTTTTTATTTTATTTTAGAAATCGTAGCTTGCTTTGAACTGAATGACGAAACGTAGCCTGCAGTATACTGCGATTGGTCAATTTCTACCATCCCATACAGGTATGTGCAATATGCATTACCAATATAATTCCTACTGTATGTGCATCTTCTTTTGGAAACTACAAAATAAACAGTTTTCTTGGTGTGGAGTGCCTTTTTTATCAACTTTCTTTCTTTTCTTTAACAAGTTTTCTTGTACAATTTCAAAACAATAGAAAATTATGCTGCGATTGTATTATTTAAAATAATTGTACAATATAAAACTATCATTATTTCCAAATAACAAATTAGTTAACTATTAAAATATGTTTGCGCAAAATAACCATTTTAAATGAGCGTGTACCAATAATTCGAGTCACGTATCGCATATTCATATCGTATCATATCGAGTCATATCGTAGGTACTGAGTTAGCAAAAGGTCCCCTTTTGCTAACTCAGTACTTCCAATTCCAATATCGGCTATCAAGGCTAGCTAGTTCTGGAGGTTTTTAAATGCTGTGATCTTTTGAATAAAACATAATAATTATTATTATCTGCATATAACTATTATCTCTGCAGTTGCCTGGGAACCTGAAATAGGTATATTCGCTTATTTTTAGTTATTTGTAATGGCAACAAAATGTTAAATAATAAATTATAAATTCATGATGATTAATCATGAACTTTCCGTTGCTTCAGCTGCCCATTAACATACTGCATGTATAGCTTTAGAATATTGGTGCTAACTCAATTGTACAACTCACGGTTGAACTAAAATTGCTAATTATATTGACAGGTCTGTGAAAATCAATTTTCGGCTTTCGCAATTGGCTCTTTACCTACAATGTTAATAGACGTTTGATACTACCATATTTACTCGTGTGATACTACCAACAACCAGTCCTTGCGTCAAACATGTTCGACGTTAATACAGACGTAGAAGGCGTCAAACACTATTTCTGGCACGAACGTCAGCACCAGTCAGGTGTTTATTGAATGAACGTTAGCTAATTCAACTCAAATACTGCGGTTTGCGCAGGTACTAGTTAGGTAGCTAATATAAGTACTTACTCCGAATTTTTATAGACACTTAAAATCTTATATCATTACTACCACACATTTTTTAAGTATTTATCTCTACAATTTAACAGTTCACATCTAACATTTTTTTTCACATATAAACTATGATGCCCGCGACTTTGTCCGCGTGGATTTAGTTTTTAAAGTCCCTCGGGAACTCCTTGATTTTCCGGGATAAAAAATAGCCTAGATGTTGACCCGAGTAATAAGCTCCCACGGTATAAAATTTTGTAGGAATCTGTGCGGTAGTTTTTACGTGAAAGAAGGACAAACAAACAGACAAAAATTAAATAAAAATCTGTTTTGGGCTCAGTATCGATAGTAAAGCATCCCCCAATTAAAATTTTCAAAATATATTAAATGTACAGAAATCTTCCAGTTACAGTTTTATTATATGTATAGAATAAGCAGATATTGATGAATGTTGATGAATGAGGTGATAATCGTTTTGGCTTTTCCCAATCGTTTTGGTTTTTTGACGTGATAACTGATAACGTCTTATAAATCGGTGAACACCGGCTGCACGCACGAAAAATTGTCACGTTCCGCCTGAGCCTGCGCGTGCAAGCGAGAGCGCGGATCAAGCGATGGAGACGCACGATCGGCCCAAGCGTTGGCTAGAAAGCGCCCGCCGCCGTCCGTCAGTCATATTCAATCTTTGAGTATTAAACCAAAGTATTCAATGTTTCTTTATGACGTTATCAGTTATCACGTAAAACTATTGTCTGTAAACCAACAGACAACTTTACAGACAACCAATTTTTTTTCCGTAGTTGGGTAAAAAAGGCAAATTCACTCGGTTTAAATAAAGTTTACACTAACATTTTTATGGTCTATTTCACAGATTATTTATTCCTACTTTATGAAAAGGTAATGTTTATGAGCTGGGTCTACGAGCTGCATCATTGAACAAGGCGATGACGCAAGTACTTCATCAAATACGTAGGTTGATATCGATTTCATCATTATTTATCTACAGTTTATGTAGAAGTGGAAGATTTCATGATTGACGACTGTAAGAAAGTTTTAACTGCAATTCTGTAGGAAATTTTGACGACGGGTCTTAAAAAAGCTGAATTTTTCCTGGTTATGGTTTTGGTTATTGGTCATTACTCATAGAAATTCCTTAAGCTTATGTTAAAAAAAAGCAATTTTTAAAAGCAATTCTTAAACAATAATAATACGATTAACTGTCATATATATATTTTTTATCATATATTTTTAGCAGTTGAAATTTTGTAGAAAACGAGGACGGGCTCTATGAAAGCTGAAAGTTCTCTTTGCCGGATTATGCTTAGCCCATATATGTACCAGGTATTTTCAGAACCACTTCAATATGTTTAAATTTCGATGTCTAGTCAGACACTAATTTGTCAGTGGAGAATTTAATTTTGGCGAGTAGCTTCTTTAGGCTGGAAGACCATTGTCTAATTTCGCAATAGCGAACGTTTTCAACGGATGCTACTAGGGAGCATTTGAGCACTCCATAGCAGAGAGCTTGCTTCTTCTTCAGACGGTAAGGCGTTTTGGAGTAAAGTTTCATACTCTCAACGCTTAGGCGATACAAACAATGTTCACCCAGCTTTATAACGTTTTCACAGGTACCTGGAAAAACTCTACTAGAGTTTTCAAAACATTTTCCTGTTTACAGCGCTCCATTTTGGTTCCCAATAATCTTGTCGATATTATTGAAAGAATGATATGAGCACTTATAATAATATGTTCATTTCGTTATCTTCACAATTTCGAGAGGAAAATATAGCATCGAGAATTTTATCCTATTTGCTTTATTATCGGCTTTATTGGAAATTTTGATAGTCGGCTTTGTTCCACTGTTATTATTATTTTATGAATTAACTCGAGAAGTAACTCGAATTTCGTTATAGGTTTTAAGATTATAAGTTCTAGCAGACTAGCCCTGGCGAGTGGGTTTTTTCTAAAGCTTTTTACCAGAGTAGGTACACCAGGAGTGTATATATTTTTTTTTTTTAAAGAATATTAGAGAAATAAAATGTAAAAAGAAAATTGTTATTCTCGTCTCTCCTTCAAATAAGCAGAAAGCTTATGCTAGAAGTGGTACGACAATAGTGCAACGGGTGAGGTTCGAACTTGCGACCTTTCAGTTTTCAGTCCGCACCTTTAACCGTTGGGCTATTGAAGCATTAAATGTAAAAGTAAAGTATTTCCGGTGAATTTAAAAGCTCAAGAAAGACCTAAATTCGCCATATTAATCGGCATTTACCTATTACACAGGCCAGCCAATTTACACCAAACCTGCTACAATATCAATTATGATAGGTTTGCTTTAACCTCTTTGTCTTTCAGCATGTCGTCGTGAATTAGCACTTTGTTTCTAGTTATGTTATGATAATGAAATATGCTAATTTCCGAGTGTTACCAACATTCATTGTTCAAGCGTTTCATTTTTAGAACAATAATTTATGTCGTTATTACGGGTATGTTTTTAATACTCAAAGTTATACTTTATTATGCAACAAATTGAAGATGCAAGTTATTTTTGAAGTGAAAACTTCTTTAGGCACGTTGAGCACTTTTTTGAGTGAGCAAAAAACATGGATTTCGCGAAATCGTCACCGTCACCATCGTCACCTGGAGATTTCAGTAAGCGTTCAACATTTTAGAGGTTCTCAAGCAACCTTGTACAGTGCAGTCGGCAAGCAGCCGCCTTCCTTACCGTTCAATGTATGATGTCGCAAGTTCGAATCTCACTCACGAAACGTGACAGTGCGCTTTTTTTTATTTTTAATTATTAGCAAATCTAGATTTCACTTCTATCGGCAGTCCCTATGATTGCCATTTTTTTTTTTTGGAATAAAACTATAATATTCTACTCTCCCATCCAAATAAGTGGATACTTACGTACTTGTGTTAGGAGTGCAGTGGTTACAACAATATATTATAGTGCAATGGATGAGGACTGGGGATCGAACCGTCGACCTCTTAGTTTTTCAGTCCGCACCTATAACCGTTAGGTTATTGAGGCTTTCATTAGCTATACAAGCTTTTGCCCTCGGGCACACGTTAAGTTTAATTGAATTTTCAAAAATCCTTTCTTAGCGGATGCTTACGTCATAATAGCTATCTGTATGCCGCAGCCCGATCCGTCTAGTGGTTTGAGCTGTGCGTTGATAGATTAGTCAGTCAGTCACCTTATCCTTTTATAAGTATATTTGGATTGAAACGAGGTTGTAGACATCGGCAAAACTCTACTCCACGTTATAACCAAAAGATGCTGAAAATGTAAAGTTAAACTGTAATAATCTATAAGCCTGTTGCAAACGCGTACGTAAAAATTTCCTCTCATGAAATATACATCGGTCGTCGTATAAAAGATGGATCTGTTATTCATAAAACAGAGACCATTCAATAAGGTAGGTACCCAAACTCGAATTCTCGAACAAGTCGAAGCGAAAGATTTGACTAAACCAACGAATTTCAATCTCAATGTATTTATTCAACCGAACCTACCCTTTAACAAGGTCGCAGATGATAATAATATGATGGTTCGTTTATAAGATCACGTCATAATAATGGCTGGATGGATAGATGAGATATCCTATTTTAGCATCAAACTAGGTATGGAAAGTTTGGATAAAATACCTATTCATAATTATAGGAAAACTATATAAACCCATTGTTATACATATTACTAGTGGTTCGCCCCGAACTGAGACGTCGCGGTAACGGTTTCCCGTACTTAATTACTTATTCATTCAATAGATACATGCCGATCAAAATTGACATTATTACTATGCCCGTTTTCACCAACCATACCTAAATCATCCTCTAAGTAGAAGTCTCTTTACGTAGGTAGCCCCTAAATACAATCCTAACATCCCATTTAGTTGTCCTGTAGAGGTTCGTAATAACAAAGTTGACAGAAAGCGTCACCTAACTTAACGTAGGTAGCCCGTAAAGGTTAGCGAACTGTAGTGAAATCAGGGATCAATAGGTATACCACGGTATACCTAGGTGCTTAGGTATAGTTTTTTGGAACATTCAAATTAAATTATTTGTTCACAGCGTCGTCTACAGACACGATCAAAACATGCAAAAACAACAATGCATAAAACTTTACGTCGCGAGCGACGTGAAGTTTTATTGATGTTTGATATTTAAATATATAATAATTTTAATTAATTGAATAATACGTTATTATATGCTTGTCATACAAAATATTATTATTTTGTTACCGTAAAGATGCGTTTGCAATATGAGATGAGAGCGCCATCTATTGACATCATTGTGAAGTTCTGTTCATTGAAAAATACTGCAGCTCATTAAAAATTAAATAATTCAGTTTCCTCATTATATTTATCTAATTTTAGTATTTGTTGTTCAAGTACATGATATAACGCTAATAATTATAAAAGTTTCAAGCCCAGCCTTTCAAGCGATTATGACTTCTGTGGTCAAATATAATCTCCACTTTGAGAGCCCCCCATTTCGTCAATTTTAGGGAAAAAAGTTGTGTGTCAGCTCCGACGCACGACTGGAGTTTACTCCTTACAACGTCGTAATGCATTCGCGGCGGCCGGCGCTCGCTGCGTCTAGGCGCCGCTCGGACCCGATCGGTACGCGCTCGGCTTCCCGAAGCGAAAGCTCTTTCGCACGAAAACCAACCTTATTTACTTAACGTTAGGGTAAAAATTTGCATCGTTGTGAAAAACGTAACGAGGTCACGGCTTCCCTCGGAAAGCTCTTTCGCACGAAAACCAACCTTATTTACTCAACGTTAGGGTAGAAATTTGCATCGTTGTGAAAAACGTAACGAGGTCATTGATAAGTAGATTTTACTCCTCGAATTTTTCTCATACCGGGCGCCTAAAATCGATTCTTAAGGAGTAAACTCCACAAAATTAAAAAAAAATACTTTTGTACTGTTCCAAATTATCTTTAAAAATATGATATACCGCAACCCTATATGTAACGCTATAAAAATATTTTACTTCGCATTCGCTTCTATGAGAGCCCCCCTGAAATAAAGATTTTTATAACTTTTTAAGCCATTTTCGGCTGGAGGCCATCGGTTTACATAGTATATCTAAATTTGAAGTAATTACGTTCAGTAATTCAGAAGTTATAAGGCTCTAACAGACGGACGGATGGACGGACAAGTGCAAATTCACTCAAGTAGGCTCAGAGACTTTCGCTTCGCTCGGTCAATAACGTATACTATTTTTTGTACTAGCATACTAGTGCTATCTTCTTCTTAATCAACCTATAGACGTCCACGAAGGTCTCCTGCATGGACTTCCACAGGCTTCGGTCTTGCACCGCCTGAATCCAGCGGCTCCCTGCGACTCGTTTGATGTCGTCGGTCCACCAAGTGGGGGGTGGGGAATGGAGTGGCGACCCCGCACCGGGACGCGCAGTGTTGGCAGACTAGTGATATGATCCTTACTAATATTAGGTATAAATTCGATAATGTGTTTGTTTGTTGGTTTGTCCCTCAATCACGCAGCAATAAAGCAACGGATCGACGTGATTTTTTGCATGGGTAAACTTGAGGACCTAGAGAGTGACATAGCCTACTTTTTATCCCGGAAAATCAAAAAGCGAAATCGCGGGCGTCAGCTAGTCGTTACATAAAACCTAGTTTGGATAAGAACACAATAATACCAGAGTATGGCTCTACCCAACCTATACGCAAAAACGTCAATTCTGATTTTATTATTATACGTACATCCTACTAAAATTATAAATGTGAAAGTTTGTGTGGATGGATGGATGCTTGTTACTCTTTCACGCCACAACGAATGAACCGATTTGGCTGAAATTTGGAAAGGAAATAGCTCATACCCAGGATTATTTTTATCTCGGAATCAAAAAACCTTGAGCCACGCGGACGAAGTCGCGGACATCCTCTAGTAACATATTAATCTGAATCTTGTAAACCGTGTGTTAAATCTTAAAATTCTCGTGGAATTTTCACGGGATGGAAAGCATCAAATGTCACTCTGTAGGTCTATAAAAACGCAAAATCGTTTCGCTGCTTGATGATGGTTATGAAAGTATACTGTATAATATTAGTATGATGGTAGTATATAGGAAGCTTCCTGATTGCTAAACTAGCGGCACGCTATGAAGGCCGGTTTGACGTTTGTCCGCTCATGAAGTTCCGTATTAATTGATAACGACTTTGAAGGAAATAATTGTATTACTTTATTGACGATAGTGATGTGCAGAGATTCATAAATTTTATCGAATGTAGTTTTAGGTTTAGGACTCAAAATTTATTTATTAAATTGATTTCTAAAATGTATACAAGTGTAGAAAAATCAGTTTGCACCATTTAAGGGGTGAATGTACTTGTGAATATGAACAATTTTCACTATGTGGACAAACCTCTGAAATCGCAAAAAAATATCAGCTGTTTCATACAAAAGGTAAAATTTTTATTTTTATATGATATATACCACAACTCGGCATTTGGTTATGGCGTGAAATACGTTAAAAATGGCGTAGATGCAAACATGAATATGTTAAAAGCGGAATTAGTACGTCTTTTAAAAGAAAACAAACCAACCAAGATCCGATACGTCATTGACGAAATAGCATTAGAACATGGGCACAGAGTTATACGGTTACCGCCTTACCATTGTGACTATAATGCGATTGAGTTGGTGTGGGCTCAAATTAAGGGATATGCTGCAAGACACAATACAGAACCCCCATTTACCACAAAAAAAATGCTAAAATTATTAGAAGAAGCTTGTGAACATGTGACTAAAGGAGACTGGGAAAAGGTTGTGAATAGAACTGTTAAATTAATAAGGGAAGATTATGAAAGAGATGTGAAAATAGATAATATTATAGAAAACGAACATATAATTATTAATGTAGGTGATGATAGCAGTGACGACAGTGAAAATAGTAGTACGGACGAATCTGATTAATTATGGCCTTTTGTGGCACCTTTTTTGGTATCTTTTGTATTCATATGTTTCTTGTGTGCATATAAAGTATGTATATTCATTTTCATTCAAATATTCAGTTCGTTCAAATAAATTAAATAAACATATACATTTTTGTTTTATTAAACCTATTTAATCAGGTACAAAAACAAAACTTAATTGTTTTTTGTTCGAGAATAAATTGACATTCCACATCACTATTGTAATGTGTCAAACCGGCCATCATAGCGTGCCGCTAGTGTAGCACAAATAAACGTCAGGTACATGATAAATATTAATTAGTCTTCTGACGCTTTTGTTAGCATACCGTATTTCGTCTTCACTATATTGGCACGATAACCTATTGAATGAATGAATATACTTTTACAGTAGACCAAATAATATAATATAGCGAACAAGATAAAAAAACAATTCAAAAAGAAAAATTCAAAATTATTTATTTTACGTAGGCCAACCTGTTGCTCTTATGACAAGTCATGACTCTACCACCGGTTCGGAAAGCGGATTCTGCTGAGAAGAGCCGGCAAGAAACTCAGCAGTTGCTCTTTTCAAAATAAGCAATTTACAATATTATTATGAAGCTATTACATTGCAACGGTTAAAGGTGCGGACTGAAAACTGAAAGGTCGCAGGTTCGAATCTCACCCGTTGCACTATTGTCGTACCCACTCCTAACACAAGCTTTCCGCTTATTTGGAGGGGAGAGGAGAATATTAGTCAACTTCAACTTGGCTGATATTCTTTTTAAAAAAAAAAACAAAAAAAAAATTGTACTTAATAAGTTGTTTATACTATTTTGTGGGCAGCTGGATGCCAAGCCGATTTAACCTATGCAACTTTGTTAGAATAATATTTCCACAATGAGGGGAAGTTCCAAAAAAACCAAAAAAAAAAATGTACTACAATTCAATTCATGTTAAGACGGGCAGACACAAAGTAGCCCCATTCCCGCCGCCGGCACCCGTTCAGCCGTTGCTTCGCTCGACCATATTTGTATACATAGTAAATTCAAAAACATTTATTTCATTTAGGCCAAATTTTAGCACTTATGACAATGAATGAATGAATCTACCTGCACCGGTTCAGAAAGCTCAAACTTTCATAATTTACCCAGTGTAAATCGACGTAATATTATTTGATTAGAGTGGTTTTAAATGGTTTACAGGTCCAGTGACCACAATAAGTCTAGGTAGCGTGTGCGGTCGACCTAAGAAACACTATAGTACTGTTCGTACGGTTCATTGGTCCACATCGTTATAAATCACAATAATCCTACTAATATTATAAATGCGATAGTTTGTGAGGATGGATGGATAGATATGTTTCTTAATCCTTTACGCCATAACGAATGAACCGATTTGGCTGTTTGGAATTATTGAGGTAGCTCTTACCCAGGATTAAGATTAACACATAGGCTACATTTTATACTAAAAAAAAACTTAATCCACGCAGACGAAGTCACGGCCCACTGGTATGATGCCCGCCCTAGTATAATTATAAGTAAACTACATTACAAATAAAAAAACCGGCCAAGTGCGTGTCGGACCTAAAGCTAAGGCTCTGAGTTCTGGCACTTTTGTACCTACCGTTCATACGACAGAGGCGCCACAGGCGGCTGGTGGCGGCTTATGGAGTTACTTTTTGTTACTTTATTGAGCCTACCTAGGGCGTATTTTGTTTTGTCAATGATTTTATTTTCCTTGTCGTAGATAAAATCTTGTATGCAACTGATCGTAATTAGCCATTTTAATTCTCGTACTATCCTATTTTGATACTCGGCAAGCCTCGTATCAAAAAACAGCACTCGAATTAAAATTACCCTCATTACGATGCAGTTGCATAAATAGCTATTATGAATATTGAATACATTTTGAGTTCTATGGTTTAAATACTATAATATACTACAAAGTATGCAACTTACACTACCTGTAATACCTAACTTAGGAAAAACTCCTCAACTAATGAACCCCACTTAGCCGTGATAGTTTTCCTTTAAAATTCATTATATATACTACTTTCACAATTTTATTTCACCACTTTGTCGGCGTGATTGATATTTATACCCTTGTCAAATTACAGATTTCTAGTACCAATAGTCTCTGAGCTAAACCGCGGACAGACAGACAGACAGACAGACAGACGGACGGACATGGCGAAACTATAAGGGTTCCTTGTTTACTACGGAACCCTAAAAAGTAAAATTATTACATACCTTCACTCATAAAGTAGGGTATCCGAAACCTTCCCGACAGCACCCTGTCCCTCAGCGACTGCAGCGTGGAGCCGTCGAAGGGTAACGCGCCGCACACAAGCACGTATAGCACCACCCCCAGGCTCTGCAAGGGAAAGCCCGTGAAACCTTTAACGATAGGATAAAGATTAACGATGACACACTCATGAACGGACCCTTCTATGTAACCCACCTCTGGGAGGAGAGGGAGACCTCTAGCTGCGCTCCGCAGTGAACCCTTGATATTTTGCTGATGATATAGGTATTAGGTAGGATGAATAGGTGTTTTTTGGGTATCCGAACTGCCTATTTCTGGTTCAAAGGGCCACCTAGACTTAATTCCCCTGGCGGACTGCTTTTCCCTCCCTTAGCGATTGAGTTCGTGGAATTGTTCAGTGACATATTGCAATAGTTACGACAACATGCAACGTTTAATCCTTCAAAAAGCAAGCCAAGGCGGCATGTATAGCATACGTACGAATTGTATACAACACACCCCTAACCTCAGGCATTGCAAGGAAAACACCGTGAAAACTTCCATGCCGTGAAAGGATGCAGAATTTTAAATAAGGCTAAATGCGAAGACTAGGAAGATATCTAACCTACGTTTACTTACGCCTATGTATACCTAAATTACCTAGCTCATATTCAAGGCAAATTTTTTTCTGATAAGCTATTCCGTTTAATGCTTTTCAACCATGACTTTCCTCGGGAATAAAACTTAATCCTTCTGAATTTCATTCAACAGTTTAACAAATGAACAAATATAAAAATAGGTAACATTCTACCTCATCTAAGACTTCTAAGAGTGCCTATCCTGATCCAAACTAATATATATAAATGAGCAATGCTTGTTTATTTTTTGACTAGCTGATGCCCGCGACTTCGTCCGCGTGGATTCAGTTTTTAAAATCCCGAGGGTACTCTTTGATTTTCCGGGATGCTTTACACTCTACAGGTTCTCAACTATACCTATCCGAAAAAATCACGTCAATCCGTAGGTTTTTTGCAGCGTGATTGACGGACAAACCAACAAAGACAAAATTACGTTTAGCTGTCATTTACGTTTTGTTATTCCACTGTCATTTGCGTTTTGTTATTCCATGTCAGATGCGTTTTTGTTATACCACGTTTTATAGTGACTTGACGGAAACGCGGTCGAACGGGATAAAAAGTATCCTATGTCCGTCTCCTGGTTCTAAGCTACCTCTCCACCAATTTTCAGCCAAATCGGTTCATCCGTTCTTGAGTTATAAATAGTGTAACTAACACCACTTTCTTTTATATACAGTGTGTCCGGACACGAACTAGCGATATTTTAAACACTTATATAACAACTAATTTTAAGTACAAATACACTCTAAACTTGGGCCCAATCCACTTCCCCTCTATGTGGCAGCCATTTTGTTTTTTGCTGAAATATTCTCTAAGCATGTACAAAAAAAATCATATCTCTCAAAGTTTTGGTCTTACTGAGATAAAAATGGGCTTATTCGAAGCGCAACCATACTGTCCTACCGTCCACATTACAAAACAAAGTGTTCACATTTCCATAACCTTTGAAAAAAATATGAAACCCGAAAAAAATTATCGTAAAATCATGCAAATCAACAAATTATTGTAAATAACTGCAAAAACACCCCCGACAACCCTTTTTATTTTTTTACTAGATCAAGAGATTTTGAGCTTAGCTATAATACAACATTTAATTTATAACTGTATGTCTAATACTTTCAGAGTTATTGTTGTTTGAACATAGCGCATACGCAAGCACAAAAGGCCTTTGTCGGAACCCTAAACAGGAAATCATTAAAAACACATAACATTCATGCGTATACGCTATGTTCCAACAACAATAACTCTGAAAGTATTAGACATACAGTTATAAATTAAATGTTGTATTATAGCTAAGCTCAAAATCTCTTGATCTAGTAAAAAAATAAAAAGGGTTGTCGGGGGTGTTTTTGCAGTTATTTACAATAATTTGTTGATTTGCATAATTTTACGATAATTTTTTTCGGGTTTCATATTTTTTTCAAAGGTTATGGAAATGTGAACACTTTGTTTTGTAATGTGGACGGTAGGACAGTATGGTTGCGCTTCGAATAAGCCCATTTTTATCTCAGTAAGACCAAAACTTTGAGAGATATGATTTTTTTTGTACATGCTTAGAGAATATTTCAGCAAAAAAACAAAATGGCTGCCACATAGAGGGGAAGTGGATTGGGCCCAAGTTTAGAGTGTAATTTGTACTTAAAATTAGTTGTTATATAAGTGTTTAAAATATCGCTAGTTCGTGTCCGGACACACTGTATATAAGATTTGTACTTCAATCACGCAACAACGTAGCAACGGATTGTCGTGATTTTTGCATGGGTTACCTAGACCTTTTTTGACCTAGAGACTAATAACCCGCCGAAGCCGCGAACAGGAGCTAGTAAATTTACCAGGGCAAATCCGCAGGCAAAAGCCAGTTTTACATATTAATAGAGACGCAGCTGAAACCTGAAGAAAATCGCATGTAGCTAGGTAATTAGGTTAACCTCGTTTTAATTTCTGTAATTTATTTCTTAATAAATAAGAATTTCTCTCTTTTAGCTTCCCGGCAACGTTTAAAGGGCATAAATAATTTTGAAGGAAATTAAGCACACTCATAATGAGCAAGTAGCGAGAATTTGCACTGCAAAAATCTCAAGCAAGCTTCAACAGAAATTAACATTATAAGTAGATACTGGAAGAATATAATTTGCTCAAGCATAGGTAATAATTTAGATTTAAATAAACAAAAAAAAAAAAAAAAACATAATATTTCTTTTAATTTTTAGGCTACTACACACATGTAAATTAGGCCTTTAAAAAAATTCGTGGTCTTTTTGTTAATGTTAAATAAAAATTCTTGAAATTATTATATATTACTTTTAATTACCTTCCTTCCGCTTAATTTAGTAAACCTGTGTAAAACGTACATCACACATGATCACACAAAGCAATTTACTACAGCCTCGAAAACATTTTATTTATTACAAAACATTATTATTAAACTTTAAGCAAAAGGGTAAGAATTATTAAGTATTATGCTTTATTATAATGATTTTACATTTCATAGCTGTTAATTCAGCTGAAAAAATCTCTGCATCAAAACGTCATCAGTAGTGAAAACGAAAACCAAAACAAACGTGTGCAACACAGAAAAAGACATCGTCTTTTTGTCAGAATCTCTTGCGTCACGTAACATAGGTACTTAAATAGTAGCTGAGGCTTAGAGGCTGCACGAATTATCATACTTTGCACAGAATACTTATACCTACACTCGTTACGTACAGTTCCACCGAATTGTCTGTTCAGCTGACGGGGTCGCTAATGCCTAGTGGAGAGTTTAGCATTACGTTGACGGGTTCGCTAGTGGAGAGTAACATTGTTTTTACGAGGAAATGGGTAGTTAGTGCATTTTCATAACATTGTGCGGCAATCGCAGCGGATTGAGCGGAATGATATTTTATAATTATACGACTGCCTGAAAAAAGGAGTATATTGTTTTCAATTTTGTCCACCTAAACAGGTAAGTTGGTGGCACTGTATAACAGTGATAGGACATTGTGCTGAGCAGGGTCGAGGCCGGTCTTTTAAATGTTCGACAAAAGAGAAGCAATAACGTACCCATATGTCAATTTCAGGGCCGGTGTACCTCTTCCCTTCGAAGACCTCGGGCGCGGCGTAGGGCGGCGACCCACACCACGTGGCGAGCAGCTCTCCCGTCGCGTAATAGTTGCTGAATCCGAAGTCCGCGATCTTGATATTCATGTTCGCGTCCAGTAACAAGTTCTCCGCCTAAATGGGAAAAGTTCTTCGGTTTAACGCTTCGCCGATGTCAGCCACACACAAGCTCGGATTCGAAATTATATGAATCACTAATACCTCCTTCTGTTAGGAGCTTCACATATATTGAAAGTGGTGCGGGGCGAAGAATTTTGTATCCATCTGTATGTACAGTTCCCTCTTGAAAGAACTGAAGATAAAAGAAAGGCTTTCGTCGACAGTGCAATTGCGAATTATGAAGTCGGTATAAGTTCGGCCATATATCTCCAGAAATGAAAGGTCAGTTGAACGGTTGGTTGTTCAGGGTCAGGTGGAGGGGAAAAGACTAACGCCTGATGGACGGATTTGGACAAAGCGGTAACAAAGACAACTGCGGTAGAGTGCTTCCGCCACGTTGCCACCCTAACAAGTGGAGGAGCATCGGGTGGGAAGCGGTGCGACCCAAAACCAAGGATCATATCATGCCAAAAGCCACGACCATTCTGTAGAAAGTGACCGATTGAGAAGAAGAATATTATGTACACATTATGTAGCAATTGCTGCGAGTTTAATGTTCATTGACTCGTTTAGATTAGGCTCGCCGTTTGTCCCGATACATCGGGATTCGGGACATGCCATCGTTATCAACAATGGTGTCCCGACTCCCGACTCCCGATGTTTCGACGAGCCATAAAATATACCGACAAAATTCGAAGTTATTCTAGGTTAGATGCATACAAAATTCGGCATCGCTTTTATTGTGTGATATTCGATAAGTTATGTAACGATGTCACACGCCCCGTTTACAAACATTTTAAGTCTAGTACGTTAGATTACTTTTTCTCTGACAAATATTGTCGATGTAACTTATAAGGCCCGCTTGCAGAGACGCCAGGTTAGGTTTAACCCAGTAAGAATTTTGTAATCTTGAGAGAAGGTTTATACAAAATCTGTCATAGCAGCAGCTAACTCTCGGTTAAAAGGATAACCCGGCGTTTTTGCAAGCGGGCCTAAGTTGGTAGCATTGTACCTAAATCTATGTGTTTATCCCTGATCCCGACGTAATCCGGGACAGCTATTGGTTTCCTTCGTCACTTCGATATTGGATCCTTTACAATATAAGTACATACCTACTTTTCGTCGGAATATTGATTATATTATAGCTTATTTCATAGCTGTATCTACTAGTACAATAGAATATAGGCAGACCAATTAAATTACATTATTGCATATTGAATTTCTATTAAACATCATCGCTTTGAGAACTCAAAGCGACGTCAGTACCAGTGGTGCCAGTAGTAACAATGATGGAGATCAGCTGTGGGATTGGCTAGAAATAATTGCTAGTGTTACGATCAAAATCACTTCTGATTGACGGGTACTCTCTCACTATTGGATGAAATGCATTGATAAAGCAAGAACGCCATAAATTCTGCCAATTAGAAGTGATTACGTCAAATCCTAGCAATCATATTTAGACAATCCCACAGCATCGCCAATAGCACATACTACAAACCTTAAGATCTCTATGTACAATCCGCCTCTCGTGGCAATATTCGACAGCGGATAGGATTTGCCAGAACTTTCGCCGAGCGGCCTGCTCCGCCATGCGGCCGAACCTGGCGATGTAATCTGAAACAAAGGAGACTTCGCTGAGCAACTACTTCGCAGTTATCATTTGAATATAAAAACTATAGAAGAGTCGTTTTAAAAGAGCAAATTAAATCATTTTTGGAACTGTTCAACTGATCAATCCTTTCGCAAACGACCGATAATAATTAATTGCCAGGCCGTATTTAGCTGTTTTAAACGGTAAACAAGCGTTTTCCGTCCCGCAGAAATACGCAAGCGATGCGCTAAGCACAGCGCACAGGACGTTCATCCTGCACACTGACAGTGAAACCTTGCTTCAATGGTGCTTCAATGAAATCAAACTAAGGACGTCGTAAACGCTCGGGAACGTTTGTCGGTTACACGTTTCTTCAAAATTTTCTGCGATTTGTTTAAACCTTTTATGACGGCTAAGAAAAGAACTACATAACAGCAGATATATAATATAAACGTGGACACTCATAGTGAGCCTAGTCAACAAACTTCACGCTCAGCGTGCTATGGAGAGAGCTATGCTCGGAATTCCTTTGAGGGATAAAGTTTGAAACGAAGTAATTCACCATAAGAACCTAGTAAGTAAACTAAACGTAAACTAAGTAAACTAGTAGGAAAGTAAACTAACCTAACCTACTTAACTAGCTTTCAGGGCTAGCCCGTAGAAATGGTAGTGGACTGATCACATTTGTCGGAGGACCGATAGCCACAGGTCCTCGTGTGGAGACCGTGTCTCGGCAAACGAAGTCTACGGCGCCCCCCCAGCTAGATGGAGCAATGACTTCCAGAAAGTGGCAGGCATCGTTGTGATGCGAAAGGCCAAGGATAGGCAACGTTGGCGCTACTTAAAAACTGCGTTTGTCTTTGACTGCGACGTCTAATTTTAATTATTTACGAAGACCTTATGGAGTTATAAGTTTGTACTACTGGTAACAAAGTCCCACTAGTTCAACGGTTGAACAGGAACTAACCAGTTGTACCAGTGGGAATGACCCGGCAGTTTTTTGGATAGTATTGTGCTTACTTAAAATAACTAGTGGTTCGCCCCGAACTGAGACCTCGCGGTAACGGTATCCCATGATTATTCATTCAATCGATACATGATAACCAAAACTGACATTATTATTATGCCCGTTTTCACCAAACATACCTAAATCATCCCCTAAGTAGGAGTCTCTTAACGTAGGTAGCTCCTAAATACAATCCTAAGTCCTAACATCCGTCCCAATATCCTTTTAGGTGTCCCGTACAGGATCGTGATAAATAAGTTGACAGAAAACATCAATCACCTAACTTATAGGTAGCCCGTAAAGGTTAGGGAACGTTAGTGAAAACATTGAATTATTTATCAAACATTGAATTTAACTCGTAGTTCCATGGGAATAGTTACTGACTGCGCCATCTATTAGCATTATTGTGAAGCTATGTTGATGCTATATGAATTACTGACGCCCATTAAAAATTAAATAATCTCGTTTCTTTATAATATTCATATAATTTTAGTATTTGTTGTTCAAGTACAGGATATAAGTGACCTAAAAACATAAAATCAGTTTGAAAATCCATAGCGGATTTTTCTAGAGAGCGTCTTCAAGCGAGCGTATAAAATCGCCACTTTGAAAGCCCCCCATTTCGTCAATTTTAAGGGAAAAATTAAAAAAAAATATTTTTGTACTCAGTTCAAAATTATCTTTAAAATGATACGTAACAATTTTATGTAACGCGATTTTTTTTTTTTTTACTTCGCATTCGCTTCTATGAGAGCCCCCCTGAAATAAAGATTTTTATAACTTTTTAAGCCATTTTCGGCTGGAGGCCATCGGTTTACATATTATATCTAAATTTGAAGTAATTACGTTCAGTAATTCAAAAGTTATAAGGCTCTGACAGACGGACGGACGGACGGACGGACGGACGGACAAGTGCAAATCGCCCTAGTTAACTCAAAGACCTTCGCTTCGCTCGGTCGATTAAAACCCGAGAAGCACTTTGACCTGCACATAAATATAATCTAATCGATTATCAAGATATTTTACGTTGTACGTATAAAAGTCCGTCCGTCCGTTAGTCCGTCGTCGTAAGCGACGGACGGTACTACGGTTTTCGGAACTCTAATATTATTCGTAAATGTAACATCGGCTTTAGAACAGGCTTTGTGTTTTATCTTTATCCCATTTCCTGATTTCATTCCGAATGACATCAGCTGGCGCAGGTGTACGGCTAAATTATTCATTCGCTTCCTTCACTCTCGCAGTGTCACACCTGACTATACAAGCGCTAACAAAAGCCAAGAGTATAATCGCTTCGTGAACGAAAAGGAGGCAAATAATGTTTAATCCAACATTATTTAAATACTTAATACTTACGTGGCAAATAGTGCCTACTACCAACTACTCCAAATAAAGTAAGCACATAAACCTGTACTTACATTTTGATTTCTATTCGTTGTTAGTTTTAAGCTATTGCATAGCTTTTATCGCGGGCTTTGAACTAGGACAAACAGTTTGAGCGCAGCGACCGAATCGAGAAATTCCGTAACGAAAATAAACCTAACACCGTCGTTCAGTAAGCGTTCAACATTTTAGAGGTTCCCAAGTAGCTCTGTTTGGCGCAGTGGGCGAGCGGCCGCTTTCTTTACCGTTGTCATAGGTTCGAATCTCACTCGCTAAGTAGTGACAGTGCGCTTTTCTTGTTTGTTTGTTTTTTAATTATTTTTATGCATAATTTTTATTATGCAAAAAAAAATATTGCATAAATATTATAATTGCATAAGTTGATAAAAAATGCTATGCAATAGCTTTACCGCGGCAGTCCCCGAGTGCCACTTAATTTTTTTTATATTAACGATCTCCCTGGCACAGTGATGAGTGTTGTGGTCTTATAAGTGGGAAGTCTAGGGTTTGATTCCCGATAGAGGCAATTTGGGGATTTATTTCTGAATGGTCTCTGGTCTGGTGGGAGGCTTTGGCCGTGGGTAGTTGCCACGTTGCCACGTCCTACTGTCAAAAACGTGCCGCCAAGCGATTTAGCGGTCCGGTACGATGGCGAGTAGAAACCGATAGGGGTTTGAAATGCCATACCCTCAAATTAATGCAAAAAATCACGCCGATCCGTTGCTCCTACATGATTCGGGTGTTACGTTCCCTAAAATATGGTTGAGCAAAGCAATGGCTGGGTCATGCGTCATGCTCGTGAACGGGTGCCACCAGCGGCAATGGGGCTACTTTCTGTCTGCCCGTCTTGACATGTGTTGAATTATAATTAGAAATAATTACGTATGCTTATGTGGAACTTCCCCTCATTGTGGAAACTCTACATACATAGAATAATATCTATTAAGTATATTGTAAAAGTATTTTGAAAAGAGCAACTGCCGAGTTTCTTGCTGGTTCTTCTCAGCAGGAACGTCATTCCGAACCAGTGGTAGACTCATTGATGATTCAAAAGTACTTGTAAAAGTTTATTTGAATAAAAAACATTTCTATTCTATTCTATTCTATTCAAGGACAAACCAACAAAGAAACACACTTTCGCATTTATTAGTAAGGTAAGAATAATATAGAGAATATTTATCAATACCTGGCTATACGAATCTACTATCCAGTCGTATCTACAGGAAGTCTATTTTAAGAGTTTCATAAAATCTGCATAGCCGAGGCGCAAATGAACGAGAATAACATTCAAAAGCGGTTATATTTTGCATTTTCAGGTCCCATCTGGCGTGACACAAAGAATATTTAAATAGCTCTCTCTACCTACTTACGTAAATGCTAAACGCTCCTCAACTGAGAGTATGGTTGGTAAATAATAATATGTTAAAATGTTAGGGCCGGAGTCACCATTAATAAGAAGTTCATCGATCTCCTTAGTAGGAGTTTGCATTTTGCGGTTTTCCCGACTTCTCAACAACTTATAGCCAAGGAAACGTGGTTGGGCTCGATCATTTCATTCAGATTAGTAGTTGGCTTATGATTTCCTTCCGAACAAATCAGCAACCAATCTCCAATTCTCCACAAATACCTATTAGCCATCTGCGCGCGAGAGATATTATAGTGCACAAGTGTCATGTACGCAAACACAGGTGCGGTTATATATATGTATATTTATATTCACTCACACTCTTAGTCCAGAGAGATATCAGGAGCAGCACCTTACGGCTTTACGTGCTCTTCGAGGCACGGGGGTGACATACCGCCTACTTAGTAACTCCGGACTACTACTAAGATTTAACTTAAGAGAAAAATACATTTTTTTGCCACGACACGGGAATCGAACCCAGGAGCTCATCAACTGCTGTCAAACATGCTTACCACTAGACCATCAAGGCAATTAAAAAATTCACTTATAGATAGAAACCCAGGATCTGATAATAGTTAAAGGTTACAGGAACTCAGCTTGATAAAAAACTAGGTTCACCGAGTTTGTACTACTTGGGTTGGTCTTGTCTTATTATGGTAAATGTCTACAACTCTACACATAAACCTACCATACATTCCAGGAAGGTTTAAATTAGTAATATACACTTGTACCAGTTTACTTAGTTTAGTTTAGTTTCTATAGGTATATGAATCTATAGGTAAAATATGATGGTGGTATACTTGAGGACCCGGAGAGTTTCATATAGGTTACTTTTTATCCCGGAAAAGCAGATTCCCGCGGAATTTTTAAAATACTCGCTGTCGCAGGCAAAAGCTAGTTTATAATAAAGAAGGTAATCATTTACTTTTTCAACAATATCTAATACGTATAATTATATATTCTAATCTTTATAAACTTACCTACTTAGCTAAGTAACCCTACTAGGAATTCGATACCATTGTATCGTCTTATATAATAAATACTCGCATAACGGTACATAAATTCCAGTACCTAAGTACTTAATACCTACCTGACCATGGAATTCTGGAATTGTTTCCTGTCTTCGAACAGAAAGATAAAAGTCCATTAAGATAACTGAAGTGGTAATAACCGATTGATTTAACTTGTCACAAGCATCACTTGTCTGTCCTTGAGTCATCTTGTGTAATTTTTTTATATTTATTACGATTTTATAAGACGTGAGCGAACGGTTAATGCAATTTTGTGCAGTTAGTGCAATGACTTCGAGTTTGCAAATATATCTGTATGCGTAGCGACCAAAACATACATAAGTACTCGTAATAATATATGTTACACGTCTACACTAACTAATACACACTAGCTAAACACTAGCTACTAAGTAAAAATATCTGTTAGGGTACCGAGTACCGACAATAGATATAGTATAAATAGGTATTCGGACCTTACGGCACAGAATATATCTATATATATAAAAGAAAGTGGTGTTAGTTACACTATTTATAACTCAAGAACGGATGAACCGATTTGGCTCAAAATTGGTGGAGAGGTAGCTTAGAACCAGGAGACGGACATAGGATACTTTTTATCCCGTTCGACCGCGTTTCCGTCAAGTCAATATAAAACCTGGTATAACAAAAATGCATCTGACATGGAATAAAAAAACGAAAATGACAGTGGAAGAACAAAACGTAAATGACAGCTAAACGTAATTTTGTATTTGGTTAATTATGGTAAAAAATTTGACAATTATAAAAAGTGTTATAATAAAGCATTACTGATATTATAAATGCGAAAGTGTGTTTGTTTGTTGGTTTGTCCTTCAATCACGTCGCAACAGAACAGCGGATTGATGCGATTTTTTGCATGGGTATAGTAATGGATGTAGTAGTGGTTCCTCAGACCGGGAGAGCTACTTTTTATCTCGGATAATGAAAGAGTTCCTGCGGGATTTTTAAAAACTAAATCCATGCGGACGAAGTCGCGGGCATCAGCTAGTTATGTATAAAAGTACTACGTATTATACAATACTTACGGTATTACGTAATATTATGTTTTTGGTACCCACTAGTATATACTCGTCATAATATGTATAATGTAATATACACGTCTACACGAAGTCTACACTAACACTGAGGTAATATCATTATATAACGTCTAATGAATTTTATCTCTCGACAAATTACGACAGCTGTACGCATAATTAACATGTCACGGTTTTATGATATTCAAATGTAGGTACTTCACGCTAAGAACGAATTCGCGATGGGATGTATCGGCTTTTCCATAGGTAGTAGGCACAACGCCGAGCCGGCGAAATTGCTTCCACAGAAAAGTTGCAAATTGCCATGTTTCTGTGCAACAAAGGATTTTCCTGGACATTATAGTTCAAATAGTTCTTTACTAAATCTTTAGCCGAAGTTTAAGCACGTAAAGATACTCTCAAACCTAACTAACTATATTATAAATGCGAGCACTGTGTTTCTTTGTTGTTTTGTCCTTCAATCACGCAGCAACTGACCAACGGATCAACGTGATTTTGTCGCATTATATTTGAGGATCCGGGTGAAAAGTGACATAGGCTACATCTAAGGCTTTTGACCCGGAATACCTACGGAAAGTTTCCGCGGAATTTTTAAAAACTCCAAAAGCGAATCATTAACATAAATAAGTATGTTTTCATTCAAAGAGAAAGTACTAGGTAAGTAGATACTTATAATATATAAATTATATGTAGATCTCCGCTATCATTATTCAATTTTAGTTTCTTTCCAGAAACCAGATTATCACTTGTCGTGGTTCAATTTAAGAATGTCCCGGACAGATCCCTTGAATGTGGCGACCTCCTTCCCCACCCCTTGTCGCTGCAACCCCGTCAGACTGTGACGTCATTCCATGCCAGTTTACGTCATAGACAAAGCGGCAAAGAACTTACGTCGTTTGGCGTCCTTATTCGCTGCCGAGGTTACTCGCCGTGTCGGTAACATATTGCACTTTGTATTAGACTTCTACTTTTGCTCTACACCAAGATATTTTGCCTTTAGTGGAAAGCAATATTAAAAGAGTTTCCTAAAGAATATTTTTTCTCTAAAGGTTTTCTATATGAAGGCAATTTTTCGAAAATAAATTTCACACGCTTTGCCAAACTTTCTTATTCTCGTTCTTTAGGTAGATACCCTACTTACCTAGTAAATAGATTTATTCGTGATTTATAGTGATTTTATTCACAGTCTATGGTGAAACGTAAATCGGAATAGGTTTTTCTCGGAATGAATGTTAATTTACTCTCGAGTTAGACTTATTCCATGTTAGTGAAAAACTTCGTAAGCTTTATCATAATGGTGAATCAGTTATCTAGTCATACTGTACCGTTTCAACGGGTATCTCTTTATAAGTACATACGATTACGCAGCGAATTCCAAATTATAATACATATTATCATATCTGTAAAAGGTGCTGACAGTATTGTTTGGTTTACTCCCACGAGACTCCTGCATTATATGAATGTATGATTGGTTAGGTACCTACTTATTGAGTGTAGAGTAGGCGTAAAATTAAAGTTGTAACACCAATTTTTTTTATTTATAGCTAACTCAAAAAAAACTAGTTGTTGCACTTGAATCCTTACGAATGCGAAAGTGTGTGTGTTTGTTTGTATGTTCTTCAATCACGCCACAACAGAACTACGGATCAACGTGATTTTTGCATTTGTATGTAGAGCGACATAGTTTACTTTTTATCCCGGAAAATCAAAGAGTTAAAACTAGATTTTTAAAAACTAAATCCACGCAGGGCAGTCACAGGCATCAGCTAGTCAGTGTACAAAATTAGAATACTTAATAATTTTAGTAGGTAGGTACCAAGGCATTTAACAAATCACCGGATTGTATATTCGTATGAAGCTATTGCAATTTGTAAGCTAAATAGTAAATTCTTGATTGATTAATTAATTAATAACAATAAACAAAAATGTTGGTAACTGTAACTACCAACCTGATAAAATATTATATCTTTTTCCTTAAAAGTTACAGTAACAGTAACCTAGCGACCTTTCAGTTTTCAGTCCGCCCATTTAACCGTTGGCATATTGAGGCTAACTTATATCCCCTCATTGTGGAAATAATGCATACAATGCATACATAGCATAGTACCTACTGCAAACTATTTTGAAAAGAGCAACCGCCGAGTTTCTTGCTGATTCTTCTCGGTACGAAGGGCATGCCCAACCAGTGCAGCGCAGCGTCCGAATTCATCGACTATTCAAAATTAGGTATTTGTAAAAGTTTATTTGAATAAAAAATATTTCTATTCTATGAAGTATACATCTTCTTCTACTTTATCAACGGATAGGCGTCCTGCAGTGGTATTCTCTAAAATTAATTGCATCAGTGCAGTGTAACCTTAGAGCTTTTAACCCCTAAAAGGTCTAAGAGTGTAACGAATACAATGACCTCTGATTTTCTGGTACTCTCCCGCTATTGGTTTAAACGCATCGCTGCAGCAAGAACGCCATAAATTCAGCGAATCAGAGGTCACTGCGATCTTTACACACTGATGCAATCATTATTATTAGAGAATAACCACTACGAACATAATGTCTCTTGTTAAGATTCCATATGCATTCAGCACACATATTATATTATACGCCTATTTAAAATAAGCTGCACTGTTATTCAGATTTCTGATATTTCGACATCACGAGACCGAACTGCCGAACTTAGAAGGTCATTGGCCGAACTGATATAAATATAATATACCTACCTGCCGACTCACCTACTTTATCAAAGCCTACAGCAACGACATGAAACATTATTTATGTCCGTCAGAACTCCAATAAAACAAATGATAAAAGAAAAACATACTATTTGAAACATTGGCTTTAGTGTGCCTACACATTGTTTCAACATTCACCAAATATTTTATAACTAACATAATAAATTATTGTGTATTTACACAAATATGTAGTATCATACTATGAACAAGAAAATTATTCATTAAAATCTATTCACCTGTCAGCAACATTAGAATCCAAAAACAAGATTATAATATATTATTAAAATATTATAATGTGTCGGATGTAAAAAACTTTGCGATAGGTACCTAGTACCTACCTATTTTAGCCTGTAAATACAGTTGTGATCATATAATTAAGAACGCTTATGTAAAGATATTTTCTTCATAACAAACTAGTATAACTTAATGCATGTATCATTTTTAGGGTTCCGTAGTAAACAAGGAACCCTTATAGTTTCGCCATTTCCGTCCGTCTGTCTGTCCGTCCGCGGTTTAGCTCAGAGACTATTGGCACTGGAAATCTGTAATTTGACAATGGTATAAATATTAATCACGTCAACAAAGCGGTGAAATAAAATCGTGAAAAATAATTTTTTTAGGGTACCTCTCCTACATATAAAGTGGGGATGAATTTTTTTTTCTCGTCTATCGTGTGGGGTGTCATTGAATAGGTCTTTCAAAAATATTGTGGGTGTGGGGGCACCATTTTTCAATTCAGGGATCCGTTTGTTAAATATGATATTTTAAAGTGCCAAATTTTATAGGAGTCAAGTGTCCCCCCCTCTGCCAGCTAAATGGTTGTATAAAGGATACATGAACAAATTCACAGCAGTAGTATATAATGAATTTTAAAGGAAAACTATCACGGCTAAGTAGGGTTCATTAGTTAAGGAGTTATATCTGTTTTGTCTAAGTTAAGTATAACACGTAGTGTAAGATGCATTTTTTGTAGTATATTATAGTATTTAAACCATGGAACTCAAAATATATTCAATATTCATAAATAAAATAAAAGCACTATCCTAGGTCAGCAATAATATTTGTGATTTGCTACTACGGAACCCTACACTGCGCGTGGCCCGACACGCACTTGGCCGGTTTTTATTTATTTCTCGTTGTTAGATTTTTCCATACTATTAGTGTATTAATTTACTAGCTGATGCCCGCGACTTCGTCCGCGTAGATTTGGTTTTTAAAATCCCGCGGGAACTCATGGACTTCCGGGATGCCTATGTCACCTTCCAGGTTCTCAACTATACCTATCCAAAAATCATGTTAATCCGTAGCTTTGTTGCAGCGTGATTGACGGACAAACCAACAAGCAAACACACTATTTATAATATGTATTAGTAAGGAAGAATACTGCAAAGTGCAATCTAATTAAATTTTTTTTTTTTTTTTGGAAAGAATATCAGCCAAGTTGAAGTTGACTAATATTCTCCTCTCCCCTTCAAATAAGCGGAAAGCTTGTGTTAGGAGTGGGTACGACAATAGTGCAACGGGTGGGACTCGAACCTGCGACCTATCAGTTTTCAGTCCGCACCTTTTAATCGTTGGGCTATTGAGGCTTTTAAAACAATTTTATATTTTATTTTTAAAACACAAAAGCTACTATTGTGACTTTAATATTATGATAGTTAGAAATATCCCCTCGGGCACTTTTTTGTAGAAAGTAATGAGTACTTTAATCATGTAGTACATAATTTTTATGTATCATCAATAGTTTTCTCAGCATACGCCAAATAATGCATTTTATAGGCAAAATTTTGCTATCTTGGGTTGCATTATTGCAATTTTCTTAAGGATCTCTGTGTGAAATTTTTTTGAAAATAAATTATAGCCTATGTTACTTCCTGAAACTTAGCTTTCTATTGATGAAAATATGGTTAAAATCGGTCCAGTAGTTACAGAGCCTATTCGGTACAAACAAACAAACAAAAAAATATTTCCTCTTTATTATATTAGTATAGGTACACAGTATAAATAAATCAATAAAAAGATAAATTTATTACATTAGATCTGAATCTAGTACTACTACTAACTGGCTGGTCACTTAATTAAGAACACTGAACAGTTTATTTTTTTATTCAAATTAAAATAGATAACACTCTTTGGCTAGGTCTTTTTTGAATAATTTTTGGCGCCATTCAGGGCTGTAAAATTCTAAAAATTGATTACTTTAACAAAAAATTGGGTAAAAATAAAAGTTGTGATAAATCTACGAGGAAAGTCATAATTAAACTTCCTGAGAAGAATTGGTCGCACAAAAAGATATTTTGCAATGCTAGAAAACAATGGTTTTCAATGCTGTGAAGCATTATAACACGTATCAAACGACTTCAAATATTCTGCGCGCACCTAAACCGAGAAAGACATCTCGTCGAGATGATAGGAATATCGTTCGTTGGGCAAAACAAAATCCTTTTAAAGGTTCTAACGAACTAAGAAAAGAATATTTTGGTGAAAACAACCCTTCACCGATCTCGGCACGCACTATTCGAAGGCGTTTGGTAAAAAAATCATTTGCACGGTAGGATAGCAAGGAAGGTACCCATGCTGAAGCGATGTCATAGGTAAGCCCGTCTCGCATTTGCAAGAAAGTATGAAAACTAGACTGCCAGACCGTGGAAAAATGTCCTTTTTTCTGACGAAACAAAAATAAACAGAGTGTGCTCGATACGTCAGACGACCTCCAAATTAAAGCATTCGACTCCAAGTACACAAAAGTGACATTAAAGCATAGCGGAGGATAGGTAAAAATTTGGGGATGTTTTTCTGGTCATGGAGTTGGACCCGTTAGACTGATAGAAGGAAACATGAATCAATTCCAATACAAAAACATGCTGGAAGAAACAATATTACCGTATGCTGAAGACGTGCTTCCAGTATTTGGACATTCCAGCGCGTCAATGATCAGATGCATACTGCACGCACCGTTAAGGAATTTCTCGTAGCACAATCAGTTTATGTCTTAGACTGGCCGGCTAAAAGTACAGATCTAAATCCAATTGAACATCTTTGGTGTGAAGTCAAGAAAAGTGTATCGAACCGACATTGTGGCAATTTAAGAGAGCAACGATGTTTTCTTACAAGAATGGAACTCTATTTCTCTTGTAAAATGCCAAAAACTGTTAGAGTCAATGCCTCACTGCTGTAAAGCAGTAATTAAAAACCCTGTACATGCCCCTAACTATTAATTCTAGTTTAAAATTACTATTTTTCACATTTATGTAATTTATTTAATGTAGTTTTCATCTGTAATAAATAATAATTTTCGATCCAGTTTAATAATCGTTCTTAATTATTTGTCAAGCTGCGTTTGTATTTGAATTTGTTACTATAAGAAATAAATGAAATTTATAAAAAACTAGCTGATGCCTACGACTTCGTCCGTGTGGATTTAGTTTTAAATTCCCTCGGGGACTCTTTGATTTTCTTTTGAAATTGAAAGTAGCCTATATCACTCTCCAGGTCCTCAACTATACCCATGCAAAAAATCAAGTCAATCCGTTGCTCTGTTGCGGCGTGATTAAAGGACAAACCAACAAACAAACAGTTTCGCATTTATTATATTAGTAAGGATTGGTAAGATAAGTAGTCTATTTGGGTTAAGACTATCTCGCAATCTAACATCGTTCGAGATTTAGGTTGCCTAGCAACATAATAATTTAATAATAGGTACACGTAATAACATCGTTCGAGATTTAGGTTGCTAGACTCGAACTGTATATATGACTGTCGTGTAATTAACATATTTTAATTCGCAATAACAAATATTGATGTCAATAATTAAGATGAAAACTACCCTATCTTTTAAGTTGGACCAAATTACAGATAGTTACGAAGTTTGATCAACATCGGTTCAGTAGTTTTCGAGTTTATCCCGAACATACATCGTGATTCGTGACATGAGATCTAATCCAGTTTGCTTATCTATGTGGCCATATCAAAACATAATAAATTACTTGTAAGAAGAAACACAAAGCTACACATATGACATAACATGATATTGAAAGAAAAAAACTGGAACTACAAATCGTTCTTAATTATTTATGACCACAGTCCACAACTGTATATTTCCACCATTAAATTTGTAACTATAACGCACGATGACGTTTGTTCTATTCAATCTACCTATCTGTAATCAGCTGTTGATTAGTTACCTAGCTACCTTGTAAACTGTATGGTTTTTTTCAACAAACAACAGCCGACTAACCGGACATTAGACGTTAAGAGTGGATGTGCGCTCGTTAACAGTAAACAGATTTGATTTTTACAGTAGTAGATCAAGTTTCAAGTATCCGAAAAAAAACACGCAAGAATTACATCATACTACCAAGGGACGTGTTTGGGCAAAAATCGCGAAGTTAGGTCTAATCGCCACTATCGCCAAAAGACCTTCTGAGTTCTGACAGTTTTTGTATTGAAAATCAGCCAAAACGTCTTAATTCAAGGGTTGTCTAAAAATGTGACCTTTATTTGGCTGAATTTGTGGCGATCTTGCATTTTAAATTATAGCGAGAGAGTACTAGCCAATCAGGTGATTGCGATCTTCACACTGATATTTTCATCCCAACTTTACTCGGTGAAAACGGTACTTTACCTACTTAGTGCCGATTTCACCAACGTCGAGTGAGGGTTATCCGAGGGATAAATTGGGCGTTTTGACAGTTATTGTATTGAAAACACTGTCACAATATAAAATTTACGTTAGGATAAGACTTAATTTACCTTGGTGAAATGAAATAAACCGGAACGGCTGTAAACGGCTAAGTATGCAGCATTATTGAACGAAGGTTTCAGTAGGTATTTATTAATCATTATACCGGCATGACCCGTTTCATTATGTATAGACAAAGAGATTGAGATTAATTATTACTGTCTCGAAAAAATAACGCTTGTAACAAGGGTCGGGAATGGGACAGGCAATATTAATGATTTTTAGGGTTCCGAAAAGAAGCGGAACACATATGGGTTCGCTCGGTTGTTCGCCTGTCTGTCCGTACGTCAAGGCCCATCGCGCCTCATACGACGCTCGTTTCCTACCGATCCTACCTTCGACCATATAGACTAAGTCCAAGATAGATGTATCTTGACCTACCGTCATGTATTATAAATTGAGTCAATTCAGTTTGATAGTGCTTAAAGCTCAGTCTTTAGTCAAAAACTAAAATATCCCAGTTTAATACGGTTTGAGAACATGCAAAGGTTGAGTCCAGACCACGATAATAACTTCCTCAATTCCAAAACAACTAATGTCGGGTAAAATAAATTGCTTACCAAAAATTTCCCCTTTACTGGCGTATTCTGATACTATGTAAATCATGTTTTTCGTCTCCATGACCTGTAAACAATACAGATATTTTTAAACAACACGGTTTGAAACTATAGGAAATAAAGATAGGTAATATAAAAAAATTAAGGAGACCACACTGGGCTTCGTTTGATTTATCCCCTCTCACCATTCAAGTAGATCTACATCTTTGCGTTTATGAAACGTATCTAGTTTTACAAACTGCAGACATAAACTTTGCAGGTTCTAATACTTCACGTATTAAAAAGTGAAAATTTAAGAAATTAGAGTTAATTAAACAGCAAAACTCACTCCAGACATAATAAATTGCAAAGTTGAGAGTTCAGACAAAAAAGCGTACTACATCAAACGGGACCTAATTTGGGATCTATTTCGCCATCCTCATCGTCAAATTCAATGTTCACTAATTATAAGAAATTGCTGGCATTTTTATATTACAATCCATTTTATACTAGTGGTTCGCCCCGAACTGAGACCTCGCGGTAACGGTTTCCCATAATTGACGATCAAAATTGACATTATTATTATGCCCGTTTTCACCAACCATACCTAAATCATCCCATTTGTAGAAGTCTCTTTACATAGGTAGCCCCTAAATACAATTCTAACATCCCAATGTCATTTTCACCTTTAGTTGTCCCGTAGAGGTTCGTAATAACAAAGTTGACAGAAAGTGTCAACTAACTTAACATAGGTAGCCCGTAAAGGTTAGGGAACTGTTATAGTGAAATCCTCAAGGCCTCAATCAAACTTAGGTATAGTTTTTTGGAACATTCAAATTAAATTACTTGTACACAGCGTCAACTATTGACACGATCAGAAATATGTAAAAACAAACTGCAACGTGAAGTTTTATTGATGTTTGCTAAATGACTAAATAATAATCTTAATTGAATAATAGGTATGTTACATAAAGCTGCATTTGCTATATGAGATGAGAGCGCCATCTATTGACATCATTGTGAAGTTCTGTTGTTGCTGCTCATTAAAAGTTAAATAATTTAGTTTCCTTATTACATTTATCTAATTTTAGTATTTGTTGTTCAAGTACATGATATTACGCTAAAATTGTAAAACTTTCAAGCCCCAGCTTTCAATGGTTATTCCGTTCTGAGGTCAAATATAATCTCCACTTTGAAAGCCCCCCATTTCGTCAATTTTAGGAAAAAAATTTAAAAAAAAATACTTTTGTACTCTGTTCCAAATTATCTTTAAAATGAGGTACTGTAAACCTATGAAACGCAAAATTTTTTTTTCTTCGCATTCGCTTCTATGAGAGCCCCCCTGAAATAAAGATTTTTATAACTTTTTAAGCCATTTTCGGCTGGAGGCCATCGGTTTACATATTATATCTAAAATTGAAGTAATTTCGTTCAGTAATTCAGAAGTTATAAGGCTCTGACAGACGGACGGACGGACGGACGGACGGACGGACAAGTGCAAATTCACTCAAGTAGACTCAAAGACCTTCGCTTCGCTCGGTCGAATAGGATTAAACTTTAACTGATGAATATTAACGTCAATATAAAAACTGATAAACTTCAAATTTATTCGTCGGGTAAAGTTTATTTGTGGATGGTAAATAAGCATTAAATATCATTTATATATATCAAGGTGTCAATGGTCACGTAAGTTTGAATTCAAGTTTTCAAATCTTGACCTAACTCACTAAACTTACCTGATTAAAGACACCTCCATCTGGTATTGTTATTTAGTCTCAGTGAAATTAGTCGACCGAGCGAAGCGAAGGTCTTTGAGTTAACTAGGGCGATTTGCACTTGTCCGTCCGTCCGTCCGTCCGTCCGTCCGTCTGTCAGAGCCTTATAACTTTTGAATTACTGAACGTAATTACTTCAAATTTAGATATAATATGTAAACCGATGGCCTCCAGCCGAAAATGGCTTAAAAAGTTATAAAAATCTTTATTTCAGGGGGGCTCTCATAGAAGCGAATGCGAAGTAAAAAAAAAAAAATCGCGTTACATAAAATTGTTACGTATCATTTTAAAGATAATTTTGAACTGAGTACAAAAATATTTTTTTTTTAATTTTTCCCTTAAAATTGACGAAATGGGGGGCTTTCAAAGTGGCGATTTTATACGCTCGCTTGAAGACGCTCTCTAGAAAAATCCGCTATGGATTTTCAAACTGATTTTATGTTTTTAGGTCACTTATATCCTGTACTTGAACAACAAATACTAAAATTATATGAATATTATAAAGAAACGAGATTATTTAATTTTTAATGGGCGTCAGTAATTCATATAGCATCAACATAGCTTCACAATAATGCTAATAGATGGCGCAGTCAGTAACTATTCCCATGGAACTACGAGTTAAATTCAATGTTTGATAAATAATTCAATGTTTTCACTAACGTTCCCTAACCTTTACGGGCTACCTATAAGTTAGGTGATTGATGTTTTCTGTCAACTTATTTATCACGATCCTGTACGGGACACCTAAAAGGATATTGGGACGGATGTTAGGACTTAGGATTGTATTTAGGAGCTACCTACGTTAAGAGACTCCTACTTAGGGGATGATTTAGGTATGTTTGGTGAAAACGGGCATAATAATAATGTCAGTTTTGGTTATCATGTATCGATTGAATGAATAATCATGGGATACCGTTACCGCGAGGTCTCAGTTCGGGGCGAACCACTAGTTAACTTCGAACAAGATAAGCGTGAAACCTCTTGAAGTTATCTCAAAGGCAAAGGTTAACTCCGAAGGCAGACTTCGATCCAATTAAAAAGTAATTTGAAACTGACAGCGAAATATGCTTTGACCCAGATGCTATCGAAAAAGGGAATGAAAAACCCCAGTTTCATATTATTTAAAAGCTTTAGAAACTAGAAAGCTTTTATGAAAAAAAATCTGGGGCTATCAACGGAATTTCCTTAGGGAGTTTTGGTATTTTCAGCTGAAGTGGGTGTGTGACATCCTCTGGTCCTAACCTACTATGCAGCAGTTCCTATCTCCTATTAAAAATAAATGCGATGCGAATTGCGATTAGCTCTGGCATCTGGGTAAGTTGTAACACTTGTAACGTTAGAAAACGGTACATTGGAGTACAGAGAGTATTGTACTCTAACTTGAAAGGATTATGTAAAAATCAAGAGTAGGTAGTCGCCCTACAATTTACTTTATTTAGACACGCATTACAAAGCCTTAATAAGAAATGTAGAGCTTTATAAATTTTTACTTTAACATTTCGGTTAACTGACAGCTATAAGTCAAAATCTCCAAAAAATGCAGATCTCCAGTATATGAGAGGGTTTATGTGGTGTTTCGCTGTATCTTCTAGTCAAATCTAATGGAAGAGCGGCAATGTACAGCGCGAGCGGTAAGACTACGTTGTAGTTGTTCCATACAGATTAGATTATTTCTGGTATGGCGGATTAAAAGCAAAATATTTTTATTCTTCCTGTTTTAAATGTATTGTTGCAGTAAGAACACCACATAAATTCAGCCAATTACCACAATTGAGATTGTAGCAGCTTTCCTGTAATCCACCTACTTGTCATAATATAATATTTGTATTTAGCAAATTGTGGAGTGTCATTTTAAACTTAGGTAAACATCTCTTATTCAGATTTTATGCGAATTTTGTGGCCCATAATATGTTGAAAAATATAAAGATAGACTGGGTGTTATAACTTATAACGCTGTGATCAGATCTTTCTCCCATCATGTCGCTTTGCCGTTCCATTAAACTATGGGTGTGGGGGAATAGAGCAGGTACACAAAGTTGTGTACTGTAATAATATATTGTTGGTTAGTTTTCGTTTAGATTGACCGCGATAGTTGAAATTCATTCAAGAGGACATCATTATGTCTACAAGCCTTTATTGTTAGAATGGTTGAAAATCCTCGACAGTATAAAATACTGGTGCTCGCATGATGATCAAAGGAAATGAGCGATTCGTCCAGAATGTTTATCAAGGCGGCCGCCATCCACTCCGCACCGTTCAGTAAACGCAAATTGATATGCGCATGAAAATATCCAATCCTCAAGTTCATACGTAATAGGTATGATGAGATCTCACGAGTTGTAAAACGTTTAGCTACGCGAATCATGAATACAAAGCTACGTACCTACATATAGCTAGCTACGTATATGTATATAATAATCTTTCTAGAGAATACGATTTGGTCAGATATTATAAGACCCGTGCTAGAAACAAAGTCAAAGTGCCATCAGCCCATCACTGACAGCTGAGAACACGGTTGTGATGGGTGTGAAGTTAAAACGGCAATGGACAGGCACATAGGTCCAACAACCGATAGACATTGGGGTCCCAAGATGAATGAATGAATATACTTTTCTTGTATACCACATAATATAGAGAAGATCACATAGAAATGGCCTTATCGTTACGTGATCTTTACCAGGCAACTAATGGTGCAAAAGGACGTAAACAAAGTAGGTGCAGTTGCAAGTGCAATAGCGATCCCGCAACGGAAAACTGTGACAGCAGACCTTCCCTTCCACTAATGGATAAACGATATCAAACTGCTTGCGCTAGCAATATGAAACTGCATGATCATTGATCACTTCAGTAAGCAGTTCATTCATCTTAACCCATCGCCAGCCAAGGGTTTGGTCCATAGACCATAGTCCATACAATGTCCAAGTGCTGATTGGCAGACTTCACACATCTTCAAGAACTTTATGGAGAACTCTCAGGCATGCAAGCATATTATATTATTTACATATATGTTTCCTCACGATATTTTCTTTCACCGTTCAAGCAAGTGATATTTAAAAAGTCAGAGATGCGTCCAGAAGGAGAAGTGAGACCTGGCATCGGACCCCGACGCCCGAAAAGGATTCCGAAGAATTAACCACTAGGCTATCATATGCAATGGCAGTAGGTTTGTTCGATTGTTACAATATCGTCTAGGCCGTGTCCGTGAACTACAGACTACAGTGGCCGCGTAAAACTAAAAACATCTAAAAATATCTGGTGACTCACAGTATCAGTCTTTTCATGCGATCGTCGAAACCCACCTGATACAAACCCACACTAACATAGTATTGAAACTCTCGAGTAGCTTTTGTTAGTTCGTTGTATTTAGGAAGGTGTAGGTACTAGGTACACGTTGGCGAAGATTGAACAGTTTTATCCATGACTAATTAATAATTATGTACCTATTATCTTAATAACCATATGACTTAGCAGGAAAACTGCTTGCTACTATACTGTTTTTGCATCGAATTCAATTTTGTATCATACTAATAATTTAAACACAAAAATGTGATTAGCAAGAAAAGGTTAGAATTATTTTGCTATAATCCGCCAACAGAAAAAATCTGTATAATTTTTACACTACTCTCGACGCACGTTTCGCCCCGACACCGGAGCATCCTCAGGAGATGTTGACTCTACAACGATGC